>CM052885.1:30734228-30850501 GCA_028534135.1 Potos flavus | reverse complement strand
ATCGGGCTCCTTGCTCGGCGGGGAGCCTGCTTCTCTCTCTGCCTCTGCCTGCCACTCTACCTGCCTGTGCTCTCTCTCTGACAAATAAATAAATAAAATCTTAAAAAAAAAAAAACAAGTAGGCAGAGAGGCAGGCAGAGAGAGGGGGAAGCAGGCTCCCCGCTGAGCAGAGAGCCCGATGTAGGGCTCGATCCCAGGACCCTGAGATCATGACCTGAGCCTTTAACCCACTGAGCCACCCAGGCGCCCCTGTGTGTGTGCTTTCTAACATCACAACAGTCTTGGCAAGTAGACAGTGCAGGCAGTACCCCTTTGATGTGAGAGTATTGGTGAAGGGAGGAAGCCTGCCCCATTCCTGCCATTCAGTGGCAGGCCTGGCGCCCAGCAGCGCTGCTTCTGTTCCCCCAGCCCATCATTTACAAAGGGGAGCTGTTTTGTGGCAGGTGTTTTAACTCATTTAAGAAGAAAAACATTTCCAGAGGGAGCTCTATCCATTTGTATTTATTAAAGCAATCGAGCACCAAGAAAATTCTACAAATACAAAACTTACCAGAAAGAATGTTTTGAGCCCCTTTTTTCATTTTGACTCCTCTGTCTTCCAGGTTCCTTGCTGGTCTATGTCGATCACCTTCTTGGAGAAGGGGCCTTTGCCCAGGTCTATGAAGTTACCCATGGAGAGGTGAATGATACCAAAAATAAACAGAAATTTGTTTTAAAGGTAAATAATCTGAGCACTTCCCTGTATAGTATAGAAAGGAATTTTAGAACGCGAGTATGTCAGCCTCTCTTTTCTTTTTCAAGACAATGGTGATTTCATTGAGGTCTCTAGTCCACGATTAAGAAACAAAAACCATACAGCAAGGACTTAGAAGGGCCTTGCCGCAGAAATGATCTCACATAAGTCGCGTACTTGAGCAACAGTCCCTAGCTTGTCATCACTTTCTACCTCATATTCTTTATTGGGGTGGGAGTTGCCTTCTGGCTATCGTTTTCCAGAACGAGAGGCTGGATGTGAATGTCACACACCTGATTTGCAGGTCCAGAAGCCCGCCAACCCCTGGGAGTTCTACATCGGGACCCAACTGATGGAGAGACTAAAGCCAAGCATGCGACACATGTTCATCAAATTCTATTCCGCCCACTTCTTCCAGAACGGCAGTGTATTAGTAGGAGACCTCTACAGCTATGGCACGTTGCTAGTAAGTGTATTTTTACATGAATAAAAAATTATAATTATTCTATTAAAAGTATTGGTGCAATTAAACTTTGATGATGCAAACAGGAGCTTGAAGGCCGTTGTTGGCTGGTGCCTGGCACGTACCTTTCGTAGTTGGAGCTTCTACTGGAGTGGTTGGTGGGAGCAAAGCCCTTGGCTTGAGAGCTCCTCCGTCCTGGGCAACCAGTTCAGGATTCCACTCTGTGTTGTTTCTAGAATGCTATTAACCTCTATAAAAACACCCCAGAAAAAGTGATGCCGCAAGCTCTCGTCCTGTCTTTCGCGATCAGAATGCTCTGCATGATTCAGCAGGTGCACGACTGTGAAATTATTCACGGAGACATTAAGCCCGACAATTTCATACTGGGAAACAGGCAAGTGTTGCCCTTTGAACGCAGTTCTTACAATGTCCCTCGCAGCCTTTTCTTATTTGTGCTCATGCCCCCTGGCCCTTGTTTGTGTTTAATACAGATTTTTGGAACAGGCCGGTGACGACGATGATGTATCTGCTGGCTTGGCACTGATTGACCTGGGTCAGAGTATAGACATGAAGCTTTTTCCGAAAGGAACTACATTTACAGCAAAGTGTGAGACATCTGGTTTTCAGTGTATTGAGATGCTCAGCAACAAACCATGGAACTATCAGGTATGGAACCGAAGGGGGATTTGAAAATCATTCCCTTTATTATGCTTGCTATATTTTAAAAATGAGGTTGGGGATCTCGTTAGTTTGAGCCTGTCTCGTCGTCTTCTGTCCTTGCACTTAAGACCATGCTCAAGCGCTGTTTTCAGCGATGGACACACCCCGAGGCTAGAGGCTTCAGAGTGAGGGGGAGGCCAACTACCAGAGTCCCAGGGGAGGGAGGGGGAGGACTTCTAAGCCATCCATGTGCAAGAGGGGTTGGAGTGCTGTGTTTGCCCCCGGACAGCAAAACGAAGGACTTGAGAAGGACGTGGTAGCTCAGGAAGAACAGCTTTCCAGGGGGCCGCCTCCAGCAGAGCCCAGACAGGCATTCAGCAGGGCGTACCAGCGGAACACTGAACAAATGGCTTCCCAAAATGATTTAAAAGTAAAATCCGGTGACTATTTAACTAGCTGCACAAGTTAGAGAGACCTCCTCCTATACTCACACGTAAGTTACTGTTCTAGTCGTGGATACCTAGATTTTCTTTACAGATCGATTACTTCGGAGTTGCTGCAACAGTATACTGCATGCTTTTTGGCACTTACATGAAAGTGAAAAATGAAGGAGGCGTCTGGAAGCCAGAAGGTCTTTTTAGGAGGTGAGTTTTTGCATTGGTGCTGTAGTGGAAGAGCATACACAGTAGGATGCTGGGTTCCATCTGGTAGGAAACGGGATCTCTGTCACCGCCTGGAAAAGACCCGCCTTGGGGTGGACGCGGCACAGCGAGTGAGTCACAGGCGTCCGGGGAGCAGGGGCAGCCCACGCCCGCCCAGACCCGGTGAAAGCGGGCGGAGGGGCGGGCCTCCTGTACGCACGCAAAAGTTTCTCTTTACGCTTCAGAGAAATCACCTGCTCTCCCTGAACCGTCGATTTTCACTTGTTTTCTTGCCTTTGTAAATGGGAATCATGCTGAGCATATTTTCCTAAGAAGTTTCTTCTAAGAAGCGAAGGAAATCATGTATGTGAAAGAAAGTGTTTTGTCGATGATAAAGTAACGTGCTGAGACGGCTGGCTGTCCCAGGGCAGGGTTTTACGTCCCATCCCTGTGTGACCTTAGTTTTTGTAAGACTGTTTTCTCATCTATAAGATGGTAGTGAAAATTAACGACTAGCCTAGAACTCTTCCTATCAACACAGATGGCTCTCTTAACGCAGCGTCACGTGAATAAGCTGGTGATGTTTAAGTATTTGGTACGTGCGTGTTCATTGTTATCACTTATACTTTTGTGAACTTTTTTTAACATATGTAGAAGCATACACTCACCTTCAGTATCCAAAAAGCCTAATGGAGTTTTACATGTTTATATCTTGAAGAAATTTAAGCTGGGACTCCCCCAACCCCTCATGTACACACCCACCCACCCCAACCAAAAAAAAAAAAAAAATAGTCGGCAGTAATTTTACAAAATGTAGCATCAGTATAAAAATAAGATTAGATTCAGGCCCTGAAGGAAAACTTAGAACAGCTATTATTTATTCTGCCTCATGAGTCATCAAATTTAGCAAATACTTTATTCCTTCTCTTGCTCCTAATCAAAAGACCAGAGAGTTGTTCAGAAGGCTTCTGTCTCTGACCACCAGTGCCGAGAAAAGTCTGAGCCCTCAGTAGGCCTGGTAGTAACGGGCTGAATTTAGTTGTGTTCTGCTTTTTCCCCAGTGCCTTATTTCCATGCCATGGGGGTTTTGCAGTTCATTTTAATGCTCCCGGAGCTGGAACTCTGACCCTGAGCTCTGTCCTGAGCTCTACTCCAGCCTTTCTCCCTGGTCCGGCACGTACGCAGCTGGGCTCATCAGAACCATTCAGCCAGCTTCTCAGATGCTGGCGCTATGGGATATAAAGCTAGCCAAAAGCCGATTGATTTTCTTAAAAATAAATAAAAGAGAAAGTTTTTCCACTGCAGACCTATCACTACACCAAGACTACTTAAGTCCTTTTTTGGAGTAAAGTGTCTATACTTGTAATAGATTCAACATTCCAATGCCTGATGCACTAGGTTGTATTTAGGTGAAGTTCTTTTCAGCTGTCCAAGCGTGTAGAAGCCAGAGGCAAAAGTGAGGTTGCCTGGCGTGTTGAACACTACGATTTATCTCGTATGTATGCATTGTGTCTCCAGGCTTCCTCATCTGGATATGTGGAGTGAATTCTTTCACATCATGTTGAATATTCCCGATTGTCATCATCTTCCATCTTTGGATTTGTTAAGGCAAAAACTGAAGAAAACACTTCAACAACACTATACAAGCAAGGTTAAGACCCTACGTAATAGGCTAATCGTACTTCTCTTAGAATATAAGCGTTCTCGAAAATAAAATATGGACATTCCTTAAAAATCACTTGGTCGATGCTGGTCTGCTCACTCTGCCCCTTGAGGTTTTCCATGTTTCTTGTTTATGTAAATGTTTCCTAAAAATAAAGTCCACAAAATATATCCATGTGACTTGGTTGTTACAAATATTTCAGCAAAGTATACAACCTGGTAACGTACCCCCACATAGCAGGCTGATGGGCCACCTCTTGGGATGCAGGCATTCAGGAAAATAGTTTGGATTCGAACATTCTCTAAAATCGCTTTTAACACTGATCTGTTCCTTAAAGCCAAAAAAGGGGCAAGACAGCTTTTTTCTAAGGTGAGGATTTGTATGTATCTGTACACGGCACATGATGTATCTGTAAATTCCTAGAAACAAATTGCAGGGTCAAAGGTGAGTGCATTTACAATGTTATGTTAGTGGGCGCCTGGGTGGCTCAGTTGATTAAGCTCCTGCCTTCCGCTCGGGTCATGATCTCAGGGTCCTAGGATTGAGCCCCATATCAGGCTCCCTGCTCAGCGGGTAGCCTGCTTCTCCTTCCCCCTCTGCCTGCTGCTCCCCCTGCTTATGCTCTCTCTCTCAAATAAAATCTTAAAAGAAAAAACAGAAAAAAAAGGTCCTCTAATTTTTTGATACTAGTACTAATTTAAATATGACTAAACTTTTGGTTGCTTAAATCAGATCTAATTTCTTCCTGTTTTCCTAGCTGGTAGTTTGAATATATGAACCCTGTTGGTTTCTGTAAAAAAAAAAAAAAAAAAAAGAAAGAAAAAGAGAGAGAGAGAAAGAAAGAAAGGAAAAGAAAGAAAAGAAGAAAGAAAAAAGAAAAGGCTTTTCAGACAATTCTTTTGAAGTTCCCCAGTAAATAGTCTTCACTATGAAAACCCTGTGTATGTCTTTCCCAGTTCTGCACTACTGGTTTTCCTCTTGCCAGCTGTTGAGAAGACGGCTGAGCACTGGTGGCAGCGGGCCTCCCGGCCTCCTGCTTTAAAGGGAGCTCCTCTCACGTTGCCAGTAAGCTCACGCCGCTGGCCTCACGGAGACATGTTTAATCACGTGGAAGAAGTACCCACCCATTGCTTCTTATAAACGTGAATTATGACACTTTTCTAGTTTTCTTGCCCATCTTTCCATATTTATTCAAAGTGTCAAAATAACCAAGTACCGATGAAGCCAAGTTTGTCGGGTTTGTTTCTTTTTCTTTTGAAAATGACTGTTTTGAGAGGAAAGCAAGACAAAAGAAGACATGGCTGCTGTTTACTAAACTATGAGCAAAGGGTGTCCACCCGTGAAAGGCAGCTGTGGGTGCCTTCAGTCTTGGGCGGGGAGGACACTTGGTGCTCTGGCCCCTGTTGACATGCTCTTTGTTCCCACCAGCCCAGTTGCTATTACTGGATCTCCAGCTTCCATGACGCTCCAAATAGCCTCCGTGTTATTCACACCGTAAACCTCAGCCTGACCACGGTGTCGTCCCAACACTGCTGTTGCCCATCTGGTGTCTGATCTATGCCAAGGGCTTTACTTAAATCAACTTCACAGTTTCATTTCCTAGCAACAGCCTTTTCTCCAGGGAGAAAGGCTCCATCCGAACAAAATAAGTGACTTTAAGCATTTCAGCCAAATAGTCTTTTTTTGTGTGTGTCCATTACTTGGTACGAATTATAGCAATCATCTTTAATTATAAATTAGTTGTCTGCATTGCACATATACACACACACACACACAGTGTTTATCTGCACAAAGAAACAGCTCTAACCAAAGGACAGCTGAAATGGATGCATGAGAAGTCAGCACTGGGAGGAAGGAAACGCAGCTCACTCCAGTAACGAGCCTTAAGTTTCCCCAAGGGCAGAGCTGGGTCTTATCCATCCATGTCTCCTGCAAAGCTGAGCAGGGGTGCAGGTCATGCTAAGTGCTCCAACATTGACTAGACTCAGTGTGGGTTTAGATTTAATATCTACCTCGGGTCAAGGCAATTCCTATTCCTTCTTGCTAAGAATCAGTCCGGTCCGTTAGGAGACTCAGAGACTCCTCCTATCAGTGCCTTTTCCCTCTGGATCACGTCTGTGGTCTAAGGCAATGATTCTAAAACTGACTTTTCCAAAGACTAAGGACCTGCAAGTGCAACTCCTGCTTATCAGAAGTAAGAGCTCCTAAACAGCTGGGCATTTGGCACAGTCTCTAAGGACACCCGCTAGCTATTATTACCCCACACCTTTCTCTGCCACTGATCCTAGGAGTCCTCATTCTTGGTCTTCCAGTTCCCTCATGCCTGGAGTCAATCCATCTGTCCATCGGTTCCATTCTGGAATGTTTCAGAAGAACCCGTTTCTGGACTGGCTAGGTTATAAGCAGGGTAAGGTGCCCTAAGGGAGAACCCCCCACACACAGTAGCTTAGAGAAGACGAGTGATTTCAGTCTCCTGTTACAGTCTGGGGGTAAGTGACGCTGTGCTAGCACTGACTGCCAGCCTCCACGGAAGGCTTCCAGGACGTTCTGATTATTGCCATTCTCAGGAAGTGGAGAAGACGGAGAGACTGCTCCCGAGGGCAGGACCTGTGAGGTGCAGACCCGGGTTGGGCTCACAGCCTATGGGGCTGACACAGTCATGTTGCCCCATCCCCTTGCCGGGAAGGCAGGAAAAAAGTGCCCAGCTGGGAGACCATGTGCCAAAACGTGAGGGTGACACGTTCACTGAAAGGTTGAAGACCGACCCTGAGAAAGGTGCCAGTGGCCACCACAACTCTGTTCCCCTTCCTCTGAGACGGTTCCCGTGACAGGGCGGTGGGGGCCCCCTGGTGGCCACGGGGGCTACTGCAAGTCAGGAGTGATTGGCTCCAGTCTCTCCCATCCAAAGGCTCAACGGTTTACTCTGTCACTGTTTCATGTCGAACAGGTGGAACAACGTGTAGGTCCACTGAGAATTCAAGTTTTATCAATCACGAAACACTGATGGTATGGAACACTCGGCAGCATTTTGTGTGTGGTATATATACAAACACACGTATATCCAGATGAAAAAAACTGCGAAGTGACAAAAGGTTCTTGAACTATATATATAAACAATGTCATGACATCCCACGTAGGATAAAAAATGCAATTAGAGTTGACCCTTGAACATGAGTTTGAACTCATAAGCAGGTCCACTTACATATGGATTTTTTTTTAAATTACAGTACTGTAAATGGATTTTCTCTTCCTTATGACTTAACATTTTATTTTCTCTAGCTTACTTTATTACAAGGATATAGTATATAATACACATTACATGTAAATTATGTGTTAATCAGCTGTTTATGTCACTGGTAAGGCTTTTCTGGTCAACAGTAGGCTATTAGTAAAGTTTGGAGAGGAGTCAAATGAGATATGCAGATTTGCAATCGTGCTGGGGTCGGCGACCCTACCCTCCTCACCCCGTGTTGGTCAAGGGTCCGCTGCACATCATATATTCACGACACACATGACTGTAAACAGGCAGGTGTGTTTCCAGAAGGACAAACAAGAAACTCAGCATCGCCACTGGGAAGGGAGCCTCACATCGTGAGTAGAAGAATGAAAGGGAAGTGGGCATCAGGACAAGGAAGAATACAGAGCAACTTCTTTTTTTTTTTATAATAACTTTTTTAAAATTTTATTTTAGTTTCTCAGTGTTCCAAGATTCATTGTTCATGCACCACACCCAGTGACAGAGCAACTTCTGACTTTTTACTATATTTCTGTGTTGAGTTTTTGTTTTTTGTTTTTTTTACAATGACTGCATAGCTTCTCCTTTAAAAATGCCCAGCACGTGTTCAAGTTAAAAAAATTAAGTCGCCACTGGGTACATTGAGTGTATAATATTTAGTGTAACAATACACATTAGATATAAGAAGAAATAGGAGCAGTCCTGAGGGCGGCAGGACTCCATAAACCCTGTCAGATGGGTCAGTGACTCCCCACCTTCTGGGGAGCGTCATGGTAACAAAATTCTGAAGCGGCAATGCTGGACACCAGGTGGGGCTTTGAACGAGGGACAGCAGTCTGTGGGAGCAAGTGCTGAAGAGGCAGGGTCAGCGTCTGCCCGCCCGTCCTCTCCTCCTTCAGCCCCGCAGTGGGGGGAGATACCATCCATCCCAACTGCATGGGTGCAAAGGGGACACCCAGAGATGACGGGACATGATCCGTGGGAAGCCGGGGTATGATACCAGACGATCTGGCCCCAGAGGCCGTGCCCGAAACCTTGGTTTTGCTCCTACACCAGAGGTCACCTTCAGAACCGAGGAAAAGGCAGCCCTCCCAAGCTAGCTTCCGCTGTCACCCTGATGGGACACTTGACTTGGGCCTCACTGCACTCGGAGACCTCAGGTCAAGGACCTCTGCCTTATAGTTGGGCCCGTGACGGGGTACAGAGGAATGAGGAGCTATACCCTGACAACTCGCTCAAAATGCGATTGCGAGGTACAGTAGCCAGATGCGTAGAGATGGAAGGAAGGTAGAATGGTGCCTGCCAGGGCCTGGGGAGGAGGGGACAGGCAGTGACGGTTGACGGGTTACAGTTCTATTGGGGACAATGAAAAGTTCTGGAGATCTGCTGCACAACAATGTGAATATACTTAAAATGACTGAACTATAAGCTTAGAATTGGTTATGATGGTGACTTTTACGTTACGAGTATTTTCCACAATTAAAAATTTTGTTAATAAAATGATTTTAATTTCCCAGGAGTGTTAAATTGCATTGGGAGATTTCCAGCTGGGGAAAGTGACCTTGAAGAGCGACTTACTCAAAATCTTGCTATCATTGTAATTTAATTAAAGAAGCTTTAAGAGCCTTCCCCAAAAAGAGAGGCAATTGCGACAGAATTTTATTTTCACATTCGTGTTTTTCTTCATTTTGAATAAACACCGCATCTAAGAGCTGCTATACTAGATATAGCCCTTTACCATATTTAAATATTCAGAAGTCATTCACATAACACTATAGCGCAGTATTTAATAGAATAGCAAAATATCATATAAAAATAAATGATAATAAAATAAAAAATAAATAATAAAATAAAAATAAAAGCTTTCATATCCCCACCAGAAGGACTTCACACACGTACGTACACGTGTATGATAAGCGCTCCTCATAATCTCTTCATAGATCTTCCCCTCCTTGCTGCTCTGCCCAGACCCCAGAAACACCCCAGGGGAGACACACAGGGGCAGCCTCTCAGCCCTTTCCACTGACCGCTCAGGGCAGGCGCGGCCGACGCACAGGCAGGTTGGGGCGCAGAGACAACTCGGGCTGGGAAAACCATCTCCAGACAAGACGTGATGGCCGCTGAGCCTGGTTTCCGGGTGTAGACTCTTCCAGCCCAGAATCACGCACTGTTTTCAAAATTGGGATTCTTGGGATATATGTCACCAGGCGAGAGGTTCAGAATCTCATCCAAGGAAGGGCCTTCATCCTCCGGAGCAATCTCGGACTCGAACATCTGCTGTAGCAGGGCATCCACGGTCCTGTACTCTAGGACGAAGGACAAAGGCACGTGGGACTCGCATGTGTTGGGATCGGAGGGGAGCATCCAGCCCGAGCAGAGCCAGGCTTTCTGGAAGGATGGCCCCTGAGCCAAAGATAACGCTCTACGCAGGGCTAGCCAAACAGTCTTTGAAAGAAAGGATGAGGAAGTCATAAGAGAATCGCTCATCTCTGCTGGGGCGGGTTCCACAGAGCTCCACAGCCACGGAAGGCTCTAGAGACCAGGAGCGGGTCTTCCCTGAAGGACGGAGGAGGGTGACACCTGGCAGGAATGTCCTGCTCCTGCCACTGTTCCTGCAATCTACACTGCGCTCCTCATCCTGGGTTTAGTGCGGGTACCCCCGGCCTCCAAGCCGAACGAGATGAACAGCCCAAAGTGTTGGCCGGATTGCTCTGGGTTACTCAGCCAATATGGCGAATAAAGTAATTAAAGATTTAGTTGGGAAGGGCTCCCATGCCCTGCACACGTAGTGAGGCCCTGGGGATACCACGGGAGGCAAAAAGACAGGGCCCAGCACACACGGAGCTGCAAGTCTACAAGGAAGACAGACGGCGACCAAAGTGTCACTCAATGACAAATGGCATGCAGCTGGCATGGTGGGTCAGATCTGCATTCTGGAAACACCTCACCAGCTGTAGCAAGGAGCATGGATTGGAAAAAATTTTGCATTGGGTTAAAACTTACTTTTTGATGAAACTTTGAAGTACAGTCCTTTTAAGGCCTTCCTTTTGTTGTCTCCATCATCCCCACTAAAGCCACTGTCCTTGGCGTCCATGTTATCAACAAGCTTCCCATCCTGCATTTCGTCTCTTCAAGGAAGAACAGACATGAACAGGGTCCGGTCCCTCAGCTGAGTCCCTCACGCGTCCTCCCAGCCATGGCCCCGTGTCCCCGTCCAGTCACATCCAGGGCTCTCCTCTGGTCAGTGAGGGTCCCTGAGAACCGGCACAAAGGCCCACGCCGGACGCCACGGGGCACTGAGGGAGTGAACGCGGCCGGTCCTCTTCCGAAAGTCTGTGAGCGACACCAAGGGGAACACGCTACTCACTCTTGGATTCCCACTCCGAGCTCTTGAATCTTCCTCTCGATGGCAGTTTCGACTTCACTTTTTTCTAAGGAGTATGCCACAAAAAACGCCTCCAAGATGAACGCTATGAAAATACTGAGAAGGAGTGAGAGGTAGAGGGTGTGAGCCATGGTCCAGGTGACAGGAAATCCGGGTTCCAAAAAGTGTCTGAGCCTGAATAAGAAGGCCGCCCATTGTTGCAAAGACAATACAACGCGGAAGCGAGAAATGAGAGACACAACACTTCTCAAGGATTGGACACAATTTTCACTCATTTGGAAAAATCATTCTTCTTTTATAACCTATTTAAATAGTGAATATTAAAAAGAAAATATAGTTTTTTTCTAGGGGAAGCTTAAGCCAAATCATTGTTGAATTATTTCTCCGTGAATATCTCAAGTTTCTGCACAGCCCAGTGGGCTGAGCAAAGGCACTGAGGGACAACTTAGGGATGTCAGTCTACGGAGACATCCCAAGATGTACAGCTCAGCGATGCCTTCCCCCAGACACACGCCAAGATAACAAAGATAAAACGCTCACCTCGCGCTCCCTGGGGATCTGCTTACGTTCCAAGTGAAACTAAAGTCTCACTCCCTCTCTCTCTCTCTCTCCCCCCACAGGGGAGGACGGACAGGCCCAGCAGCCCTCTATAAGACCAGTTTCCTTCTTTTGGGGTTCCCTCCCGCACTCCTACTCCAGCTGGTGCTAACCACGCTGCTCAGTGGGGACCAAGGTTTGAAGGTTCGGGAAACTGACAGGAGAGTGGCAGAAATAGCCCCAGCCCTGCTGGTCCCAGGCCTCCGGCAACCTCTGTAGGAGCCACCCAGAGAGGCGTTTCTCTCTTGTTCGCTCTACGTCTCCCATTCAGGCTGTGTAAGGACAACCAGGCCTGGTCGGAGCTACCCGTGGGCTTTCTTCCCCTCCCCTCCCTCGGCCAGGATTCTTGAGTCCTTCTGGAGCCAAAGTCAGTATGGTGGTGGCCGGCCACCGCAGGCCTGGTGTGACAAGGAAGGCGCGGGTGCTGGACTGTCCCCCCAAGAATGGCAGGCCCCAGGCTGTGAGAGGGGTGTGACAACCAGAAAACCGCTCTGGAAGAGCAGCCCAGCCTTCGAGGGGACCCAGGCTCAGGTCCCCTGAGGAATCAAAGAGCTAGAATCAGAGATTCCTGCATTGGAACAGAAGCCCTTTCCAGTGGTGAGATGTCACAGCGGCTCTCAAACAGCGACTGAGGCCTCTCCTGGAAGAGGGGCCAGGACACAGCAGTTTCATCCTACCTGTGCAAGGACAGGGAGGGACCAGAGTGGGACAACAAGGGAACTGACTCGGAGGCTCTGAGAAGCCAGCAGATGGCTGGATTTCAGCAGAGGGGGAAGGGTATGCCCAGGGATGCTCTCAAGGGATGCGGTCTGGGTGGGCAAAGGGAAGGAGAGTGGCCGGGGCCCCAGGGTCCTTCTGACCCAAACAACTTATGAGACTACGAGACGTGTATTCTAGCACTGATGTGCACTGGCAGATGGTGATACACACAAGTGTGAACGAAGTCAGACTCATCCCCTGCACGGCCCACCCACAGCACACACCAGGTGGCTGGAACAAGGGAGAGGGGAGGAGACATGGACTTGCCAACCGGGCCGGAGTCAACTCACTTAACGATGAGAATGACGACCACGACGTGGAAGCTGATGAAGTAGAGCTTGGCCGCCTGGTGAGTCACGAGGGCAAAGCCGCCTGCTAGGAGTGTGCAGCTAAGGAACCAAGCCTTCGGGGAGCTCGGCAGGTGCCCTGAGGGCTCCTGGAAGTCCCTCTGGGAGCCCCTCCCTCTCACCCCAGCCCAGGGAGCAGGCAGCCCCTAGGGGGTCCCATGCCTTCTCCGAAAGGATATTGTGCCACTGGTTAACCACCGTCAGCTCCATCAGTACGATGAATGAGGAGGCCAGGTCGTTGAAGTTATTCTTGCAGTACCTGTCTCGGGCAAATGCCGAGTCCTTCAAGGCTGGGTTCCCACACACCAGAGCATCAGAGGTGGTGAAATTCGGATCCAAGAACCGGACTTTGCCGTGGAATGCCTCCATCCCGATGATAGCGAACACGTAGTAGACCAACTGCAATGGGCAGCTCTGGTCAGCAGGGGGCGCACGGAGCTGCAGCATCACAGCATGGGGCCGGGAGGGGGCAGGCAAGGCCGGAGGACGGATGTGGGCTGTACGGATGTGGGTCACCCGGGCAGAAGGGATGCTACTCTGATTCCGGGGTGGCTGCCCTCCCCAACCCAGCCCCGAGCAGTGTCAGGGTGGGGCAGGGTGGACGCCGGGGGACACGGCCAGCGGGACCACACCGCGACCTCTCCCATGGGCTTACAGAGTCAAAAACGAAGCTGCTGAGCAAGTAAGTGCTTAAATATTCAATAAACGATGGTTGGTCCTCTAGGAAAACAATAATAAAGTTGTACCTTTACCCTGTTTTTTTAATAAAAAAATAAATTCCAAAAGTACCATCGGGTCAAATGTAAAAAGCAAACTATGAAAGAACTGGGGAAAAAATTGAGTAGGAAAAGGCCCCACTAAGCATGATTATAAAAAATAAAAGATTATAAAATAATCTATAAAATAAAAGATTACAAATAGGACTACAGAATTAATTTAAATTTTTATACAGCCCCCAAAATATACCACAGAAATCCTTTACGTAGGGGGAAAAAAACCCTCAAAAAACAAAAAAAAAACAAGTGACGGAGAAGGAAAAGTAATTCCACTATAAACTACTTACTAACAGCCCATTTCCTTAATTGACAAAACATACCTGCAAATCTTAAAAACGAATAGAAGAATGGACCAAGGATATGAGCACGCTGTTTACCAAAAAATAAGGGAAAGCGCCCCAAAGAACATGGAGAAGACACTCCGCCTCGTGAAACACGACAGAAGCGCACGTCCGAACAACACCCAGCCGTTCTCTCCGCTGTCAGACTGGAAGACGGGGCGGTGAATCCTAAACCCCAGCCGCGAGGGGGGGCAGGGAAACAGGCTGGGACACGCCGCCCTTGGGGATACCCAGGGAGCACGGAAGGCCGCGTGCCACCATCCACCCAAGGCCTGAATGCATTTCCCCCTTGACCTAGCAGCGCCACGCCCGGGGACGCACCTGGTGGCAACGGAGGCACCAAGATGCAGGTACAAGAACAGCCCTCCCCACATCCCTTGTGAGGGCGAAAAGGTGAGAGCCCCTGGTGGTCTGTCAGCAGAGGGGCTGGTCGGATGTGTTCTGGAGTCTTCCCTCCATGGAACACTTTTATTTTTATTTTTAGATTTTATTTATTTATTCGTCAGAGACAGAGAAAGAGCACAAGCCGGGGGAGCAGCAGGCAGAGGGAGAGGGACAAGTAGGCTCCCCGCTGAGCAGGGAGCCTGATACAGGACTTGATCCCAGGACCCTGGGACCATGACCTGAGCCGAAGGCAGACGCTTAACCAACTGAGCCACCCCAGGCGTCCCCATGGGACACTTTTAATTACAGCAGAGCCGACATGATGCGTGGGTCCTCCAGGACACATGACAGATATCAGGTGGAACATTTTGTGTGGATTCTTCATCTGACTAAACAATAAACGAGACACAGACAGACATGTCTGGGACATATTTGTTGTATATAGAGAGATATTTTGGAAGAGTAAAAAGAAACTTTTAATAATGGCTGTCTCTGGGAAAGACGCATGTGGGGGATGGAAATGGGACACCTGAAGTCAGCCTTTCATTATTCGGGAGAATAGGATTTCTCACCATGATAACAGAAAAGCGAAGCGAGGACCCTGCGGCAGAGGGACCACGGGTATCCGAGCCCCCTCATTCACGGCGTGGGACCCCTCCTGTGCCAGAGGCGCCAGCGCCCTCGCAGCCCTGGGGGGCTGTGTCCTCACTGCTGGGGACCTGAGGAGCAGGCGGGCTTCAGCCACAAGCTGAACGAAGGAGGATCTGAGGCCTGGGGGGGGGGCGGGCAGCCATGAGCCAGTGGGGCCTACACCCCTGAGAAGCACCTGCTAGCCAGGCAGACCCACCTGGACCGTGGGTGACAAAGAGACCACGACTGAGTGAACCCACCGAAGTTCTGGTGTCTAGCACTGTAGCCGGCGAACCTTAGCGGGCATATACCCAGTGTTTCCAGACACCGGATATTTCTAAAAAGGCCCACAAGAAACCAGGGAGTCTCATTTACTTAATCTCCCTTTCTTTTCCTCACTTCAAATAAGGCTTCCCGAGAGCTGCCGAGAATGAACACCTCACCGCTTATTCACGCAGAATAGCCACAAGCATGAGCCACTTACCAAGACGAGTCCGCCAAACGTCAGTATCGTGGGACCGATTTTAATTAAGGTGGTCACGATAAGCCGGAACCTAGGATGAAACAAAGTTTCTAGCACAAGAAGGCAGAGGGAAGCTGTGAGGGAAAACTGACCCCCCACCAGTAGGTTTGGCTTAATATCCCCTCCCCCGGTCCTGGATCTGTTCTTTAGACCGTCAGGAATTTGCCCTTTGAGCTGTGCACCACTGGGGAGTTACTCAACCTCTCTGAGCTTCACTGTCATCGCCGGTAAACACAGGGTCATAAAGGCCCCTATATATATCAAGGGCGGTGGGAGGAATTTCTCAAGACAACGGTGGGCAGACTCGGGGGAGCCTCCGCGGCCACGAGAGCCACCGCTCTGCAGCCACGCACAGCAGGCACGGTGAGGGAAGGGGCCACGGGGACAAAAGTGATGGAGGGAACCCCTACCCTCGGGGAGCTGCCCTCGGAGTGCTCTTCGCCATCTTCGCAGGCTTCCCTGCCCCACCACCCCGAGAGTGCCGGGCCCTCCACCCCGAGAGTGCCGGGCCCTCCACACAAGGAACCCTCGGGGCTCCTCACAGGGTGTGTTGATGGATCGGAGGCAGGAGGGGTTTCTGGCAGTCTCCGGGGTGGGAACCACACGAGGGCACGTTGCCCCGTCTTTACCTCCGAATGTTGACAATGACCCGTAGGAGTCGGAGGATCCTCAGTATCAAGATAATATCCAGGACCTGCTGGCTGTTGTATTTGCTGGCTAGAAAGAAAAACCGCCGTCATGTAATGTTCCATTTTGTGAGTGCCTCAGGCTTGTCCCTTCTATTCAAGGAGGTCCGAGGCTCTGGCTTCAGGGGAGCGATGCGGCTTCCCCTGCAGAGCCCGACAGGGGCTCCGAGCAGTGAGGAAGCAGGTGCCGAGTGAATGGTTCACGCCGCCGGCAAAGCCGAGCCACCTCGGGCGTTCCCTCCCAGCCCCAAGCTAGAGAGTCATGAGTCAGTGTAGACTTCAGACCGGCCTTAAGAAATAACTGTGCATCAGGTTCTACAAAACACATTTCTACAAGCCCTTCGATCCCTAGTATCCCTTTCCTAGAGTCCTGTTAGGAAGCTGCGCTATTGAGCCCCGCATCGGGCTCCTTGCTCGGCGGGGTCCCTGCGTTTCCCTCTGCCCCTCCGCCTGCTTGTGCCTGAGTGCCCTCTCTCTCTCTGTCAAATAAATAAAAATAAAACCTTAAAAAAAAAAAAAGCAGCTGCCCTATGTCTAAACTACGGCGTCTGAGGTCTCCAGAAAGGAGCGCGTGCGTGGTGGCGATGGGCTGTACGGGTGCAGCTACGGGAGGCTGACTCAAGAGGACAGCGGGCCAGGGACCATGCAGAGTTCCAGCTGCGGCTGGACCCCAGGGGGCAGGTGAGACGGGCAGGCAGTCAAAGGCAAGGAGATTAAGCCATGAGACAGAGGGCAGTTTTGGAGAGAAGAGGGCCAGGTGGGTATCTGGTGTGACAGATGCAGACAAATGCAATCTCTAATGCGCAGTTAAACACAAAGCTACCGGCCCTCTCCAGAGCATGGAACACTTCTACTAACTCTCTTATGTCTCCACTGTCTCCGCCCAAATCCCTCACTGGTGTGCGGCAGAAGTTCAACAAAGACGACGCATTGAATGCATGGTCCCAGGAGGTGGCGAAGCCGAGAACCCAGCACTGACCTGACTGAAAGGTGGTGTTGGCCACCGTGGCCACCACAGCCGCGACGATGATCAGAGTGTCAAACCTAACAGTGCAGAAGCAAAGTTGGTGAAGGATCGAGGGAAAAAGCCTATCAAGTTCAGGATACAACCGAGTCTGAGAAAACTTCGAATCCAGTATCTTATGCAAAGCAATGAACCAGCCATGAAACTGATTTCTGTAACTTTTAGAACAGCAGAGACGAAGCAAGAAACACATTGAACAATCCAATGATCATTGCCTGGCTGTTCCAGTGACCCACCCAAGCGCATTTGTAGCAATCACCCAATTCGTACCACTTTGCCTTCCAAAGTAACTATATCCTTGCAAAGAGACTTTGGCACAGTTTCAGAATATACAGTATAATCTTTCTTGGTATTAATTTTACTAAGTGCATTGTAACTTTTTAAATAAAAGGGGTAATATCTATCATAGCCTTACTTTTCTTTCTGACAACAGTGCCAAAGCACTGGCAAGACTGGCAGAGGTTCCCCTCTGGCTACACGCGCATCCTAGGGAGTTTCCTGGCACCGAGAGCAATGATCACGGAGATCCAACTCTG
The DNA here is from genome assembly GCA_028534135.1 of Potos flavus. Lineage (NCBI taxonomy): Eukaryota > Metazoa > Chordata > Mammalia > Carnivora > Procyonidae > Potos > Potos flavus. Next base: position 30,833,118 of record CM052885.1, on the reverse strand, counting down.
GTAAGACAGGCGCGTGCCTGCCCTGTGTCTCTGTGTCCTGCCATTCCTAACACGCAGTGGCATTTGAGATAGTCTGCAGCATGGGGGTGATGGTTCGAGACCAGGAGGTCCCTAGCCTGGAGAAGAATGAGGCCCCATTCATGTAGGAAAGAGCTTGTTAACATCGTCCAGGCATACACATGCCAAGTTCTTTGATAAAAAGACCAGGGAGTGGGCCGAGCAAGCTATGGAAGGGGCTCATTGGGTATGAGGCTCTAAGATCCTTCCCAAACCCAGGATGCCAGCATCTGTGATTCTAATTTTAACGAGAGTCCGTTCAAACTGACTTCATAAAATAACAGCTTCGTCTGACCCAGGTGTTCCCACACCTCCAAGATTTCATGATAAGATGCCCCAAAACTAGGCAGCTGGAGCTTGGGAAAACTACAACGAGATTCCCCAAACAGACAGAAAACCCCCCTCTGTGCCCACAGCCTCTGACCCACCCCCTCTCCCCTCCACACGTGCTCACCAGTTCCAGAACTGTTTCTTGCCAAAATAGACTCTGGGCTCGTATGTGTACAGCTTCAGGAGAACTTCAATAATATAGAGAGAAAGGAAAAGCCACTCTGCGTAGGAAATGAAGTGGTTTTTCTCATCCAGAGCGATGAAAATGGCATTTATTAGAATGATGACATCATAAACCCAGACAAAAATCCTGCCGTAAGGGAAAAAAAGAAGAGATCCTGTCATCCCCTGTTTCAGTGAAGGGAGCATGTTCAGAGCCTTTTAGGGGCTACTTTGTTCCCGACAACGTGATGACTATGAGATACCCCCAAACCCCATCCCGCCAACACGCACACACACATGCACACTCGTGACTCAAATAAGTAAAGGTTCCAGCAGAGCCAGGGTCCTGAAATTCCCCTGCCTCCCCCTGATGCTGGTGCAGTCCTTCTGGCCAAGGAGAAAATGAAGACTCCGTGATCAGGGGGTGGGAGTGGGGAATAGAGGCCTGGTTTTCCCAGGTTCCCCTCTGGGCGCACGGTACCTGGATCAGACGAAAGCTTAGGCAGAAATGGGGCAAGGAGAAGGTTTAGGGCTTAGCAAGGGATCGTGACACTTCTACTACTTGTCCCCAGAAAATTAACACCTTTCACTACGAAAGCTTCTGAAAACCTCTTCACCCCTTAATGCACACAAGCCTTCCGGGGGACTGACATGTCCGTCTTCCTCACCGAGTCCGGGGTGGGATGGGTGAAAGAGTATCAGAACTGGGCTCTGACTTTGCAACTTTGCAATTACAGAGCACGCTGCTCTGCTCAGGTACCCATCCCCTGTGCTCCAGAGAACCCCAGGCGAACCCTGGGCACGGCCCTGGGAAAACAGGAGGGGCTCCTACCCCACTGCTCTCCGTGAGGCTGTAGGCTAGGACCCTGGATGCCACACGAAGACACACAAACATCCAGCACATGAAACACATCACAAAGTCAAGGCTGGGATCAATGGGAAGAAGCCTCTACATAAAGAGCTTTGATAACTGTCAAATACGGGCAGCTCATATGGTGTGCCCACATCACAGGCTGAGCCACCTTCCAGGGTTTCTGAACCCTTCTCTTCTATGAAACACTAAATTCAAGGACAGCAGGGGGATGAGCCACTAATGACAGGGGCACTCCAGGGCACGTATATGAAACCTAAGATCTCTAACCAGAATGAACGATTCTTTCTGGGATCCACTTACTTGAGACTAAGAGAATTAATTGGCCTTCTTCTCGACCATTCTGATTAACTCAAATTCATGAGATTTTACCACAGACTTTACAAAATCAGAGTGCTATATGTGAAATCAACTTCCTAATGACTTGGATGGGGCTGGAACCTTCTGATTTCAGAGAGCAGTCTGCTCCTCTGGCTCAGAGAGCACATCCAGTCTGTGGCCCTTGAGCATCTTAGGAAATAGGGCAGAAGGAAGCATAATCAAGAAGCCTGTCCTTTCGGTTAAGGTCACACAAAGCATGTCCAGAACCCTTTACAGGCCTCCCTAAGAAACCAAAAGCAGCAAGCAAGGGGCTGATTTATAGCCTCAATAATGAAATATATTCGGTCCATACAGCATTTGCAAACTCCTCTATTTTTAAAGCAACTTGAGAAAAAACCGTCCCCGTCTCACTTGCCTGTGCCGCACCATCCTCTGGACCAAGAGGCTTGCAGACGACTGGTATACCCCAGGCATCCACTCTTGCAGCACATGTCTCTGGATGTTGATGGTGATCACCCGAATGTTGAGGAGGTCAGCCAAGCGTAGAAAGTTCATTCTGTCTGCAAAGTAAAAAAAAAAAAATTGATCCCAAATACACAGCCACTGTGACACTAAGGTTCAAAGAGTGATGCCAAGTCTTGTCTCTGCATTTCCCAGGTGAAGATCTGAAGCTTCGAAGGGTAAAGGCCCAAGGTCAAAGAGCCAGCAAATGGGAGAGCCCCCCATCCATTCTCACTCAGACCTGCAGCCGACCCATCCCTAGCATGTGATCTTCTAGCTCACAGATGCCACTCCCTCACCCCCTGCCTTCCACCCACCTTCCTCCTCGCATGCGCCATCCCTGCTTTCAGGGTCTGCCTAACTTACCTTTCCAGCCTCAACTCTACCAAGCCTCAACTCATTACAAGGTAGGTGTGATCCACACCCTTCCCCTCAAGCCCCAATCCTCTTCTCTGCCCCCGTCCTTCCCTGCCCCTTCTCAGAGATTCACTCAGACCCACAGCTTCCACAGCAAGTTGGCCCACCAGCCAGGCCAAAGTTCACCGAGCACGTTCTTCACCAGCCTGGCCCCACGCAACTACCAAGCCAGTGTTCTCTGGACCCCCCGAGTGCCCAGGGTCCCTACCCCGCGCACCTCTCCCCAACCAGACAGGTCGGATGCCGACCACGAGTCAACTGGGCTGGTTCTCAACCCTGCTTGTGCGTGAACTTCCTGCTCCGTACAAGTGAATTTCACCTCAATGGACGAAATCGGAATGTGTAAAGGATGTTACTGTTTTCCACAAAGTTCTTCTTACAACGTTTTTCCAAATTTTCTTTGAAAACTAAGTTGAAGTTGAGAAATGAAGTTGACGTTTGGAAAACTTAAAGCTGCTGAAAGAAATCGCCGATGCAGAGCAGGTCTAGCCGAGACGACCGGCAAAGGTTGGAGTGGGCATTTTTTTCACCCTGGAGGGCTTCTCATTCCAAGGGCCTGGTGGATATCCACAGCTCCATTCCAGTCTTCAGGAGCAAACAACGATGAACGATGGCTCTACAGCTGTCACCGCAGCGTGGACCATGCGAGAAAGATGCCATCAACAGATGCCCATGCCAAGAACAGGACTCAGCCCTGGCAGAAGTGAGGCCTCCTCCGAGGGAGGAGCCTGAAGCAGACACAGCCTGGAGTGATGTCACACATTCATGCTGCTATCTTCCCTACAGGTGGTAATGGTCCTAAGAACATTCTGGAAAATGAGGCTTCTCAGTTCTGGAGGAGTTACCATGTCAACTGGTCCCCACGTTCCCCTTGCCATGGCTGTCCTTGGCCAGCGTGAAAACATTTTACAGCACAGCAGGTTTGGGCCACGCCTCCTCAGGTTCCTCCGCTCCCCGTTGTCGCTGACCAGCCTCCTCAGGTAACTCTTACAGGCCTCACCCGGTGCAAGGTCACAGCCCACGTTCAGAGAAGAACCTCTGCAGATGGGCAGGAGGTGGTGCTGGTGTTTGGTACCCGGATCTTCACTGACACTCTCTAGAAAGTTGTGCGGTGGCCTCAAAGAACCCCTCCTTCCTCTTGCTCATGGAATTCATGGAGTGATACATCCAAATGAGTAGGGGTGCCAGGAAACTTGGATGTGTCTGGTATGCTCCATATCTACCCCGCACAGCTGAACGGCATCATTTAAGAGCTACCCTACTTACAGCCCAGAACATGGAAGAAGCTGACAAGACAAAGAAAAGCAGTTCATCCTCCCACTTGGGAAATGACTGTCAAAAGTTAGACTGACCTCATCAACAAAGAGACATTCGTGTAAGTATGTCCTGGGGACCATGTGTATCTTTTCTAGACAAGCAGGAGACACCCAAGTATATGGGCCTCCCCACGCCTGATAACGATTCCTAAAAGCCCCATCCCTAGGTTTGGGATATCTCCGCTTTTACCACCAATCTGGCAATTCACTTTACAGAAGGAATTGCAAAGAAAGCTCATAAGGCCCTAAAGATTCAACATCTTCAGAGTCCCAATCATCTAGAAGCAGCGGAGGTACTAAACCATCAAAGGAGAATTCTCAAAAACAAAGGGGCTGAAGTCTGGGAACTCCTGGGCTAGAGTGACCAGCCACGTTCTTGGGGTGGGACATCCAAGGGGACCCAAGTCCCGACCCTCTCCTCTAAGTACTAGAGCAATGGTCCTCAAAGAGTGGTCCCTGGGCCACTGCTGGGCCTGTCCTTGTGTTCCCCACCCTCCATGGGATAAGTGCTGAACATAGAAACTTGCAGAACAATGGCCAGGATCACGTCTGCTGACTCTAATAATGAAAAAATGGGACTTGGATTTTACATTTTTTCATTTCATTTTTCCGAGGACTGATTTTTGCTGTACTTTACCAAAGTGTCAGTCTGTGACAGGTGGGACCCTGAGCAGCTTCACTACATACAGCTTAAGAAGCACTGTGCTCAGGGGTCGCCCAGGGCACCAGCCGCCCTTCTCCACCATCCGCACAACCCTAACCCTGACATGCTGAATGGCACAAGGAACACCTGCCCATCCCTAACAGGGGCACCAAGGCAATCGTTCGGGCCCTGAGCAGCCTGGCTCCTGACTAGACCCTCAGAGCCACGACATGGAGCAGGGTGGCCGAGGAGACTTGCCCGGGGCTCACGGGAAGTCGCATGTCAGATCCTGCTAATTCAAGAGGAGAAAGGCCTTCTTCCATCCTGGATCCCAAACTCTCACTGCAAGACGTGAGCTCCACACATTTAGCGGTGTCTTACTGTACATCTCTTTGTTCTCTTTCTTCATGTGAGTTCTAGAGACTCGCTGTCATCTCCTTCTGCCACCTGCACCAGGTCCTCCTAAGGCCCACAGCTCTGTGGGACTACTTTGAGAGTCCTTGTCGCAGGTAAATTTACATCCGGTCGAAGCTATCTCTTCCCTTTTGGTATGTTCCCATCTAGACTTTTCTGGAAACAGATGACATGAGGGTGTTCTAGAGTTTGGGATATATTTTAGTCACCTCACATCTTTCCAGATTGACGTATCATCGTTACAGTCATTTCTTCATGTCACCACAATTTCCCGCGTTACGTGACTACCAGAATCTGGGGCGGTTTAGCCCAGCGATAAAACAGCACAGGCCTTGGAGTCAGACAGCCTCGACCGCTTCGCAGCTGCGTGGCCGTGGGCAAACTACCTAACCTCTTCCAGTCTCACTTTCCACACTGACCAACGAGGACGACAAACATCTCCACCTCAGTGATCACATACACACCACGCACGGAAAACAGGACAGTGGCTCACGCCTGACACACGTGCCACATGTATGAAGTGCCATTCGTAATAGCCACCAACCACCAGTACCCGAATTTTAGGTTACTTTCAACTTTGTGCTTTCAAAGACTGACTGTGACGTAGATGCCATCCCTAAAGCAGAGTCAGCAGTGGAATGATCGGGACAACTCGCACGGGCATGGCCCCGTCAGAACACAGCGTGAAGCCCCGAATCCCACTGGACTGTTCCCAGCAGGGGGTGCCCACGTATATTTTTATTTGCAAATTTTAGAAAATTAAAAAAAAAAACCCAGTACTGCTGTTTTACGAATCGCTTTTAGGAGCCACCCACTTTGGAACGCACAGTGAAGAGGAATGTCGGAGGCCAAGGCTTCTTACCCACGTGGCCCTTCTGTCCCTCGTCGGAGATCCTCAAAAGGAGCTCCAGGTGGGGACTGCTGATGTGTGGCATCACGGTCCTGGCCAGCTGCCTCCACCGGGCCTCCATCACCACAAACTCCGTGCCCACCTTGACCTTCAGAATGTTGAAAGCCTCTATCATTTTGTGACGTTTCAGGTACACCAGCTTGCGAATCTCGTTCTTTGAAAAACAGAATTGTGGTTTTTAAGAGAAAGACTCAGGAAAGCCTCGTTTCTTTCCCCTGGAAGTGTCAAGGTAATTGGCGGGCCAAAGAGAAGCCACCGATGGGTCTATTATTAGGCAAAGTATGTAATGCCTCCCCAGCTGCAGGTCCACGAAGCTAACCCGTCTGCATAAACGAAACTCATCTTACCAAGTTTACAGGAAGGAGCCCATGAAGGATAATCTGTGTGGTGAGAAATAGAACAGCAGGAAGCAGACTGGTCCCCACTCCACTCTGCCCAGGAGGAAGGGAGATTCCAGAAAGGAAGGAAATCAGGTGTGCTCCTGAGACAAGGGGAGACCCCAGAAAGGGAGAAGATAGAGCTACCATTAAGCCAATCAAGAAAGAGAAGGGGAGGAGGAGAAAAGTCAGGGAAGTGAAACTAGGCTAGAAGTGGTCCGGAAGGAAGAGGTCCAGGGCAGGAAGGACAGCTGGGCCTGCCTGGAGCTGCCATCTGGCCTTGGCACAGGGAATCTTCCAGAGGACAGCAGGCTGGACAGGCCTCCTCGTTGCCTGATGCCCACTCCTGCTGCTCCCTGTAACCCCATTACCCAATAACATCATCACTTCATTGATTATAGAGCTAGGCTGTACATTTTTAAGGGGTGTGGGCTGTGTCTTAATTGTCTTTGACTTCTCAACACTTGGACTGGTGCTGGGTGTCTAAAGCACATTTAAGATGTTTGCTGACTGATCCCTGCTGCAGAGGATGACCCAAAGAAACACTTCCTTGGGGCTGGGGGAGCTAGAGCAATTGTTCTGTCCCCCAGCAACAAAGGAGAGGCACGCCTAACTCTCTGGGATAGCCTCTTTCTACCTCGAGGGAGGAATTCGGAGTACGAGGGTCTCTGGGGCCTGACCTCTGGGGCAGGGGCACCTAAAGTCCCCACAGTGCATGGGGTCCACAGGACCGGGACAGGCCAGACACCTTCCAAGACCATTTTGGGCCAAATCTCGGACAGCCCCACCACCTGCTTCTCCTTAGCCACAAACCTTGAAGTTCTCCCTGACTTTCTTCTTGTTGCCTGGTCACCCCATCCCTATGTAATGAAAAATTCAGAACAGAACCAAAAGGATTGAGAACTAGAAGGCAATGTCTTCCCTTAAGGAAAGCCTCTCTGTGCAGCTAGTTTTACAAGATGAGAAAACTACCAAGCAGAGATGTGTGCAGTGGGGGGTGGGAGGAGGTGACATGGCTTAGGCATCCCGGTGGGTTCTGGGCTGGAAATAAAACAGCCTCCACCCCATGTACTCAGAAGCCTCTGCCCACCCAACACCTCCAGGAATTCTCCAGACATAAATCAAACAGGTAGGTACCCAGGGAGAAACTGTTGGCTTTAAGAAGTTTTTGCTTCTGCCAGAGAGTGGAAAAGGAGTTGGGAGCTTGGGGGAATATCCCCAACTCCCATTCTTACACAAAACATTTCAAGGAGCCATGAACAACTTCATGCCTTAAGAGCAAGGAGCAAAGCAAGGGCTGCCGCTGCCCACAATGTCCAGACGCACTGTCAGAGCCATCGCAAGGACCGGTAAAGAACCGCCCCGCCTGGCAGAATAGAGCAAGACACCACAGAAGTCTTCAGGTCAACCAGAGCAAAAAGAAAAAGGACACTTTCAAATACTAAGCAAACACGTTTGCCAGCCTCCCTGCCAGTGGATCCAGCCCAGATGCCCGGCCCCCTGCCCCCACCTCCCTTCCGCTCACGCACGGTACCTTTAAGTGCTTCCTATAATTGTTGTAGACCACAGCCAGAAAGACGGACATGAAGATGTAGGTATTGATGATGATGTAGGTTATGAAGTACAAAGAATACCACCAATTGAAGTTATAGGCAGGCATCCTAGAAGGAAAGAATCACGTGGCATGGTTTCTCATAGCCTAGGTCCCCAGTGCATAAAAGGCTGGCCTCAGGCGCAATCCACATGCACAAGGCACAGCAAAACCTTCTCTCTAACGGTCCCCCACATGGTGCAGTGCCGTGCCATGGGGCTGCAGAGCCATCACCGCCCCTAAGGCTAAACAGCTGGCTCCAAGCTTGCCTTCTCGATTTCTTAGTGCCTTACAGAGGCGGCAACTAGGACTTTGGAGATTCCTCAATCCCATTCCCTCCCTTCACAATGAGAAAATCGAAGCCTAAAAAGGCGACCAACTTGCCCAGAACCACAGAAGGAATCAAAGTGTGGCTAAGGCTTATACTCAAGGCTCTTCAGGGACACCAGGATGCCTTGCTGGGGGGCCAGATGATTTTCTAGCCACTCTAGGACATGAGAAGGAAAGGGGCACCATTAACAACGGCACCAGGGTGAGAGGCATAAATCAGGATGTGTGCTCACTCCACCTTTAATGGAAATTGGATTTCACACAGGGAGGCGGGGGTTGGGGGCATGGCCGGCAGCCCAGGATCCGAGGGAAAGATCCAAGAGAACACACAGAGGGCCACAACTGCACCTCGCCCACGTGTGTCTGAGTCAAGCCCAAGAGTGAGCAAAACCCAGAACAAGTCACTGTCATGAGCGCACACAGAACTCGATGACAGAAAGCCTTCCCCCGCCCGACGTGCAGTATGGCCTGAGGTGGGATTGACATTTGCAGTTAGAGCCCCGTCCACCCCCTGGACCCCAAGAGAGGTCTACTCAGTGCAGTTCTGTTTAACAATTTTACTTCCACAAACAAGATTAATCCATAATACGAAGGACATTAGGGAAAAAAAAAAACACACACACACACACAAGATGTTTTCCTCCTAAGTAAAGTCCACATGTGTAGAGAATTGGCATTTTGAGGGGGAAGGCAATAACTACTGATCTTCACTTTTCTTTCCTATTTCATTTAACCAGAAAAGCACATCAATGTTTAGGGAGAACAAGCCACGATTCCTTTATTAACACAGGTTAGTGTTTAGATTCAAGACTCAAAAACATCCCAGAATAGAAAGGAGGCTCCAATGGTTAAGAGTTGTATCTCAAGAGATGTCTCCTGTTGCTTTCAGTTTAAAAAAAAAAAATCACCTAAATTTAGTTTTAAATAGAGAGTAGGCTATCATTAGTGCAAACATTTCACATTCTTCAAAAAATTTTATGATGAACATGAATAAACAGAAAATCACTATTTCTCCTCTCTCAGCCCTGCTGGTAGTCAGGAGACAGTCGCCTTTAACAAAGTGAATTCTGTCGTGGTAACAGGTGCCCGTGAACGTGAGCAGAGATGAACGTACATGACATCGGGACTGTTGGCAGTAGTGACCAGCACGTAGAGTTCAAACGCTATATCCAGGATATTTGTGAAGTAGGGCAAGCCTTCCACTGTTTGAAGACCCCTAAAGAGGAACCAAAAACACAACATGAGAAACTCACACACATAAATAAAGCTGTGGTTTATGATACACATTTTCCCTCCACCCCCGGAGTGTCTGAACAAGGAAGATGGCATCCGGTGACAGATTCTGCCAGCAACGGGCTGAACCCAAACAGGGCAGAATTCACAGGCAGAAACTTCCAGAGCAGTGTGCTCACCGATCCCCAAAAAGCTTCAAGGCCATAAGGGAGAATATCAGCACACTGAACATGAATAAGAGGAAGACGTAGAGGATATCAGGCAGAGCGTTCCGTATGCTTCTGAAAGTTCTTCGGATCTGTGAAGACAAAATTTAATTTCGTTTTCAAGAAATCAGCTCATTTTCTGCAAAATCAAAAAACCAAGCCCTTGTGTTATCCTAAGGTATATCCTTACCTGACGACTTTCAGGGAAATTAATTAGGAAGACTGGCCTTAAGGCCCTTGACCATCGAACACTGCGGATACTGACAGCTTCCATGGAATCATAGATAATCAAATCAATCAAGGTCAGCTGTGAGAGACAGGGACAAAACTGTCAGTGTCACCTGGCTAGAGGACACACATAGGAAGTGACAGTGTGGAACCTAAGCCTGTGGTCCCACGGACCCTTCCTGGATTTAGAAATATTTCTAAAATATTTCTAAAAATAAGAAAAATACAGAGACATAGTCTTCATATTCTAAGGGCTCAGCAGATGGGTGAAGGGAAATCAAAACAAATGTTTTAAGCAAGGTGAGAAGAGACTGTGGGCATTCCAGGCAAGCAAGCCACCGCAGGCTGAGGAGGAGGGAGTGATAGGTTTGTGGGGCGGCAGGCAGCTCAGGCCAGCTAGAGTGAAGAGGGCCCCGTGAAACATGTTTGCGGGACTGAGGGCACTGGATAGTCTGTGGAGCTCAGAGACATCTTGGAGCAAGGGAGGGAAGTGATGGGAGATGTGCTTCCGGAGAATTAATCCAGCAGCAGCACCTAAAAAGCACGTATCAGGTGGGGATCTGAGGTTGAGGTGACTGTGGCAGTTCCTGAAAGGGGTGACCAGGGCCCAGACCACATTGTGGGAACAGAATGGCATGCAACAAAGAGACAGTGTGTGGCCCCATCAGAGACTACTTAAATAGTCCAAGTGGGGAGAATGGAAATAGGGCAAGAGGCATCCTGAGGGGCTCTGGGGAGGCCGGATGCAAGACAGAAGAGAGAATCTTGACTAAGAGGAATAGGAATTAGGTGTTGGGACCTAAGGCACCACCCACAAACGGCTAGGGGAGTGGAGGGGCAAGGAGGATGGGTTTCGTCCCATCGTGTTTGTGTTGACACACAGACATAGAAACTGCTAGCAAGCAGTTGGCCACAGACAAAAGAAACTCAGAGGGGAAACCCGTATCAGCTACAGCATGGGGACCTCTTACAAGGAAACCTGTCCTCGAACCTCGAACCTCTAAGCTCTGGCTTAGAGGTGTGCACACTGAGCCGCGGGTTAATCGGAAAGAAGCTTGGTTCAGGCCGGCCGGCTGCTGCACTATTCTGCTAACTATAAAGTACCTTTATCGAATCACTGAAGGGGCCTCTCTGGGCATCACAGCCGCGTTTCAGAATACATACCCTGCCCTTCTGGGCATAACTGCTTAGCATGTGCCCTCCATGATCTCTCTGTGAATGTCATATACAGTCTTTCCTTTTTCTTTTTGACAAAGATGATATCCAGCTCTATTGTAACTTGTTCTTTTGATTTAATGAACGATAAGCACCTCCCTTGGTAATAGACACAAACGTTGCTTTAACACTATTTCAAAGGGCTGAGTGGAGGGGCCACATTTTATATAACACATATCTACTGTCAGGAAATCAAGATGTTTCCAATTTTTCAGTATTACGAACAGTTCAGCCATGACCAATCTTGGGCTAAATCTTTGAACACATCCTTCTTCCCTAAATATAAATTCCCAGGAATGGAGCTCCAGGGTGCAAGGCTTTTGAAAGGAACTGCCACACAGCCTTCCAGAAAGACAGCTGATTTGTCCCTTCAGTGGGGTATAAGGTTCTTTTTTCTCTCAATCTTGCTAACATTGTTTCACAGGCAAACATGTGGTATTTTATTGTTGTTTTAATATATATTTTTTAATTAGAGAAATGACATGTCTTTTCCATAGCTACCATTATTTTTCTTCTGTGAGATGCCTTCACTTATTTTCGGCACTACTGGAGTTTCTTTTTTTTTTTCCCCTTTTAATTTGGAAGTGCTCTCGCTATGTTAAAATACAGCATTCTCACCGTCACATTTTGCCTTTTTGCCCTTGAGTCGGGGTTCGCATTGTTGTCCTGCGAATAGGGTTTGCTTTAACCAAGTCAAATCTATTCCGTCTGTTGGCTTCATAGTTTCTGCCTTTGACCACAAACTCCTCAGGGCGCTATCGTGAGCACTCACCGCTATGGTTACCATGATACAGATGTTTTTCATATCCTTCCAGAAAACCATCTGAGGAGTGACTTTCGCAAAATGTACAAGTCTCCCGAAGAACACAGTCAGGCAGACTACTTCTGCTATCGAGGTAGCCTGCACGCAGAAAACAGAGACTAAACACAGCCCCCTGCCATTTGGAGATTCAGCATTCGCCCCCTTGTAACCGCCCCACCCCCCAAGCTCTCCAAGCTTTCATTGCCAGTTGCAGCCAAATTCCTTGCTGGTGGGGATGGTTTCTTCCTCTTACAAGGAAACCTGTCCTCGAGCCATGAATCCCGTGACCCAACAGGCAGAGCTTCCTGGGAGGGGCTGAATCAGCAGGCAGGGGACCCAGAAGGCATTTCCCCAGAAAAGGGGAGGTCAGGGACAGTAGACACAGGCATCTTCTGGGCTCTCCAATTCTCACATTCATATTTAGAACAGGCAGATAGACGTTCAGTTTCTCTAATAGTAGACTAACTCCCCAAAGATACGTTTTGAATGCAGGTCATTCCTTAGCCATCTCTGCCACTGCTGCCCTCTGCCTGTGTGTGCCTAGCTGGAGGAAACAATGGAGGCCACTGAGCCCCAGTGCCACGTCCTGACCATCTCCTCCGTAGGTGACAGGACCCCAGCTCCGAAGTCCCTACAGGCAGCTAGATCGGCAGTCTGTGACCTCAGCCCAGGCTTCCCTGTGACTGCCCTGAGGCAGTCAGTCCTCCCTACAAGGGGCACTCATCTCCATCACAGCCAGAGGAGGGTGGCCAAACAGGAAGAGGCGGGGAAAGGGCAACCTGGCTCGGTTAGGCTAGGAAGACAGAAAGGTCTGGGGAAGGGCGCCTGGGTGGCTCAGTGGGTTAAGGCCTCTGTCTTCGGCTCAGGTCATGATCCCAGGGTCCTGGGATCAAGCCCCGCATCGGGCTCTCTGCTCACGGGGAGCCTGCTTCCCCTCTCTCTGCCTGCCTCTCTGCCTACTTGTGATCTCTCTCTCTCTGTCAAATAAATAAATAAAAACTTAAAAAAAAAAAAAAAAAGTCTGGGGTGCGGGCTGGAGGAATGGATTCCCTAAGGGACGGGAAGGAAGGGGCTGGCTCTAGACCCTGAAAGCAGCAAGGTGACACAGTCTTCCTCCCCTCACACCACGGGTCCTGGGCACGGACACGGGCTCCAGCCTCCTGCAAACTTTCTAGCCCTCAGCCTGTTCACCCTTGAAGGGTCTAGAGAGTCACTGTGAAGACCAGGAGTACCAAAGGGCCTGGGGTGATTCCAGGACACCCTGCTCAAAATAAGATGTGCTCGGTAATGCTGTCTCTGGGCCAAAGCCCCAGCATGACATACTGGATTCTAGAGACTGGAGGAACAAATGCTGGCTGAAGGAGCACTCTGAATCCAGGCAGCCAACCCGAAGCTCTACGTAGCCACTAACACCCGGAAGCGGGAGGACTCGGGAAGAGAGGCACAGGCTGATAAGACGACCCCAGGGAAGGCTCATGGCGTCCACAGCGGGCCTTGCTAGGGAGGGCCTGACTGTCTGGGTCTGTGAATGCACAGCTCTGTTTCGTCCAACTTTATGTTTGTTCTGATAGTCCCTGGGCTACCAGTTTTCTATCCAGAGACTCCATTAATTGTGGCGTCTCCATCATATGGAAGGTTGTAACACCGTCACGTGGACGGCCCCCCAAGGAACCATGATTCCAGTTTTTAGCCCTTGGGCGGTGTCCTTCCCTGTTGACTCAGGGCCCCAGCACCTGCTGGTCTTGGGCCAACAGGATAGCAGCAAGTGGTATACAAGTAGAACTTGATGGTGCCCTTACAGGGGGGCGCTCCTTCCTGGACCTCGCCTGCCCCCACTGAGAGAAGCCTACGCCCCACGCAGCAGCCGTGTAAAAGACAGCAGGGCCCTCTGGTCCACAGCGGCAACCAGGCAAGCTCCCAGCTGACGGCCAGCAGCCCCTGCCAGCCCCCAGAGATCGAGAGAGCCTCCAGGTATCTACTACCCCAGCTCGTCACCCCAGAACAGAAATCTGCCCGGTTGGGCCCCATTACCCACGGAATCATGGGAGGCAATAAAAGCTTGTTCTTTAAAGCTAGGGGTCAATGAACTTCATCTGCTAAAGGACCAGACAAGATATACTCTGGGCCTTACAAGTCATCCAGACTCTGTTACAGCTACTTTCAGAGGCAGGAGCTGCACTAAGTTGGGAATTAACACGAATAGAAGACCAATTACTCACTTACACCGATCTGGAATAGCTGGTTAATTGGATGTATTACTCAAAATCCTATGTGCCCCGCTACTAAGCACTAAGAAATACTCTAGTGATTTAGGACTGAAAAAAGCTGGAAATGTGGCAAGTACACACTGCATATTCCACCATATTATGATATTGTCTACTTGCCATTTAATAGATACGCTCTGAAAATAGCATTTGTCTATCCAGTTTATCCCTGTGTACACAGAAGACAATAAAGCTACTCCACTGAAAATGCCTATGAGGGAAGCCAACAGCTCAGTAAACAGGCAGAATTCTTCCAGTCCCCAGCAATAAAAATAAAATCATGTTCATGTTTACTGAAATTTGGAGGAAAAAAAAAAGAAGAGGAATGGAGCCCAACTCATCAATAACAAAGTCTGGGTAGCCATTTTGTTTTTAATCCTTACCAAGAAAGGCAGTGGAAACAGCGCGGGTTCTTCGAACAGGGCGAGGGAAAGGTCTACACAAATAAAGAAGTAGAGGGCTACTTGCATTGTCCACTGGTTATAAAAATAGTAAAGTCTGAAGACAAAAAGAATAAAGGTGTTTATAAACAAGGAGCAGAAGTTAAACAGAACTCAAACTTCCCACTAGAAGACGTGGTAGATAAAATACAGAGTATGGCTCTGGCCACATTTCCTTTCAATTCTAGGGAGCAAGGGACAGTACTGAATGGGGCACACATTACAAAATACTAACAGAAAAAAAAAATCAACATATTATCACATCTCAAAGCACAGTGTCTTAACAGTCTCCGGCTATGATTATACCTTCCTCATGGTGATTGTGACAATAATAAGAGAATACTTTTAGAGGAGTGACTAGTACAGAGTAAATCCTCAGTTAAAGTGACCTATTATTATGTGGCATGATAGCCTAACCAGTTTAAAATGTGCATCGTCCCATCTCGACATGATAGACTCAGAGAGATCTCACAGTCACACGGTTCTCTTCCTAAGGGTGGGGGACAGTCCCCCCAACCCGCTTGAAGCTTCCAGGAATGAGGCATTCATTGCTTTGGGAGGCACTGGCACTGTGCCCTGATGATAAGAAATGCTTTTTCCTTATTTTGAGCCAAATCCTTGGTCTTAGTTCAACGTTTAAGGGGTGAGAGAGATTCTTATGAAAAGAACAAATGTATGGATTACATCACAAGGCAACAGAAAGGAAAAGAACTAGGCTTTTCATTTAGATGACTCTAAGAGGACAAATCATGTCTAAGAGGAAAAGATGATATATGTTTTACTCTGCATGCCCTCTCTCCTGTTCTGGATGTTCTCCCTTACTTATTTTTCTGTCCCTAATGTATTTAGTGAATGCTTTCCTATGTGTGAGGCACCATGTTCTTATAACTTAAAAAAAAAAAAAAAAAAAAAGCATTGGATTTTAGGATTTTATCCAAATCTATGTGCCATACCCTAGAGACTTTTCAAAATGTTTGTGGAGACAATGTCTTGGGTTTGGGTTTAACTTCAAGACTATTAGGCACTAGGGGACAGTCTGCTCTCTGTGACAGTTTAACACTTTCATTACCTGATGGCCTCAGGAGTTGTTTCAAAGTGAACATTTCTGTTGTGCTGGGCATCGGAAACATAGGCGGCTGCCAGGAGGAGGTCCTGGTCCTCCTTGGGAGAAAGTGGGGAGAGAACACCAGTCAGAAGAGGAAAGGACACTTCTCTTTTTCATATGTAAATACAAAAAGAAACCCACCCCCCATCCCACTCTCGCCAGGGGCAATCAACAGTACAGGACTGGATGTACACCTCCAGATGCGCTGCTGGGCACCGGGAATCCTGCCGTGGGGCTGAGATACAGGCATGAGGGACTTTCTTGAATTCAAATATAGGCTCTCAGAGGAGGGAATGAGAACAAGAAAGCACTGAAGAGTATATATACATGTCCTTCAATGGCATATTTATACTAACATATATAGAGCTATATACATACAAATATGTAAACACAAAGTTATATTTATGGTACTTGATGGGTGCTTAGAGTGTTTTTCCAGGGTAATTTTGACACATAAATTATTGCCTTTCTGGATGACTTCTGAGGCTAACTCCTTCTTAAGGTATGACCCCACTCTATACATACGCATAATTTTAAAATAATAAAATTGTTTTCGTATGATATAAAGCTTACTTTTCTCAATCGATATATTCTGGACATTTTTTTCATGACAATATATATACACCTACCCCATTCTTTTTAATAAATGCCTGTTCCTTTAGGTAGTGTCTTTTTTTTTTTCTATTTTGAACACAATTACATTGAATTTTTAAAAATATATTATTACGCACGGACACATATGCATAGTAGTTTCCTGGTAGTTACATGGTAGTTTCTCGGCCATTCAGTTCATAGCTTTGTGCCGTATGAATGTTTTTGTAGGATAGAGCTGAACTTGTGAATGAAAGGTATTTGTGTTTTTTTTATTTTGATAGATACTACCAAACTGTTTCCCCGAAAGTTACGCCTTTGATATGCCTCTAAATAGTACATGAACATCGTGTTTTCCTGCTTCTCACCAACATTCATATAATTTAAAGTGATTGATAATATCCAATCAGCCAAATGGCATCTTGAGATTTGACTTTCCATCTCTTCATGACCAGTACAGCTGAGCCCCATTTGTGATGACTCTCTCTTCTGATTCTGTATAAATGAAATAAAGCACACACACAACAGACTAGCTGTTTACACCTTCCTATATACTTGATGAGCAAAACAACCTGATTATCCATTCAATTACCAGAATTACCTCCTCAAAACATAGGACATCTTCCTGCTGGAACTGGAATGAAAATCTACATTGGTCAAGCAAGCCAATTTTGCAAACGGATCTAGTATTCAGAGAGGTCAAAAGATTCCAAATTTTATACAAATATACAAAAGTTTATGTCTGTAGACACAGCAGAACTGTGTTCCCTCAATTTATTTCATATTGCAACACTTTAAAAAAATAAGTTATATTGCATTAAAAAATACAAACATTAGTTACTAAGGTAAGTCTTTTAATAGACATTTCATTAAGGAAGATATATGTATGCATGGCAAATAAGCACATAAGAAGATACTCAGCATCATTAGTCATTAGGGAAATACATATTTAAACCACAGTGTGATGCCACTTCATATGGACTACAATGGCTAAAACTAAAGACTACCTATGCCAAGTGTTGACAAGGATGTCAGGCAACAGGAACTCTCACACATTGTTGGTAGGAATGGAAAACGGTGCGTTTCCCTCAGAGAACAGTTTGGTAGTTTCTTGGCCATTCAGTTCCTAAGTATTTACTAAAGAGAAAGAAAGCATATGTCTACACAAAGACCTTACATCCAACCCAAGAAGGAGGCTTACGTTAGAACACCATTCCAAAGTTGTACTTGTATACAAATACTCATAGCAGTTCAACAGTCGAAGACCAGAAACAACCAACACGTCCACAAATAGGTGTATAGATAAACAAAATGTGATATATCTTTACCACGAAAGACTCAGCAATAAAAAGGAATGAATTACTGATAAACACAACAAAATGAATGAATCTCAAAATAGCTTTGCTGAGTGAAAGAAGCTAACTCCTGTCTCCCCGAAAAAGTACCTACTATATGAGTATATAAAACTCTAGAATATGCAAGCGACTTTACAGGGGCAGAAACCAGATCAGCTTCCTGGGGCCGGGGAGGAGGGGATAGGGAGAGGGATGGATGGCAAACAGGCATGAGGAAACCTGTAGGGGTGACAGACATGTTCATTACCTTGACTGTGGTATTAACATCATGAGTGTATTCATCTACCAAGACTCACCGAACTGCACACTTTGAATAAGTATACTGAAGTTTTTATCAATTATAGCTCAATAAAGCTGTTAAAAATTGCCCCAAAAGATGAATGTTTCAATTAAAAATAGATGCGGAACAACAATCTCAAAGATGAAATAACCGCGCTAAGAACCTTTCAGCTCTTGAGTCATGGGCCTTCTCAGGGCTGGTACAGCAATTCTTAAAGGCAGGTTATTAAAAACTAAGAAGCACCGGGAGCACCTGGGTGGCTCAGTCGGTTCAGTGTCCAGCTCTCGATTTCGGCTCAGGTCCTGATCTCAGGGTCATGGGATGCAGCCCTGCGCTGGGCTCCGCACTCAGTGCAGAGTCTGCTTGAGGTTCTCTCTCTCCCTCTGCCCTTCCCCCTGCTTGTGCTCTAAATAATAAATAAATAAGTAAATAAAATCTTTAAAAACTAAGAAGCACCATATAAATGTATTAAACACTTAATCACGCATTTTCCTTTTACATATTTAAAAAATATTTTAGTAAGCAATCTATTAATACCAATGGTTTTTCCATTGAACATCTCAAACACTGAGGAACACTAGAGTTCTCCATGATATGCTTAGAAATCTGTTTTAGGTAGAAAATGGCAAGCATCAACAAGAGTTTATTTTTTTAAGTGAATGCACACTAATCTTAAGAAAGTTCCCTTGAGCCCCCTAAAGATTGTACTGGAACAGCAACGAATTATAATATGAAGGCCTTTAAAAAATATATTTAGGTCAAAATCTCTTAAAGCCACTAGCATTCTCAATTTAAAAAGATGATGCTACAACATTCTTCCAGTCCCAGTGAAACAGTTTGTCCACAAACGAGCAGTGCGACAATCACGGATTTGAGACATACCATCCACACACCCTCCAGGTAGAGAACAGAAAAAATGCTCGGTGGCAATCCTCAGCCAGCCAGGCCCTGGGGGTTACCTCCCTGGGCCACTACCCAGGCTCCCCACACTGAATGATATAAGCACCAGGGCACCTCTTCCAACCCCCCTTGCCCTCTGAACTCATGCCTGTTATGTTGAAATATGCTGACGCTTTCACAACAGCAAATTTACCTTGACATTGTTTCCAAGCTTTCCCATTCTTAACCTAGTCCATTTCTGACATCTGTCTCTTTTTAAAATCTCACCTGCTCCATCTTCTGCTCCTACTTGTCTTCCTCCTCTTCAACCTATTTGTGTGCAACTTCTAAGGCTCCTGCCCATCTTTGCTTGGGAAGTACTCTCCACAGGCAAACTTACTGCAATGACCATTCTTACTAGTACTAAGGCCATCTGGATCTTTCCATAAAACAAATCATTTTCATGCAACCCAAGAATGTGGCTTGTGTTAGACATGCTATTTCAAAACTGCATACTTTCAAGTTTATAAGCAAACCACTGCCCCTATCTACCATGAAAACAATCAAAGACCAAATGGCAATGTTCCCCCAGACAGAGCTTATAGATGGCTTTGCACCCCACAACAGCAGCCCCGGCCTCGAGGAGGCACCAGTGTCTGCCAGGACAGCAGTTCTGAACCCCCACAGCACCTCCCACCACCTTCCGAGCTTTGCTCCTAAAGATCCCGTTGCCCAGACCAAGTGCATCAGAGTCTCAAGGAGGTGAGACCAAGGATGAATTTGTAAAGCTCCCACAGGATTCCAACACAAAGGCAAGATGGAAAATCACTGGTCTAACTATGGCCACTTTACTACTGCTTCTTGTACGTTTTGTATTCTCATGGCACTAGGGCAATAACTGACTTCTCTGGATTTTCTTTTTGTCTTCTTCTTCTAGCTGTGACATTTTCTTCCCTCTCCTCAAGATCCGAAATGTATTTAAGATTTTTGTGTTCTCTCCTCCAGCCCTCTCAACCCTGTAAGCCTTCGTTCTGCGGAAAGGTGGATAACTTAAAATCCCTTAGGGAGAGAGGACAGAGAAAGTGCAGGGGAGTAGGGAATGATCATTTCCAGAAGCTTTCAGGAGAAAGCAAAGAAGTTCCTTCCCTAAGCTCCCCCAGTGTAGGAATAAACAACTGGAAGTTCCAGATACCTTTAAGTCAGATAAGAATCTTGATAAAGTTGTTGATATAAGTGCTTTAAAAAAAAGCTGATATGTTTCATTTAGCTATACAAAAAAAATTAACCTAACTAACCACTACCTAAGGTAAGAAGAAGTTACTGTAAATCTTAAGGAAAACTCTCTCCCATCTCAGTTTTTCCCTCTGTCACTACAAGCACTATACTTTCTGTCTGTCTGTCTCTGTCTCCTTCTTTGCCCCCATAGGTTATGGGCACAATGATGCCCAGAATAGAGGTGATCAATGCTTTCCCGTGCAACCCCCATTCAAAGCTTCTAGTGACTTCTCTTTGCCTAGAGTGCCCGCAGAATCAAATGTAAAACTTGGCATTTTGGGGCTCCACAATCTCCCCTCTCTCATTTTCTCTCCTCTTTGTCTTTGTCTCCCTCATTTTCCTACAACAGCCCTCTTCTCTGGCTGAAATTATTGGGTGCATTGTCCACTGTCCCACCACCGGCCCCACTTCTACACCTAAAACCAGGAGTACCCTTTCTAGAACTTTCTTTCATGGGGGGGCCACCTCAAATCTCACTTCCACCATGAAGACTGACAATACCCAGCAGCTTCCATCTCCAAACGGAAAGACTGCCAAGAGAAGCTGGGGTTATAAAGTATACTGTGGGCATTTCCCACAAAGAAACAGCTAGCTGCTAAGGGTAAGCCAGGGCACGGAGGCCATGGCAAGACCATGAGAGAAGAGGTGCAGTTAGCTGTTAGTATAAACGCCTCATGTCCCTCGGTGCAGAAAGACCAACAACCTGCAGGCTAAGGGCAACCTAAAGATGTGTTTTGTTTGGCCCAGAGAGTGCTTTATGGATGCTGGCTACTAATTCAAATTGCTTTAAAAACTGGAGCTGACACAAAAATTTGAACTTCCGGTTTCTCTTTGAAAGGTCATAACATCTGGCAACGTTGGGCTCTATTTTAATATGCTTTTGCTGCCCACCCTGATACTCAGGTCACCTGAATAAACATTCATTATTTTTTCAAATTCTGTGGGTCGGCCAGGCAGCCCTCCTGATCTAGGCCAACTCAACTGATCTGTACGGTCATCTGGAGGAGGTGGCCCAAGATAGCCGTGCTCATGTGTCTTTGCCACATGCATCAAGCAGCAAGTCAGAGAGAGTTCTTCCACATGCTGGTGGTCAAAGGGTTCCCAGGAGCATTAGGAGAGCAAGCACCAATGCTTGAGTATTTTTCCTATCTCTGCTTGTGTGACCTCTGCTACTGTCCCATTGGCTAAAACGAGTCTCACAGTCAATGGTCTCAAAGGGCTGTAGAAATTGACTCCATCTCCTAATAGGAGTTGCAAAGGCTCATTGCAAATGGGGTTGTATCCAGGATAGGAAGAGCCTGTGGCCATTTTTGCAGTCTATGATAGCCCCTGGAGCCACAGCAACTGGAAGTGGCTAACCATGGTCCTCTTCTGGCAAAAGATATGCTCTCCACGTCACCACGAGCGCCACTCTCCAGCTGAGTCTTTCCCACCTAGACCCCTGGCTTTATGTTCCTCCCTGGCCCCTGTAGGCATTTCAGCTTGTGTCCATCAGAGGTAATTCCTCCTCTCCCAGGCCCTCTTGGTTCCTCCCATTTTCCTCTTGCAAAAAAACCTCTCTCCACATCACTATAAGGGAACACCAGGAGACCGAGAGCCTGAAGCCAGAGTAATCTAAGACTTGGATGAAAAGTTTTAAGAATAAGAACATTCCAAGAGAAGCACACGAAATATCAAGAGGCAATCACACAGATCACAAAGTAACAGCGTCCAGGACGTGGGCTCTCAGTACTTTCAATACTAGCTTTAAAGTGACTGTTAGCCAGGCCACACTCAGACCAATTAAATCAGAATCTCTGCAGTAGGGCCTGAACCCAGATACATTTCTAAAAACTCCCCAGGTAATTCTAACCCACAGTAAGGCTGAGAATCACTGGCATTGGATTATTTCGATTTCAAAGCTGAAAGTGTTGGTAAAAGTACCAAAGGAGTGGATTGCCACCTTAGCATCTGCCAAAAGAAACACCAGGCAGAAAAAGGATCTTAAAAAACGACTTGAAAGGAGAGGGTAGAAATGCATTTTCGATGACTAGGCAGTTTTTTATTAAGTGCCCCAAAACTAACCACGTCGTGGTAGCTACCAAGCATCTTAGGTCAGAGCCTTGCTGGGCTTAATGACTCAATCATCGCTGTTATCTCAGAAAATGAGGGGTTCCGCTAGAATTACCAGTCGGTACCAGGCTCCTCACCTTTTATGCCTGCTCCCCTCGGTGAGGTCTTTGAAAGATAGTGAGACACAAGTATGTGACTCCTGCAGGCGTGCATTAAGCCAAAAGCCTCACCCAGGACTCAACCAGGACTCTGGGCTGTTTCATCTCTCCCTGCATTTCTTGAGGTCTCAAATGATTAGTTTTTTTACATTCTTCTCTTATTTAGACAAAGAAATATTAAGTACATAGAGGGAGGACATGGACAATCACAATCTAAAAAGATGCTCTTGCCACAGAAAACTCTGGTCATCACAGGTCCATCGTGGTGCAGAATGAGGGGAACATCGCCTGGGTTGGGTCAGAGCTAGGGACCAAGAATCCTTCCCCTCTTTCTCCTTGACCTGTTTTCCTCTACCTCAGGGAGACATGGTCAAATTCACCTTTTGGAAGTGGCCAGGCCTCTTTGAGAGACCAGTGGGCCAAAGAGGGAGGCCAATGCACCAGGCAGGGATTTTAAACTGTGTACAAGACGGCCTGCCTGGTGGACTCCCTTAAGGAGGCTACAGGAGCCCAGAGAAGTGGCAGGGGCCATACCAGAACAGCACAGAGCCGAAGAGGCCAACTCAAGGAGGAGGGGAAGAGGGAACTAAAAGATCCTTTGCCCTCCACACACTTGCGAGACCAGAAGGAAAGGCAGCACACATGAATGTTCCCAGAGATGCCTGAAACCTGTCATTACCATGTGCCAGGCACTGTGCTCTGGGCCTGAATGACAAGGTCTTCTGACTCCTCTGAGGTGGGTGTCACTTAGCATCCCCACCTTACCGGAGCGGGAAACCGGAGGCTCCACCAGGTATCGGGCCCTCCTCATCTTGTAATTCACAGTTAGGATTTTTGAGTCAGAGCAGGGGCTCCAACAACTGGAGTTCTGCTTCCCTCTGCACTCTGAATTCTTATTCAGAGAAAGGAAACAGTCCAGGAATGATTGCTTGGAAGCTTCACATCTTCCAAAGAAGCAAAGAGCTGAGCCCACCTGCTTCGTCCCGAGGGGATAAGAGCCGGGCTGCATCAGCACTCCCAGACCCACATCCTGCAGCCTTCTTCCCGGGCGTTTCCCTGCAGTGGGACCCTCAGATATTTTCCTGCCGCCATGGAGCACAGTGCGGAGAGCTCGGGCCACCCTAGACTCCGGGACGCGCAGGACCGGACCCCCAACATGGAGCCCGGGCGCAGGTTCCGGCGCGGCCCCCGCCCGGGATGAGCTCGGGCGGCGCGGGTGCTGACTTGACAGCCCCCCTACCGACTCCAGCGTGCAGGGCTGCGGCCCGGGGCGCAGATCCTGGGAGCTCCAGCCGTCTGTGCGCTTCCCAGCAGAGCAGCCCCAGTGCCAGGGCTCCCGCGGCCCAGAGGACGGAGTCAGCCCCAGGGCGGGGGGTGCTCCTCGCCCGCCTCCCTACCTTACTCCCCCGCCCTTACTCCTAGCAGCCGGCGCTGGGTTTGCGCGGGGTAGCGCTCGACCCGGGAGCTCCGGGGGTGGCAGTGCCGGGAGGGAAAGCTCGGGACCGAAGACTGCCGTCGGCGCGCGCCGCCAGCCCTCGGGGCGTCCTGCGAGCGCCGCGGCCGTCGCCCCTTACCTCCAGCGCGGGCGGCTCCTCCGAGGGCTGCGGGCGCAGGCAGCACAAGCCAGCGGCTCGGCCGGCCCCGAGCATCTCGGCTGCGGCGTGGCAGGCCGGGATGCGGGAGCGTCAGGGCCGCCGCGGCGGACTCTGTCCTCGAATCCCTGGAGGCCTGGGCTCGGCGTGCTCCGCTCGCCCCTTCACGTGACCACGGCGGGGATTGCCCGCGGGGGGGGGGCCCGAGGGCGGAGGACCTGTGGCTGTGAGCGCAGTGGGCTTCCAGGCTCTGGCCCCTTCCCCGCCCGGCCTCCCAGCCGCCCTCTGGAGCCAGGGGCGGGGACGCCGGGCCGGTGGGGGTGGGAGTGGGCCCCCCCTAGGGGCCGCGGGGGACGAACTCTGGCTGGTGGCGGCGTGGGTTGGAGGCCACCCTGGCATAAGTCCCCAACCTCGTGCCATGGAAGCACCAGTAAAATAGTTGTTCTGAGAATTAAATGAGTTCATATATATTCAGTGACTGCCACTGGCGAGGGCCCAATAAATGTTGGTTCCTTCCCCGTCCTAGTAGAGACCCCGCGGGTGAGGGCGTGGGGGTGGAGAGTGGGTGTGGACTCAGTGGGGCCTCCTAAGGCAGATAGTTTTGGGAAGGGGGCGGATCCCCTCCTCCCTTCCCCTAGGGTGTCCCCAGTTCCAGCTTGGCTGGGAACTGGGCGTTGCCAGAACTGATGCATTTTCCAGAGAAAGCAAAAATGCAGATTTTCATGAGACTTTTCCTGATTTTTAAAAAATGTTGGTCATGAATTTATTATAAAAATACATAGAAAATACTTGAGGCCAATTCTTAGATGGGTCATGCAGGTGGCCCTGGGCCCAGTACCAACCAACTTCATTGACCCTACTCAGAGAAAGAGGAGGCCTCACAGGGCTGGGTCTGGCCCTGGTCACCCAGCCGGAAGCATGATATCCTCTTAGGTGGTCCATCAGGACTCTGCTAGGTATTGATGGCTACCAGGGTCCAACTCAGGAACTGTAGCAAGCAGAATCCCGCCCCACTCCTACCCCCCCCCCCCCAAAACATTGCCCATCTACTCCCTGGGACTATGAATCTGTTACTTTACTCCTCAGAAGAGATTTAGAACATGTAATTCAGGTCACTCATCAGTCGATTTTAAAATACAGAAATTATCCTAAATTATCTAGGTTGGCCCAATGGAATCACATAAGCCCTTAAAAGCATCAGAGAAAGGCAGAAGGGGAGGTAACAGATTGGAAGCCCGGGAAGGGCTCAATGTGCCTGGCCAGGATGCTGCTGCCTTGAAGACAGAGGGGAACTGCAAGGAACTGAATTCCACCGACAATCTGAATGAAGCTGGAAGCAAATTCTGCATCCCCAACCCCGGTCCCCGGCCTCCAGAAAGCAGCACAGCCCTGCCCACGCCTTTACTTCAGCCACATGAGACTCAGGGCATACAGTCCAGCCACCCCTTGCTGGACTTCAGACCTACAGACCATGAGATAATAAAAGGATGTTGCTTTAAACTCCTAAGTTTGTGGCAATGTGTTACACAGCAATAGAAAATGAATACAGGACACCAGCCTGCCTTTCAATGCCCAGAGTTGAGTTCTAGCCACAAGGCTGGCCTGCTGTGAACACCACGTAGCCCCAGTCCCTTCATGGGCATGCCAGACCCTATGTTTGCCACTGCCCACCTCCTCTGATTATTCCCACGCAGTTCTCATATCACATCCCCTGCAAGCCCTTCCTCCACTTCTCCCAGCCAATGGATCGCTTCCTCTCTGTGGTCCCATGCTCTTCATGAAAACGACCACACGGTGCCTCAGTTCCTCTATTTGTAAATGCTGTCCCACCCCACTAGGACAAGCACCTGGCGGAGGACAGGGCAGGAAACTTTCATCTTTGAATCCCCACTTCCTGAATAGGCAGGCATATGGGAAGCAGATGAAATGGCAAAGCAAAATTCACATCAGCTTGTACCCAGTGACCCATGTCTACAGGATGTCTGAAATAATTCTTACAATGTTTATTGTGAGGGATGCCTGGGTGGCTCAGTCAGTTAAGCATCTGCCTTTGGCTCGGGTTGTGATCCCGGGGTCCTGGGATCGAGTCCTGTGTCGGGCTCCTTGCTCAGCGGGGAGCCTGCTTCTCCCTCTGTCTGCCGCTCCCCCAGCTTGCGCACATGTTCTCTCCCAAATAAATAAATAAAAATCTTTAAAAAAAAAAATGTTTTTTTTGTGAAGATCACCATAAAACTCTGCACGCCCTTGAAAAAAGACAATTATTCTATTTCTATCCCAAGCGGTGACTTATGGAATGGTTGTTTTATGGCAGGTCTTTTAAAAGGACTTTTTTTTTGGTACAATGTAAATGTATTCATTGTCAAGAGTTGAAAAGACTATTAGCCAGTTTGGGTGAACATCCTTCTCTACATCTTTCTTTACCTGCACACAAGTGAACATGCTTGAATGTAATTCTGTGCAAATGAGATCACTCCTACCCTGGAGACACTGCTGACCCTCAACCTACTATCCACACCCTGACCACCCAGGAACCCGGACTCGGTCAGGCCTCCATCCCATCTCCCACTAGAGGATGATCCTGCTTGACTTAGGCCAATCTGTACAGATTTTCCTGGCAACAGTTATCAGTCTCAGTAGTAGCTCAGCCTGCCTAAAAGAAGGTATGGCCCACAAGGAGTGGCTTCTTTCGCTCTCTCCCCTCCCCTTGTCCTATGGATGTAAATATGAAAACATGTCTTCCCGACAGCCACGGGCAAGCATCTTGCAGCCTGTCTCGGGTGGAGA
The DNA here is from genome assembly GCA_028534135.1 of Potos flavus. Taxonomy (NCBI): domain Eukaryota; kingdom Metazoa; phylum Chordata; class Mammalia; order Carnivora; family Procyonidae; genus Potos; species Potos flavus. The sequence continues at coordinate 30,806,419 of CM052885.1, read as the reverse complement.
TGATGCTGCGGACGGCACAGCAGAGACGTGCAAGCAGCCAGGTCTCCGATGGGCTCGTGGAGAGACTACTTTTTGTCCCCTTCCTCCCCAGAACCATCTGACCTTTGGACTTAAGAGTTATGCGAGCTATATTATACAGCCCAGGAGACAGAAGGCAGTTGATCTGTATAGCTGATAGGAAAAAATCTATAACATATTAAATGAGGGAGGAGAGTAGTACCCTCCAGAGAGTTTGGTATCTTTTGTAGAAGTTTTTTAATTTTTTTTTTTTAAGACTGTATTTATTTACTTGTCAGAGAGAGAGCAGAAGAAGGGAAAGCTGCAGACAGAACAGGCAGAGGGAGAAGCAGGCTCCCTGCTGAGCAAGGAGCCAGATGGGGAACTCGATCCCAGGACCCTGGAATCATGATCTGAGCCAAAGGCAGACGCTTAACCAACTGAGCCACCCAGGCGTCCCTGTAGAAATTTTTTAAAGGATGCACTTACCTATACTTTCTAATAAATGAATAAAATATGTTCCTCGAAGGATACATAACTAAACTGTCATCAGTGCTCACCTTTGAGCACACAGCAGGGAACAGAAGCTTGGAGGGAGAAAGACTTTTTCATCTTGTACTTTTCTACAAGGTTTCATTTTTAACTATATTTCTATTTTACTTTCATGTGTTTGCATACGGTAAAATCAACAGGGATGTAAAGATGGAGTTTAAATAGCAATTCTGCCTATTTAATGAAAAAAATATTTTCTGTAATGGAAAAAAATTAAAACTCTGGTAATTGTGCCTGAGAATGTCCATTCCTGGCAGCATCACTGCTGGTGGGGGAATGCATGTCTTCAGGGAAAGAATGAAACAAACTTAGAAAGCACAACCTTTAGACTCTGGTTACCAAAAAGTACACCCTATAATAGTACCTTTGGGGTACTGTATAAGTTTGCTGGGGCTGCCATAACAAAATACCACAGATGAGGGGGCTTAAACAATAGAAATTTGCTTCCTTGCAGTTCCGGAGGCTAGAAGTCCAAGATCAAGGTGTTGGTGGGTTGGTTTCATCTCAGGCCTGTGTCCTTGGTTTGTAGACGGCCATCTTCTCCACCTTCTCCCCACATGGTCTTTCCTCTGTGTATGTCTGCATCCCAATGTCTAGTTCATATAAATATAGCAGTCTTATTGGTAGGGCCTACCCTCATGACCTCACTTTAACTTCATTATCTTTGTAAAGACCCTAACTCCAAAATCTGAGGTACTGGGGGCTAGGACTTTAACATATGAATTTGGTTGGAGGGGGCACAATTAAGCCCATGACAGATACTAATTACCATATCCCCACTTTGGAACCAAGGAAACAGGCTCAGAAAGGAGAATCAACCTGCCCCAGCTCACACAGCTTGAAAGTAGTGACACTGGGATCACAAACCCAGACCTACCGGCACAAAGACTGGGAATTATCACTCTGCTCTGCTCTGCATAGAAGTAGCTGTTAGGTAGTTTCAGTTGAGAAAAAGTCAGTCCATATTTAACTCAAGGATTCTGCCTAATTTTATTTGCCGATTACCTCCTAGAATCGCATAAGATTTGTGCAGTGTTTTAAACACTGCAATGCAGGAATCAGGATATGTGGGTAAAGACAATATCGTTGACGGTAGAGGGCAAATCTTCTCAACTCATCTACGAGACAGTGCACCTGCAAGACCTTCTCAGTCTTTGACCCCATTACCTCCTTCCTCTTATTCATCCTGCTCTAGCCTCATTGGCCTCCATTCTGATTCTCAAACTCTCCGCAGGGCCTTAGCACCAACCATTCCCTCAGCCTGGGTTACTCATTCCCCGGCACCCACCTGCCCAACTCTCCATCCTTTCTAGGGTTTGTTGAGATCCCATTTTCTCAGGGAGACAGGCCCTGACTGTCTTACTTAACTCTTCAATCCAGCCTGCCCTCCTTTCCTGATCTTTTACTTTTCTGCATCGCCCTGATCACATCTACCGTATCATATAATTTTTGACCTCTTAGGTTTATTGTTTAGTGTCTGTTTATGCCAGATAGAATTTAATGTCCATCAGAGTGGAAATCTTTATTTTGTTCACAAATATTTCCCAAACATCTGTACCAATGCCTGAAAAATAGAAGGTTTTCAAAAAGTATTTGTTGAGTGAAAATTTTTAGAAGTGGTATAAAATGGTTTCAATCAATATCTTGCAATTAACCACAGAAAAGAAGATGTGGAAGGCTGTTCCCAAAGGACATTATTTTCTCAAGGCTCCCTCTTCCCCTCCCTTAGAGGGCCAGAGCCCCATTTTGTATCTTCCCTGTGCCCTGACAGAGAGATGGTCACTTGTTTATTCTCCCTCAAACAGAAGGGCTGTTGCCAGAGCTCCAATCTGACCTAGCTATGTATCCTTTGAACCATGAGAGAGTCCAAAAATAAAGTCTGCTGTCTAAAGCACTGGTCTGTTAAAAAATTGAGACTTTTGTAAACAAAATTGAGGCCCAAAACAAGAAAAGACAAAACTATAAGGGAAGAAATACAATTGGTGTTTTCCAGGAGCTGGGATTAAGAGGAGGTCTGGCTGTACAGGGGTCGTAAACTTTTTGGGGTGTTGGAAATATTCTGTATATTGGTTATGCTGGCTTATGTGACTGAATACATTGGTCATATCTCATCGAATTATAAAAAGGGTACATTTTGCTGCATGTCAAGTATACTCCACTAAACTTGACTTTATACAAATAAGATGGAGGTAGAGAAATGTGTAAGAATAAGATGTAATAAGATTGGCCATGAGTTGTGGAGGATGAGTGATGAGTACACCTGTTTTTGTATATATTTGAAATTTTTCATATTAAAATTTTTAAAGATACATCTAACAAATATATGTAAGACCTCTTCATAGAAAGCAATAAAATTCTATTGAAAAAAATGAAAGAAGATTGATTTTTGATAAGGGTATCAAGACCATTAGGTGGGAGAAAGACCATTCACTTAAATGATACTGGGACAACTGAATATCTATATGTAAAAGAATGAAAGTGGACACTTAATTCACTCCATATACAAACATTAAATCAAAATGAATAAAAGACATATTTAAAAGCCAAAACTATAAAATTCTTAGAAGAAAAACATAGGGGCAAATCTTTATGACCTTGGATTTGGCAATGGCTTCTCCAATATGACACCAGAAGCACAAACAACCAAAGAGGAAATAGATAAACAAACAAACAAAATAGATAAATTAGACCTCTTCGAAATTAAAAATTTTTGTGCGTGAAAGAACATTATTCGGTGAGTGAAAAGGCAACCCACAGAATGGAGGAAAACACTGTATCTAAAATCATATACAGGTATCCTCAGCTTTTTGAAAGTTCTCATCAGGCCACTTAGCTTCTTCGAAAGACCTACATTAGTACCTGCTTTCACGAACCGAAATAAGTCTGAAAAGGATATTCATTTTTATGAAAAAGATGAAAAGCACAAATAGCATTCAGCATTGGTTTTGCTGTGAGCTGCTGTAGAGGCAGCGTGTAGCCTGAGCAGCAAGAGTGGCGCCGCCAAGCGCCTTCCCTAGGAACTACACTCAGCATCTCAGCATCCAGCCACCATACTTAGGAACTATGTCTTTGAGCACACGTGCTTTATGGCAACTTACTTTGTGCATCCATTAGCAAGATGTTTCCTAAGGTATCCGAAAAGCCTAAGACGTTATTTTGGGGGCCTTGGAACACTCAAAAATGCTGCCATATAAGTTGATCCTTGAACAACATGGGTTTGAACTGTGTGGGCCCAGCCTACACGCAGATTTTTTTGAGACAAATACAGTACAGTACTGGAAATGTATTTTCTCTTATGATTTTCTTAATAGCATTTTCTTCTTTCTAGCTCACTTTATTATAAGAATACAGTATATGATACATGTAACATACAAAATATGTGTTAACTTTGTTATTGGTAAGGCTTCCAGTCAACAGCAGGCTATTAGTACTTATCTTTTGGGGAGTCAAAAGTTATATATGGATTTCTTACTGTATGGGGGGTTGGCACCCCTCACCCCCATGTTGCTCAAGGGTCAACTGTAAATTAATAGTAACTGCTTCTTCATTTCACAGCATTTCAGATATCATAGGAACATTCTGCTTTTGGATAGTGGGGAAAACCTGTATCTGATAAAGTTCTAGTTATCAAAATATAGAGAACTCTTACAACTCATCAACGACAATAAAAAAAACAGGAACCCAAGTTTTCAAAACAGGGAAAGGACTTTTCTCCAAAGAAGATAAAGAAACCGCCAATAAGCACGTGAAAATATTCAACATCATTTATCACTGGGAGAATGCAAATCACACTTGATCTTAGCCAAAAGGCCGAGAAGCGATAGGAGAATGCAAATCAAAATCACAATGATATACCACTTTGCATTCAGGAGGATATCCACAACAAAATCAAAAATAGAACAAATTTGGAGGACTCACATTTCCTGATTTTTTTTTTAAGTAGGCTCCACGCCTGGCATGGTCATATTTCCTGGTTTTTAAAATTACAACAAACCTACAGTAACCAAACATTGTAGTACTAGCGTAAGGACAAACAGATAGATCAAAGGAATAGATTACAAAGTCTACAAATAGACTCTCACACATATAATCAATTGATTTTCAGCAAGAACCAAGACCATTCAATGAGAGAGGACAAATGATGCTGGGATAACTGGACATCCACAAGCAAAAGAATGAAGATAGACCCTTACCTCATACCATATACAAAAATTAACTTAAAATGGATCAAAAACATAGGGGAATGTCTTTATGACATTGGACTTGCAATGATTTCTTGAATATGACCACCAAAAATACAGGCAACAACAAAATAGGTAAATTGGACTTGATCAAAATGTAAAACTTTTGTTCATCAAAGGATACTATTAAGATAGTAAAAAAGCAACCCACAGAATGGGAGAAGACATTTGCAAAGTGTACATCTGATAAGGGATCAATATCCAAAATATATAAAGAGCTACTAAATACAACAACAATAAAATACAAACAATCCATTAAAAAAAAAAGGGCAAAAAACTTGCATAGACTTTTCTCCAAAGAAATGGCCAAATGGCCAATAGGGACATGCAAATATGTTCAACATCATTAATCGGGGAATGAAAATTAAAACCACAATGAGATACTACCTCACACCCATTAGGATGGCTATTACAAAAAAAAAAAAAAGGAAAATAGCAAGTGTTGGCAAGGATGGAGAAATTGGAACCTTGGTGCATTATTAGTGGGAATGTAAATGGGGCAACCTCTGTGGAAAACACAGTGAGGTTTACTCAAAAGGCTAAACATAGAATTACCCTATGATCCAGCAACTACTTCTGGGTATATGCCCAAAAGATCTGAAAGTAGGACTCAAACATATACTTGGATACCAATGTTCACAATGGTAGTATTCATAACAGCGAAAAGGTGAAAACAACCCAACCCATCTGTCACGAATGAACAAAGAAAATGTGGTATTTACATAAACTTTAGAATATTACTTAGTTGTGAAAAGGAATTAAATTCTGACACATGCTTTAATATGGATAAACCTTAAAAACAAGTTAAATAAGTCAGACACAAAAAGACAAATACTGTATGATTCCACTTATATGAGGTACCTGGAATAGGTAAATTCATAGAGTTAGAAAGTATAATAGAGTCTACTAGGAGCTGGAAAAAAGGGAGAAGGGAGAGTTATTTAATGGGGACACAGTTTCTGTTTGGGATGATGAAAAAGATCTGGAAATGGATATTGGAATGGAGTTGGAATGGCTATACAACATTGTGAATATAATCAATGCCACTTAAAAATGGTAAAAATGGGAGTGCCTGGGTGGCTCAGTTGGTTAAGCAACCCACTCTTGGTTTCAGCTCAGGTCACGATATCAAGGTCCTGGGATTAAGGCTCGCATTGAGCCCCACATCAGGCTCCCTGCTCAGCACCCCTACCCCTACCCCCACTGGCATTCTCTCTCTCTCAAATAAATAAATCTTTTAAAAATGGTAAAAATGACAAATAAGTGTTACATACATTTACCACAATTAAAAATTTCAAAAATATTGCATACATTACAATCCAGTCTTTGTGCTGTAAAAGTCTATGGGGTTTGACAAATGCATAACGTCACGGACCCACCATTACCGTATCATACGTAGTATTTTATCACCCTAATAAATCCACTAGGCTTTACCTACTCAACACTTCTCCCTCCCCTGTAACCCATGATAACTCCTGATCTCTTACCATCTCTTTAGTTTTGCCTTTCCCAGAAGCTATATAACTGGAATCCTGCAGTACCACAGCCTTTCAGAGCAGCGCCTTGCACTTAGCAAATATGCATTTAAGGTTAATCCATGTCTTCCCATGGCCTGATAGCTCATTTCTTTTTTTTTTAAGATTTTATTTATTTATTCAACAGAGAGAGAGAGAGAGAGAGATCACAAGTAGGCAGAGAGGCTGGCAGAGAGAGAGGGAGAAGCAGGCTCCCCGCTGAGCAGAGAGCCCGGTGCGGGGCTCGATCCCAGGACCCTGAGATCATGACCTGAGCTGAAGGCAGAGGCTTTAACCCACTGAGCCACCCAGGCGCCCCGATAGCTCATTTCTTTTCATTTCTGAATGATATTCTCTTGTATGGAAGGAGCACAGCTTGCAGTTTGCTTATCATTTCACTTATTAAAGGACATCTTGGTTGCTTTCGAGTTTTGGCAGTAATGAATAAAACTGCTATGAATGTTCATATACAGGTTTCATGTGGACATGGTTTCAAATTAGTTGGGTTTGTCTTTTGTTTTTTATTTTTAAGTTAACATATAAAACTAACTTTAAAAAGTTAGTAATTTTTTTTAAGTTTTAACGCACATATAGATTTGAGTAACCAACACGACAGCTGGAATCCAGAAAGTTCTATGACCCTCAAAAATTCCTTCGTCTTATCCCCTTGTGGTCAAGTCCTTCTCCTTCCCAAACCCTCAGCAACCACTGATCTGTTCTCCAATCTATAGTCTGGACTTTTCCAGAGTGTCATATACATGGAATCATATAGCTTTGAGTCTGGTTTCTTTCACATAGCAAAATGCTTTAGAGACTCATCCCGGCTTCTGTGTGCATCGAGAGTAATTCCTTTTTACTGCTGGGTGTCACTGCATTGTTCGGATGTACCACAGTTTATTCATCCATTCACCTATGCAAGACATGCGGGCCTTTCCAGTTTTTGAATACTATGAATAAAGGTGCTAAAAAACATTAATGTACAGATTTGGGGTCAATATAAATTTTCATTTCTCTAGGGCAAATTCCTAAGAATGGAATTACCGGTCAACTGGTCAGTGCATGTTTAACTTTTATAAAAGACTGATAAACTCCTCTTGGAGTCACTTACCATCTTGCATTCCCACTGACAGTGTATGAGTTTCAGTTTCTCAGAACCCCTGCCAACATGCTTGCTCATCATCTGAAAAATGTTTCAGCTGTTCTAATAGGTGTGTAGTGTTATCTCATCATGGTTTTAATTTGCATGTCTCTAATGACTAATGATGTTGCACATTATTTCATGTGCCTATCTTCTGTATATCTTCTCTGGTAAAGTGTCTGTTAAAATCTTTCCCAATTTTATATGGCTGTTTGTTTTCTAGTGTTGAGTTTTGAGAGTTCCTTATGTATTCTGCATATAGTTTTTGTTGGATATGTGATTTTTAAATATTTTCCCCAGTCTTTGGCTTGTCTTTTTATTTTCTTAATAGTACCTTTGGCAGAGCAAAATTGTGTAATTTTGATCAAGTTCAATTAATGATTGTGCTTTTGGTATCATAATAATTCTTTGGGGCCCTGGTGGTGGGTATTAAGGAGGGCATGTATTGCATGGAGCACTGGGTGTTGTACATATACAATGAATCTTAGAACACTGCATCAAAAACTAATGATGTATTTTATGGTGATTAACGTAACATAAGAAAAAAAATTCTTTGGGGCACCTGGGAGGCTTAGTAGGTTAAGTGCCTGCTTTCTCAGCTCAGGTCATGATCCCAGGGTCCTGGGACCGAGCCCCAAGTCAGGCTCTCTGCTCAGGGGAGCCTGCTTTTCCCTCTGCTTGCCTCTCTGCCTGCTTATGCTCTCTCTCTCTGTCAAATAAATAAAATAAAATCTTAAAAAAAAACAATTCTTTGCTTAACCCAAGTTCATGAAGATTCTGTTATGTTTTCTTCTAAAAGTCTACAGCTTTATGTTTTATATTTAGATCTATGATACACTCTGAATTAATTGTTTACACAGTATGAGTCGAGGTTCAAGGTTCATATTTTACTTATGGATGTCCAATTATCCAGCACCATTTACTGAAGACTATCCTACACCTACTGAACTGCCCTCCTTGTCAAAAATCAATTCACCGTATTTAGGCTGGAATTTATTCTGTTCTATGTTAGCATCTTCTCAAAGTTGAAGCAAAGAAAGATCTTATGCCAACTGTACCTGTGAGCAAAAGGATAACAAAAATCCTCTGTACAAGCAAAAATGAGCTCGGGTTAACTTTCTAGTCCCTTTTCCTTAGAAACCTCACAGAGCTGGGATATCTACAGTCTTTACGGTAAAAATGAGCCCTGACTGGTAAAATGCCTCTGGATTACAAGGACCATGATTGGTGTGTAAATGCCTGGCAGGCAGCCATTGCTCTGGGCTTCCCCGGGTGACCTGTAACTGGGCCTTGTGACTCTGGAAGCTCTGCCTGAAGAACTATGTGCAGGATACTGGTTCCTAGTTGGGACATGAGATTGGCTCTCACCTCCACCTATCCTCTCACATTTAAGCGTCCACTTGGACAGCTCTGTGCACAGCTGTGAGACTACTGCTGAAGAAACACACCTGACTGCCAGGTCAGAGCACCGTATCCTGACCTCTTTCCTTCTTGGTGAGCCCAATGCCAAGCACGGACTAGCACAGTCATTGAGTATGACTGTCTAGTTAACCCTAAGACCAGCTGCTGTGAGCTTTACAGTAGCCAACTCATTCTGCCTTGTCCCAGTTCATGTAATACATCTGCTTCACTGTTAAAATACCTAATGGTTGAGAAGAGATTTGTTTGAGATCTGTATACAATTAGAAAAATAGTTATACTTCGCTTCCTAGTAATGCCTAACCTAAACACCATCCTCTCCTCACCGTAATAGATTTATACTTGTCTTTGTTCAGTGTCCCAGTAGATAAAAATAGTCAACATTACTTGCTCTCACCCGGGAAAAGTAATAATAGTTCACTTGGACCCAGGAATTCACTGAAGCCTCATTTTAGTTAAACCAAGACTACCTGGGTACTCAGTTGGTTAAGCATCTGCCTTTGGCTCAGGTTATGATCCCAGAGTCCTAGGATAGAGCCCTGCGTCAGGCTCCCCGCTTGGCAGGAGAGCCTGCTTCTCCCTCTCCCTCTGCCCCTCACCTCCTGCTCGTGCTCTCTCTCTCTCAAATAAATAAAATCTTAAATAAAAAAAAAAACCAAGACCCTAAGGATATGTTATTCCTATAGGTGACTGCTCTGATTCGACATGTAAATAACCTTGTCTGAGGTTCCCCTGACGTGGGTGATTCTAAGACTCACTGTAAGTATCTGCTCACTGACATGGCTAAGACATGTCAGATGAAGGAAAGACAGTATCTAAGGAGAGATTACAAATTAATCAAAATTACCCAAAACCAACCACTAGAAATAGTAAGAAGGACTTCTGAGATTCACTGGGTATTATGCACATGGGTACCAAACTTTTCTGAAACAGCAAGAACTTGATACCATTTGACTAAGTCAAACTTTTTAGAACCTCTTTCATGGAATGGAAAAAGCAGCAATGGAAAAAGCTTTCTATGGTCTCACAACATCCATCTACAGCTGCCTAAACTGTCTAAACTGCATCTTCCGGATTATCATAAAACTTCCTTTTTGTATGTACACAAAAGGAAAGATTAGGTCACGATCTAAGGCTATTAGTACACAGCACTGACGGAAGATCCACGGCCTATGATTAACCTGTCTTTTGATCCAGTAGTTAAGGCATATCCTATTTGTCTTAGAGCAAATGCAGCCTTAGCTAAATTAGTAACATCTTCAGACCTTATGCTGGAACTTTTAAATCTGATGGTACCACATGCAGAACAGTACTTAATTAACTAATTACGAAAAATTAGTTTTGCCTTCTCATTTATTATTCTTTGTAGTAACATTCTGAAAGTGGCAATTTATATTTTTTCTGGAGGCATAAATAGTATTTTGTAAATAGCCTCCTGAGGATTGCGATCCTGCCTATAAAATTCGCCCAACTTAAGGTGATCATCAACAACTGGAACCTCGCTTCGGCTGACATAATAAATGAGTCTAGCCCTTAGAGCTCAACAGTGGTTAAAACTGTAGAATAACCTTGGAGTTTGCACCATTGCTCATACTCCCTATTACCTACATTTTGCTCCACAAGTGAGATGGAACAATCCATAACCAAACTTAAGGGAAAAAGGGACACTTAAGGGAGAAACCTGACTGCTCAAGGTAGAAGTTGGTGGAATTTGTCTTCAAGCCTAGGAAATACTGGGTCATGATTTCTATGTGCCTTCTACTCCCATCTTATAATAGTCTTAATTATTTGTGTTTGTCTTATAGTTGTTTAACTTCTGTTGCCTGGAATCACAAATGCACATCAATCAAAGACAAAACAAGATGAAAACATGTTGGTTGATACTCAACTGATAATCACAATTCTGGAAAAGAAACCTCATCTTCAAGAAGGATCAATAACAGTGGTAGAACTCTGCCTAATTCCTAGAGTATTTTCTGTAACTCTAATGGATGGAAGATTAAAAAGAGGAATGAGGAAAAAAAATTTTTATCCCCCTAAAAAAATTATTATCTGACCAAAACAATGAATAACTACTGTAACTGGTTTTAAATCTGTCCTGCTCAATCCATAACTATATCATATCAGTAATTACGCTTCTTGAAAAGCAATCAATTAGCAAGAGCCTCTTTTCAATGGGCAAACTTCTGCAAGTTAGCCAGTCATCAATGAATCATTTGCTTTCACAGCTAAGAGGGTTTTTTTTATCCTTAAATATTATCACTTTTGAAAATCCACCAATCCCTGAACTCTGTGTGTCCCGAATCCCTGTATAAGGCCAACACTCTGCACTGCTGATAGAGACTGCTTTACAAGTATAATTCTGACTTGCTTACAAAACAAAACATCCAAAATATCTTTGTTTTAGTTAGTAATGAGTGCCCTCTTTTTTAATTATAATTGTAACATTTTATTATTTGCCTGGATTTTGTGCTGTTGATGGTATTTGTCAACTTTTTAAAGTTACGACTGGCAATTTTTCATGACAAATAAATGTTTATTTTTTATCTAAAAATAATTTTTCATTCAACAACTATTGATTGCACACATATTATGAAGAAACAATGATAAACAGAAATAAAAATGGTCCCCACCAATAGTCTACTATGGGAAGCCAAACATTAACCAAATAAACATACCAAATACACAAAACACATAACTGTGTTTACTCCACCCATGAAAGATTAACAGCTGTAGGAACTGCCCTCTCACTAGAAAGAATTATTAAAAGTGGGTAAAAGACATACGTCAATTTTAGACGTGGTACAACAGAAAGAACAGGAAGGACTGAGACTCCTGAAAGAAAGGAAACACATGAGATCAGCCCTATTCTTGCCCTATTACTGCCTGGAGAGAGTTTTGAGGGTTTCTAAGGGCACAGTGCAGGGAGGGCAAAACCACACAGGGCTTGGCTCAGAGTCTTGCTGAGTTGAGCCGATGGAGACTGGAGTTCTGGAAAGAAGAGGTGGCTGTAACTCGAAGAGTAAAATGCCAGAAATGAGGTTGCTGCACAAGGAGGCAAAAACGCCTCCATGACCTATGGAATAATAGCAAAGAGTCATATACATGTAACTGGACTCCCAGAAAAAAAAAAAAGGAGGCATAAAAAGATTTGAAGAAAAAATGGTCAAAAGTCTTCTAAATTTGGTGAAAACTATTAAGCCCGCAGATTCAAGAGACTCAACACATTCCAAACAGAATGAACTTGGAAAAACCATAGAAAATATATCCTAACTGAATTACGAAAACCTCCTGATACAGTCTTAAAAGCAGCCAGAGGAAGAGAAGATTCATTACATACAGATAAAGACTTCTTTTCTAAAATTAACCAAGTGAAATCAGAGAGGGAAACAAACCATCAGAGACTCTTAATCATAGGAAACAAACTGAGGGTTGTTGGAGGGAAGGGGGGATGGGGTAACTGGGTGATGGACATTAAGGAGGGCACATGATGTAATACACACTGGGTATTATATAAGACTGATGAATCAATCACTGACCTCTACTCTGAAATTAATAATACATTATATGTAAATTAAATGAATTTAAATGAAAAAATGAAAAAAAATTTTTAAAATTAAATTAAGCAAGCCAGAAGATAACTGGAACATCTTTTTTTTTCTTCCTTTTTTCATTGAAGTTGACACACAATGATACATTAGTTTCGGGTGTACAATGTAATGATTCCACTAGTGTATTTGTTATGCTGTGCTCCCCACAAGTGTGACTACCAGTGGTCTCCATTCAATGCTATTATAGTACCAAAAATGGAACACCTTTGTAGTACTGCAAGAAAAAATGGTTACCCTCAAATCTGCCAAACATCCACTACCACAGACTACACTGTCTCTTGTCTGAACTAGTGGAGTAGTTTCCTAACCAGTTTCCCTACTTGCATCCACGGCACTTTTCGATCCATTCTCCAACAGAAATCAGGTTAATGTTATTAATATGTAAAGAGAACCATGCAAGACCCTGCTCACAGAAACAGCTGCCTACTTCACTCTAAGTGAAATCCAAAGCCCTGACACGGCCTGCAAGGCCTATCTACTTTTCCTGCCTCTCTTCCACGCCTGCCACTCCGGTTCCTGCTCAGTGGGCTTCTTGCAGCCTCACGACAGCCACCAATGCTTCCCCTCGGCCAAGAGAAGTCCTCTCCTTCCCTTTCCTGCTTCTGTGTCTCCCGTCGGGTCCTAACAGCAAAGTCCATCGGAGGCCTTTCTTGACAACTCCCATCCTCCCAACCGCAGTGAGGCTCTGCGGGGTCCCCTCAATCACGGTACATAGTACTTTTTCATCTAAGCACTCATCTGTATTTGAAATGCTGTATTTATTTGTGCAAGGATTTGACTGTTGTCATTCTCTCTCTGGACAGGAGATCCTTGAGATTGGCTCCGCATGGAATATGTTGCCCTAAATATCCAGCACACGGTATGCACTCAGGAAACACTGGCATAAAGAGTGAATCACAGATTACCACTTACCTCAGAATTATGAGGAGACAGGCTGGGGTCTTATTTGGAAGGAGTCTCCTGTTCTTTCTGAAAGGATTCTGGGGGGCCATTCTCCTGTGCACGTTTCCAGAATTATAGACTAGAGAGGCGGACTTGCAGTGCGTTACAGCTCCTGACAAAGAGAAGGGTCAAGGCTCAGCTCTCTTCACGGCATCGCTTCCATTCTTGCCTATGCACCAGGGAGGAAATGATTCTCACTTAGAAATCACACAACTAGGCACATTTACTTTGCTTGCCCACCTCGCCTAAGTCCCAGCCTCTTAGAGAGTGTACTGGTGAAGTTAGGTGAATGAGTTCAGCACAATACCCAATCACACAAGAATTTTTCTTCCCACTTCCAAAAACTCCAGGGAAGAGAATGGGAAACAAAGGGTCTGACAGTTAAAACTCCTGAGACACAGGGCTATGTGCTTGTGGCTCAGGGGAACAGACCTAGCCAGAGTTCTTTTGGGCCAGAGCTCAAAGACCTAAGGGGATGAATGCTCCATGTTAATCATGGCAAAGCTTCACCCCTTCTGGAGGCTTTAGGGTATAAAATGACTGCTTTGTTGCTTAGTGTCCCGGAGTTGCAGAGGAAATCAATTCCAAAATTATACACTTTAAATGAATCTATAAGCAATAAAGGTCTAATACTGTAAACGGCAAAATCTTTTCCCTGGGCAAGTACTTCAAATAGCAAACTCAACAAAGGCAGTTAATCTATCATTCAGAAGACACTCATGTGATCAATTAACTCATCACACTTAACTATGCGGCCTGTTAATCCAAATTTAATCATCACCTCAAAGCTGGTTGACTATTATCAAGTCTGCTAATATGTCCCATGGAAATAATGCACCATGGGGAAAAATACAGTCTCAAGGCAGGCACACACTGACTCTTTAAAAGGGATTTAAAATCTTATACCCCTGCCTCCTTCCCAGCAGCTCTATTCTCCCCTCTGGCCAGAGTTTGCTCTTGCTAAAAAAAAGGACATTTCTATGGTCTTTGCCAGCTCTAGTCACCTAAGGTTTTCCCGCATTCAGGGCTTGATGCAGTATATGTGTGCACATGATGTGGTTTATTTTTAGCCCAAAGGCAACTTAGGGATGAGGTAAGAATTCCAAGTGAGGTTCAACTTTGGAATAATACCACTGGCCTGAGCACACGACTTCAGGCTGCCAAAACTGGATTTAACAATAGTCTTAGGGGCACTTGGGTGGCTCAGTTAGGCATCTGCCTCTTGATCTCGAGGTCATGAGTTTGAGCCCTACACTGGGCTCTGTGATGCGCATGGAGCCTACTTAAAAAATATAAATAAAATTAAAATGTCTTAGAGCTACTGAATCATACCAAACTCTTCATTTTACAAAGGAAAAGACTGAGATCCAGGGAAATTTCATGTCTTCTGATGATCCTATTTACCTTTCACAATTCAGTTCAGACACACACATGTAAGACTTCCCTGACCACTCCTTGCTGTCATCAACCCCAAATATTTACTGACTGTGTGTTAGGTACCAGCCCCTATGGCAGGCACTTGGAATCCACCAGTATACAGCTGAGACAAAAATCCCTGCCCTTGAGTAGCTTATATTGTAGCAGGGGACAAGCAATAAACAATAAGTGTAATAAATACAAATAAATACTGTAAATCCTACAGTAGGTAGAAGGCTATAAATACTATGGAGGAGGAGAACAGAGCAGGGAAAAGGAGCTCAGGAGTCCCAGAGAGTGGGGGTTGGTTCGTTTGTGATTTTTAAATATTCATGTAGGTCTTGTTAAGAAGGTGGCAGTTGACAAGAACCTAAAAGGGGTGAGGAAGTTAGTCATATAGGCACCTGGAAGAGGAGTATGCCAGGCAGGGGGGACGGCACATGCAAATGTTCTCTTTTATTTTTAAGATATTTGTTTGAGAGTGTGTGTGTGTGTAATTGGGGGGAGGAGCAGAGGGAGAGAGAGAAAGAGAGAGCAAGTGAAAGCAGGAGGAGGGGCAGAGGGAGAAAGAGAGAGAGAATCCTCAAGCAGACTCTGTGCTGAGCACGGAGCCCAACGAAGGGCTCAATCCCAGTACCCTGAGTTCATGACCTGAGCTGAAATCAAGAGCCGGACACCCAACCTACTAAGCCACCCAGGCGCCTCAACACATGCAAATGTTCTTAGGTAGCAGCAGGCCTTGTGAGCACAAGAAACAATGAGCACGTCATTGAGAGAAATAAGGACTGGAGAGAAACTGATCATGCAAAGCTCTGTGGACAACTGCTGGGGCCTTGGTTTGAGCAGAAGAGTGAGAAATCCAACTTCTGACCTCAAAAGTTCACCTCTGGCTGCTGCATTGAGAATTAGAATGTGGTGGACAGATACAGAAGCACAGAAACCTGAAGGGACTATTGCAGTGACTTACATAGGAGATGATGGCAGTTTGGAACCAGTGGTAGCAGTCAAGTGAGAAGTGGTGAGAAGTGGTTTAATTCTGGCCATATTTTGAAAATATAACCAACAGACTTGGTTGACAGATTAGATGGATTATAAGAGAGAGTGTTTCTGAGGGTTTTCTTCTTTTTTTAAGTCTAAGCTACATACTTAACTAAATATTCCAATTCATCAGAATGTGCTGTGATTGTTTTTCCATCTTTCACTCTGTACCAAGCTGTCTGAGGGTAGATATGCTGTATTCACTTCTACATTCCCTCCTGCAGCAGTCAATAAATATTTGCCAAATAAATGATCACGAAGCATGGCAAACGTGAATTCACATCGGACCCAATACCATCTTTATCGTCTGTCTGCCAAGATGCACTCTACCTCAAGTATGAAAATCCATGCGGTTATATGAGGTCAGTCAGGCCCCAATCTAAAAGAGTTCGGACTCCACATGCTGGTCTCTCTTTCCTGACTGTATTAGTTTTCTATTGCCGTGTAACAAATTACCACAAATGTAGTGACTTAAAACACGCACATTTATAATATCAGTTTTGCGTGGGTTAGGAGTCCAGGCACATGGTCCTTTGTTAGGCTTTCACAAGGCTACGATCAAGGCATCAGCCAGGCTGTGTGTGCTCTTACTTGGAGGGTGAACTGGGGGAGATTCTGCTTCCAAACTTATTCAGGTTGTGGGCAGTTTATTTCCTTGGACCACAGAACTGAAGGCTCCAGTTTTTTGCTGTTGGCTGGAGGTATCCTGCTGTTTCTAGAGGCCACGTGCTGTCCTTTGCTACATGAGCTTCTTTAACATGTTCACTCGCTTCATCACGCCCACAAGGAGAGTCAGCAGTCTGTTAAAAAGAAATGTTATATAGCATAAAGGAATCCCAGGAGTGACATCCCAGTACCTTTGCTTTACTCTATTAGTTAGAAGCAAGTCACAGGTCAAGCCCTCACTCAAGGAGAAGAAACTACAAAAGGCATGCACACTGGGAAATGGAAATCACAGGGGGCCACATTAGGGTCTGTCCACCACAATAACTTTTATCGTTAGAATTTTTTTAATCATAGGTCTGGTATAGCATGGCCCTCTAGACTTCGCTCTCCAATATTGTAGCCACTAGCCCCATCTGTGACGGGTGTGATGGGAGAAGTGAACTTTGAACTTCTTTTAAAAATTTAATGAATTTAAATTAAATGTAAAAACTGATATTCAACTCAGTTACTGAAGAAATTTGTATGTGTCTTTGGAACAACCTGGGTATATGAATCTAATTTTTCAACGAACTTTTATGAAATCTAGAGACTTATCAAGTATTTCCATGGAAAATTTAGTGTTCCCATTGAGATAGGCTGTTAATTATAAAATCATCAGATCTCAAAGACTTAGTATAAAAAAGAGAATATCTCATTAATCATTTTTATATTGATTACGTGTTGAAATAACATCCTGTATATACTGGGCGAAACAAAATATATTATTAAAATAATTTTCATCTGTTTTTCTTTCTTTTTTTAATAGGTTACCAGTAAATTGAGTTACATACCGCGGCTCGCTTTCTACTGCTGAGAGAAAAGACAGAGCTGTTGATCTTACGATGAGGTTGGAAAGGCACACCATCAGAGTTAGCTAGTAAGGCAAGACGACAGCCGTCTAATGCCAAACAATAACTCCTGTGGTGGCTCAGAGGAAGGGAAGCCGGCACACCCACAAACCCGCCTGACTTCAGCAGAAGGCGACCCCGACGAAGCGGAGTGTTTTGAGCCGACGCGCCGCAGGACGCGCTGCGCACGCACCGCCGCGCGCTCCTCCCGGGAACGCGGGACGCCATTTGACCCCGCCGCGGAGCCGTAGGTCGGACTGCACGCCGCCGGCTGCCATGGCGGACGTGTCCGAGCGGACGTTGCAGCTGTCTGTGCTGGTGGCCTTCGCGTCTGGAGTGCTCGTAGGCTGGCAGGCGAACCGGCTACGGAGGCGCTACCTGGACTGGAGGAAGCGGAGGCTGCAGGACAAGCTGGCGACGACTCAGAAGAAGCTGGACCTGGCCTGAGACCCCGCACTGTCGGTCCGCGCCGACCCCCGCGCGCCCACCTCGCCTCGCCCGCGCGGGGGCTTCGGCCGGGCTCCGGCGTGAGGCAAAGTAGCCTCGCACTCTCCGCCTGCCGCGCCGTGTTCTTTTTGGAGAGTTGGTGAGTAGTACTTACGGGGCGGTGACTAAGGGGAGACGTTGGGAGCGGGCGAAAATCTTGCCCTAAGGATTCGGAGGAGGTTTAGTTTTCCCCAGTAATTTGCACCGTGGTGTCCTAGTTCAGTTCACTGCGTGCCTTTAGTGGGAATGTCTCACCACGTGCAACATTGTTGCACCTTGACATTAAACTTCAAAAAGGAAAATACTGGAAAGAAGGAAAGGAAGAAAGAAAACGGACCGTGGAGGTATTCCTGCCACCTCCTACCCCCTTATTCTTTTCGATAATATCTTTGGTAGACCATACTACATCTTTGCATTCACGTATTGTAGCCTCCAGTCCAAATTCTTTCGTTGTTGGCAACCTGGTAAAGTGGAAAGACCCGTGGCCTGGAAGTTAGGAAGGAGCCTTGCATCTAGTGGTAGCTTATCTAGTGGTAGCTTTATCATCAGAGCTGTGCACATTTAATGATCTGTAACATCAAATCTTATAGGCCATAGTTCTTAACTACACAACAGAATAATTTGAAGTTAACGATTATATATTTCTGATTATTTTTCTCTTTTCTGTTTCCAGCAGTTTGTCGAAGATGGATACAGAGCACTGGACAGATCTAATTTCTCCTTGCACTTTATGAGTCAATTTCATTTTCAAAATAAAAAAAAATTTAAACATCTCTGAATCTTCTATCAAAAGGAAAGGAATATCTTGCCAAGCAGTTTACTTCATCAAAAGATCTAGATTCTCAAAACTGATCTATTAGTGTTTTTGAGCAGATATCCTAGTTCTTAAGGAATCTATGCGAGTTCTTAGTACACCTGCAAAGCAGAGTTGGCCTAGTGACCATGTGAATCCTTTTGGCCAACTGTTACTGGATCTGTTCAGGAAAGCAGAGGGCTAATGTAAAAATAATTAAGGGTGAGGTACATGCCCCAAGTACAGAGTGATAACATACTCCGATTATTACTGGCAAAAATTTCATTTATATGTCATTATAGAATATATATTAAAGGAAAAACCCTCCTGACTAAAGCTTAGTGATATAATCCAACTATTATCTAAAAATCAAGAGTTAGTGGCTAAGTCCTTGGTTATTTTCAATTTGCAAGATGTGTTTCCTATAACACTGTCCCGTGCTCATTCTGGTAAAGATTAATTTTGTGTCTCAGCACATTTAACAGCAACTCCAAATACTAACATAAGAAAAGTTAGGAAAGTTTCCACACAAAGCTTT
This sequence comes from Potos flavus, assembly GCA_028534135.1. Lineage (NCBI taxonomy): Eukaryota > Metazoa > Chordata > Mammalia > Carnivora > Procyonidae > Potos > Potos flavus. Next base: position 30,787,181 of record CM052885.1, on the reverse strand, counting down.
TTTTTTTTCTTTTCCATTTTACTGGGGCCATTATGCTCTATTACTTCCAATTATTGTTTTCATTCTGTGAATGCAAGGACTAAAATGTTGGTTCTTAGAGCTCATCCCATCTGGGCTGCAGTTTGCTTCTCAACCATATGAAAAGGTAAAAGCCATTAAGTGGGAATTCCCTCATTGTTCTTCTTGTCAGTAGCTCTGTTGAGGGCAGTGGTTTTCAACAGGGCTGCACAATATAATAATCTAGAGAGCTTTAAAAATACTGATTCCTGCATGCCACTCCCCACAGATTTAGATTTCTGTAGTTTGGGGTGTGCCTGGGCATTAAGGATTTTTAAAGCTCCGCAGGTGATTGTGATGCCCAGCAGAGGTTGAAAACCACTGGTTTTGAGGCTTTATCTCATTAGTTTTCCTTTCTCAGAAGAGAAGATGAATTCTGCATCCCACCCCGCCAAGGACCTTTCTTGTTCTCTACTACACCATTTCTGTCTAGCATCTGCAGTCTGTCCCTGCTTTCCTTCTATTTACAAACATACAGTCAAGATCTTGACTTTAAAAAATCTTTAGTTGACCCCATCATTTGCTAATTAGAAAAAGTGGTCCAGGATCACTTTCTTCCTAAATGTTTTCCCATTAACCTACTGCCTCTGCCCTCTGCACCCCCCCCCCCAGAGCTATTATTATCCAATGGCCATTTCTGAATACTTAATTTTCACCTCCAGAGTATCTGATAATGCCAGTTTCCTCCCCTGAAATTCTTCCCACACTTCCCAAATAATTTAAAACTTTTACATCTCCAAACTTTTACTACTGCTTCCTTTTCCAGGGTCCTTCAACTTCAATCCTTGGTCCTCTGCTCTGTCCTTTCCTTTTGATTACCCAGCCAGTCCCTAGGATTAACTATCATATCCAAGCAGAACCCCCTCTAAGAACCCACCTGGTCCTTTTATTTCCAGCTTCACACTTAAACTGCCTAGTGGGTGTTTTCATTGGATAATCTTACTCAAGAACTCAAATGCAATGTGTACTGTTCACTTGGCGGGAAATTCTGCACACCAGGTGACACTCCTATGACAACCCTTGGTAGGTGGTACAGCTTCATGATTCTAGTCTGTCACCCTAGCTCATAAGCTCTTTGAGGCCAGTGCCTTAAACATCTTGTACCACAGGTCCAACCACTGCTTTCCACCAAGGTGCTCATATATTTGACACTTATATTTTGAGGTAGATTGTTTTAAGATCCTGAAATAGCCAACTTTCTCCATTCTCTGCTATAATCTCTTTTTAGTAGGTTCCTAAATACTTGGTTCCACTAGTTCTACATAATGAGTCTCCCAAAAGCTACTAAATTCTTTTTCAGTGTCTCCTGTAAGGTAGCAATACAAAGTTGGTATTCATTTCAACACACTGATGGAAGAAAATCATAATGAGTTTCACAAAATAGCTTGTTCTTAGGAGAAACAATCACCATGTTTTGCTTGGTTTCAGCTACCTCACTGCAAGACTTTCTTGTTTTAGGTTACTTTTGATGTAGGAAAGATGTTAGGGTTCGGAGCTGATGGCTAAGAAAGAATTCTTCAGACATCTTCGGTGCAAAAAGGTGGTTTTATTAAAGCATGAGGACCGGACTCATGGGTAGAAAGAGCTGCACTGGGGTCATGAGGAGTGGCAATTATATACTTTCAAGTTGGGAGGGGGTTAAGGATAGGGTAAGTCTCTCAGGAATTTTGGAAACAAGATTTCCAGGACCTTGAGGGGGCTAAATATTGTTAGCAAAAGGTCATTTATTACTGTTTAGTTAAAACTGGCATGAGATCCTTCAATGTATATCTGTGGGTCATATTCTTAGGGGATAATTGCCAACATGTATTTTGTGAGGTAGAGATGAAGGAAGTTTCCAAAGTAATTTTTGTATGTTAAAGTACACTTACAGGATCCTGGGTGTCAGGCTAAGATTGCCCTTTGCCCTTAGCAAAGTAGTAACATTGAGGAAACTGAGTTCCTAAAGGAAGGTCACTCTGCCTGTTTCAAGGACTTGTCAATGTAAGTAGTAAGGAAATTCAATTTTTCTGTTGCCTTTTTTTCCCACATCACTTTGATTTTCATAATGGCATCAAGGGATAACAAGAAAGAAGCAATGACTACTGTTAAGGTGACTATGCTGAGCATTACAAATCAAAAGAAATATAAATTAATGAAAAAGGCAGTTAGCTGAGTAATCTCATCCCTATAGCACACTGAATACTTAAATAGTATTTTTCAGCCTTAAGTGTACACATGAAACACAGAGGTATTATTAAAATACAGGTTCTGATGCTGTAAGTCTGTGGTGGGGCCTGAGAATATGCATTTCTAACAAGCTCCTAGGTGATGTTGATGCTGATCCAAGACTCAAAAGAATAAATGGTTATAACCCTGAATATGGTAGAAAATGTATAAAATTAAAGTCATCTTTCCACTTGAGGTGAAAAACAGTAGGAACCTTTTTTGCATCTTTCCCCATTGCTTATACATAAAAAACACATAGGGGTTTTGTTTATTTTTACCAATATAGACTTATACTATATTCATGACCCTGTAACTTTTCCATTTAAAATATGGAAATCCTTACAAATCAGATACAGAATATTTTTTCTAATTTATAGATACATATTTAAAATAAATAAGGATTTCATAAATGATGAATTTTGCTTACCTTTTACAATATTGCTTAGAAGTACTGATTAATCCATTTAAAAATACTTTATAGCAATCCTTTCCTTTCTCATTTGTTGTTACAAACTTTTTTTTTTTAATATAGAATGCTTCACGACTTTGCATGTCATCCGTGTGCAGGGGCCATGCTAAGCTTCTCTGTATTGGTCCAATTTTAGTATATGTGCTACCCAAGTGAGCCCTGTTACATCCCTTTTCTTAAAAATTTTATTTATCTATTTGAGAGAGAGAGTGCCTGCACATAAGCAGGGGGAAGGCAAAGGGAGAGGAAGAAACAGACTCTCTGCTGAGCATGGAGTCCAACATGAGGCATATCCCAAGACCTTGAGATTATGACCTGAGCGGAAGTCAGACTAATCAACTGAGCCACCCAGGTGCCCCTGTTACAAACCTTTTTAATGAAAATATTATGTCTGGCTACGTAAGTGAATTTTAAAGTAGCATGAGTCATAATGGAGAAGTTAATTCAAAATAAAGACATAAGCTACAAAAAAGCAGATAATACCAAGTTTGTCAAGGATAAGAACAAAAACCCATATAGGTAGAGTAAATTTGTACAACTTTGGGAAAATAGGCAGTAACTACTAAAGCTGAACATAAAACATGCCCTGTGGCCCAGCACTGTGTACGTATGTTTGTACTATATGTATATGTAAGCAACAGCACTGTTTATAACAGCCTAAACTGGAAACTACCCACATGTCCAGCAACAGTGCAACGAGTAAGTATATTAAGAGTGTATCATACACATAAAATACCAGAGAGCAGTGAGAACTGAACAAATTACAACTACATACCATGATATAGATGCATCTTACAAACATGTTGACTGAAAAAAGCCTAACAAGATGCCAGGACACACTGCATGGGTCCATCATACAGTTTTAAAAAAGGCAAATTAAGTTTTTGTTGTTAGAAGTGAGGACAGTGTTTACTTATGGCATAGGGAGGTGGATAGGGATTAGGAGGGGAAGACTACTCAGGGTGCTGGTAATATTCTGTATCCCAATCTGGGTGATGTGATATGAGGGTGTGCTCAATATGAAAATTCAGTGAGGTGGGCACTTGCCACTTTTCTCTATGTATATTTGAAGAAAAAAGTACACAAATAAGTAGCATAGTAGTTGGGGCTGTGGAATCAACCTGGTGTGCTGAAGAGCATTCATTTAGTGTAGTTCATCACTTGAAAAGTGAGCTTTATCATCATTCTTACTCCGTGTAGTGCAAGGTTTGGGAATTGGGACTTAAAGGATTCAATACCACCTGGGAAAATGGTATTACAATCTCCCTAAGAGGATATGTAAAATGGAGATCATAATTATTTGCTCACATACTTGTCGAACAGACAAAATCACCGTCCTCACAGAACTCAGGATGGACAACGCGCAAAACTAAAATGAAACGCAACCAGCAATACCCCAAATGGCAAAGAATTAAAAACTGTCCTTTGAAGTGAGAATATGCGACAAAATCATGTATCCCATGAAGGCCACATAGGAAAGCTATTCTTGCAGTTAACTTAAGAGTTTAAGATGCTTAAATTATACCCTAAGATTAGTTTAGCAAAACTGGCATCAGAAAACAAATGCCATTAACACAGAGAACCCCGACAGTAATGGCGTGGTAATACTGAGGTACTGTAAGACATGTAGCTGCCGACGCCGTTGGGCATTGTCTCCCACCTCCATCCCAACCCTGCGGAACTGGCCAGTAAAAGAAGACTACCTGGGCAGCGGTTAAATCTGAGCCCAGGACCTGCGGAGAGGCCACCACAACAAACGACGACCTCCAGCTTCTTTGCGAGGCGGACGCGCAGTGATTGCGTCACCTTCCCACGCCGCCGCGGTTTCCGTGGCGACCGGCGCGCGCTCAGCGCGGAGGCGAGGGAGATGCTGGCCAGGCGGCAGCGCAATCCTCTGCAGGCCCTGCAGCGCCGAAGTCAGGAATTGAAGCTACAGGTAGCATCTGGTTGTGCAGCCGGGGGCCTGGGCACCACGAGGTGGCCTGGGCTGTGGCAGCGGGCGAGATCTGGGGTGCACCCTAATCCTGGCAGCCTACCCCCCACCCACTTACCTTCCCGAGTAATAGCGCTCCCTTCCCCATCCTAGCATCCCGGCACTAACCTCGATTCTAACCCCTCCTGCTCCTAAACTCAACTCTCGCGGTAGCTGAACCTTCCGAAAATCTTGACCCATCGACTAAGCGCCGTCCCTCTCTTCCTAACATCTCAGTCTCCAACCTGGCAACTCCCTTAACCCACCTCACCTCCAAATCTAATCTTAACAATACCCTTTTCCAACAATGTCTGCGCCCATCGCTTTCCTCCACTCTCCATTGCCCCCTTACCTTTGAGCCGTCTTCCATTAGGGGCTGTTTTTGCTTCACATGAACTCAAACGAAATAGGCGTCAAAGAATAGTCCGAATACGTAAGAATAATACTAGGATACGACAGATTAGCAAAGGACATGAACTAAAGAAGAAGTGCAGGGAACTCATAAACATGAGAAAAGTTCACTTAAAAAATAATCAAGTAACTGCGAAGGAAATAAAATATCACAAACATTTAAAAATATGTGGTCAGTAGTGGGGAGGGTGTGATGAAACACGCACTTATAAACGCTGCTACAGAATATAATGTAAGGGACAGCATTTCTGGAAAGCAGTTTGACAAGATGTAGCAAATATTCACGCTCCTGGGCTCGGTAATTACATTTCCAGGGATTTGCCATACATAATAATAAAAAATTTATTGGGACAGAGATTAATGTGTTAAAGTGTTCATCATAGTGTTACTTATAATAGAAAAGACTGGATATCATTTAAATGATCAGTAATAGGGGAATGGATAAATAACTTAGTATGGGATATAATGGTATGATTAAAATTTTGTTGAAAGATTTTAGCATGTTAGGAAAAATATTTGTGACAAAATCTCAAGATAGAAAAAGAATATAAAATATAAAATTGAATATACAATATTTCAATAAAATTATTTTATATCTAATATACATAGAAGAAAGATTGAAGGAAACATCCCGGAATAGTAACTGTGTGTACTAGAATGCTGATGTTTATTATGTTTCTCTTCATACTTTTTGATATTTTCATAATTTTGAACACCAACTCTATATGACTTTAAAAAATAAGAAAAAGTAAGTAGTAATTACTGGTTTGTTAATTTATTTTCCAAAATTCTTATTTTGCTTTGCTAATTCTACTTTTTTTCATTTGATCTATTACTAAATAAAATTATTTTCTAATCTTTGATAGACAAGAGATTTACTGAGTGCTCATATTTGGTCCTGTTTTGGACTCTCATTTAAAAAGTACAAAGATTTGGGGCGCCTGAGGCTCAGTGGGTTAAGCATCTGCCTTTGGCTCAGGTCATGATCCCAGAGTCATGGGATTGAGTCCACACCAGGCTCCCTACTCAGTGGGGAGCCTGCTTTTCCCTCTTCCTCCGCCTCCTGGCTCCTGCTTTTACTCTCTGTATCTCAAATAAATAAAATCTTAAAAAATAAATAAAAACTAATAAAAAGTACAAAGATTTGATAGATAAATATTTCTTAAGTGACTTTTAGATTTTGCAATGGTGCAATAAAAACAAAATACTCTTCTGGTAGAAATAAAACTTGACGAGGCTTTGACTTACGTGAGCTTTGGCTGGATGCTTAATATGCTTCTGTATCTGATTTTAAATTTCGTGGGACATTGGGAGAACCAGGAAAGTTTCAGAAGTAAACTGCAAAAAAAATTATTACTAAAACAAAGATGAAATAAAGCAATTACAAAGATTAGTCAAACTGCAGAAGACTTGGCCCAAGGGTCTTCTGGTAGCCTGAGTGTCTGGGAGGGGCTCTTAGATAGTGGAAGCTAGGTTTTCCCTATCTCTGCAGCAGACACCTGAAGCAAAAAAAACGAACAGATTTCCAACTTGGTCTCCATGGACAAGTAATCAAGAGCCCATCTGGGTCATGCCTGTCATGACTGACTCTGTCACCAGCTGTGAATTTGTAACTAACACTCAGATGCAAAATAGGAAGAGTAGAGAAGAAACTAGTGAATTTCAATTTCTCTTTTTTCCTCTTCTTTCATCCACTTTATCTTCTCCACATCATCTTTAGAAAAGAACCCAAAAGAAATTTGCACCCACATAATAATATGGGTATACATGATATGTACCCACATCATCTTTAGAAAAGAACATATGTACATATTTCTTTTGGGGGTATATTGGCAAAGTTGCATGTAGTGTTTAGAAAATGCTAAGTCAGGGTGTAAGATATAAGAATGAGGATAAACAAACTTGTGACATATTCATACAATACTACCGAGCAGTATGAAGGAATAAACTAATGATTTTCTATGGCAGTGTCTCAGAAACACGCTGTGTGAAAGGATGATACAAAAGAGTACATCCTTTCTGGGAACTTTCTGGGGTAATGGTAATTTTCTATATGCTGATAGGGGTTAGAGTTACACGGGTGTATGCATTTGCCAAAACTCAGCAAATATATATTAAGATATGTGCGTTTCATTGTATGTAAATTTTTTACTGAACATTGAACTCTCATTAGTGATACCTGTGGTGCATCATTTATGAGGATTACAGTTTACTTTGAAATACATAAAAAATAAGATGGATTGATGAATAGATGGATCAAAAAGGAATAGTGAAATGGTAATAGTAGAATCTAGGTAGTGGGTATGTGGGGGTTCACTGTGAAATTCTTTAAACTTCATTGTATGTTTAAAAGTGTTCATTGTGAAATATTAGGAAAAGAGAATTAAAATTTTATTTCATAAGGTTATATGGTATTTAACAACATATTCTAACAGTCTCTATTTATTGTAGGTTGATAGCTTGCTTTCTGAGAGTCGATTGAAGGGAGCTCTAGATGCCAGTAAAAGGAGAGATATTTACCAAAGGTAAAATCTACTAAATTATATAAATTTCCCAGAAACCATACTTACATTTCAGTGGGCAGTATTTACAGCATAGAAATTATTTGAGGCGTTATTGCTTTCCTTATTTATGGTACAATTTCTAAAAAGACAAAATAATAATGGGGAATAATACTGAGAAACAGTGAATGAAACTTTCCAAAATGTACTTAAAAATATTTCTCGTAATTATCTTTATCTCCCAGGTCTAAATAGTGATGGAATGGTGAGATTAAATAGAGAATTACAAATGTTAAAAAGCAGCAACTACAATTATTCTGTACTCTGTAGGTCCCAAGCGGTGGGTCCACACTCTGAAACCTCTTTCTTGATTAATTTTCACAATAACACCATGAGAATACTTATCAATATAGGTGAGAAAATTAAGGTTCCCACAGTGGTTTGTTAATATGTCTACCCTGAGTTTGCTATAAGACATTAAAGTGGGCAGGCAATAAGAATATTTGAAGACTGCTGAGAAATGCAGAATTCAGTCAAGCAAAAGAGAGAATTTCACTGCAGTCTCATTGGAGTTGGAGGCTTTGGTCCGCTTGAATCCAGTGGAAGGATTACATCATGGTATGACTTGGATCTAGGAAAAACTAAGCTAAACCTGAAGGTTATGGACTTGCTGTTGTGACAGCAGCTATAAAAACTGCTCAGTGGCAACAGAGTGGCCTAAGCAGAGTTATGGTCTATCCTTGGCCTATTGTAGCCTTAGATCCCGGGACCCGGTCAGAAAACTCTATTAGCAGTTCTACCTTGCTCGAGATGGTGACCTTAACTCCCTTGACATGAGAAAACTGTTCTTTTGGTGGGTGTTTTTTGTTTTGTTTTGACTTTTTTTTTAATCCCTAAGAGAGATTAAAATTAAATCAAGTTTAAAATTACATAGACATGATGAACTAAATCGAATTAATCTATTCATACTTTTGTATTCAATTTAGGACATCATTAAGATAATCTGTATCCTTTGAGTATTTAAGAGTGTATAACATTCAAAAGAACATGAAATTCATTTTATTAGTTTAAATGATTCACTTGAAGCATTTGAAAAGTTTTGCTTAATTTAGGCATTTGGAGTGCTTAAAAGCAAAATAAAATTTAAATGAATTTTAAAATGTTGAAGGAAACTTAATTAACTACATTTATTAGGATTGACTGTTTAAGGAATTCAGTTCAGATTGAATTAATCAAATAATAAAGAAAGAAAAAGTGAAGGTGATTATACTTGCCTTACTAGATTTTAAAATAGAATAAGATTTATAGGCTGAATTTGAAGTCCCAGGGAAAACTAAGTTTTTAAATTTTATTTTAATAAACTGATAATTATTTTTAAACCCAAGTAACCGTAAATAATCTTCTTCATGTATAAAAAGATCCCCATCACAGTCATTTAAAAATTCACCTTGACATTTGTATGTCTGAAAACATCAGTTAGCCCCTATGTTTGATTAATAATTGGCTGGTTATACAGTAAAAATAATTTCTACTTCGACCTTTGAAGACATTGTCAGGTTTCTTTGCACTCAGTGATGTGAATAAGTTTGATGATTGTTCCTTTATAATTGACCTGTTTGGGGCTTTTCTCTTCAGCCTTGGTGTTTTGAAATTTCATCACAATGTATTTAGGTGTCGTTTTTATCCTGCTAAACACTCAGTGGGTCTTTTCAAGTTGAAAACTCTTGTCTCTCATGAGCTCTGGGAGATTTTCTCTTACTAAAAGATATTTTTTTTTTTTACTTCTGTTTGTCCATTTCTTCCTGAAACAGGAAGGTATTGAACCTCCTCAACTATTCTTCTTGGTCTCTTATCTCCCCACTAGAAGTTTTCGTTTTGTTGTCTTTTTGTTACACCTGGGAGATTCTCTTGCCTTTGGTTCCTCTGGACTCCAGTTATTTATTTAATTTTGGTTAGTTGTAAATTTTATCTTCCATGTTGCTGATTTACTTTATTATATCTGGTGGTCCTTGGGTTATTCATTTTTATTTAAGAATGAGGGACTGATTTGATTATTTTTTATTATTTTTTTATTTGATTTTCCAGATAGCAGATAGTACTATTCCCTGAATAGTGAAGTTCTTTGTATGTGGACGGAGATTTTCAGGGGGCTGGGAGCTAGGTGTTAGCCTAAGGGGTGCCCAATGCCAGAATAGGGTGGGCTTTAAACCTGGTGTATAGAAAATTTATTTGGCAACTATAATTCTCCTCCAGTCATTCATTAATTTTATTTTTTAGAGATGAATCCTCTGGCAAGGAGGGAGAACAGAAGGAGGTGAGATAAGAGAAAGGGGAAGCTAGCTGGCTCAGATTTTCTGTAAACAGACTTTTTTAAAAGTCAGACTTCTTATAAAAGGGCCTTAAATAAATCTAAACTTAATAAATATCTTTACTCTCTTCCTAAATAATATAAAGCCCTTAGATTGTCTTAAGATTGATTGCCTTTATAGCTTAGATGTTATGGATATCATTTAATTAATGTAACATAAAATAATATAGAAAGCAAATCCCAGCCATTGTGGTTATCCTCATCTATAGAACTTCATAATATATTCCCTTAGACACACTTTAATTACTCAACCCCCCAGTCCTTCCTACCTGCTGACCCAAATTGTGGTGTTCTCTGCCTGGCAGATTTGTTACTCTTAGGGGCTTCTTCCTCTCTTTATAGAAGAATATGCTTCCATCTTTCTTCCATGCAGCAGAAATTTGTTGAAATATTGACAGGTGGTCCCTCTTTCATTGTCCTGCATTCAGGGTTTATTATCTTTTAAAATGTTTTAATCATTTTTTGTAGGGTTTCAGGAGGTGGTGAAGATGAACTTGTGCTTGAGTTTTTATCCTGACACAGAAATCTTAAAATATCTGAACAGTTAGACGATTTTCATAATTTTATAGATATGAAGGAGATGATTATAATAAATTAATTCGTTTCATTGTTTTCTACTCTGGCTCTTAAGTGAAATTTTTGAGTCTAGTTTCAGTTAGGAATCTTTTGGTCTGAGTAACAGGGCACCTGTTAAAACTAGTGGCTCTATAGTCAGTCTCATTCCACAAAAAATCTGGAATAGGTTCTCCCAGGGTGGATAAGTGGCTCGCAATGTCCTCAAGACTAGACCTTGCTGTCATTGTGCTCTGTCATCCCCATCTAGTCATGATGGCTCCTCTCACCTTTACAGAGTCCTCAGGTATCCATATCTAAAAGCAGAAAAGGCGAAGGATTCTTTACGTGCTGCACCAGGGAGGATAAAATGGGAGGCAGTGCCCAACATATTTCTTTCATATTTTGTTGGCCAGCTCTGGACCACACACCCACTCGCCCCGCAATGGATTCTGAGCACTGCCAGTGTCTGTGTCAGTGGAGGGCTGACCCTGTCAGCATAGAAGGGCTTTTGGATAAGAAACTAGCAGGGTCAGCCACAGTTTGATGTTTTCCTTTCTTTCCTGCCTCTTTCACAAAGGATTTTTGTCCCCTCTTTTTGCTACTTACTTTATTTCATTAGTTTCTATAAGAAAAAAAAAAAAAAAAGCCACTCAGACAACATAAAAAATATTGACTCTTGCAGGTCAATATTACAATATTGCAATAAAAAATTACACAAACAGTGTAAAAATATTGACTCTCACTGGTTCTTTTTTTAGAAAGCATTTGAATTTTGAGAACTGTCATTATTAGATATGGCCCATTTTCAGTCGTTTTTATACATCTTACTTGGATCTAAGACTTAAGCTACAGTATATGAGCTGTCTATGGAATAATTAAAACACTGTACCCTTCCAGACAGGCCAAGCTCAAAAGGGGAATGTGCGCTGCGGTGGAAAGAGGCCAGCTGTAGAATCCTAAACCCTGTCTTCACGTGTTTCTCCACCACTGACCAGCTGTGGCCCCTCCTTAGAACCTCACCTTCCTTCTGCCGGAGTGAGAGTTGGCGTGAGGCTCAAATGAGGTGGCAATTCCAAAGTGCCTAGCATTATGCGTGATGTACACTTTATCATTATCGTCCTCGGGGGTATCTCCTGGGCTAGGTCCTGGGTTTATGGAATTTTAGAGCTGGAGAAAGCTGAGAAAGCAGTTACGGGTGAACTTTTCAACGCCATGCATATGATAGCTAATTGCCTTGCCAGCTTAAAGACTTACGTGTGATTTTATAAAACAACATTCTAGATTGACAATGGAAAAATTAATATTTTTTTCTTTCTTTTCAAAAATTTAGATGTGTCCAGTTAAAACAGGCAATAGATGAAAATAAAAATGCTCTTCAAAAATTAAACAAAGTGAGTATTACGGTTCATGATATTACAGAAAACCTGTTGTATACAGATGTTTTCATTAAGTGGGAATTCATTAGAGCAGGTAAGTTCCTGGGTTTGCTTTAGTGGTGGTAAAGTTTAACTGTGATCAGGGCCAAGGCTTGCCCGACCGGCTTACTGAGTGTGTGCTTTGGAGCAGAAAAGGCAGGCCTTTGAATGCTGAGAAAAGTAAGTTGGTGAACTTACCCGGCACTAAGGACCCAGAGAATCCAGGAAGAAGCTATTTTTATTTTTGCGCTGTGTAAGTGTTATGTTTTATAGTTTAGAATTGTTTTGATTGTCATTACCCTGTGAGGAGAGTACATAATCTGGCCCTGAGGGTAAGTGGTAAAGAAGCTTCTTGTATCACATGGCGGCTCTAATATCAGTGACTCTGCAGAAATAGGAGGAACTAGAATTTACTCTTGGAAGTTCCTTCAGGATTTTTCCCTATTAGTATGAGCCTGAGCTTCAGCCAAGTGTCCAGGGCCAGAGACTCACAGAGCATTTAAAGTGGAAGGCATCTAAAAGTCATCTCCCTACCCGTGTCTTGAGCATCTCTTCGGAATTTCAATGACACAAAACTCTTAAATTTAGGAGGCAGGCTGACCCTAAATTTGAAATCTAATTATGCTGTTTCACAGGTGAGGAAGCTGAGTCTCCCAGAGGTGAAGCAGCTTTCTCAATGTCTCACTGCCAGTAAGTGGCAGAACTTGGGATTGGCACCCGTCTTTTTGACTCCAAAGCCTATCTTCTGTCTAGAACCTATGTTACTGACTCTAGTGGGTCTGGAATAGCTAGCAAGAAAACAAAACAAAAAACCAAGCAGTGTAAGTTTATTTCTTCATTTGGGTTACATTTCAACACAATAATCTATATTTCTTTTAATCTTATTTCTCTAAGGTAGGCCTAGTCTCATGTTGACATTTACTTTGTCTTCTAGAACTTAAGGGAGTATTTTTTTTCCTTCTAAAATAAGTATAATAGGAAACTGAAATAAATTTTCCAGTGAAATAAACTTATATTCTCTCATAGGCTGATGAACCTGCCCCTGTCGGGAACTATAATCAGAAAAAAGAGGAGGAGCACAATCTTTTGGATAAGCTTACCCACCAACTGCAGGAACTCGCTGTGTCCATAAGTAGAGAAAATACAACTGAGTATGCTTCTTTCCTTACTTTCTTTCTCTCAGATATTATGTCACCAACAGTTTTAATGTTTGACTCTGAATAAAGATATATTAAGAGTATAGACATAAACAAATGGTGATAACAAGTATAATCAGTTGACATTTATTTATTATGTATAGTAGAAAGTCTTAGATCCTATAAAAGATGTAAAGAAGTGAAAGTCACAATCTCTGCCCTTAGGTAATTAATCATCTAGTTGGGGAAACAAAAAGCGATCTGAATAGCTAAATAAACAGATGTTAGAAAATAAGGGCAATGCCTGTAATGTCAGTGTTGATACATAAAAAGAAATTATTTGGATTGTTTATTTGCTTCTTTCATAAATATTCCTTAAAACTTAGAGGCAGAAGTATGCATTGCTTTTCTGCTGTAGTAGATGTTAATAACAGCCTTTGCAAAAAAAATAAATAAATAAATAACAGCCTTTGCAAAATAGAAAGAAAACTTGATGGTATAAACAAACCCAATTTGTGGAAAGCAAAAAGGAAAAAAATTAACTCTTTAGACTCTTCAAGTGCTGTTCACATACTTTTACACTATATCTTGGGGAAAATGCCAAAGGATGTTAATCCAAGGATTCTAGAATTTCCACTAATTTCCAGTACTGAGAATGACAATGTAACTGGTTTTGGACTTAACCTTCCTACCATAAATAGCTATAAAATCTGGACAAAATATACAAAACAGCTGGTCGAAGTCACTGAACATCAGTCAAGCAGGGCTGATGTCCTTAATACAGGAAAACACAGGAACTGAGTTCAACATTCACCCAGATCCTCTCCCTGGGGAAAATTTATGTGCTGTGGTACAGGAAGGTGGATCCTAAACAGGGAGCAGCAGTGTCACTGAGCTCAGGAGTCAGAGATCAAATTTTAAAGTTCCCAAGGCCATTGGGACTATAGGGAGAGAGAAGGGAGTTGCAAGAGACAACTACAGAAATCTAAATAGATTCCTGGGCTACACAGACTGTGATTCCAGAAGCACCGGCAGAAAGTACCTGCTAGGAGACAGAGATTTTAAAAGATTCTGGAAGTCAGGCAATCCTGGAGAAATATTGGAGTTTGTACCCAGCTAGAATAAAGAGACTTTGGTGAATGCTTCAGGCATTTAGTGGAGATCACAGTGGCCTTAGTCCTGCTCTCATTGTCATTGCTCCTATTAGGAGTAATGAAAATACCCTAATACTAAGAACTGTGATCTTGAAATAATGACAAGACTGAAGTAGATCTTGTCCAAGCCTAAAACCAGGCCTGAACAGGAACATGATAATTTAACTGTGTAACAGAATAAAATTCAACACTCTATAAAGGAAGATGACATAATCCAAAGTCTCTAAATATCTCATCCGTAATATCCACTAATAGAAGAATTACTGGAAGTACAAAAGAGCAGGGGCGAATAAATAATCAGCAATTAAATAATAAGACAGTCAATAAAAGCAGACTTAGATCTGAACTAGATAATACAATTAGCTGGCAAGGACTTCTAAATAATGATTAATATGTTAAAAGAAGAAAAGATGAATGAAATTCAGATGTAGAAAATGAACATTCGTGGCGCCTGGGTGGCTCAGTGGGTTAAAGACTCTGCCTTCAGCTCAGGTCATGATCTCGGGGTCCTGGGATCAAGCCCCGCATCGGGCTCCCTGCTCAGCGGGGAGCCTGCTTCCCCCTCTTCCTTCTGCTTGCCTCTCTGCCTACTTGTGATCTCTCTCTCTCTGTCAAATAAATAAATAAAATCTTAAAAAAAAAAAAAGAAAATGAACATTCTACAACTGTAAAAATATCTAATAAAATAATGACTGAGAAATTTCTCAGTCTGATTCAATATATAGATTCAAAGAGGTGGAAAATATCGTATATTTAATAAAGAGAAAACATAATCAGTAGAAGCTCTGATGACCCAAATGTGAAAATTAGCAGACAAGAACTATAAAACAACTGTTTTCGACTTGTTAAAGAATTTGTTGGAAGAGATGGATAGCTTGGATGGATAAGGAGGAATCCAGCAGAGAAATGGCTGCTAACAAAATTTATAGCTTTAAGTGCATACCTTAGAAAAGAAGAAAAGTTGAGTATCAGTTATTGAAGTTCCCAACTTAAGAAAACAGAAGAAGAACAAGAGATTAAACCCAAGGCAATTAGAAAGGCGGAAATAATACCAATAAGAGCAAAAAACGGGAAATAATAAAAAGACATACAGTAGATAACATCAATAATGCCAAAAGTTGGTTCTTTGGAAGAATTAGTTAAATGGATAAATTCCCAGCAAGACTGATCAAGAAAAGAGAAAGAGAAGAAAAAACAACAAAAAAAAAAACAGGGATGAAAACTAATCACTACAGATCCTATAGAAATTAAAAGGATGCTATGAAGCTATTATGAACAACTTTATGCTAATACATTTGAAAATCTGGATAAAATAATTTCCTTGAAAAATAAAAGGTACTCAACACAAGGTGAAGAGAAAAATCTTAATAGTCCTGCTAAAATATCTACTAAAGAAGTTGAAAATAATAACAGTATTATAAATCTTTATAGAGAGTAGAAGAACATTTCCCAAGTCATTTTATGAGCTTTAGGTATCAAAACTTGACAAAAATATTATAAGAAAAATAGCAAGGGCCTCATGAACACATGGACAAACCCAACAGAAAATATTAGCAAACATGGGGCGCCTGGGTGGCTCAGTGCGTTAAAGCCTCTGCCTTCGGCTCAGGTCATGATCTCAGGGTCCTGGGATCAAGCCCACATCTGGCTCTCTGCTCAGCAGGGAGCCTGCTTCCCACCCCCTCTCTCTGCCTGCCTCTCTGCCTACTTGTGATCTCTCTCTCTGTGTCGAATAAATAAATAAAATCTTAAAAAAAAAAAATTATCAAACAGAATCCAGTGTCATTTCAAAATAACAATACAGCATAACTAAGTGGAATTTTTTCTGGAGCGCAGGGTTAGTTTAACATTCAAAAATCAATAATTAAAATTCACTCTCTTAACACAAGGAAGAAGAACCATGAATAATCGTGTGAAGTTCCCATTATCCTTGGCAACATTTTAGAATAATTGACTCATAAAGTATGTGCAAAAGATCTCCTAAAAAAGGAAAAGGGCACATTGAAAATCAATATGACATATTTTGTGGATTTTTATTTTTATGGTATAAAAATTTCATTAAGTTACTGTTTATGTTTAGGTCACTGTGGTATGAGTGTATCCTACAACTATTTTAAACTAAGTGAACCCAGTACTCTTTATTCCAGAGACTATCTCATAACTGGCTGGTTTTATATTTAGCAATGTTATATTTAGCAATTTGCATCAGTCTAAGTACATTGTTATCCCTGTTTTTAAGATAAGCTTCTCTAGTGCTTTCGGAGAGCAAAGATCTCTGTTTTATTCGTTGTCGTATCCCAAGCACATAGTGTCTGTCACAGAGTAGGTGCCCAGCAAACGTTTGATGACTTTTCTGAATGTTGAATGAACAAATAAAACTCAGAGAGATTTAGTGACTCATCCAAACTGGTATTATTTTAATTCCTCTCTCTTCCCTCACCTCCCATTGTACCTCCTTAATATCTTTCCCAATGTCTTTCTCTTCATCCTAATGCTGTGGGGGGTTTTGTTTTTTTGTTCGTTTCTTTGTTTTTTTAGTTTATACTGTTGTCTTGTTTCACTTTTACCAGCCGTCTTTGCCTTTAGCCCTTTTTCCAATCTGTTCCCCACATTGTAGCCTAGTCATCTTTCCAAAGTACACACGAGATCATGGCCTTCTCTTACTTCATTTTTAGAGACCGTGTTAGAAAGAAAGCTCACTTGGACTGCATTCTGCTCACCTCTTTTCAGCCTCATCTCTTTCTTACTCATGTCTTCAAACCTTGTCCTACCATTCGTGAGCTACTTGAGGTTCCCCCAACTTCAGTCTCCTTTCTCCACTCCCTCCCCGTCCTTTCTACTTCCTTTTTAATTCATTAATTCCAAGTCATCCCTCCAGACCTAATTCTAAGCCTTTCCCCATCCCTATCCATGCAGTGTAGGTTGAATGTCCCTCTGTGTGTTTCCTTAATATCCTCTAATATCCTCTAATGTACCTATCGAACTATACTGTAATTACCCATTTTCTAGATTGTCTCACTGTAAGCTCCTTGAGGACAGGGAATTATTCACCTGGTTTACCAGGTTTTGTATCCAGTGTGTTTGACACGGACCTGATGTACATCATTATCATTAGAGTTGACCTCTATTAAAGACTTGCGTCGGGCAGGCACTGTTCTAAACCCTCTTCGGATTTGTAACTCATGTAATCTTCATGACAGTCCTGTGAGGCAGGTTCTATTATTACCTTCACTTTACCAATGAGGAATGGAAAACTTAAAAGAAAGCTATGCAAGGTCACTCAACGAGGAGACAACGGAGCCAGAATGTAAATTCAGAACCATGCTCTGACCATGTGTTACTGTGCTCAAGCAGCATTTGCTGAATGGATGAATCCAAGACTTGAATACACGTTCCATGGCCTCAAGTCCTGTGCATGCTCTGCCATGTCCCACGTGTGTCTCAGAGTAACTCCTTCACCACTCAGTCCTTCAAGTCACACATTGTTCACTAGATGGTAGAAACCATGAGTTGTGCTTTCTCCTTATTTCCTTTATTTACCCAGTTCCAAATATGGGCAGGATCTTCTATATGTAGAAGCTGTCCTCATACTCGATGTGTTCTTACACGTTATTTCAAGTGATCCTTATCCTAGAACTATTTTTCACAGAATCGGGGCACCTACTGAAAGAGAGCAAGATAACGATTCTGCTGACGAAGATGAAGAAGCTGAAGAAGAGGATGAAGAAGAAGAGAGTGAAGAAAGTGGTGAGGAGGAAGAAGAAACAGAAGAAGAAGAGGAAGAGAAACAGGAAAATGAATCCCACAACCAGGCAACAAGTAAAGAATACATTGCCGTTGGAGATTTTGCTGCTCAGCAAGCTGGCGATCTTACATTTAAGGTAGAAACAAGATTAGAACCTAACCTAAGGATAAGTTTGCATACCTGACAGAATAAGAAAACTCTACCTATATGCCTATATTACACGTTCCTGGTATTGTTTTTAAAGACTCGATCTGTTTTAATAAAGTAAGTAAAAATTATGATTTATAGGCAGTGATCATGTGAAATTATGTTATCAAAGTTACCTGGTAGGAGAATGGTGAAATTAAATGCTATTCTATTTTATAAAATAGTTTCAGTGTTGATAATTCCTAACTTAGGGGTCAATTTTAATTTAAAATGTCTTACTTTGTTTTGATTTAAGAAAGGGGAAATTCTCCTTATAATTGAGAAAAAACCTGATGGTTGGTGGAAAGCTAAGAATGCCAAAGGAAACAAAGGTCTTATTCCCAGAACCTACGTGGAGGTTAGTCTTTCTTTATTCTTTCCCTTTTTCTCCTTTGAAAACTTTTTTCCTTTTAAAAAAATTTTTTTTTCAAAACTTGTCTTCATTTTTAATAAAGCATTCAGCTGTACTCTTTGATCAATTGACTAGTGAATGACTTGGGATATAGAATTTAATTTTAGAGGGACAGGGCATGGGGAAAATCTTGTGTGTTAACAGTCCTAGGGATCCCTGAAGTGCTGTTATGCAGGTGAGGCCTAGGATGTTATAACACAAAGTGCTTTGTGGATCATGTTGACCATAAAAATTAGTAAGAGTTTATTGTTCGTTGTCAAACAAAACCACAGTTAACTTCCACTAATATGGGATCCCTTACTAGGATGTACACATACTGTACGTGAGTGTTTGCAGACCTTTTTCTCTTTACATTTCATTATATAGCGTGGTCATTTGCTTTGACAATATATAGATATCTATCTGGATCAGCACTGTCCAATAGAAAAATAATGCAAGCTACAAATGTAATTTTAAATTTTCTCATAACTACACTGAGATTTCTTTTTTCTTTTTTTTTTTTTTTTTTTTGAGATTTCTTTTTTCTGACACCACTTCTAACACATAATTGTGTGATTTTTTTCTAACACCAAATACATGTTTCAGAAACCAATCAGGTGTCCAGTATTTCAATTTAATTCTGATACTAACTACTGGAGTTAGCTCAGACCTGTCAAGTTAAGGGCTTACCCCAGAAGTTGCCCTAATTCAGATGCCAGTCCCAAGTCCCACGGGCCACCTGTACTTCTGAGTGACCAGCTGTAAATTCAGTTCCCACACGCCTCCCCAGGTTTGATAACTTACTCAAGAGACTCACAGAGCTCAGAAAACACCTTACTTGTGTTTACCAGTTTATCATAAAGGCCACAGCCCAGGAACAACCAAATGGAAGGCGTGGATAGGGCAAGGTATGGGGAGATGGAAGAAGTGGGACCTGGATCTTCCAGGCCCTCTCTGGGGCCACCCCACCCCACCCCCACCCAGCACAACACTTCTTCGTGGGCACCAACCTGGAAGGCTCCCGAAACCCTGTCTTCTAGAGGTTTTTATGGAGGTATTATTACGTAGGCATGGCATGATTGATTAAGTGATTGGCCATTGGTGATTGAATTCAGTTTCCTACTCCTTTATCCTCGCTGAAGGTGAAGAGGGTGGTAGTGGTGGGGCCTTGAAAGTTCTAACCTTCTAATCACATGGTTGGTTCCTCTGGCAGCCTGGGCCCCATCCCCACCCTAGCACCCCATTAGCATAAACTCAAGTCTGGTTGAAAGGGGCTTGTTATGAATAACATAAGATACTCCTATCACTCAGGAAGTTCTAAGAGTTCCAGGAACTCTTGCCAAGAACTGGGAATAAAGACCAAATATATACATATTTTTTATTATACCACATGTATTTGAAAAAAGGAAAAAAACAGGTGACATTATGTTTAATAACGTATATTATCTAATATATCAAAATATCATTTCAACCTATAATCAATATTAAAAAAATTTTTTTTCATACCAAGTCTTCAAATTCCAATGTGTATTTTACACCTAAATAGCACATTTCAGTCAGAACTAGTCACACTTCAAGTGTCAGTAGCCACACGTAGCAAGTAGCTGCCGTTTTGCACAGTTTAGGTTTGAATCATCCTTTTCATTGGTAGCATAGTATTCCAATTTCATGTAGGTAGACATGTTTCCAACCTATAAGAACTACAAATTATATTGCATGGAGCTACAGTGAGCTTCCACTATGAGGTACAAAAGATCCCTCCAAATAGTGGTGTAAATAAGGCAGAAGCATATTTCTCTTGTGCGAGGAAGAAGTGTGGACGTAGGCAATGAAAGGATGGTGAAGGACCATCTAATATTTTACTCTGTAATTAAGTGGGAGACAGGTCTTCCAAGGATTATCTAAAGAGATAGATAAGTCGGCTGCTAGATCTTTTAATGATCCCAAGAAGCAAAAGAAGAAAGGGGAATAAGAAACCAAAAGGCATGAGCTGCTATCTTTTTAATACGGTTTCCTGGAATTTACACAAAAAACTTCCAATGACATCTCCTCGATCAGAACTGAGTCTCTTGTTAACACCTAGCCGCAAGGAGGGTTTGGAAAATGTAGACTTTTAGCTGGCTCACTGCTAAAATCAGGGATTCTGTTAGAAAAGAAGAGATGGAGATTAGGTGGTAGACAATAGCAACCTGTGTTGTGATCAGTCCACACAGACATCTTTGTAGATTTGTCTGATTTATTCCCCTCAGACAAATTCCTAGGTGCTCATTGCTGGTTCAAAAGGTTTACACCTTTATATTTGGATTTAGTCTGCCATTTTGCCTCTCAGAAAAGTTATGCTTATTTGTTCCCTTATCCTCAGCACCCGAGAGTACTTTTTCCCCACACATGTGCCATGGATGGTTGCCATTCATCCTTTTCCAGTGTGGTAGGCAAAAAAGAGGCCCATTATTGTTTTTATTTGCATTCATTGTACTGCTAATAAGGTTGAGCGCCATTTCATATACCTTATGACTATTTCTACGTCTTCTTTGTAAATTGCCTTTTCAGTTCTTTTGATCATTTTTCTAAGAGATTTTTTTTAATTGTAATGATTTATAAGAGTATTATAATATTTTCAGAATAAGAGTATTAAGCTTTGGAAATCTGTGACAGTTATTTTCTTTGTTGACCTAGAACCATGGTTATTTTTTATGTTGCTAAGTCTGTCAGCGTTTCCATTTATGATTTTTGGTTTTGGTATTATAATTGGCAAGGACTTCCCCATCCCAACATTATTTTCTTCTAACACTTTTCTTCTAACACTTTTCTTAAACTTTAACACTTCTAACTTATTTTATTTCTACCTTCTTTTTTTATTCATTGTAATATATTCCACTGAGAATTTGTTTTGATTAAACTTGCTCTCTACCTCTGTCCTTGTAATTTTTTCAAATAATGAAGTTATCGGCAATATGTTGAAATCTTTTGCCCACTGATTTTTTATATATCCATTGTATACATTCCCATCTATAGTTGAGCCTTTCTGAAAGTATTTTTATTGGTTGATCTTTGCATTAAGTATATATTTCGATAATTTTTAGCCCTATAATAAAGAAGAAGGCCAAGACTCAAGTGAAGAAGACAGCGAAGATGATGTAGAGGCGAGGGACCAAACAGCAGAAGGGGAAGAAGTTAAAGAAAGGTAAAAGGAAAAAAAAAAACCAAAGGTAAAAGGTGTGAGAGGATATCAGAGTGAGTTTAAGAAACTTTTTGTTTATTTTTACTGTTGTAAGTAATTCAAGAATTTTCGAAATGGAGACAACTTGCAGTTTGAGAACAGTGCTTTTTGTGTTACTATTTGCTTAAAAATCGATACTACTTTAATTTCATGATTATTTTTAGTGCATGATGTTATTCTTTCTTGGTTTCATTTCAAGACTTGTAAATTTTTAGAACTTATTGGCAATTAAGTACTTTGTTCTTTGCTTGATGACACTCCCTAATTGAGTCAATAAGCATGAGCTGTTTGTGCACTCACCTTGCTATTTTGTCTCCCCCAGAACTGATTCTCACTGGAGTGCTGTCCGAAAAGCTATCTCAGAGGTTGGTATCGCCTATTCTGTTAATAATGTCATGTTTTGTTACCTAACAGTTCTGATAGAGTACAGATTCAAAACAGGATGGAGACCTTAGATGACGACATCAGATCTTAAACAGGGTACAAGGCATGGAATGTACAGAGCATAAAACATATGGTTCTGGCTTAATAAGCCTGTGCTCCAAGTAATAGTTCTCCTTACGCCTTTTCTATGAGAAGAGTACATTTGAGGGCTTGCAACTATATCTTATTGATTCTGCCTGAATTTTCTACCATTTGGGTAAAGGCTGATGTTAAATTCAGTTAATATGAAAAATTCCAGGGTGTCTGGGTGGCTCAGTCGTTAAGCATCTGCCTTCGGCTCAAGTCATGATCCCAGGGTCCTGAGATCGAGCCCCGCATCGGACTCCCTGCTCGGCGGGAAGCTTGCTTCTCCCTCTCCCACTCCCTCTGCTTGTGTTCCCTCCTCTCACTGTGTCTCTCTCTGTCAAATAAATAAATAAAATCTTTTAAAAAAATTCCAAAAAGCTCAAAACAGGAAGAAATTATCCATATTCTTTTCATTTAAAATAGTTACATAACAAAATGAAAATCCACTCCTTCCCTCCCATAACTAATCACCATTAATAGTTTAGTCAATACGCTTTCTGACTTCTTACCCTACTTATCGCTTACATGGACATGCTCATATGTACGTATGTGTGTGTATGTACGCATATACAAAAAGGCCATGAATTCTTCAGTGCATATCAGTTTCTGATGTTAACTCATCTGTTATGTGGCAGTACATCATAGGGCGGGGCCAGCGTAGGGACATTTTGGTGAAAGATGTACAGGTCTGGAGCACAGAGCTCTGCCCACTGGGCACTGCGTGGGGCTGAGGTTCTTGGGAGATACTAGAATTCAGTGATGGATGGCATCCTCTGGAATTTGGGGTAATTGCTGTATTTGTCCACTAAAGTCTGCATGTTTGTGTTTTCCTTTTCTGGGTCATAGTTGCTATAGTGATAAGAGAAAGTATTATGGAGGTGAGGAAACAACTCCGTTTTGTCTTTACTGTCTTCAGCAGATAAACACTGTTGATGTGTTGACCACAATGGGAGCTATTCCTGCAGGGTTCAGGCCTTCCACGCTCTTCCAGCTTCTGGAGGAAGGTAACAGTTGTCTGTGAGCCACCTCAAGCTTGTAGTTAAGCAGTCAGGTTTTATGTCTAATGTTATTGTTTTAGCCAAAGTAAGCTGTTTAAAAAGATGTTGAATATCACATCTCTTTGGTACTCCTCTATTCCTTCATCTTCCCTGTGACAGATCCTTCCCTGATCCTGTTAGATGCCGATCTGTTTACCTGTGCTCTGGCTTCTAGCCCCTTTGCTTTATTTCAAAAATATGACTGTTTTAATTACGAGCCCTTTTGTGTATCTTCATCCCACCCTCCCTTCCCCACACTGGTTCCTGCCCTCATCAGGATGCCTGATGCCTTTAAGATCCAGCTCCTTTCACCCTATCCCACGTTAGCCAAAGCTTCCCTTTCTCTCCTTTTCTTTACAGAAAGACTTTTCTGAAGAGTTATTACCCATTTGCATTTCTGCTTTCTTATTTGTTCTTGGATTTTTCTGTACTTAACAACATTTGTCCATAAACTCGTTAAACAGAAATAATGTTGGGGGAGGATCTCTGTTGTTGGAAGGGCTGCTTTGAGGTTCCTCTGTCAGGAAGGCTCTTCTCAGCCCTCCCTGAATGCCCAGCTCCTTCTCATCCTTTGCATCCCAGGGGAATTCCATCTTCCAAGAGATGCCTTCTTTGAGTAACACCCTTCCACTTGAGCACCCTTTATGGATCTAAGTTAGTTTACAATTTTTTTATTCTCTCGTCTACTTATTTCTTTTTTAATTATTTCCCCCACTCAGCTGTAAACTACAGGGGCTGTATTTCTCTGATTCACATATGTATTTGCAGGTCCTGGCAGAGTGCCTAGCACACAGCAAGAACTCAGAAATTATTTCTCAAATAAATAAATGATTTTGTAATCAGTATTCTTCATAACTAAAGTATGAGAAAGCAGTATAATAGTGGTTTTGTGTTAAGAAGTAAAATTAATAATTTTATATTTTTCTAAAGAGTGTTTATACATTTTCTGCATTTTACAAAAATATTTGAATGAATCATCTTCACCACAAGGCACGCTATTGGCATAAAAGTTTTTAAGGTCTTTCTTAAAGCTGCTTTAAGATCAGCTCTTAGGTGCTTCTGTCTTTACTTTTTCTACTGTTATTCTTACCGGTAAGCAAATCTCCACTGGGATGTATGTCTTTGAAAGCAAGTTCCTAGTAAGCAGCTTGACATTTTGGATGTCTGTTTCCAAAACAAAATATTTGTTGTTGCATAACATTATACATTTTTGGCTTTGGATTTCATTCCTTTCTTTGTAAGAAAATAAAGGAAAAATTATTTTTTCAGGGAATCAGTTTCGAGCAAGTTACTTCTTACAGCCAGAGCTCACTCCTTCACAACTGGCCTTCAGAGATCTAATGTGGGATGCTAAAACAGGCACTGTGAGTATGGTTGCTTTCAGCAGAATTATACCTTTCCAGATTTGGTTATGGTTGCAATACAAATAACATGTAAATTGATTAACACATTCTAGAAAATTAAACATTTTTTTCTGTATTTTAATTTTTAAACACTCAGTGATCAGGATACCTGGGTGGCTCAGTTGGTTAATTGTCTGCCTTTGGCTCAGGTCATGATCCCGAGGTCCTGGGATCGAGTCCCACGTCAGGTTCCTTGCTCTTCACTCTGCCTGCTGCTCCCCCTGTTCACGCTCTCTCTTTCTCCTTCCCTCTCTGACAAATAAATAAATAGATCTAAAAAAAAAAACTTTAAAAAATAAACACTCAGTGATCATTTCATTGCTAAAACAATGAAACTATTGCTCTCTTCTCCCATTGTTACAAAGGAAGTAATACTAGGTATCTCTCTTACTCATTCTTTGCATCTGTAAAAAAGGGAATGAAAATAATACTTCTAACTTAGGGTTATTATGAGAATTACATTATATGTGTGGAGGGCTTAGAACAGTGTCTGGCACATGATAACTCAATAATTGTTAGCCAATATCAGTAGTAGTGTTAACATTTTTTTAATTAAGTGGAAATGAGAAAGTCGAAAGTCCTTTATGATTATACTTTTTTGGGGAGAGCTTAGAATAAAAGATTCCTGGTATCCTGAGTACTTGAAGTAAGAAATACTCTTGATATTTAACTCTACTCTCCTCCTTTTTAGCAGATATGAACCACATTAGAGTACATCTCCCCTTCCTGTTTACCTTCTGCCTTTTCCCTTTTGCCTCAAGGGAAGAATAAGAGGACCCAGTATGGTCAGGTTTTGTGGGGAGAGGTGGCGTAGAATTTTCCCCTCTCAACCTGAGCATTGCCTGGGACCTTCTTAGTGTGAAGTATCTTTTATTGCAAGTCAGTAAAGATGTTGTATTTGCTCTGTTTAGTGTACTAGTACTTGAATAATGGCATTCAATTTTATGAACTTGTACCCAGAGAGCTAAATATTCAGCTCTCGTTTCTTAAATTGAAAATGTTGACAAGCTGTTAGATATTATCTTATTATTTCCATGATATAAGGTCTTTGAATGAAAAGGCCAATGACCATAAAGCAGAATGTTAAGAATTGGAGATGCTTTTAAATAAGAAACCAGAGTGCCAATTTACTCATTGACCTTCTGAACTAGACTTGTGAAGTAGAACTGAATAATCTTATCCAATGGTCAGTGCATTCTTTCTATCAAAACATCTGTGTAAGAAGCCAAGGAACATTATAGGTAGATGCTTGGAATTAAAACAAGGAGGAGCCAGCTGGATAATATTAATGCCGGGTGTCTATGGTTATTATGCTATGGTGACCTTCTATACTTACCCACATTATATATGAACTGTAAGAATGAACCCGGAATGCAGTGATTCCATAGTCAGATCATCCATTTTACCTGATTGTACTGACTGTTTTTTCATTATGATTTTTGTGTATTTACCCCCCAAATCCAAATATTTCAAATATGAAGATTAATGGAAAATTTAACTAAGGTTTTTATTTTAAGTTAAGCAGACTATTGAAACTTTTCTTGTGTATATTTATGTGTAAATATTTTTCTTTCATCCTTTTTTATTCTGTGTACATTTTAAGTATTTATAAAAGATGCTTTGAAAATGAATTTGTCTTAAAGCCATAAAATAAACCTTTTTTATAACTAATTTTCCTCTTAGATTAGGTCAAGACCAAGTCGTGTTTCATTCATTCTGACCCTCTGGAGCTGTAAAATGATTCCTCTCCCAGGAATGAGCATCCAGGTTCTCAGTAGACACGTACGCCTCTGTCTATTTGATGGTAATAAGGTGAGTTTACTGAGGAGTAAATCAGCTCACAGCAGTCTGGAAAAATATTTTGTTAAAGCCACATTTTAACATGTACTGCATGGAGTATGTCTGTGTTTTTGTCTCTCTCTCAATTTCTCTTTCTCTCTCTCTCTCTGTGTATATGTATGTATATGCATATAAAATAATATGTGGTAGAATGCAAACCATAAGGGTTCTGATGACACAGGCTTAATTCCTGGCTCTTTCAGTTGCTAAGTGCGTGATGTTCATATCTATCTATCTATCTCACAGTTAACTCCTCTGAAGCCTTAGATTTCTCACTTACAAAAAAGGTACTGATGCCTATCTTCTAATATTGTATATAGTTCAGGTCTCGAGTGTACAGAGTATTGTATTTTTGACAAATGTACATGCCTGTATAACCAATACCCAAATCAAGATATGGAGCATTACCATTACTTTACAAAGTTTCTTTGTGTCCTTTTCCATTTTACTCCTCTCTAATTCCTAAGAGAATATTTTTACCCTGTACCAAGGACTCTAAATGACTCTTAAAAAATTAATTGATTTGTTTGTGAAGATACAGCTTAAATGCAGTGCTTAGCTGGAAATTTGTAGCTTCAACTGAATAGACAAAAAGAAAGATTTAAAATCGGTGATCTAAGCTACCAACTCAAGAGACTAGAAAAGGAAGAGTGAGTTAAACCAGAAGAAAGTAGAATGGAGGAAATATTAGAGATAAGAGTGGAAAAGTGAAAAAGTGAAAAAGACATTAAACTTAAATAAAACAAACCTAAATTAAAAATGCCAAAAAAGAGTAGAATTTAATTAAATAGAAAACAGGGCGCCTGGGTGGCTTGGTGGGTTAAAGCCTCTGCCTTCGGCTCAGGTCATGATCTCAGGGTCCTGGGATTGAGTCCCGCATCGGGCTCTCTGCTCAGCAGGGAGTCTGCTTCCCCCTCTCTCTCTGCCTGCCTCTCTACCTACTTGTGATCTCTCTCCTCTCTGTCAAATAAATAAATTAAATTAAAAAAATATTTAATGAAATAGAAAACAGATGAACAAAAGAGAAAATCAAAAAGGGCAAAAGTTTATTCCCTGAAAAGATTACTAAATTGAAAAATGCTTAGTAACACTGATAAAGAAATTTTAAAAAGAGAAAAAAGAGAAAAAGAAAACAAATGATCATTATCTGACATGAAAATGGAGATCTCATCACAGATCCACAGACATTAAAAGGATTTAAAAGGGATATCACAAACATCCTTATGCCAATAAATCTGACAATGTAAATAAATAGATACATGCCTTGAAAATCATAATTTACCAAAACTGACATAAGAAGAAATAGAAAAGTTGTAACCTCTGTTAAAAAAAAATTGAAAATGTAATTAAAAATCTAGCAACAAAGAAAACTCTAGGCCCATATGGCTTCACTGGTGAATTTCTCTAAACATTTAAGAAAGAAATAATAGCAATAGTACATAAACTCTTCCAAAGAACAGATAAAGAGGAAATGTTTCCCAACTCATTTTATAAGGCCAAGAAAAACATGATACCAAAACATGACAAGACATTACAAGAAAGGGAAATTACAAGACCAGTATCCCTCAAGAATATTGACACTAAAATCCTAAATGAAATATTAGCAAATGGAATCTAGCAATATATAAAAAGGACAATATATCATAACTAATTGGAGTTTATCTCAGGAATTCAGTTGTACATACCTCTGTAACCAACATTTAACACTTGAAAATAGATCACTATAATTTGCCATATTAACGGAACTAAAGTAGAAAAGTCATGTGATCATCTCAAAAGATATAGAAAAAGCATTTGACAAATTTCAACACCCATTCATGATTTTTAAAAAATTCTCAACAAAGTAGAAACAGAAGGGAACTTCCTCAAATTGGTGAAGGGTAAGAAGAGAAAGCGAAAGCTGACATCATCATACTTCCTGGTGAAATTTCAAATACTTTCCCCCTAAGATCAGGAACAAATCAAGGATGTCCGAGAAAAAAAGACAACTCAGTTTTTTAAATTGGTAGAAGACTTGAACAGACACTTAAACAAATATATCAAAAACCAAGAGACATAAAAAGATATATATAACATATAAGAAGCCCTCAGGGAAATGCAAGTAAAAACCACAGTGAGAGAGATCCAACTATATGCTATGTATAAGAAACCCACCTTAAATATAATAAATACAGGCAGGTTAAAAGGACAAGGATGAAAAAGGTAGACAATTCAAAAAGATAGTAATATTTAGAACAAGGAAAATTAGCAGGAATAAAAAGACACATTACATGATAAAAGACCATTCACCAAGAGGACATAATAATTCCAAATATGTATATACCTAATATTAGAGCTTCAAAATACATGAAGTAAAACCTGATAAACTGAAAGGAGAAACAGGCAAAGCCACAGTTATAACACTTCTCTCTCAGTAATTGAAAACTTTAACACTTCTCTCTCAGTAATCTGTGGGACAAGCAGACAGAAAATTAGTGAGTATATAAAAGAATTGAATTGACACCATCAACAAACTAGATCTAATAAACATTTGTACAATAGTTCACCCAAAAATAGTAAAATACTCATTCTTTCAAGCTCATGTGGAACATCTGCTAAGAGAGATGGCCCTGAACAAATTTAAGAGAATTGAAATCATACAACAAATCATCTTTGATTACATGGAATTGAATTAGAAATCAGTTACAGGGAGTTAACTGAAAAAAATCCTTAAATACTTGGAAATTAATGGATTAAAAGGAAGTTTCAAGGGAAATTAGAAAATAGTTGGAGCTGAACAAAAAATGAAACTGTGTCACATAATTTGTGGACTGTTGATAAAGCATTGCTTAGACGGAATTTACAGCACTAGATATATTAGAAAAGAATTCTCAAATTGATAGTCTAAGCTCCCTCCTGAGAAGATGATGCTTGGGTTGAGATCTAGGGATGAATAGGCCTTAAGAGGGTGAAGGGAAAAGGGAAGGGTGAACCTGGTCAAAGGAGTAGCACAGGCAAAGGCCTTAGTAGGAAAGGACTTGGGGAAGGCCAGTGTGGCTGAGTGGAGAGAACAAGAGGAAGTGTAGGATGGAATGAAATGGAAGACGTCAGCAAGGAACACAGTGTAAGACACTGTAAGCCATGATATAAGGGAGTTTTGTCTTTATCCTAAAAACAGGGAAACTCATTGGAGGAAGCGATATAGTTTAGATTTATGCTTCAGGAATATCTCTGGCTCTTCTTTGGAGATGAATTAGAGGGGCCCCCCAGAAGAGACATGAGTAGACCATTTAGGGGCTATGGCAAAGTGTGGTGGTCAAAGGGCAGCAATGTCGTCTCCAAAAGAACAAAATCTGGAGCCATTTGCCCCAGATTAACCCTGGTTCTATCAGCTTGGTGTAAGACACTGACCAAATTACTTGGCCTTGCTCTTTCCCCTTTGACATCTGGCACACATCTCTTGGGGCCCATGTGAGGATGAAATGAGTTAACATAACCAGTAAAGCACTTAGAACATACATAGAACATGTCAAGTGTGGCTAAATGAGATATGAGGCTCACGACTTAGACTAGGGAGGTGGAGATGGAGATGAGAACTATGGCCAGATGGATATTTAGACCATAAAAAACACAATTTGGTAATGGCTTGGAAATGGTGGGTGAGGAAGAGTGGGATGTCAAACATGACCTGCATCTGGGTGGATGGAGGTGACCTTCAGTGAGAGAGGGAACATCGAGAGTCGATCAGGTATGGAGGAGTCTGTGGGTTTAGCTTTGCTCATGCTGAGGATACTTCCTGCTCCCAGTGCCTTTCTTTCTCTCTGTACTTGTGCCATTATAGTGCTCCTCCCTCATTTCTACACACCCTGTACAAAACCGCTGCCACTAAGAAGCCAGTAGGTGTCATCAGTGACCAAGAAAAGATGAATTGCCTTCTTTGCTCAGATCTGGTTTGATACTTCACTTTAGCTTTTCCTATTCTCATATATGAGAACCTAAAGATTGAAATTTTATTTAAATAACAAATCAGAATAGTAGAAGTGATTCATTTAAAAATAATAGAAGTGAAAAAAAATAATAGAAGTGAATTTATGTAACTAATTTATGTTGGATTTCGAACTGACAAGTTTTGGAAGATATTTAATAGTTACATAAATACTCATTGCTATTTACTTAAGAGTGCTTCCCTAGTTCCAAATAAAAAGCATTATTATTAAAGCTCTACATACACTGAGAACCACATCACAGTATTATATTTACTTCAACAGTCAAGCATAATTTACAAAACTCGAGAAAATCTGTTATATTTACCCTCACTTTTACTCTTTTCATTGTTCTTCCTTCCTTCTTCATATTCAAAGATCATATCCTTTTTGTTTAGAGAATTCCCTTTAACCATTCTTTCTGTGTGCTACAAATTCTCTTCATTTTTCTTTATCCAAGAATGTCTGTTTCCCCTTCATTCCTGAAGGATATTTTCACTAGATACGGAATTCTGGTTTGGTTTTTTTGTTTTTGGTTTTGTTTTTGTTTTAGCACTTGAGAAATATTGTTCCACTTCCTTCTGTGGTTTCTGATGGGAAATCCACTATCACTAGAATTGGTGTTCCCCCATTGGTAAATCTAGGTGTTATTTCTCAGTGTTTTCAAGAAATGTGTGTTTAGTTTTTATACTTGTCCTTGGGCATGGATTTCTTGGGTTTATCCTGTTTAAGGTTTGCTCAGCTTCTTGAACTGTAGGTTTGTGTCCTTTGCCAAATTTGGGGATATTTTAGCCATTATTTTCTTCAATACTTTTATAGCTCCAGACTATTTCTGGGACTCTGATGACATGAATGTGAGATCTTTTGTTGTAATCCCACTGGTTCCTGAGGCTCTGTTTATTTTATTCCATCAATTTTATCTTAGTTCTTCAGAATGCATAATTTCTATTTTCCTATCTTCAAGTTCACTGATTCTTTTCTCTTTTTCATTCGGCATTAGAGTCTGTCCAGTGAGTTGTGTGTGTGTGTGCACATGTGTGGTTTTTACTGGGGTTATTGTATTTTTCAGTTCTAGAATTTCCACTAGGTTCTTCATTTTATCTTCTATTTCTTTGTTGAGATTTCCTTATTTCTTTCTTGACACTTTGTATTTCTTTCTGTATTTTAAATTTTTTCAGACATGTCTATAGTTGCTTACTAAAGTATTTTTCAGTGTCTGCTTTAAAATGCTTGTCAGGTAATTCCAACATTTGTGTCATCTCAGTGTTGGTGTCTGTTGGTTGTCTTTTCTCACTCAAGTTGAGATTTTCCTGATTCATGGTATGATGAGTGGTTTTTTTAATTGTATCTCGGACATTATGGGTTGGGAATTTCTGGATCTTATTTTAACTTCCACTTTAGCAGGCCTCTGACACCATGCTGTCAAGGGAAGATGGTGCCATCTCACTACTCCAGGTCAAAATGGAAGTCCAAGTTCCCTACTTGGCTTCTGTTCACACCCCTGGGGGGACACTGTGCTTCCTGACTTCGGGGCCCTAATAGAAGTTCAGGATCCTCACTAGGCCTCCATTGACAGCACTCACTGTGTTATTCCTCAGGACCTATGATCCCTAGCCAGTCTACTTTCACGTTTCCATATTGGGCATTACATATAAAATAAAAATAAGGCTTGTAAATTTCATTATATTAAATTTTACATCAAAAAAGTAAATAAATAATGAACTTGAGTTATGATATGCATGCTTTAGTTTACTAATTAGTTTACTAATGTCTGCAGGTTTGCAGTGCATCAAAAAATGAGGTGGGGAAGCCTAGGTGGCTCGGTTGGTTAAGTGTCCGACTCTTGATTTCAGCTCAGGTCTTGATCTTAGAGTCGTGGGTTCAGGCCCCATGTTGGGCTCCAGCCTTCTTAAAAAAAAATAAAATAAAAAATAAGATGAATTAAGGGATGGATAGATGATAGATGATACATGTGATAAAGTGAGTATAGTAAAATGTTAATGGTAGAATCTAGGTGATGAGTAGATGGGAGTTCACTGTATGTTTCTTTTAACTTGTCTGATATGTTTGACACATTTCAGAATTACCACCATTGTATATTTCACCCTTTTGAAAAATAAATTGAAAACCCTTAAGTTCTCATTAAGAAATAATACATCAACTGATTACCCATCTGTTTTGCCAATAATAAGAGAAATAGAACACAAGCCTAAAATCTCGCATTTAGAATCTCTCTTATCTTGGGACATTATAATTTTCCAATTTGTTTACTTGTTTCCTTTTATATCTGTTTTATACTCCGTCTTGTTTTTATTGGAAGTAACAGTATTTTTAAAATATGAACTATTTCGGGCGCCTGGGTGCCTCAGACGGTTATGCGTCTGCCTTTGGCACGGGTCATGATCCCAGGGTCCTGGGATTGAGTCGTGCATCTGGCTCCCTGCTCGGTGAGGAGTGTGCTTCTCCCTCTCCCTCTGCCTGCCCCTGCTTTTGCTCTCTCTCTCTCTGTCAAATAAATAAATAAAATCTTTTTTAAAAAGTATGAACTATTTCAGTATAGCAGTGTGCAAAGAATGACATAACATACACCCATGGCCTTATCACCTAGTTCTGTTGAAGCCCCCCAGTCTGTCATATGTACTCTGACTTTTAAAACGAAAAAATAAGTGCTTTCTGCTCAATTTTTCTGTAAGCTTACTACTTCTCTTTAAAAATAGTCTATTAATTTAAAAATAAATGCTGCAAGCATGATTGAAGCCCCCAGTATACCCCTCCCACATCCTATTACTTTCCTCAAATTTCTATATGGGTAGCCCCTATGCTGAATTTTATTTTATTAATTTTATACAGCCTAATTTTTAGTATTCTCATGCTTTATAAAATGGTATCATTTCCTTGTACCCTTTGCAACTTTCTTTTTTCTGTTTTCTATCTGCGTGTGGTCCATTGAAATAATCATCTTACATTTGAGTCTCTGTCTTTTTAACGATCACTCGTTTATGTTTGGAGCAGAGCAGCTATGTTAAAGCATAAATTCAGTGTGCCATCTTGAATGGAGGTCCTTATGTATTCTTAATGCAGTTTACTAAGTGGAAGTCTCTAAACTTTTTGAATCCTTGATTACCTCATCCTTTGTGTTCTGGTTTTGTGCAGAAAACAGAAAGATTCTGAGCCAGTCATTCACCCTGTCTAGCTGCAGTTTTCTCAAATGTATGATGAGGTATTTGGACTAAGTCCTCTTTAGCTCTCAGAGTCTGTAAATCAAGAAAGATGTAAAATTATCAAGCAGAAGAAGCTACTCCTGAATCAAAATCAGAAATCTCCAAGTTGGAAAGATAAAAGCAGAGATAGTGTGAGATTTCAATTTCAATGATTGCAAGGACTTTTTGGTTATAAGAAGTGGGAAACACTTCTTGAAAAACTAAGAGGAACCTTAGAGTAGATAAGATGCAGTCTTATATTGAAGACCAGGTATTAATCAAAACAAATTTGTACTCCAAGAGTCCAGGCTGAGAATATATATTGTTTTAGAAAGAGTTTAAATAAATTCCTATATATATTAGTTTATATGCATATAAACTTATATATAATATATTAATAAACACATATACAATATATGTTCCTATATATATATATATTTATATATATATATATATTAGTTGGTGAAAGAAATAAGGACTTTCTTTTTTGGAAAACAACTCAGCTGCCTGCAAGATAATCCTAGTTGCCTATCAACAGGGACATAGAGAGGAGTGACTTGAATCTGATCTCATAGGACTTGTTTGGGATAGTTTCTAATTAGTTTTAAAGCTTTAGTTTTAACTAAAATACTGTTACCTAAAATAAAAATTTTAGGGGCACCTGGCTGGCTTAGTTAGAGGAGCATGCAACTCTTGATCCTGGGGTCGTGAGTTCATGCCTCATATTGAGTGTAGAGATTACTTAAATAAATAAACTTAAAATAAAATAAAATAAAAATTTTATGTTTTCTATTTCTTTGGAAGATGTCAATTTTAGCCATTCTTTGTAGAATTTGAGCTCTACAGTTTTTGTTTCTTTTGTATTTCATTGCTTTATGTACATTGTAGGACTGACTTCTTGAAGTAGCATTTTACAAGAGATTAAGTCACAGGAAGAATATAACTTGTGCGGCTGGAGATCTTGAAGAAAACTGAGGCTGTGTATCTGGGCTATTATCAGCATTGTCTGTCCTTAGTTGTCCTTAGTGATGAGCTACCATAAAATGCTCTTATGGGTCACATTTCTTAAAAGTCATTTGTATCTGGAATTTCACTTCCTTTTCTGATAAACCTGTTCCAGATAGTAAGTATTCCACTTACTATAATTTATTACTAGTACAAAGATCTGAGTCTGAATTTATTTTATCAGTTCTTTCGTTATTTTATAAATTAGTGCCATAACAGTTTTTTGTTACTCATTTTTAAAGTTCTGTACGTACTTGATATAAAAAGAAAACAATCACAGAGTTGCACAAACTAAACAGTGAAAGAACCCCCTTGAGGCCTCCGCTCCACGCAGTATATAGCGTCTTCACTGTTAACTGTATTGGGATGTAGAAGTGGGGACCGGTTTGGGTTTTTTCCTTTTTAAATTTTTTTAAATTTTATTTATTTTGGACGGCGGAGGGAGGGGCAGAGGGAGATGGAGAAAAATCCTCAAGCAGACCATCCCAACCAAGCATGGAGCTCAGAGCTTGATTCCAGGACCCTGAGATCATGACCCGAGCCCAAATCAGAAGTCAGATGCTTAACCTACTTAGCCAGCCAGGCACCCCTAAAAGTGGGGATGTTTTAGAGAGCTCTCTACAGCATCGTCTCAAATAAGAAAATCTCATTTCAGGTTCTGAGCAACATCCATACAGTTAGAGCCACATGGCAACCTAAAAAGCCCAAAACGTGGACCTTTTCTCCGCAGGTAAGGAATCTGCTAAGGGAATGGAATGAAATGTGAACATCTTTTACCTGTTAAGTGATAGGCAATTAATTTCTGAAGCAAAGCTGTCAATGTGTATCCCTGAAATTACGTATTTACGGTAAGCATAGAATATATGGGGCCAGATTTGAATCTTTAGATTAATGCTCTTTGAAGACTTTCATAAAAATTACTTTTGTTTCTGACTCATCAGAGTTATAATTCCTATGAATCATCTCATTCAGTGGATTTCGGGGTTCAATTCTAGGAAATGCCCCCTGATGAAAATGAAAACAAAGATAAATTTAGGAAATGTTTTTCGCAAATGAAATCAACCATGCTAATGAAAGCTGGGCTTTCTTCAGATAAAATCAAGGGTGACGCCCGGGCCTGGTACATTATATCCAGGCACTGTCAAGCCTGGAACAAAAAAAGACTGGAATGAGGTTAGGTGACTTCAAACCACAGAGTCCCTGTGACATAGATGTGAGTGAACACGAAGATTTGATATCTTGATGTTCTTGTTATAATATTGTCTATAGTTTATTTGACTTTACTTTTTTTCTACCTCTAAAGTTTCGTGACTTTAGTATGTACTTCCCATAACTAATTCCCTTGGGACAGTGTATCCTAAAAATCCTCTATTAACCTTTCTCTTACTGCATCTGAAGATCTTCAAGCAGTAGGGGTTCAAGGAGAGGGCACAGGGCGTAGAGGAGGCCCAGCCACCCGGCTTGCGTGCTGCACGTGCCGCGCTTGCCTGTCGCTCATCTCCTGAAAGTCCAGTTTGATCTTCTAAGTGCCCTACTGCTTGTATTTCGGCACAACGCTTCACGGTTCTGCTGGTGCATCTCTGTGTATATGAAGCATTTAGAGTCGAATTTTGTAATTTTTTTTCTGGATATAAAGACGAACTGTATAGAAGAATAAATATTAAGAAATTGTTCCTCTGGGAAAAAAAAAATTGTTCCTCTGTTGAGGGAAATTAAGCATCTGTTAGGTGCGAGACATTCTTCCTAGGCGGGAACTGCGGGAACTTACATGGTAGAGAAGAAACATATACAGGTATAATAACAATAGCCTGTGTTTATGGAGCTGTGTCCATGTGCCAGGCACGGTGGTAGGTCCTCCTGGGCATGAGCTATGATCTCATTTAATCCTTAGAGTAGCCCTGTGGGGGCTGGGTCTGTTGATAACCACAACAAGGGCAGAATGTCTTGGTTGCGGGACTCCCAAGTGTTGTGGAAGCGCAGGGGAGGGTGACCTTAATTCCAGCCCTTGGGCTCAGGGAAGGTTTTGTAGAAGAGAAACCAGACTTTGAGGGTTGGGGAGGATTTTATACGCAAGACAGAGGGGTGTGGTTGTCCAGAGAGAGGAAAAGGAATGAGCAAAAGAGAAAGGAAAGGAAAATTTGCAAGGCATATCTTGGAAAAGTTGAGCGAATGTGTGTATGAAGTCTTCAATTTTGGTTCTGTTTACAAAATACAAGGATTAATATAAATATTATATATGCAAACTATTTTTATAACACCTCTGAGGACTTAGGTACCGTACGTGTTTCAAACTAGCCTCTACTCTCACCAAAGAGTGAGTGAAGATAAAGGTATTTCCCTCAACACAAAACTTAAATTTTTTAACTTGAAATTATTGGTGTAGATGGTCCAATCTATCTGTTCTCTGTTTCCTTTAAAAGGACCGTTATTACAATGCAAAGGTATGAACTACGTACAAATGAGTAGAGCTGAAACCTCCCTCCCATTTTAAATTTTTATTAGTAACTTAGTTTTCTTTATTGTTTCAGGTTACTGGCATCTTGCCTTGCTTGCTTGATGGTGATTGTTTTATCAGATCCAATTCTTCATCTCCAGATCTTGGAATATTATTTGAACTTGGAATTTCTTACATTCGCAATGTATGTCAGTTGAAAGATAAAGCTTTCTAATGTATCAGTGAAAGGGAAGTTTAAAAAAAAAGTCTATATTTACAAGTAAAATAATTGAGACTTTTATATGTAATAAAATTTTAATCCCTCGAGGAATGGGAATTGTGGTTCTAATTTATATATAGTGCTGCTTTCTCAGTAGCATTTACAATAAAAGTATATCTATTTATATGTATAGCTTGAGTGAACTACAGTGCTTTTAAAGAATGAAGATTTGAAAAGGATGAGGCTTTGCAGAAAGTGATAAAAAATGTTCACTGGCACTCCCGTGGTGTTTTACCTCTGTCCTAGAGGGTCAGGGTATACTTAACCTTGTGGCTGACTGTTCTAATTAAGGGACCTGTCAGAGTAGTAATTTTTATAAAAGGAGAACCAGAAAATTGGATTAATTCATGTCATATAAACAATTGAACCAGTAGGTGTGGGTCTGTGATAGTTATTTATTTTTATTTTATTAAGTCGTTTATTTTAATTCCAGTGTAATTAACATACAGTGTTATATTAGTTTCAGGTGTACAATATAGTGATTCAGCAGTTCTGTACATTGTTCAGTGCTTGGCATGATAAGTGTGCTCTTAATCATCTTTGCCTACTTGACATGATAGTAATTAAATGTCTCCACATTCTAATAATACCTTGCTAGGTGTAGTATATATACTTGGCCTCAAGGTGACCCAGAGAACCCACTGCTATTATATTAATAGTATTACACCATCCTTTCGTTTCTTTAAGGCAGATGCATCCATCTGTGTTATGGGTGGGTAGGACAGGAAAGGGAAGCAGGGCCCCAAGCAAGTCCCCACTGGCCTTCAGTAGGGGGAGGTAACGCTCTGACGGATGATTAAAAATTAAAAATGATTTAATTTGTGCATTCCATCTCTCATTGAGAAAAAGCTGCCTAGTCCCATGTAGTACTGATGTGGTTCAGATCATTCCACAGAATGTTTATATCATTCAAGAAACAATAGCAGCAGTTGCCACATCGTCAGGTTTAAGGGATTTTCAAAAGTAATTTGACAAGATAGGATTTTCACTTACGTACTACCTTTACCATCTGGCCTGCAAGGAAAATGGGACCCACTGTATTTCACTTTATTTTCTTGTGAAGAATTTTTGAGTCCTAAAAGTGAATGCTAGTTTTGTTCCCTTTAAAGGATTTAGTATGTGGTTTTAAATTTGACCGGTTCAGATATTAAGTTTTGTATGCCTGTTTATTTCCTAGTCAACCGGTGAAAGAGGAGAATTAAGTTGTGGCTGGGTGTTTCTTAAACTTTTTGATGCCAGTGGAATTCCTATTCCAGCAAAGTAAGTTGCCTATATATTCCTTCCAAATGAATAATTTTGTAGAAATTCATTATTTAGAATCTGGATATCTCAGGTTTGCAGAGTATATATTCTGTTAGCATTTCAAAAACTTGTGGGGAGAGGGCTTTTAATGTTGATTTTAATGTTCTTTGAGTGGTATATGAAAACAGCATGTACAGGGTCATCTTAGAAAGGAAGAAATGCCACTTATAGAATAGATATTTTAAAAGATGTTTACTCAGGGGCAGCTGGGTGGCTCACTCGGTTGAGCATCCATCCGACTCTTGGTTGTGGCTCAGGTCATGAACTCAGCGTGGTGAGACTGAGCCCTGCATCAGGCTTTGCACTCAGCATGGAGCCTGCTTAGGATTCTCTCTCTCCCTCTCCCTCTGTTCCTCTCCCACCCCTGCTCGCTCCCTCGCTCTCTCTCTCTCTCTCTCAAAAAAAAAAAAAAAAATCAAGCAAATAAAAGATGTTTACTCTCTGCTGGAAATATTTTTTAGTAATTTTATTTTATTTTATTTTATTTTATTTTATTTTTAGTAATTTTCTATGGTATTAGCACATTTCACAGTGCTGGAACAGAACCTGATTCTCTCCAAGAGTGGGAAAGCTAAGTCCAGGGTCCCCAGGTCCTCTGTGACTCTACCTTTCTCCTATAGGTGATACACTGAAATTGTAATGGCAGTCACTGTAAATGAATTTAAAACTTAAGACCAAAAGGCAGACGGGTACCAAATATCTGTAATATATACATAATGCTCAGATTATTATCCCTAATATAAAATGGGTTCTCAAAAATGAGTAAGAAAAAGACAATCCAAGTTTTTAAATGGGCCTACACAAAAAACCTAAATCTAGGATATAAACAAGAAATTCTCAGAGGAGATACACATGGGCAGTCATCAGGATGGTAATTAAGATCCAAGGTTTGGAATTACACCATTCAGGGCTCTCGGCCTGGCTCTTTCTGTGTAACTGTAAGCCAAGTTCCAGGTTCCTTGTCTGCAAGCCCCAGTTTCCTCTCTTCAAAATGGGAGATTGTAATAATTCCTTCCCCAAAGGATTGTTATGAGGATTATGAGGTTGTTATGAGGGTTGTTATGAGGCAGATGATGCTCCCTGCCTTCTGTGACTTCTGCTTACACCCCAGGGGTAGGCACCGCCTCTTTACCACAGGGCACAGGTAAAAGTCCGGCCTCCAATTGTCCTGCTCCGACATCACCCCCGTGATAGGGGGAGGGGCATGCCCTCCCAGAAAGTAAAAGTCCAGGCTGCTTGTGATTTAAATTTGTTTTGTTTTTAAAAATGTCTAGGATTTTTAGCTGTACTTAGTGGGAGGGAAAAGGATGTCTGCTCCATCTTTCCAAAAGGGAGTCACAGCTATTTTTCTAAATGAGGTAGAAGCCCATGTATTGATACAGAAGCATCTCCAGTGTATATTATTATATGGAAAAAGCAAGTTGCAGAATAGTATGTGTACTGTGGCTCCACTTTTGTTCATGAAAAACTGTATTCGTGTGCATATGTGGTCAGGCGTATGTAAAGTGTTCCCAGAGGTTGCCTCTAAGGAGCAGAACTAGGGAGGTAATACAGTGAAATGAAAGAGGGCTTTTGTCTTCTATTTTCTATACTTAGGTAATATGCAACTTGGAAAGAAAACGTGTCAGTTTTGAGATTTACT
Organism: Potos flavus; assembly: GCA_028534135.1. Taxonomy (NCBI): domain Eukaryota; kingdom Metazoa; phylum Chordata; class Mammalia; order Carnivora; family Procyonidae; genus Potos; species Potos flavus. Next base: position 30,746,779 of record CM052885.1, on the reverse strand, counting down.
GTGTATATATGTTTGTTTGCATTTGCATAGAAAAAGGTAGGGCAAGGGCCTTAGGACTAGAGGGGATGGAATGGGGAGGGATGTTTTAGGGGTTTTTTGTTTTGTTTTGTTTTGTTTTTTTAAGATTTTATTTATTTATTCGAGAGAGAGCAAGAGCAGAGGGAACAGCAGAGGAAAAGGGAAAAGCAGACTCCCCACTGAGCAGGGAACCTGACTCCACTAGGCCGATCCCAGGACCCTGAGATCATGACCTGAGCCACCCAGGGGCCCCTGTTTTGTTTTTTTACTTATCATTTCTATGCCATTTAAACATTTGAAAAATACATTTAAAATACATCATTAAGGGGCACCTGGGTGGCTCAGTGGGTTAAAGCCTCTGCCTTCAGCTCAGGTCATGATCTCAGGGTGCTGGGATCGAGCCCAGCATCAGGCTTTCTGCTCAACAGGGAGCCTGCTTCCCCTGTCTCTCTGCCTGCCTCTCTGCCTACTTGATCCCTCTCTCTCTGTCAAATAAATAAATAAAGTCTTTAAAAAAAAATTAAAAAATTAAAAAAAACTTTAAAATACATCATTAATACATTCGTTAACATAAGTCATTAAAATCAAAGCACTTTAATGGCATCAATTAATTTTTCTCATTTTAATGGGGAAAATGTATTTTCCACAGTTCAAAGTTAAGAAAAAAAACTTTATGTAGAGGAATCAACAACTTTCATTCTCATTTACCAATGAGACAAATAAAATGTCTGGACATGTTATCTGTGCTAAAAAATATTTCACTACTGATTTCATTGTTGCAAAATGGAAACACGTGGTTTTTGCTATTCTTTTGTAGAACATATGAACTCTTCTTGAATGGTGGCACCCCTTATGAAAAAGGTGTTGAAGTGGACCCTTCCGTATCCAGAAGAGGTACAGCTCTTAGGCATTGCTTTCTCTCCTTTCCTGAAAAAGTACACAGAATATGCATCAGCAAAGAGAGCTATATTCTAATTCACATTTTTTTAAAAAGTCATTTAATAGTAAAATCCTAATCATTTTTATCTAAGTGCTTTTTTTCTTGGTAGCACATACAAGACTCTAATGTAGGAAATCAGAAAGCATGAGGACCGTTCATTAATGGTTCTCCTTAAACACTGGGCTGATACTTGCGACCGCCATAGATTTAGTGACATAGACTAATTCCCAGGTTGCCTGTTGCTGGGCTAAACCATGTAGATATTTCAAGTTGTGGTATACATGCCGAGTTACCTTCCACAAACATTTAGCATCTTTTAATGTATTCATTGGCCAGGCACTGTGGGAAAATGGAGAGTAAGACAGATACGATCTTTGCCTTGCAGAGCTCAGCTCCTGACAGATTTGGAAAGTCTCCTTGTTTCATGACTTAGAACCCATAGCATTGCTGCCATCCTGGCGATGCCAGTCCCACCTTCTTGGAACAGGAAAGGGTTTGGGACCTGGGAAGCAGTTGGATCTACCTGGAGTCGGGCATGCTTTTAAAAAAAATTTTTTTTAAAGATTTTATTTATTTGACAGAGACAGCGAGAGAGGGAATACAAGCAGGGGGAGTGGGAGAGGGAGAAGCAGGCTTCCCACTGAGCAGGGAGCCCCTGTGGGGCTCGATCCCAGGATCCTGGAATCATGACCTGAGCCGAAGGCAGACGCTTAAGGACTAAGCCACCCATGCGCCCCATAGGCATGCTTTTTAAACTCACTTTTCCCTTTATAAAATCTGGCAGCGATGCTGCCGAAGCATCTGGTGTGGTGGTAGCTCCAGGAGCCAGTCGGGTGCCCTTAGGGAGGCTGGGAGGCTTTAATGCCATGCCTTGTCTCATTATCAGCTCAATTAGGGTATGTGAGGGACTCCTCCTTTTCATACAATTATGATTTTTTTACCCCAAATCTTTGTTTTATTGTAAAAAGTACTTTGTTTTATTATACTCACTGTCTCAAGCACTTCAAGTTTTGACGTTTATTTTTTATTTTTTTTTAAAGCACATGGGAGTGTTTTCCATCAGATGATGACAATGAGAAGGCAGCCTCAACTCCTAGTAAAACTGAGATCTTTGAATAGAAGATCAAGAGACTTGCTAAGGTTGGTACCCACTTACCTGGCCAGTGAACTTGAGGTCCTTCAGCATTTATAGACCATCTCTGCTTTTGGCTTCTCCTCCTGCTTGATCATCTTTTCTCGGTTAGTTTTTTCCTCATTAATTCATCTGCCAAGGATCAGAAGGGAAATGGAATGGTAGGAAAATTCAAATCAGCTTACTCTTTTGTTTACTAGTTAGCTCAAGTGATACATTTGGTCAGAAATAGAGAAACTTGGCTAAATTGGGCTTGCCCTCCATGATCCTATCATCAGGGAATTTTTTTTTAGTATCAGGTTAGTTGAGGTATAATTTACATGCAATAAAACTTACCTTTTTAGGTTTACAGTTCTCTGAGTCTTGACCAATGTACAGTCATGTAACACCACAACCAAGATGGAGAACATTCCTGTCACTCTAAACAGCTCACTTTTGTGATCAGCTCCCCAGCCTCAGCCTCAGGCAGCCACTCATCTGTCTTCTTTCCCAGCCATTTCCTTTTTCTTTTTATTTTCATTTTTTAATTTCAGAGGTAGAGCTTAGTGATTCGTGAGTTCCATATAACTGTGCTCATCAAAGTGCTCATCACATCACGTGCCCTCCTTAATGCTGGTCACCAGTTACCCCATCCCCCCTCCCACCTGCCTTCCAGCAACCCTCAGTTTGTTTCCTGTAGTTAAGAGTCTCTCATGGTTTGTCTCCCTCTCTGATTTTCTTATTTTATTTTTCCCTCCCTTCCCCTATGATACTCTGTTTTGTTTCCTAAATTCCACATATCAATGAAATCATATGATAATTGCCTTTCTCTGATTGACTTATTTCGCTTAGCATAATACCCTCTAGTTCTTTTCATGTTGTTGCAAATGGTAAGATTTCATGTTTTGATGGCTGAGTAATGCTCCATTGTGTGTGTGTGTGTGTGTGTGTGTGTATATATATATATATATATACCACATCTTCACATCTTCTTTATCCATTCATCTGTCGATGACCATCTGGGCTCTTTCCATAGTTTGGCTATTGTGGACATTGCTGCTATAAACATCAGGGTGCAAGTGCCCCTTCCAATCAGCGATAAATACCCAGTAGAGCAATTGCTGGGTCGTAGGATAGTTCTATTTTTAACTTTTAAGGAACCCCCATACTATTTTACATAGTGGCTGCACAGATTTCATTCCCACCAACACTGCAAAAGGGTTCCCCTTTCTCCGTATCCTCGCCAACATCTGTCGTTTCCTGACTTGTTAACTTTAGACATTCTGACCTGTGTGAGGTGGTGTCTCATTGTGGTTTTGATTTGTATTTCCCTGATGCCGAGTGATGTTGAGCATTTTTCATGTGTCTGTTGGCCATTTGTATTCCCAGCAGTTTTGCCTTTTCCAGAATGTCATACAGATGGAGTCATTCAGTAAGTAGCCTACTGAGTCTGGCTTCCTTCACCCAGCATACTGCTGCATTTGAGAGTCATCCATGCCATTGCATGTAGTAGAAGTTGTTCTTTTTTGTTCTAAATAGTATTTCATTTGATGGATAGACCATGATGCATTTATCCATTCACTAACTGATAGACATCTAGGTTGTTTCTGAGTTTGGGCATATATGAATAAAGCCACTCTAAATATTTACATATGAGTGTGTGGCCATATGACTTTATTTCTCAGAGATGTAAATACCTAGGAGCAGGATTGCTGGGTCATCTGGTGTCCTTCTAATTTTAGAAGAAACTGCCAAACTGTTTTCCAAGATGGCTATAGCATTTTATACTCCCAGCAGTAATGTATGAAAGTTCCAACCAGTCATATTCTTGGTATTATCTATTTTTTTTTCCATTATGGCCATTTTAATAAGTGAGTAATGGTATCTCATGGTGGTTTTAATTTGCGTTTTCTTCAGGGAGCTTTTTAAAATTTATTTTATTCTTTTAGTTAATTTTCTTTAATTGATTTATAGAGCTCTTTTTAGATTTTTTATGCCAGTAATTAACATACAGTGCTATATTCACCTCAGGTGTACAATATAGTGATTTAACACTTCCATACATTCCATACATCACGATAAATGTACTCTTGATCCCCTTCACCTATTTCAAGGAACTTTTACACTAGTAGGTTCCCAGATCTATCACCTTCCAACTCAGTAACCTCTTGGACAAGTCATTTAACTATCTTTCTCAGGATCCCAATGTCCCCATCTTTAAATGGGCATAATAATATCAACTCCATGAAGCTATATTGAGGTTCAATGAAAAGAAAGTATATAAAACACCTAGATTGTTTTTATAGGATATGGCACAGAGTAAAACACAGTTAAGTGTTAGCTGTAATTATTTACTATTATTATCATATGTATAGATAATGTAAATATAATTCCAGGTCCATGGTGCAATATGTCTGTCATAAAATTTGTTTAAATGAAGATGTGCTGTGTAGCTGGTAAGATCAGGAGGGATTTGAAATAGGCCTTGAAGGATGGGAGAGACGTGCACATGTGAAGATAGGAAGCCATGGAGAAAAGGAACCTAAGTACAGAGGGCATATGGTGGACAAGAGGGGTGGAAAGGAAGAGCAGGGCCTGGGAACAGAAACTCATGAAGTTGACCTGTCCCACCATGACCTGCTTCTTGCTTGCTGATTACCAAGAAACAGAGTAATAAATGAAAACTTGACATAGCCTCCTGAATTGTTGCTTTTCTCACTCTGGATCATGCCCCTAGTTTAAATATTCCTTGTTCTTATATCTGATACTGAAATGTGTTTTATAATTCTAGTATTGACAATTAAATCTTTCAGTAACCATTAATAATGTGTTCATGGATATTATTCATTCTCTTGACTGTCCCTCTCCCCCACCCCCGGATGTTTATAGCGCTTGTAAATTCCCTTTTTTGGCCAGTCTTTCCTTGGAAAATTGTTATTTTTCAAGATTTAAAAAAAAAAGAAGCACAGTAGAACTCTTTGTAAAAGAAAAGCCAAAATCCTGTTTGGCTTCATTCTTCCTGCTTCTTCAGCCTCCCACTCCTCATCTCATTGGTAAGCTTCCAAGAGTCCCCAAGTACTCTCTCAAGTGTGTCTTTCAAGCATAGCTCTTAATAGTGTTGCTTTGGCCCCAAATGCTGGTTCCAAGATAGTTTTTACAATCTAGAGATCAGATTTGTCTGGGCGGTGCACAGGTCAGGTAGGCAGGCCCTTCCAAAGCAGTGAGTGTTCTGTATGCTGGTTCTCAGAGAGGGGTCCCAAGTCCTTGCCCTCCAGACCCCAGGAACCAAGGTGCTTGTTTGATCACAGTACACACTAGGCACCCGAAAAATGTTTGCTGAAGAATTTCTAAGTGGAACTCTTCCTGCTAGGTAAAAGTGTATTTCTTAGGACCTCTGCTCTGCCTCCTGCTGTCCCTAAAGTCCCCGCACCTTGCCTTGGTGTGTACTCTTCTCTCCTCCTAGAGCCCATAGGGGGACCTGAGCATTGCCACTCTACTTCGCGTGATCCAGAAATGTGTATGCCTGGGTTGGGGCTACTCTCTGGTGCAGCCTAGGCTCGAGCTGGCTCTCACAGAGACCGGGCCATGGACACAGAGAATCCAGAGGCCCATGCCTCCCTACACAGCCCAGGTGCTGTGGTGTGAGGGCTGTGCTGTGGGTCCAGAGTGAGAGACTGGGGACCGGCATGGGTGTTTTTGGGCATCTCTGCCCTGAGCCTGCACACCCTGGAGGTGATCCATCTCAGTCCCCTCCTCCCCTGACTGCCACCTTCAAGTGGCTGGGAGCGGAAGGCAAATAATGGTACCAACAGCCCTCCTCATCTCCTTCAAAAGTACATCCCACCTCTCTTCCCACCCTCCCTTGCTCAAGAACTTCACCTCTGTTTGGCCAGACTCCTCTCCTTCAAGGAGAAAGGACAGAGGCTTTTAACATTATGCCAAGCAACATACAACAATGTACACAGACTCAAGGGTGGGAAGCCTTCCACAGTGAGAGTTTGCCTTCCCACCCATTTTTCCCCAGTGCCCTTGCTAGTTGACTTCATACTACCTACCCTCTCACCAGCCAGCATTCTTACCTGTGCATACCTCTGGATGTCCGGAGACCCGCTAAAATGCAAATTAACCCATGTAGACTTGTCTCCTTTCCAAAGAAACAGCACCAGAATCCTGCCCATGGGATGCTTTTGTGGAGACAGTTGTAATCATGGTGACCCTCTCAGCATGAGATGAAAGAGGGAGCAAAGAGATCCTTCAGTTTCACCGAGACTTGCCTTTCTAATTTTGGAGGTATTTTTCAATGGGGTTTTTTACCCTGATGTGATTTGGCCAAAGGCATGCTTTTAAGCCCCTGATGAGGGAAAGCTCTGAATTTCGACCCAGACTCCCAGTGCATGAGTTTAGAATCCCAAGAAATACAGGTCTGTAGAAGTAGGCTGCGTGCATGTGTATAAATTTGCTGTAAACCTGTTTATTTGTCTTTGCCTTTTTGATGTCGCCCATCTTTTTTTTCTCTTTCACTTCCATTGTATTGTTTCTAAAAATAAATGAGGTAATCATGTTACTAGCCTGGGGCCTATGGTTACGTTCACTGCGCTTCCGCCATCAGAGTTGGCTGGTGTATCTGTGAGATCAGAAAGAAGTACATTTTTACTTCTTCAGCTTAGCCAACCTCAGTAGCCCAGTGCTTTCTGGTCATCTTGGGTTTGGGAAATTCAGAGGATTTCCCTAAAGAAAACTAATAAAGTGCAGCAGTCCTGCCTCATGTCGTGGGGAAGTGCCGGAAAAGCGCCCACGCCGTGGGAGGAACGAAGGCCTCTAGCGCAGGCTGGCAGCGATGGCAGCCAGACAGAGCAGGCGGGTCTGTGAGAGGAGAGGGAAAAATGGAAGGAAGGTTACACCCCTTCCTCTAGCAAAATCACTGGCTGTTCTTCAGCATGAGCCATGGTTTGGGCATGCAGCTGAAACACTGCCCAAAAGGGCCATAGCCCAGAGGACAGGATGAGGAACAAGCCTTGGGAATCGCAGCTGAGCCCTGAGCAGGCATGTGGTGGCATCAAGGGAGCCTAACTGATCCTCCAAAGCCAGTCTTTGAAATCCAGGTCAGACACAAGACCAGCATCGTAGCAGCAGTGGAAAACAAGGAATTTCTAACTTTGTGTGCCAGATGCCCTATATGAATGGCAGAGAACCTGTCTGGCATTTTTTGGATATTTCTAGAAGTACAGGGATTAGGAAATGGTCAAGGATACCTAACAAAATTCCATGAATTTACCCCTAGGGAATCCATTGCTCCCTTACCACCACAGGGATTACGTTCATTCTGTTCTCTTCCAACAGGCTGGAAGTCTGAACGTTACCTCTGCGACGAATGTTCCCTTCTAAAGTACTTATTCTGGAAATTAAAATAAAGGATTAATTTATAAAAGTTAAAGTCTCTTTTTTAACTTTTGGTGGATTTCATAGTCTGAAGATATTTTCCTCCTTGATAAAGGACATGGTTTGCAAAGTTTTCAAGATTTCCTGTGTGGTCATTCTTTATGCTTAATGACAGCGTTCATGTATTTCTGAAAGTAATATTTAGAAAATGTATATTTAGAATGATTCAAGACATTTTCTTGAGTATCTTCTAATGTTAGCTCTTGTGCTATTCCCAGGAGGCACTTAGTTCGTGCCATGTGTCAGGATTTTAAAACACTCACTTGTCATGTTTCCAGATTATTATTTCTGAAATAATATTGAAATTTTGTTTCTATTTTTTTTTTTTTAAAGATTTTATTTATTTATTTCACAGAGAAAGAGATCACAAGTAGGCAGAGAGGCAGGCAGAGAGAGAGGGGGAAGCAGGCTCCCTGCTGAGCAGAGAGCCCGATGCGGGGCTCGATCCCAGGACCCTGAGATCATGACCTGAGCCGAAGGCAGAGGCCTTAACCCCTGAGCCACTCAGGCGCCCCTGTTTCTATTTTTATAAATATTTCTTTTTGATGCTATTGTGAATGGAATTGGTTGTAATTTTCTTTTCAAACTGTTCATTATTAGTGTATGGAAACTTGACTAATTTTTGTATACTGATTCTATATCCTACGGCTTTGCTGAATTTATTTATTTGAACAGTTTTTTTTGTGGAATCTTTAGAGTTTTCCATATATAAGACCGTGTTGTCTGTGAACAGAGATAATTTTACTTCTTTTCCAATTTGGATGCCTTTTGTTCCTTTTTCTTGCCTGGGGCTCTGGCTAGGACTTCTAGTACTACGTTGAATAAAAGTGGTGAAATCAGGCATCCTTGTGTTGTATCTGATCTTAAAGAAAAAGCTTATGGCTTTTCACCATTGAATATGATGTTAGCTGTGGGATTTTCATATATGGCCTTAATTATGTGGAGGTAGTTTTCTTCTATTCCTAGGATTATTGAGTGTTTTTATTATGGAAAAGTATTGAATTTTGTCAAATTCTTTTTCAGCATCAGTTGAGAAGATCATGTGGGTTTTTTCCTTCATTCTGTTAATGTCATGTATCACATTGATTGATTTTTTAATGTTGAACTGTCCCTGCATTCCGGGAATAGATTCCACTTGTTCATAGTGTGTATAAACCAGTGAAGCCATCTGGTCATGGGGTTTTATTCACTGGGAGGTCTTTGATTATTGATTCAATCTCCTTAATAGTTATAAATCTATTCAGATTTTCTATTTATTCCTGATTCGGCCTTGGTAGGTTTCGTGTTTCTAGGAATTTGTCCATTTCATCTAGATTATCCAACTTGTGGATGTACAATTATTCATAGTACTATCTTACAGTCCTTTTTTATTTTTGTAAAATCAGTAGTAACATCTCTTCATTTCTGATTTTATAACTTGAATCTTCTCTCTTTTTTTCTTAGTCCTCTAGCTAAAGGTGTTGATTTTGTTGATCTTTGCAAAGAACCAACTCTTGTTTTCATTGATTTTCTCCGTCGTTTTCTGTTTTGTTCGTCTCCGCTCTAAGCTTTATTATTTCTTTCCTTTTGCTACATTTAGGTTTCATTTGTTTTTTTCTGTCCTAGTTCCTTAAGGTTTAAAGTTAGGTGGTTGATTTGAGATCTTTCTTCTTTATTAATGCAAGCATTTATAGCTATAAACTTTCCCTCTTAGCACTGCTTTCATTGCCTCCCGTAAGTTTTGGTAGGTTTTCATTTTATTTGTCTCAAGATATTTTCTCATTTTCCTTGTGAGTTCCTCTTTGAGCCATTGATTGCTTAAGAGTATGATGTTTAATCTCCATATATTTGTGAATTTTCTAGTTTTCTATCTGCCGTTGATTTCTAATGTCATTCCATTGTGATCAGAGAAGATACTTTTGTATGATTTCAGTCTTTTACGTTATTAAGACTGGTGTTGTAGCCTAACATATGTCAGCTAACATGTGTAGCCTAACAGCCTAACATTAAGACTGGTATTGTAGCCTCTCCCAGAGAATGTCCCATGTACACTTGAGAAAAATGTGTATTGTGCTATTACTGAGCAAAGTGTTCCGTGTATGTCTTAGTTACGGTTGGTCTACAGTGTTGTCTTCTATTTCCGTATTGATCTTTTGTTTGGTTGTTCTTTATTGAAAGTGGTGTAATGAGTCTCCTACTATGATTGTTGATGTCTGCCTCGTATATTTAGGATCTCTAATATTTGTTGCATGTGTTATAATTTTTCTATCTTCTTGTTGCATTGACCCTTTTATCATCATATAACATCCTTCATTTAACAGTTTCTTTGACTTCAAGTCTATTTTGTCTGATATTATTATGGCCACCCCTGCTCTCTTTTGTTTACTATTTTCATGGACTGTCTTTGTTTATCCTTTCATTTTCAACCTATGAGTGTCCATAGATCTAAAGTGAGCTTCTTGTAGATAGAATATAGTTAGATCCTGTTTTTCTGTTCATTCTGCCAATCTGTGTCTGTTGATTAGGGAGTTTAATTCATTTATGTTTAAAGTAATCACTGATAGGGAACGACTTAATATTGCTATTTTGTTATTTGTTTTTTGTACATCTTCTGCGGGACTTCTGGTGGGCTGTGCCTCATTTCTTCCCTTAATGCCTTCCTTTGTGTTTGATTAATTTTTTTGTAGTGACACATTTTGATTCCTTTTTCCTTTGTGTATATTCTATAGATTTTTTTTTCTTTGCGGTTATCATGGGGATTACATATAACATCTTAAAGTTATAGCAATCTATTTTAAACTCATACCAACTTACCATCAATATTGAAATTTTCTTTGGTTTTTGAGCCCTTACTATGGAGCAGACATTACATTAAGCTCTTCACACTTACCTCAGTTTAATCCTTTTAGTAAGCCTCTGAAATGGAGGTATTACTGTCTGCATTCTACAAATGAGGAAACCAAAATACAGGGACAATAATTAATTAACCCAAAGCCGCAATAGCTACAAAGAAGCAAAGTCAGAATTCAGGCTAGGTCTACCTCACCCTCCCAAATTCCACCCGGCACCATGAATAGTCTGAAGTCCTGTTTCCTCTTCATTCATCACATTGGGAGGGGTGGGCACATGGCTTTGTCAAAACTTGCAGCTGACTAGTCCCTTTCTTCCCCAAACACGTAATTGATGCCTTTTCTTTTTTATTTAACATTTAACATGGGTGTATATGCCAAAATGGAAACACAAGAATGGCAAAACAGAGTTCAGACTTGAAGGTGTACACATAGAAAAATTAGTTTTAAAAAAAGAAATACTAGTTTTCTGTAGACAACTCAGTGGAAATTTTCTTTAAAATTGTTAAACATTAAAAAAAATTGTTAAGCATTTTTTTCAGTAATGAAGCAAAACTTGAAACTGTTCATTAAAGTAGTAAGTATATGTTTTAAAAACACCGTAAGTTGGATTGTAGGGGACTGTTTAATGAATACATGTTCTTCTTCTTTAACAGTTTACTGCCAGAAACATTAATTGGAAGTATGTGTTCCATTCATTTGTTGATATTTTATCGCCAAATTCTTGGAGATGTACTCCTGAAAGACAGGATGAGCATGCAAAGTGCTGGTGAGAGTCTTTGACATTTCATTATGTACAATAATGCATCCTGCTTTGAGTATATGTAACCTATGCCATCCTTTATCTTCTGCTTCTGAAGGTGACATGTGGAATAAAATATTTAGAAAAGCATCAATGCCAATCAGTTACCTCAGATGCACAGCATCGTACTCCGTTGTGCACCTGTGTATATCCAGTGTGAGCTCAGTATATATTCAGTTTACAATATACATATTTTCACATTACAAATTCTGGAAATTTGAGATCATAAAACTCAGATATAATCCTATTTCCACTTAATGGCTTGAATAACCTGTTTTTACCACATGTTTGGCATGTACCTCATCTTTTTGGGAAGAACCCAAAATCATCCAAAATAACTGGTTCTTATTGCATGAAGTTTAAATATCAACAGATTAGGAAAAATTGAATATAAGCAAGAGATATTTAGGTGTTCTATTTGTATTCTTGCAACTTTTTTGTGAGCTTGAAACTTTTTCCCAATAACCTGTTAAAAAATAATTTTAAAAAAATCAATGAGTTGTCACACATGATTGAACTTGAAAAAAGATATACATGTGTTATAAGAATTGCCTCCAGGGGTGCCTGGGTGACTCAATCAGTTAAGCAACCAACTCTTGGTTTTGGCTCAGGTCATGATCTCATGGTCCTGGGATTGAGCTCCGCATTGGGTTCCATGCTCAGCAGAGTCTGCTTGTCCCTCTCCCTCTGCTCTTCCCTTCCCTTCCCCTAGAATAAATAACTAAAATCTTTTTAAAAAATTGCCTCTAAAAAAAAGTCTTAATTTTAATGAATAGTCTTTGAATTCGGTGAATCAGTAAGCAGATATGTATCGAGTGCCTCCTATATGCCAGGCATTGTACTAGGCCCAGTGATGGCTGTGACAGGCACGGGCATCCCTACCCTGGTGTAGTGACAGACTTCAAACACAAAATTATATGAATAATCCTTTTCGACCTTCTAAAATAAGTGTTCTAAAGGAAGAAAGCCAATAGGAGCATACACTAGGAAGACCTCAGGGAACTCTCTGGGCAAGTAATATTTAAGATAAAGCCTGAAAGAGGAGTTAGAGGTGTATGGGAAGAACGTTTCTGGGCAGAAGGGCCAGTGTATCTTGAACACCCAAGGCAAGACAACCTAAGTATATTGGAGGGATCACAGTTGAAAGTGGGCCAGTGTGGCTGGAGCAGAGTGAGTAAGACAAAGAGCCCTAGGATGGCTTAGCACTTGTGGACAAGTAGAGTTCATGGTTCGACAGGAGTCCTTTCCCAGGGACTTAGCACCTGATAGGGAGAGAGAAATGGAACTCTACATGAGGGAAGTACCACTATTTCTCAAGGAATAATTACAACTCCAAGGGAAAGATACTTCAAGCTTCTTCATTATCTCTTGCCTTTGACTTTATATCAATGACTGTAGAAAAACTTCATGAAT
>CM052885.1:30661778-30733728 GCA_028534135.1 Potos flavus | reverse complement strand
TTTTTTTTTTTTTTTTTTTGAGAGAGAGAAAGAGTACAAGTGGCTGAAGGGAGGGACAAAGGGAGAGGGAGAGAAAAAAATCTTAATCAGACTCCACACCCAGCATGGAGCCCGATGCAGGGCTTGATCTCACAACCCTGAGATCATGATCTGAGCTGAAATCAAGAGTGGGACACTTAACTGACTGAGCCACCCAGGCACCCCTCTCTCACTGTGGTTTTGATTTTCACGTCCTTGATGATTAGTGATATTGATCATCTTTTCATGTGTCTGTTGGCCATCTGTATGTCTTCTTTGGAAAAATGTCTGTTTATGTCTTCTGCCCATTTTTTAATTGGATTATTTGGCTTATTGGTGAGTTGTGTAAGTTCTCTAACCAGTTCCTTTTACCATACCGCAGTTATATCATAAGGAGGAAAGAGGCTGGGAAACAGCAAAGAAAGAAGAACAAAATTTTCTAGTTTTATTCTGTTCAGAGCCACTTTACTTTCACCCTAAAAGCTCTATCTACTTGGTACAAGACTCATTTCAGAACTCCCTGGAGTATGAATGTAGGGGTGGATGGAGGTTGAGCAGACAGCTTTGAGCCCTCCTACAAGTTAAACTGTGTAGAATGTGTTATCAGTAAATCACTTGGCACAATAATTTTCATCTGAATGAATGTTTTTATGTCTGTTGCAGTCAAATACATTGGACAAAGTTTATATAAAATCCTTTTTATTCTTTTGTATTTCAGATTTAATTAGTAACCCAGTGTTGGCCACCTTCCCCAAGCTCTTGGAGCAACCTGACATGATGGATGCACTCAGGGTAGGTAGCACACATCATGATGGAAACCTGATGGTTGACTATTGTTTATTCCTTGACTTAAGATGGCCACTGATTGTGTCCTAAGAGCAAAAATCCAAAATGGTTTGTTAGATAAATCGACTGACCTTTCAGAGAAGAATCAGGGCACGCAAATCATTTTTTATTTTAATTCAACATATACTGTCTGCTCTATGAAATAGCAACTGGGTATTAGTTTCAACCCTATGAAATTTCTAATTTTCAGCCATTTTTTGAAATTAATATATCAGAGTCAACAAATATTAGGAGTCCATTATGCCTGTAAGATAGTATTCGGTTACCATGATAAGTGCCATCGGGGATGTATAATTCAGGTCCTTGAAGATTTATAGAGGGCAGCAAATGAGGATCAGGAACCTATTTCATAAGAGGTCCTTGGTGAGATAGACCTAATAAAAAGCTGGGGCCAAGTCGGATTTTGACATGCTCAGATGGGAGGGAAGACATTACAGATAGAAGGATCAGCAATGAGCCAACGTTTTGAAGCAGAAAGGAATAGAAAGTATTCTGTTTGCTCTTAAAAAGAGCAAAGGATCCAGTTTGGCATGTAGAATGCTGTCGGCAGGTGGGCAAAGTTGATCGGAGTCTCACATTGCCAGTGAAGAGTGTATGTGGTGGGCGATGGGTAATCTGTACAGAGTTCTGCTTTCGGAAAGCCTCTGATAGATGGGCAGAAAAGTACCTGTGCAGGAGGGAGGTGAGCTCTGCTAGGTGATTCCTGTCAATAAGGATAGAGATCCTGTGGACCTGACAGAGAAATGGAAGCAATCACCGACAAAGATTTTTATTAGACTTTCAAGCTGATTTCATGTGTTGGTTTGGCATGTCAACAGTAACAATGAAGTTTTCTTTTTTTTCTTTTTTTTTTTTAAGATTTTATTTATTTATTTGACAAAGAGAGAGAGAGAGAGATCACAAGTAGGCAGAGAGGCAGGCAGAGAGAGAGGGGGAAGCAGGCTCCCTGCCGAGCAGAGAGCCCGATGCGGGGCTCGATCCCAGGACCCTGAGATCATGACCTGAGCCGAAGACAGAGGCTTTAACCCACTAAGCCACCCAGGCGCCCCAACAATGAAGTTTTCTGCAAAAAGACTTAATGGCATATGACTATCCATAATTTCAGACAAGTTCATCTGACATTAGCATTAGATAATGCCGAATTTCTCTCTTTTCCTCTATAAAGTCATTAGTATCATAATATCTATTCATTATACAGAACACAGGTCCATTGATTCATTCGACAAGTATTTTGCAAGAGCTCACTATGACTATGGCACTCTGTAGGTGCTGGCATTTTCTCCAGGTGTGTAACACTCATAGAATCTGGAGCTTTAGCACTAATCTCGTCTAAAGTCTGCATTTCCTGACGAGCAGATAGCCCAGACAAATGCACTGCAGGTCAGCTCTGGGTGTGTCCAGATCTGCCACAGGCTCAAGAAAAGGCATATAGGTAAAGTTGTTCATACACATTATTAAAGTGAAAAAACAAACAAACATTTGAGTTGTAGTAAGTATATTTAAATATATATATTTACATTTAAATATATTTATATATCTGCCTATAAAACTATCTGGAAAAATATACTCTAGAAAGGTAATACTGATTACCTCTGGATCATGAGTTATTTTGTTTATCTGTTTCTAACTTTTCCACCATTAATTATTTGTACAATAAATAGTAAAAATAAAAAAGAGTGCTTTATTCCTATACTCTTGAGCCCTGTCTTCATGGCATACCGTGTTACTTAGGATAAGCCGACCTGTGAGGTGGTAGCTAATACAGATTGATTTCTCACTCATGGTACCTTTCCAGCAAGGATCAGTGGGAGACCCTTCTCCATAGTCACCCAAGAATGCAGGCTGGTGGAGGCTCCACTTCCTTATAGCATCATCTAACACAAGTGGCTTCCTCTGTTGCCAGTTGCACATGCAAGAAAAAAGAGAATAGAGGATTGTCCTTGAACTTTCCGCTGCCTTCACCCTGAGGAGGCATAGGCCATTTCTGCTCACTTTTCATTGGCCAGAACCAGTCACATGGCCCCACTTAACTTCCAGGGAGCTGGGAGATGGAGTCTTCTGTTTGCTCCAGAAGGAAGGAAGAAGTGGATCTTGGTGTATAGTAATGACCACACACACACACGCTCACACACAAACACACACACGCTTGTGTTTGCTGTTCACCACTGAGTTACCGTAAGTGAAACACCTCCCTGCTTGCTGGTAGCTCAGTGAAAAATGAAGTGGGACCTTGACACAACAAACAATAGACACATTTTACCATATTTTAAATCTGAAGTTGCTAAGAGATAGTCATGTGAAGCCAGATACCTTTTTTAAGGTTTACATAATGAAGTGTGTGAGCCTCCTAGTGTCAACTTAGCTAAGTTTAGTTTGTTGGCGGTGTTTTAATAATAATAATAATAATAATAGTACCTGCCTGTTTAGTAAAGCACCCTGACTCTCTAAGGGTCCTCTTCAAACTCTCCAGGACCCATAGGTACAGCAGTCAAAAGGGTGGTGGACCCCAGTCTCATAAGGTGGTTCTTCCATGGTAATAACCGACCATTCATGGTAACAGGTCGTGATAAATGGGACCATCCCAAGACATAGCTCATTAGGGGTACAGCCTGTGATCTCTTGGTAGGAAACTTCTCCTTCATTTCAGGGAGAATCTCGTTCTTGGTGTCATATGTCATCTTCACGCCAGGGCCTCTCTACTGAGACAAGGGCTGATGCTTTCACGGAATCCATGAAATCAGGCACCAACAGGAGGATCCCTGCAGTCAGGCACAAAACAGAGGCCTGGAGTTATGGGCACTTTACCCCCTTGCTCACAGTTTGCCCAGAACTGGAGCTGAGAAAGTCTTCAATTCATATTTCTGTGGGATTAATTGAACTCTGGGGTTTTTTGGGGTTTTTTTTTTTTTAATTTCTTTAAAGAAGCTTGTGTGAAGCTTTGTGGACTGATTGGGGTATTGCAAAACTGTACTTCTTTTTGTCTCCCCCTGGCCCCTATCATCATCACAGCAGACAGAATTGCAGAGAAATATGGTATTTGGCAGAGTTCTCTATTTTCATTATCGTCTGACCTTAAAACTTTAGTAGTATTTCACTGTTCAGGTACTATGTTTCTGCATTTTCATGGATATGTTAGTGTTTCACTGATTATGTTCTTAAATTAGTTCCAACTTGGAAGAATGATGATGCTTCCAAGGTAGCTTTCACTGCCTGGTGGGTCTGGTTCTGGTCGTTAAGAGCAGGTGCCTACAGAGTCACTTCTTAACACATGTAGGGTTAGTGTTTTTAACCCTGTCCATATGTTTAATTGCTGTGAAGTTGCAGAAGTGTGGCAAAGGCTTGTGAATACTGAGATTAATATAATGTATTGATTTGCTTTTTAGAGTTCATGGGCTGAGAAAGAAAGCACATTAAAAAGATCAGAGAAGGTAATGTGATTTTCCACGCTGAACTGAATATTTGCAGTGCTATTTGCTTACACATGCTAATAATGTCTCTGTCTTAGCCAAAGTAACCATAGTCATAATCCCTCTTAGCCAGTTAATCTGTGTCATTGTGGTTGCAGAGACATGTTCCAAGAAGAGTACGGGTGAGCAATTCCCAATATGAAAAGAAACACTGGATCAAAACAATCGTTTCAGATCACTGAGTGTTATTTGAGGAGAAGTTTCTAAACAAAGTCTCCAGTTGACTATCCTATTTCTCTTACTTTAAAAAAACTCCTCTAGCTCTCAAATTCCATATCACGTAAGGAAAAGGAAAAGGGGAATTGGCCTAACCAGTGTAACATATTGAGAAAATGTATGGCTCATGCTTACATTACCATAGAAGCTTGCTGATTACCAAAGAGAGCTTGTATTAACTAGTGAGTGATGGCTTCACTGCTCTGATCCAGGGTTGACAAACTTTTTCTATAAAGAGTCACATAGTAAATATTTTGGGCTTTGCAGGCTGTAAGGTCTCTGGGACAATACCCTCAACTCTGCCAGTGTAGCACAAAGGCCGCTACTGACTGCGTGTAACTCTGAGCCTAGCCGTGTTTCTCTAAAACTTTATTTACAGAAAGAGGTAGAGGGCTGCAGTTGACTCATGGTCCATGGTTTTGGGACTTCAAGTCTAAAGCGTTAATTATCTACAAGGAACATGGGAGCGCAAACTAAAACTCCTAAAAATTTTAAGAAACATAAACTGTGTATTATATATAATATATGTGTATATACACACACACTATTTATTGTAAAAGTGTGTCGTATCCTTATTCGAGCTTCCATTTGACCAGTACCATCTACACTCAACCTTTGCCAAAACTGGCAGGTTGAATGCTTTTCTAGGACAGCAGTGGATAGGGTGCTGGGCCTCAGGCCTGTAGAAATTGCCCCACACACACGGCTGCTTGGAGGGGCAGTATCTAGGTGTGGATCTGCTGTGTACAGATATCTCTACCTTCAGACTGCCGTGCTCCCTGACAGTCCCACCCCAGCCTGTCGGTGTCGGGTGTTGACTGCTTGTGTCCATACTGCAGTCCTGTTGCTCTCTGGCGAGGGTCTGCACATTCTTACTCCTGGGGTCTCCGTTCTCTGGATTTCATGCCACCCTTCTCTTACATCAGCTTTACATTGTCTCTGATATGCTGTAATCTAATTAAGTGAATACAGCTGACTTCACATCGTGTTTTAGTTATGTTTACCCAGAACCACACCCTTGTCACCAGAATTAGATTTCAGCACCCCAGTGTCCTCGATGGAATGTGTTGAGACACCGTCCGGGGAGCTTAGGAGACACGCTGGTCCCGAGTCTCTCCCGGACTCTCATCTCTCCTCCGCAGTGACTCTTGCTTGCTTCTACTTCAGAGAGTGTGCTTCCTGACTGAGTAGCTGGTTCGGAGCCTGTCACTTGCCAGACGCTAATGGCACCCTCCACCCCGCCCCTTAGATGGATTTTAGTTTACAGGGTTCAGAGTATTTAACACTTAAAAAGTAATGATCTGGATCATTTCATATTAACTGTGGTGGTGGTGTTTTCCCAGAGAGACAAAGAGTTCCTGAAGGCCATGTTTCTCCTGGTCTACCATGACTGTGTGATCCCTCTTCTGCATTCCACACTCCTGCCCCCGTTCAGGTGGGCAGAAGAGGAGACAGAGGCTGCCCGGTGGAAGGTTATTGCTGATTTCCTTAAGCAAAACCAAGAAAACGAGGGCGCCCTCCAAGCTCTGCTGTCACCAGATGGAGTCCATGAGCCTTTCGACATTTCAGAACAGACCTATGACTTCTTGGGTGAAATAAGAAAGAATGCAGCCTGACAGTGGTGGCCCTTGACCCTCAGCTTCCCACTGAATCTGATGGACCCTCCTTGATGACCTGAATAAAATGACAGGACCAAAAGTAACTGTCACGTTATCACTTGGGCTTTATTCTTTTTTGTGCAGACCACATTCTATAAGAA
This sequence comes from Potos flavus, assembly GCA_028534135.1. Lineage (NCBI taxonomy): Eukaryota > Metazoa > Chordata > Mammalia > Carnivora > Procyonidae > Potos > Potos flavus. The sequence goes on along the minus strand of CM052885.1, from coordinate 30,727,422 downwards.
ATACTTACCTGATAGTTTAAATATGTGTTAACACAATAAAATACATTTTATAAGGAATGGCATAATCGAAATTTAGAGAAAATTTTTTTCAAAACCAACTAACTTAAATTTAAGTTGACTGTATCCATAGATTTGTATAAAAGCAAGATTTTATCAAAAGCTAAATTTATGATTATTCAAGAAAGTGAAGATACAAATAAACCATTGGGACTACATCAAAATAAAAAGCTTCTGCACACTGAAGGAAACAACAGAACTAAAAGGCAACCTACTGAATGGGAGAAGATACTTGCAAATGACATATCCAGTAAAGGGTTACTATCCAAAACATATAAAAAATTGATATAACTTAGTATCCAAAAAACATTCCAATTCAAAAATGGTCAGAAGGCACGAACAGACATCTCTCCAAAGAAGACATACAGATGGCCAACAGACACATGAAAAGATGCTCCACATCACTCATCATCAGGGAAATGCGAATCAAAATACAATGCAATATCACCTCATACCTGTCAGAATGGCTAAAATCAAAAACACAAGAAACAGCAAGTGTTGGTGAGGATGCGGAGAAAGGGGAACCCTTGTGCACTGTTGGTGGGAGTGCAAATTGGTACAGCCACTGAGGAAAATAGTATGGAATTTCCTCAAAAAATTAAAAATAGAACTACTCTACAATCCAGTAACTGCACTAGTGGGTATTTACCCCCAAAATACAAAAACTAATTCAAAAGGATATTTACACCTCTATGTTCATAGCAACATTATTCGCAATAGCTAAACTATGGAAAGTGTCCATCAAGAGATGAATGGATAATGAAGATGTGGTATATATACAATGGAATATTTTTCAGCCATAAAAAAGAATGAAATATTGCCATTTGCAAAACATGGATGGATCTAGAGGGTATCATGCTCAGGGAAATAAGTCAGTCAGAGAAAGACAAATACTATATGATCCCACTCATGTAGAATTTAAGAAAACAAATGAGCAAAGGAGAAAAGAGACAAACGAAGAAACAGAGTCTTAACTATAGAGAACAAAGTAATGGTTACCATAAGTAAGGTAGTGGGGACAGGGGAAATAGGGGATGAAAATTAAAGAGTGCACTCACCACGACGAAAAAAATAAAATGATTCGGAAAAAGAAAGTGAAAATACAGTCCACAGAATGGGAGAAAATAATTGCAAATCATCTCTGATAAGAGGCTAGTATCTAGCATATATGAATGTATGATTATTGCTAATAAAATTTATGTTATGAAATGAGGGGGAAATCAGAGAAAATTGTGCTGTTAATCACTTGATTCAATCTAGTATTTGAATGTGCTTTATCCTAATCAGATATAGAAGCGGGATCTAGTTTTGCCTTTTCAAGTCTGTATAAGTGCTCAGGGGCGCCTGGGTGGCTCAGCTGGTTGAGCATCCGACTCTTGGTTTCAGCTCAGGTCCTGATGTCATGGGTTGTGGGATCCAGCCTCACGTCAGACCCCACACTTAGCAGGGAGTCTGCTTGAAGATTCTTTCCCTCTGCGCCTTTCCCCACTCACTCTCTCTCTTGCTCTCTCTTGCGTGTGCGCTTGTGCACTCTTTCTCTCTCTCTCAAATAAAATAAATAAATCTCAGGGCGCCTGGGTGGCTCAGTCAGTAAAGCGTCTGCCTTTGGCTCAGTTCATGATCCCGGGGTCCTGGGATCGAGCCACGCATCGGGCTCCCTACTCAGCAGGAAGCCTGCTTCTCCCTCTCCCTCTGCCTGCTGCTCTGCCTGCTTGTGCTCTCTCTGTCCCTCTGTCAAATAAATAAATAAAATCTTTAAAATCAATCAATCTCAAGTCCATATTATAGTGTTCTTTCAAAAAAAAAAAACCAAAACTTTTCAGGCTTTGAGGAATGTGTTAACCCACCCCTATGTCAAAGAACAAAGATTCTGTTGCATTTCAGATAAACTGTGACTGCTGGTGAATTGTCCCAGGCCTTCACTGTTAGTAGTAATAGTACAGCTGGCATTTGTTAGATGCCTACGGTGCATATTCACAGTTAACTAGGTTAATCCCCACAACTACTATCAGAAGTAGGTACCAGTTTATTCCTGTAATACTGCGGAAGCAACAGGCCAGGGAGGTTAAGCACTTTGTCCGAAGTCAGAGCTAGTAAATAGCACAGCTAATGTACCAAGTAAAGCTACCATGTATAATTTTCTGCAACTTAAGATACTCCTCTCATTAGGATGAAGGTTGAGGAATTGCACGTGCAAAGAAAACATGAGAGGATGTTTGACAAAAAACACGAGCAATTCAAGTTTAACCTAAATAGCCAGAGTACCAACTGAGGTACTTTTTCTGCCCACAAGCTGCCTTAGAAGAGGCATTTACTTTTAGAGATCCATCATATCACAAAACTCAGCTTCGTCTTAGCTTGCCCTAAACCCTTAATCTAAACCCCACTTGGGCCTTCATCTCAGAAATTGACATGGTGTGACAGGGTTCCCAGCCACAAACCTGACAAGGGAACTTGGCCTTGAAAAAGAGATTTCACTGTATCTTCAAGAGGGGTTTTCTGGAGAATCTCTCCGTCTCCCCTCCGTGCCGTGTGGGCAGCTGGATGTCCAGACACCATTCATACGGCCAGCGTGATACAGCTGCCCCATCCCCTTCCCAGGCACTGCCTCCCCAAGTCCTGCTCGAAGGGAAGTGGTTCCCGCCTTTCCAAATGGAGGTGGCGAGAGCGTGTGCAGGAACTTTTCCCCATTCTGTCACTAAGCTGCCTCATCTAAAGTCCTGTAATCTTGTTTGAAGGTACCATGAAACCATGTCACTGGCCATTGTGAAGGTCATGTTTTTGTAGAATCTTTATTTTTTTAAGATTTTTTTTATTTGAGAGAGAGAGTGGGAGAAAGAGAGCACAAGCTGGGGAGAGGGGCAGAGGGAAAAGGAGAAGCAATCTCCCCACTGAGCAGAGAGCCCAATGCGGGGCTCCATCCCAGAACCCAGGGATCATGACCTGAGCCAAAGGCAGACGCTTAACCCACTGAGCCATCCGGACACCCCTTTGTAGAGTCTTTAATTCCCTATTCTACCTTTTTATTTTTTTAATCACTTAGCTTAGTATTAAACGAGAGGTTGGGCATTTTGAATGAAAGAAACTATCACTGGTTGAATTCCTTTCAGCGAAATGTACACATGAAAAGAACAAGCTTTCTTTAGAATGTGTTTTCAGACTGTCTTCTGTGTTCATTTGAAATGTGTCCTGATTAACAAATAGGAGCAACTTCATAGTCTCTGACACACAAGGAAAATACAGCAACATGAGAGAAAACAGTTTCAGAAATGGTCAGGCCAAAAAGCGGGGCAGGAAGGCAGTCTAAGTGGAGGCGACAGTTCCTCAGGGACGAGTGCATCTCTGCCATTGAGAGACTCCACATTCTCTCTTCAGTCAATGGAATCTTTTAAAAAAAAAATAATGAAACCTCCCTGGCTTTTTAAATGTCACTTTCTTGCTTCCAAAACAGGAAGAGGTTGTCAGGCAGCCAAAAACATCCTGGAAATGAGTCCTGGGGTCTGTTTCAAGGAGCGTGACTTGGCAACACAGAATTAATTGTGAAAGCCTTGGTGGGGGAGCAGCAACAGGGGGATTAGCAGGCCTTTGGCGAGTGACCCCGTATGTGCTGCCTTCCTGTGATGCCAGGGGGACTCCCCGCCTCAGAAGCACTGGGGGGCAGGGCGGGGATTTGACACTGGAAACTACATGGACCTCTTTCCCCCAACCTCCTAGCCTCTTATGAGTGACTAAGTGTCGTATCCCTCAGATCCCTCGTATCCCTCAGAAAAATGTGATTCTCTTGTCTGCGTGCATGGGCTGGACGGTGAGGGGATAGGACGTGGACGAAAGAGCGAGGACAATCTCAGTCTTGAGTGGTTTTTCTGGTGTGAGGTATGGGGCCAGAAGAACTCACAAGGAACCATTGGAAATATACCACACGCAAACCGAGCAGGTTTAACTCGCCAACTCAGTAGCATCTGGGAAACCCATCGGTAGAGGGAGGGAACTGGAAGTGTCATCTACCAGCCAAGGGCTTTGTCACTTTGCAGGATTATAGGATATCCTTTGCCGTGACCTGGCCCCGCTTCCTCTTGTGTGAAGCATTCCAAGTTGGGAGGTTCTCTTGGGGCGTGGAGGTGATCAGCGCTAGCTATCACCTCGCTGCTTTCTGTTTTGTTTTCTCAAAGCAGAGAACCAGAGCCTGCATCCGACTTCCTTAAGGCCCTGTGCATCTGAGGTTTATATTGTCCGCTCCTTTATTCATTCAGCGGGTACTCCCTGAGCACCTACTATGCTCCAGGCACAGAATTCAGCTTCGAGGACGCCAGGGGAGCAGCCCTGACCCGATCCCTGTCCTAACTTATGCTGCATGAGGTAGACAGTAATCACACACACGAACTACAAAGGAAGAGTACAGACCTTTAGAAGAGCCTCTCATTGTGTCTTTTTGTTGTTGCTGTTCCACCCACATTCCAACACTGCCGTGGCCCAGAATATTCGTAGCACTACAGCAGGCCCAAGTAAGTGCTCGGGGTAGCTACTTTTCCTGATCTGCCTCCTTTCTCCCCCAACTCTGCTGTCTGACCCTGGGGGACCAACTTGATTCCAGTCAGTGTTCAGATGTACACCTGACTATCTGAACTCCCGCCATTCGCTCTGAAGCTCAGGAACGCATGGGTTTGACAACCTAGTATGTCTCAACATCCAGACTCACTGTCTGAACTCCTGATATCTGAACGTAGTCGTGGAATAGATTTAGAGAGGGAAGGTGGGTGGAGCCCTAAGTGAGTGGCAGGCGAAGGGCTGGGCCGTCTGACAGGAAAATGGCGACCTCGGGCTTTCTCCCTCCCCCATGACACACCGGATGAGGGCACGCAGGTCTGTAGGCAGCAATAGAAAGCGAAAATCATTAATGGAATACAGCTCAAATTCAGGACTTTGGTAGCGTGTCTATCACTTAGTCTATTTCTCACGCTCGGGAGACAGACTGAACCTTAACCTGCTCACTTGTGTCTGACTTTGCCAGCAAAGATTAACTTTGCAGAGCTTTGTCCTTTCAAAGAGGCCATTTTGGGGGATAGCAGAAAAAGGCTCCAAGCTTTCTGAGCTCTCCTTCAGGTAGGTCACATTGAGTCCTTCCTCTTTTCTCGAAGCTTCCCTTTGATCCTGATGTGTTCCGTGCCTGCCCAGACCCCACACGCATCCTGGGAGCCAGACTCTGTCCTGCCTGACGGCCTCAGAGATAGCATGAACGACAACCCCCTCCCAAGTGTGGGCCTATCCATGTGCATGCTAGCTCCCTGATTTGAAAGTCGAGATGACCTTTATTTGCAGAGAGAGTAGGAGCTGCAGTCCAGCTGTGTCCAAATCAAGAGACTAGAGCTAGTGGGGTGCGTGTGTCCCTGCAGCATAAAGGGGAAGAGCTTTGTGCCTTTATCTGCCATGGAAAGTTGTAGTAGCCAGCTGGGGCTTTTGCTGCCCAGCATCTGTATGCTTCTCTCCTGGTAGCTTTATATGTCTTCTCCTTCTAGAGGAACCACCTTCACGCACACATGCACACATGCACCCTTCTATCCCAGCTCCAGGGGGGCTCTGATTGGCCCAAGTGGATCAGCATGTCCCATTCCCCTGTCACAGCCAGGGGACTGGGAATGGACCAAAAGAGAGCAAATCAATCCCAGGAGATTTACTCGCCAGAGCACTTTCATCCACTGCCTGGGATAGTAGGACAGATGAGACTCGAAGCCACTGTGTGCTGCAGGGACACTGCGACCAGGAAGAGAGAGCTTAGAGCTGTGCGTAGGTGGGGGTATCGAGAAATGAGTTTAAGAACAAGGCCAACTGCAGGGACAGTGACAGGCGGAGCTGACAGGCAGAACGGAGCTAGACCCACGGTAGCATTGTTTTGAGTCACTGAATCCAGCCTCACCTGAAGGCAGCATTCCCTCCGACTTTCTCACTTGCCTAAAGTAGTATATTCCCTCCATTGTTCGCGTTAGAATGGGTTCTCCTAACCTTGCAGTGGGAAGAGTCCAAGTGGCTACGGCTGGCTCTCCTGTCCCCAGGCATCTCTGGCTTTCTCTTGGCCTGCACCTTATCTGTCAGGCAACCAGTAAATCTTTTCTGAAAAATGTATGAGGCAGTTTATTGGTGCGCAGAGAGGTTGAGGAAGAGGAGTCAAAAATATAAGCAGTTGTCTCCAAAGTCATTATGACTGAAAATGTAGATCCAGTCATTCGAAAACATTTATTGAGCACTGACTGTTCTGGGCAATATTCAGTATGAACAAAACTGCTGTCCTGAAGCCAACGTCGTAGGGAGGGGCGGGAAGGGTGGGGAGGCAAACAATATGCAAATGAATCCATAAACAAGAAAAATACTAAGTGGGGATAAGTGCTGTTCAGAGAATCCGAACAGGCTGGTGTAGTTCTGGTTCTGGGCAAATAGAGACTAGCCGTGACTTACCCATTTTCTTTCCCCTGCTATCCCCAAGCCTGGCTCAGAGACACCGGGAAACCAGAACTGTGCACAGCTTACAAATAAAACACATCTGCAAAAGGAGCTCTCAATTTCTGGTCTGAGGAATGGGAAAGAGAGCCCGTCCAGGTCAGAGGTTTCTATTTGTCTTTCCCATTCTTTCCTAGCCCAGCCCCCGGCTATCTAGTGACAGTAGTGGTGAAAGGCAGTGGCAGCCAGACAGGTGACAAGGACTCAGAGAGGGGAGACCTTTTCTCCCACCACAGAAACGGGGGTCCTAAGAGCATTGGGGGGAAATCCCTGATGCTTTCTCCCCCACTCCCATCTCTGTCTGTCTCGCTCTCCATCCCTCTGTCTCTCGGGGTGTGTGTGGGTGGGTGTGGGTGTGTGTGTTGGCAGAGCAGAGAAACTAAAACCTTGACTTTTCAGCCAGAAGACCAAGGTGAGAGGGGTGGGGAGCAGGGTTTCCTAGGAATTGGAAAGCGTTGGAGAATTCACGGAGAGGAGAGAGCTTGAGAAAATGATTCCTTTAAAATAGCCCATGAATGCCTGAGCTAACCCCAAAACTGACCCTACACAGCATACTAAAGGGTTTAGAACTGAGCTCCAGGGTCCCAGACTGGTCCCAAGTCCCGGACTAGTACACACACACACACACACACACACACACACACACACACTGAGCACATTGGAATCACACTGCAAAACCCTAAAAACATTGGTCAGTGGTTACAGCCCAGAGACGACAGAGAGCAACTTGCAGCAGGAACCTAAGCAGGCATTTGCCTGATAAACCAAAAAATCAACTTTTGTGTAGGATTTAAACAAGATTTAGAATCTCCTAACAGTATTCCCAACATCCAGATATAATCCAAAATTACATGATATTTGAAGACCCAGGAAAATCTCCACATCTCTCAAGGAAAAAGACAAAAGGACAATCAAGAGACAATTCTGGGATGACACAAGAGTTAAAATTGAGACATTAAAGGAGCTATTATAATCACGTTCCAAGAAATACAGGCAAATCTTGAAATGAATAGAAAGATAGTCTCATCAGAGAATACAAAAAGAACTGAATTGAAGTTTGGGGAATAAATACAATAACCAAATGGAAAACATTCATTGCATGGACTCAATATTTTTCCTCTAAGTTCTTTAAAACATGTATGAGAGTTGAAAACAAAAGTCATATTGTCTGGTGGAGTTTGAATGTATGCATATACAATACAAACGACAACTGTGATTGGAAAACGAGGATAAAGGGGACCTACCTGGTCATAAGGTTTCTGCACTCCATTTGAAGTGGCAAAATATTAATTCTGAGTAGACTGGAAAGTCAACTGCGAATATTGTGTAATGCCTGGAGCAAACTTCAAAACAAACAGTGCGAAGAGACGTAGTCAAAACCAGTAGATGAGTTAAAGTGGAACACTAAAAATATTCCAAACATCCAAAGGAATGCAGGAAAGAGGAAGCAAAGAACTGAAACACAGAGCAAACAAACAAAAAACAAAAATAAAACGGTAGACCTAAATCCAAACATACCAATAATTACATTCAATGTAAAGAGTCTAACCACACCGAAAGCAGCAGACTTCAGAATGGATTTTAAAAGAGAAAAGACCCATCTAAATCATGATCATGGCAAAACCCATATAAACATAGAAGTAAAAGGGTGAGAAACAAAAGGATGGAAAAAATATATACCATGTAAACACCAAGTGTGTTATAATATACATGCAAACATCAATTACAAGCAACAGTACTTGCATACATTGTTGGTGGGAATATACATAGTTAAACCACTTTGTAAAATAGCTTGACGTTATCGGCAAAAAACACATACAACATGACCCACACACAGTTCTACTCCTAAGATACTCCCGATACAAGTGCATACATAGGGCCACCTGGGTGGCCCAGTGGGTTAAGCATCTGACTTTGGCTCAGGTCATGATCTCAGGGTCCTTGGATAGAGACCCACATCAGGCTGCATGCTCAGGGGGGAGTCTGCTTCTCCCTCTGCCCCTCCCCCTGCTCGTGCTCACTCACTCTCTCCATCTCTCTCAAATAAATAAAATCTTAAAAAAAAAAAAGTGGATACATGGATGCTCTGAAAAGACATGTTCTAGAATGTTCATAATATTGTTCTTCGTTAGAACCTCAAGTGAAAGAAATCAAATGTCCAGAAACAATAGAGTGAAGAAGTGTAGCATATTCATAAAGTGGAGCATCAGGCAGCAGCGAATGGACCACAGCAGGACACAGCGATGGATGAGTTTCACAGACCTCAGGTTGTGGAGTGAAAGAAGCCAGACACAAAGGAATCCATTCAAAAACAGGCAAAACCAGCCTATGGGGTTAGGACGGCATGAGAGCAGGTATTAGGGAGGAGGGCGGGAAAAATGACTGGGAGTCTGGCAACATTCTATGCCTGGGTGGCAGTTTCATGGTCTGTGTGTTTTGTGCACTTTTTCTATAAGGGTATTATGCACCAATAAAAACTATTTTGAAACTATTTTTAAAAATCAGGGTGGAAATATGAACAAGGGAGGTTCTGTTGTGGAGAGGAAAGAAAGCCAGAAGAGAAGTGATTTCAGGATTGGAATTAGAAAAATAAGCAAGTACTTACTAAGCATCTGCCATATGCCTGAACCGTCCTAAATGCTTTCGTATGCATTATCCCATTTAACCCACCCTCGTGAACAAAAGAGAGCGTGGACACCACGATAACAGGAATCAGCAGCGTTGAGTACTGTTGCACGATTTTCAAGATCAACTCCAATTCTCCGTCCAGGAGGTGGAAACCACCAGGCTCTTTGCAGAAGAGTCTGGAAGATCCCTCTCCTGGGCCTGGCATTCCCCCACAGCCTCACACCAGACTGCTGACCTTGTCTTCAAGCACCTTTATACCCATAGCCCCAGAGATGCCTCTCCTTGCCATGCTTTGCAATTTTATTGTTACTTAAAAAATGTTATCTTGCGCAGAACTTAAATCTGTCGTATGGCACAGAAAGCATGGCAGAGGTGTCCTTTTGTTCATTTCCTTTGAGATTTTCTATGAAAAGTAAAGACTTATTTCCTAATACATTCTTAGATAATACAACTTTTTAATAGAACATTTAACAGTTGTGTTAAGAAGTGTCCTGCGACGTAAGGTGGAAGAATAAAAACCGATCCAAAAAGAAAGAAGGGAAAAAAACACAAAAAACAAAAACAAAAACAAAAAGCAGGGGGACGAAGACACTGCCAAGAGCTTCCTCGCACCGTCCGGTCCGCAGCAAGGCAGATGCTGCGGGAGTATCGCGCTGATCACGTGGTCTGATTATCTGAACCCAGCTGCTAAGATATTCAACCAGACCTGATGCGTCTGGGATACCTGCTCCTTCTGAAACAAATTTCAGCAGGACGGCCGTCGGGAGTGCGTCGCGGAGTGTTCTCTGACACCTCCTCCAGGAGTACGATACAAAAATCAGAATCATTTCAGGAACGCGTGAGCTGTTTTCTATTTCTTCCCAGTTGCGACTGTTCTTACAGCTCTAAACTGCTGTCCCTGCTGGGCTCTCGCTCCCTGGGTGCATTATGAATCCTGTAGCTTCCTTATCAATTGCCTGAGTAGAGTGGGCTATGCTTTGTCACAGATGATACGGCATCACTTGGTTATATGTAAAACGTTTAAAATATGCCCACGTTTTTATAACCATGTTTTGTCACATCTTCCTTTTTTTTGTTTTCTTTTTTTAGAGGGAGAGAGCACGGGAGCAGAGGGGAGGAGGGGCAGAGATAGGGAGAGAGAGAATCCCAAGAAGCGTGTCACAGAGCTTATACAACCTGCAGGAGAGGTGGCAAGAGGTGGGATTCCTGAGACAACGCCCGCTTAGCTTGAGTTCATCCTGCGAATGAGGTGGGGCCAGGCGGCAGGTGGAATGAGGGCCTCGCTTTCTCCCCAGGTCTCCGCAGGCCTGGGGGAAGGGCATGACCAGGCTGGCTTGAGGTCTAGCCAGTGTGCTCTTCGCCTCTCCTTGCAACGCTTTGCTTTGGGCTTCATTTGTCCAAAACCCCCTCTCCACTGGCCATCCCTAGACCAGGCAAAGGCCCAGCTGGCTGTTCCACTGACGGACCTGTGCCCGGGAGGGCAGGCCCTGGAATGCACGGCTCTTGCTAAGGAACAGATACTGGTCTCTTGTGGAAGATGCTAATTACCCCCAGCACACACAGTGATCCTTCCCACATCCCCTCCTCACCAGGGAGCAGCTCCCCGGTTGACCATGGAGGGCAGGGAGAAAGGAACCCAACCCAGGCACCCCGAGCAGACTTTTGGAGTTCCAGGCCTTTCTGCAGTAGTCAGCTCTAAGGTAGAGAAGAAAAGGCCTCAAGTCTCCGGGACCTGTCTTTAGAGAGAGATGAGTTGCTTGGCCACTGGGTCACAGCCCCCCTGATCGGCCAGTGGGTGGGCGGGAGGCAGGAAGGAACTACCTGGCCCCAAGCCCAGCTCCTGGCGACACTGACTGGGGGCCGTGGCAGGGAAGGAGGAAGGCTCAAACTTGGGGCAGCACCCAGCCAACTGAGCCCTACTCAGGTGCCTGCTGGGGTGAACTTCTCCTAGGGAGGGAGAACTTCTCCATCTGCTGTGTGAGCAGAGAGGAGAGGACGGCGGTGAAGGGGATGCAGGGAGAGAAGGAAACGCCAGTTTCCTGGGGACAGGAGCTGGAAGTGAGGACGGCTTCTCTCCCTGTTTGAGACGGAGGGTGGCCCCCAGGAGTGGAGAAGGAAGGACCCAGGCAGCAGGGGCGGCCCGATTTAAGACCCAGAATCGTCTGTGACCAGCTTTGTGACCTTAATTTAACCTAACAGATTCTCTGTCTCCTCACTTGGTGAAGAGATGATATCGCCATGAGCGAGGCTGTGGGGAGCGCCAGAGTGGGCTGCTCTGATCACTTAGCTCATAGTGGGTCCTCCAGAAACAATCCTGGTCATAGCAGGTGGCCTTCGCCTAGACTCTGGCCACAGGAGCGATGGTGGCTGTAGCTGGCATCCCTGGAGTAATACACTCCCGAATTCAAAATTCCTGAGGAGGAAAAGTGTAGAAAGAGATTCCCACCCTCAGTGCCTCAGTGTGCCCGCCCGGAGGCTCTCTGCCCCGGGAGCCAAGGCCCATCCGATGCAAATCCGAATCCGCATTCGCATTTCACTGAGGAGTCTGTTGGCTGGAGCCAGTGGAAGGACCTGCTCGGCTGGAACGTTTTTTTTTTTTTTCCTCCCAGGCGACGTCCGATGGGTGTGTCAGGCAGGAGGTGATATTTGACGGGGCGGCGCGGGGCCAGCCGCTGCGGAGCCAAGGGCACCAGCAGTGGGCGAGAGATGGCCTCCCCGGACCTGCCGCCCGCCACCAGCTATGCCCCGCCCGAGGTGCCGCTGGGGGTCGTGCTATTCTTCACCATCCCCTACGCCTTCTTCTTGCCGGAGCTGGTGAGTGCTGCCGCGTGGGTCACCTGCAGAAGGGGAGGGCCCCCAGGGAGAAGCGAAGCCGGCACTTCCTGGGGAAGGGGGACAGGGGCTCGAGCTGCCAGCTGCCATGGTCTCTGATCTCCCCCAGCACTCAGACTCAGCGGGCTGGTCCCTAATCCCTCCCTGTGCTCCTCCCAACTTCTGTAGCATGGGGTGGGTTTCCTGCTTCCAAAACAAACCCACCCACCGTGGGTGACAGGCAGGCCACCTGGTTGGTGATCGGAGGGGCGGTGAACAGTAAGGGGGATGCTGCTAAAATATCCTGGATCCTCGGGAAGATGCTGGCAATAGACTTTTACATGGTGTCTTTTCTCCAACTGCTTGCTTGTTTCTGCTTTTCTAAAGTTCAAACACGGTGGTGGGGGCAACAGGGGCAAGAGACTCTGTCTTTCCTTCGGAGAGGAGTTATTCTAGTATAAACTGTCATGTCCGCTGACTTTGAACTTTGACCTGTAGACTCTGTGCAAGAGGTAGTTTGTGACAACATCTGCCATAAAACAGTTGTGTGAGCCACCCCGGTGGCACACGGGGACCTGTCACTGCATGACACTCTCTGAGATGCCCTGCAGCTGGGTTGAGGCTCGAACCCCGGCCAGGGGCTGGGAGTGGCTCTCGCATGTGGCAGTCTGCAGGGCTTTGCAGACACAGTGTCCATCTGAGCCAGCTGCCACCATCCCCTTTCTACTCACGGGGGGGGGGACACTGAAGTCTGGGGAACGATTCAGGGCAAAGGAGTTTGTTTCGTGTTTTGAACGCGTCCTAAAATACCTAGCTTGTGGGTGACACCCTTGCCGGCTCTGAATTTGGCAGTAATGACCCTGGGCTGGGGAGGGGAAGGTGGAAGGTGGTTCCAGCTTTCAGTCGGACATGACCGGCCCTCTCTCGTCATCTGCCTGAAGGCTGGGCCTGAGCGAGTGACCCTGTGGCAAACTGGTTAAAGCGAGCCCATGGATGGCACCAAGAAAGGGACGCCCGGCAGGGTGCACCCAGCATTTGGGTGGCTCCGGTTGAAACCCCACCCAAGAGGCAGGTTTCTGCCAGGCCTGCCCCCCCCCGAGGGCGGGGTGGGGAGGGCATAAGCATGGGCATCCCGCCAGGCCGATGACATCTGAGTGCTCTCTTAAGTTCTCTGTGCCTGGACCCGGGTGTGTCCCTCACCTGAGAACAACCACATGAATCTATAGGATTGCGGTTCACGCCACCACTTTGTACTGAGCACAGGCTTTATGCCAATCTTGCAAGCCCCTGGTGGAGGGCCCTGCTTTCCCAGGTTCCCTGAATGCGGGAGACAGGTTCCCGAGCACTCCTCCACGGTCAGACTGTGTTTGAGGCGGTGACTGTCCTGGGCTGTGGCATCAGCAAGGAGAGATCCCAGACCTACCACGGAGGTGCCAATTTTGGTGCTGGACCTCAAAGGACAGGCTGGGTTTCCAGGCTAAGGGCCAAGAGAGCCCAGCAGGCAGGAGGCTGGAGGGAAGGGGCTTACAGAACCTGGAAGCACCCGGGGGGGACCTCGTCGTGATGGGCCCATCACAGGCAGTCGGCCCCACGAGGCTGGGCTCCTGTATGCTTAGGCTGGTACTCTGGAGCCTTAAGTATCTTAGGGGATGGGACGTTGTCATTGGCTCAATTGTACTCATTTATTTTTCTTTTGAAATAATTTTAGGTTTATAGCAAAGCTATATGAATAGGACAGAGCGTTCCCATACACTCTTTACTCGGCTTCCCTTAAAGGCCACATCTTAGGCAATACAACTATCGAAATCAGGAAATTAGCACGGGTACTTTCATTGATCAGCTGTTCTAATAAATTTCATTCAAATTGTGCTGATTTCCCCACTCATGTCATTTTTCTGGTCCAGTTTCCAGGCCAGGATTCGGCATTGCATTTGGGAATCTTACCTCCTCCATCCCCTTCAGTCTGTGTCTTCACACTTTTGAAGAATAGAGATCAGTTATTTTGTAAATGTCCTTTCATTTGGCCTTGTCTGATGTTTCCTTATTTACAATTTTAGGGGTTTTTTTTTTTTAAGATTTTTTTTTTTTTTTTTGAGAGAGAGAGAGAGCATGAGTGGGAGGGGCAGAGGGATAGAGAGAGAGAATCTCAAGCAGACCGCATGCTGAGGTGGGGAGGCTGACGTGGGGCTCGATCGCAGGACCCTGAGATCACGACCTGAGCCAAAATCAAGAGTGGGACCCTTAACCGGCTATACCGCCCAATTTTAGTTTCAATTCACAAGTGATCCTTATTCATTGTGGAATATTTAGAAAATATAGAAATAAGTATAATCTATTTATATGGATAATAATAAATATAATTCATATTCATGTGCATATATACATACACACATATGTATGTATTTAATGGAGTTATTCTGTACATGCTATTTTGTAGCATGTACAAATATTTTTCTTAAGTGAGTGTTCCTAGCACAGACAGTAGACTCAAGTGTGCCTGCCTTGTATCTGGGAGGCAAACTGGAGAGGAGGGAGGATGGGAGGCAAACGGGAGAGGAGGGAGGATGGGAGGCAAACGGGAGAGGAGGGAGAATATCAAGTTGGTTGATTCTGATCCCACTGAGCAAAAGATACGCTGGGCTGGAGAAGAAGGTGAGAATGAGCCTACCAGGAACCCCTCTGTCCCTAGTCACCTGGGCACGCTGCCTGCTGCCCCACACTGGAAGCTGACCACAGAGCACTAGGCCTTGGGGTCTCAGCAGATTCTCAGTCTAGGGGCCTGAGGCATCGTAGACAGCCTTATGTTTTTCTAAGGACACGAGTCTAGAGAGTGGATTCTAAAACCAGGAGCCCAGGCCAACAAAAAGGGGCAGTTAGCAAGTGACATCCATACCTGGATTCAGATGTAGTCTGTGACGGGGGTGGCCCAGGGTGGACATTGGTGGTGTCTGCAAGCTCACTTCCCTCCAGCCACTGCTCACCGAGCACCCACTGTGAGGTCTGGAGAGCAGCAGGAGGCCAGTTAGGGCTCTTTTGCAGTAACGACAATGACAAACTAGGGTGGCAAGAGGATCTGCGTGTTCCCTGCCAGCTCTGCCCCCCGAGCCTGCTCGTACAGATCTTTGCCTAAGTTCCTTTACTTTAGACTCTTTAATGTTAAAATGCACATTTTATACATTTATTTTGCGGTATTTAGAGAGTCACAGGCAGTTGCAGATATAGTTCAGAGAGGTCTCCATAGCCTCCCCCCACCTTCCCCCAGTGGTTTCGTAATGCTAGTCCCATCAAAACCGAGTAACCGACGTTGGTCAGGTGTGTCCACCCCCTATGCCATCTTCTCACACGTGTAGATTCATGTCACCACCACAATCAAGAGAACTATTCCGTCACCACAGAGATCTTCCTCCTACTTCCTTTTTACAGCCACCCAACCCCCACCCAGTCTTCCCTCATCCCCTCCGGAACCCCTGGAAACCACTAATTTCATCTCTATAATTTTGTTATTTCAAGAAAGTTATATAAACAGGGGCTCCTGGGTGGCTCAGTCAGTTAAGCGTCCGACTCTTGGTTCGGCTCAAGTCATGATCTCAGGGTGCTGAGATCAAGCCCCGCGTTGGGCTCCACGCTCAATTCAGAGTCTGCTTGAGATCCTCTCTCCCTCTGACCCTCCCCCTGCTCATGCTCGCTCTCTTTCTCTCTCTTTAAAGTAAATAAACCTTTTTTAAAAAGTTATATAAATAAATGGAGTCATAGAGTATGTGGCCTCTTGAGACTGGCCTCTTGCACACAGCATAACGCCCTTTGACGTCCGCCCAAGTTGCGTGTATGCCAGTAGTTCCTTTGACGGCTGCGTAGTATTCCATGGCATGGATGTACCGTAGTTGGTTTCACCATTGACCCATTGAGACACATTGTAGTTGCTTACAGTTTTTAGCTCTTCTAAATAAAGCCGTATGAACATTCACATACATTAGTGTGGGTGTTGCTTTCACCACTCCAGGAGAATGCCCGAGTGTGATTGTTGGGTTGCATAATAAGTGTGTGCTCACGTTTTACTAAGGAAGTGACAAACTGTTTTCCAGAGTGCCGGCACCATTTTACTTTCCTACCAGGAGTGGAGGAGACTTTCTGAGATTTTAGCACTAAAATTCATATTTCGTTCGCTTTACTGTTGAGTTCAGATTTCTCACTTGAAAATGACACTGATTTCAAAACGTAATCTCCAAGTGTGGAACAGTGCATCTTAAGGTGAGAACGGACCCGGTGTGTTCCGTCTGTGTTTCATGCAGAGAGTGTGAGAGCCTGCTGGTGCTAGTGCCGGGCGGGGCTGGGGACCAGGTGACTCACAGCACCACACCCCCCGCCCCCCACCCCCGGCCTCGCTCTTCAGAGCACATAGCGTGCAGGTGGCTGGGGATGGAGATCGCCTGTGTGGTGTGAATTGACTCATCAACTTTTTTATAAGCGGACAGGGGATGCCGAGGGCTGATCCAGGCGACTGTGACCTGGGGAGTGCTCTATGAATCAGAGTCCAAGCCGTCTTTTGACTTTAATCTCTTCATTAGTTAACTTAATTGATTTGATGTTTAATTAAAAAGAAACAGCTAAGGGGAGCCCGGGTGGCTCAGTCATTAAGCATCTGTCTTCGACTCAGGTCATGATCCTGGGGTCCTGGGATCTAGCCCCGCATCGGGCTCCCTGCTCGGTGGGAAGCCTGCTTCTCCCTCTCCTACCCCCTCACTTGTGTTCCCTTTCTCACTGTGTCTCTCTCTGTCAAATAAATAAATAGAATCTTAAAAAAAAAAAGAAAAGAAAAGAAAAAGAAATAACTAAGTAGATTTCTAGAGTCAGTCAGTTAAAAGGTGAAACAATTCAGACACGCTGATGTTTAATGTTCTCAGCTTCTTAACTCTCTTGCAGGGCGGCCAGAGGGAAATTCTCTGATAACCCTAGAAGCTCATTCCAGAATTTTTCAGCTGAGGAAGCTCACCTTTATATTTTACTTAAATCCCCAGCGTCACCTTATTTTCAGTCTTCTTCTTCTTCTACTCTGTTTATATGTAAAAGCCTGTCTGAGGGGCACTTGGGGGCCTCTGTCAGTTAAGTGTCTGACTCTTGATTTTAGCTCAGTTCGTGATCTCAAGGTCGTGGGATCGAGCCCCTCATGGGGCTCTTGGCTTAGCTTAGCAGGGGGTCTGCTTGGGATCCTTTCTCTTCCTCTCCCTCCACACTCTAAAAAAAAAATAAGTACATGAAAGCCTGTCTGAAAACTTCCTGATCCCCAGAGCCATCTCTGGTCACCCGTGCAGACTGAAGTTACTGTGGGGGCTGAAGATAGACGCCCTCCCCTCTGTCATATCATTCCCATGCGTTGAGTTTCCAAAAGGAGAAATCCTTTCCCCTGTTTTCTGTGCTTCCCATTCAATTCTCCATACTGTGGGGAGTATTTGCCCACCCAAAAGTTAATTCAGTTTACCCGTTTTACTTCATCTTTGTTGCTTCTGTCCCTCCCTTCACCCCCCACCTCGCCCCCATGCACCTTCCCCCCACCCTGCTCCTGCAGGACAAGGGAGCTAGCCATCTCCAGGCCCAGAGTGCCACTGATTCCCACCATCATGCCCCAGGATGCCTCCCAGAAGGGAGAACAGGGGACAGAATTGCAGAGCATGAGGCCGGGGAGGAACAAGGCCCTGGGAGGGAAGGACGGGAGGGGCAGTGTGAGAAGCCGTCGTCGATGTCAACCTCCCTACATTGCTTGGACCCACACTGACCGCCCTGCCCCAGCCCCACCCTTACTCTCAAGGACCCTAATGTGCTCAGGCTCAGTAACATAGAATCAGTCGGTACAGGGTCAAGAGCCTGGCTGTGCTGCTTCATCGCTGTGAGAACTTGGGCAGATTCCTTGACCACTCTGAGCCTCAGCGATGGAAAGAGTAACAATAAAGATCTCATAAGACAGCTCTGGGGGTTCAATAAGGACATTCCCAGGAGACGACAGCACATCCAACCGCTCTAGAAATGTGAGCCCATGTATTTTATTGCCATTGGTCGTCTGGACCTCTTCGTAGAAAGTGTGGGTCTCCTGTGAGCAGCTTCCTACTGTGAACCCATAGGTAGTCACTGAGATGTGACCCCACGCCCTGCTCTCAGGGGCCACGAGAGCATGAAGGTCTTAAGAAGGGGGATGAGGTAAATTAGGAACCCCGTCTTACGGAGTGGCGTGTGAACATGTGGAGAACACCCCAAGATAGGAAAGAGTGAAAAGACAGAGTGCACAGCCCCAGCTGCCAAAGGCCCCGGGAGCTCGGGAGTCATCAGGATAAGCTTACTCAAGGCGGGGTCTTGGCCTTCTTGAAGGATTTGGATTGAGGGATTAAATGTGTGGTTGTTTAGACTGAGTGCTTCCTCTGACCAGGAGGATCACAGAAGAAACCCAGCTGTGAGGAGAGAGGAGACGGCCATGTTTAATCCTATGTATTCCCTCAGCAAGTACTTACTGAGCACCTACTCGGTGCCAAGCACGGGAATATAAAGACGATGAAGGCAGACACCACCCCTGCCTTCTGGAGAGTGACGCCTCATGGGGCGGACGGAGACTAGCCCAGGAGACCCGCGAATGGAGCTGCGCTGTCAGGGTGCGGGAGGAGACAGAGGCTGTCATGGGTGCCGCGCACAGAGGGGATTCAGTACAGGGAAGTGTTTCTGCCACCGTTGAGAAGCCGAAGGAACAGAAAGGAGATGCTAAAGCCAGAGAAGAAGCACATGAAGTGTTTGGAGTCTGGGCACGGGCCCAGTGCTCGGGCCTCCAGAGGAAGACCCGCCTGCTGCTTCTCTGGCCTCTGAGGAGGGGTGCTATGAGGGAGTGGGCACGGGCTCGGCAGAAGAGGGAGACAGGGACCTTGGGTTTGGAGCCAAGTGCTGCTGCTGCTGCTGCTGGAGTGATAGCAGGACCTGGACCAGCCAACAGGAAGCCCCCACCCCACTCTTCCCATTCCAGGCCCCCTCCAGCACCCCCCTCCACCCCGCCTTTGCCGGATTCTAGCAAAACTCCAGTTTCTAAGGGAGTTGGGCATTGTGGCTTACAGAGTTCCTGCCCCTATCGCAGAGCAGACCACAGAAAGGTGGGCTGGAGCCACGAGACCCTGGGAACTAACTGGCACAGTCCCCATCTGCACATTCCCCTCTCCCTGAGTCTGGACTTCTGGTCCTTTCTTTCCCCTGACTATGGTCAAACCATGTGCAGCTTTCTCTGAACCAGCGGCCTCTCTCAGTTCTGAGAAGGCAGGCACCCAGCTGCTGCTGGGAGGTTGGCCCACCAGGAGGATTTCACTTAACTAACAGGTGCTCCGAAGGAAATAACCCAGGGCCTCCCTGGGTAGCAGGGAGGGGCCTGGCACATTCTGACCTGCTGGAATGCAGGGAGCCCCAGATAAGCAGTCACACCAGTAAGAAATGCCCCGCCTGCTGACAGCGCCCTTCAAGGAGCTGTTGCCTAGAGGACTTTCCCCTGGGGCAAGGCAGATCTGTGGGAGGCAGGAGAAGTTTCTGGAGTGTTGTCCAGATTGGCAAGTGGCAGGAAGCAGACCAGAGTAGGGAGGGGTGGAGGAGCCCCACCCAGGTTGCCTGGCCTTGACCCCTCTGGTCTATCCCAGCCCCTCCCTTGCATCCTCCCATCCCTGCCAGCCAGCCCTGCCCCTCAGATGTCACCGCTTGGTCAGATCTCCCCTGTCTCATCCAGAATAAATGTCCACTTGGGGCCCACACAGGGCCTGGCCCTATAGCCAGGTGCCACAGCTTCTTGAGGCTTCTTGGGCCCACCCTCCTGCCTCAAGCTATACCTAGAAGGTCCCAGGTGGGTCGGAGAGTGGGCCCAGATACCCTAGGTTTGGGACCCCAGAGTCTTCTGACCTATATAAGGGGACCCGGCCTCAGCTCCTCCCTCTGGAGGGATTCTCTGAACTTTGCTTTTCCGCTTCCGTGCTGCTCACTGCCCCCCCCCCACCCCCGCCATGCCCATCTGCACCCTCTCTCGGCCCAGGGGATGCCGGACGGATGTGGGAGGGGGCGGTCTGCCTAGTTGAACATCACCCTCTCTGACAGCACACATTTGTCTAGTCCTTTCTACGCACCGGGGGAGAAGGCAAAGGGGTAGGAAAACCTCCCGGGGAATCCTCTCCAGTCTCTGAGGGAAGATGCAGCCGATCTAGAGAACTTCTCGAGCCGGTCAGGTCATGGAGCAGGAAATGGGAGGGGATGAAACAAATGGGTGTTTGTCCCCATTCTGTCCTGGCTCCTGGCAGAAATGCCAGTCTGTGGGTGGGCCACAGCGGCAGGCCCTGAAGGTGTCAGCTGGTGCCACCTGCATGGGAATCAGGCCCCGGCAGACGACAAGACTGAGCGGCTAGGGAGTGAGGGGCCAGCAGCCGGCCTCCTGTCTCCTCCTCAAGTCAGCAGCACATACAGAGCACCTGCTTTGTGCCAGGCTCTGTCCCCTACATGGGGGACACAAAACCACAGGGCAGAGTCCATCTAGGAGCTTGGGGCCTGTGGAGAAGGCAGTGGAGAGAGACAGTAACCATGAGGGAGGTCACCCAGTGGTGCATCATGGGCTTGGCAGTCAAGAGTGGCTTCCTGGAGGAGGTGATCCTGGTCTGGGTCCTGCCCTCAAAGGTCTGGTCATAGACAGGTGGGGGAGGGGGAGCTGAGCAGGAGTCAATGAGGACTAGTTGAATGAATGGTGATGTCCTTGGGTCCTCAGTGCCTGACAAAGTACAGGATCATGGCCATTGGTCACAAAATGTCTGTGGGTTCCTGAGGGAAGCAGGAGGTGGGGGACCTCCCCTGAGCCCGACTCCCGGGCTCATCTAGCAACCTTCTGGGAACATGTGAAGGGACACAAGATTAATAACCATAGTGGAGGGGTGCCCGGGTGGAGTCGTTAAGCGTCTGCCTTCGGCTCAAGTCGTGATCCCAGGGTCCTGGGATCAAGCCCTGCATCGAGCTCCCTGCTCGGCGGGGAGCCTGCTTCTCCCTCTCCCACTCCCCCGCTTGTGTTCCCTCTCTCGCTGTCTCTCTCTGTCAAATAAATAAATAAAATCTTTTAAAAATAAATAAACAAATAACCATAGTGGAAACCAAAGAGAAAGAGACCAGGGTGGGAGGAAGCCTGTCCACCAGGCCACCGTGGGGACTGGGGAGTGGAATGCATTTATCTGCTTTTTCATCTTTTCTCTCCACTTTCTAACTTGTCTAAGGTACACAAGTTAAAAAAAAAAAAAACGGTAGAAAAATTTTTCCCCTAAAGTCTTAGTTTTGTTCTGTTTTGTCTTAAGAGATAAGAAGGAAAAGCTCTTTAGACTTTGGATGGATAAGAATGTTTTTATTATCGTACTTTCCATAAATCTGTACTGCTCAGTCAATAAAAAGCTGGGTCAGTGGGGGTGCCGAGGTCTGAATGGGTGGGCGCGGTCCTGGGGGAGGAAGCCAGGAGGGAGGGGAGGAAGGCAGAGGAGGCCCAGCTGACTCACCAGCCCCTCCTGCCTCGGCATCCTGCTCCTCCCAAGCACAAACCCCAAGGTAGGCGCAGCCTTTCCCTGGCCCGCGGCCAGCCCCATCTCGAGAGCTCTTGTGGGTACCAAGGGCTCCTTATACGACTCGTTCTGCCAGGAGCGATGGCGGACAGAACTCTGGCCAGCACTATTGTTCCTGGAGTGGACCGGATAAGCCACAGGCCCTCACTGGAGGCCGGGGGCCTGGGCCACAATTTCCTGCTAACCTTAAAGCCACAGAGAAAATTCTCACTCGGAATCAGGATGTGGTGACTCAGTGTTTGGAAGTGTCCTAGGTGAAATTAGGGAGCATTGAACTCCCATACAATGCTCAATGTGTGCAGCTACGGGAGTCCGGGCCAGGCCTGGCGCGCTCCCAGCGGTAACTGGGTAGATCCCTCGGCCTCTCAGAACAGGTTTCCTCCCCTGTACGAAGAAGGAAAGGATTCTCGTCCAGAAGCTTCACAGGCTGCCAGGCCCCAGGCTCAGGCCTGAGAGCCCCCTCGTGGGCTGTAGACAGCACCCGCGTGGGCGCTGGGGTCTCCAGGCTGCCCGCATGGAGGCCCACAGCCGGACGAAGTGCCCAGGAGTGCCTGGCTCCCCGGGGCGCCCTAGAGGAGCCCAGCAGCACCCAGCTGTGAGGGTCCTGGCTCCTCCACGCTGAGTTTCTGTCACTGCAGAGATGGGACACTCCGGGTCCCCGTCCCTGTCCTGTCGGCAGCGTTTCTGCTCCCTTCCTCTCCCAGGCTCCCGCTGCCTGCCCACACAGGCCCCAGTGTGCCTCCAGGTCCCTGGCGGGCTCCTGCTGCAGCAGCCAGGCGTCTTTGGCCCCGGGGACAGTGCCCTGGAGGAAAGGACGTGGACGGGGGCACGCACCAGCACAGGCAGAGGCCGTTGGCTAGAGGAAGGAAGGCGTTCTGGAGCAAAGGTCTCCACACACCGACTGTGGCCCACAGAAGAGAGAGATTTTCATGGCAACCCGGTACACACGTGTGTGTATGTGTGTGTGTGTGTGTGTGTGTGCGTGCATTGTAATGAAACAACAGATTCAGGACAGTTTCCCTTTCCCATGGGCAATGTACTCCTGTTTACTAAGCTAGTCTACTTAATCTTTTAATGCTGTTGGTAACCAACTAAATGGATCTCACCACCTACGAATGAATCTCAGCCCACGTAGGGCAGCCCCAGGGCTGGGGGCACTGACCGAGGCTCAGGGAGACTGGCCCAGAAGGGGAGGGCAAGGTAGGCTGGGCTTGCTGGGCCAAGGCCCGAGTTTGGGCTGAGGGGCACCGGGAGCCAGCGAGGTGTTCGAAGGGGGGTGAGGTCCCGGGTCCCAGCTGGTCCCCAGCAGTGCTGTGACAAGGGCTGCCGCCGGCTCCAACGGACTCGAACGGAAGGGAGGGGGACTATGTCCGTGCTAGGAAGTCAGAGCCCGCCAGCTCTACCTCTGCCTTGATTTCTCCGCAGCAGAGCTGTGTCCCCAGGGCCCAGGCTTTTTCTCTCCGCCTCTCTCCTCTTCCGTTTCATAGCTCCGGGCCTAATACCAGACACAGCAATGGCCAGAGTGAGAACGGGGACTGTCTCATCTGGGTCTCCTAAGGCAGAAGGAACCGCTTCCCAGGGGTCCCCCAAAGACATCCCCCTGGAAGGGCTGGACACAGTGTCCCAGCCAGGGCAAACAACGAGCCTAGTGAATGTCAGAAAGTCGCCAGCTACACCCCCTTCCTGCCCATATCTCCTACCAGTAAGCCCAGCTGGGGAATTTAAAGAAACAATTTAAATGGAGACAGCCATCTCTGCAACATCATTTACTGGGGCATCATCTATGTTAGGGAAAGCTGGAGACAGCCAACATACTGGCACAAGGGCCTAATGGGGTAAATGACGTTTATTGACTCGATGGAATGTAACTGTGGCTTTGAAAGTGCGAGCAATCCTTGGGGCGCCTGGGTGGCTCAGTCAGTTAAGCGTCTGACTCTTGATTTCGGCTCAGGTCGTGATCTTGGGGTCCTGGGATCGAGCCCTGAGTCAGGTTCTGTGCTCAGTGGGGAGTCTGCTTGAGATCATCTCTCCCTCTGCCCCTCCGCCCCCACTCATGCTCTCTCTCTCTCTCTCTAAAAAAGAAAAGTACAGTCAATCCTCGTTACTCACGGATTCTCTATTTGCAAATTTGCCTATTCACTAAAATTTATTTGCAACCCGCAAATCAATACTCACATGTGCTTTCCTGTGCAGAGCAGCAAAAAGTTTGGGTCGTCTGATGTGCATGTTCCCACGTGAGGCTGAACAAGCAGATACTCTCCCTTCTTGTTTCCGTTATCACACTGCAAACAAGTGTCCTTTTCAAAGTTTGTTTGATGCCACGTCTTTCCTATTTTGGGGCTTTTTGTTGGTGATTTTGCCATTTAAAATAGCCCCTAAGTTAGCGCTGAAGTTCGGTCTAGTGTTTCAGCTCGGGAAGGCTGTGATTTATTTGCCTTTCAGAGACAACACACGTTCGTAAGCGTATAGTGTGTTGGCCAAGAGTCCAGGGTTAGTGAATCAACACTATATATTAAATGAGGTGTCCTTAAACAGAAACACACCTAAAATAAAGGTATGTGTTGATCAGTTGATGAAAATACTGTGGCCAGAGGTTCGCAGGAACCTAACTCCTCTTTACCGTGGGAGCAATGCTTCGTTGTTCACGGATTCAGTGTTCAGGCCAACTCTGTAGAACTATTTTGAGTAACGAGAATCAATTTTATCATGAAGCCATGTAGCAAAATGCAAAATATTTAAAGTAGAATACAAAATGTATGTTCATCATGCTTTATACCTTTATAGAAAATATGTATGCCTAAGCACCAGGCTTGGGAGGGAAGGTGACATAACAGAAAATTGCTTTACTGTTACAATTATTTTTACAATCAATTTAAAATCTTCCCATTGAAAAATAGTAACAGCTCTACCTCCCGCCATGTGGTTTCAGTTGGAGTCACTAAAATCGCCGTGGGCTTGAGGCATTTAGAGTTGACAACGTCACACTCCCAAGGGACACCGTGTCCAGCCACAGTGGCACAAACACGGGGGTGTATCTGTTTGAAGGAGTATTTTGTACCTGAATTGTGGGGTCCAAAACACAGTCCTAGGATGGGTTTCGTCTTATGTTTCCCTTTTATTTTTTTTCCATTACTTTATCATTATTATTATTATTATTATTATCATTATTATGTTAAGTTAGTCACCATACCATACCGTAACCTTCATGTTCTTAGCAGCACTGTTCACAATAGCCAAAAAGTGGAAGCAACCCACACGTCCATCAATGGACTAACGGCTGAGCAAAATATCGATGTGGTATATTCATGTAACGGAACATTGTTCAGTCTTTAAAAAGGAAGGAAAGTCTGACACAGACCGCAACATGAATGGACCTTGAGGACATTATGTTCAGCGCAATGGGCCAGTCTCAAAAAGACAAATCCTATACTGTTCCACTCACAGGATGTACTTAGAGCGAGCAAATTCGCAGAGACAAAAAATTGGGACGGGGGAGCGCCCAGGTGGCTCAGTCGGTGAAGCATCTGCCTCTTGATGTCAGCTCAGGTGTTGATCTCAGGGATGTGAGATCGAGCCCCACTTTGGGCTCCACGCCACGTGGAGCCTACTTACAAAAAACTAAGACATAAAAAATAAGTAAATAAATAAGTAAATAAGATAGGGACCCAGGGGAGGGGAGACGTGGCTAGTTAGTGTGCGATGGGCACAGAGTTTTCAGTTGTGCAAGATGGAAAGCATTCCGGACACGAATGCGGTGACGGCTGCACAACCCTGGGAATTAACGCCACTGAACTGTACACTTAAAAATGGTTAAGATGGTAAATTTTGTTCTGCGTATTTTATACAATTTTCTAAAAGAGAGGTCTGCAATGGCCAAGAGACCCTGCACTTACACCTCATGGGCCAAGGGTTCCTGAATGTGAGGCACTATGGATTACTTCGTCCCCAGGGAGTCCCGGTTCCCGCTGTGGGCAAGGCCAGAACATCGCTTGGCACCACTCACCTCCTGGGCCTCACTGTCCCGATTTGGGCCTTTCCCTCCCAGCCTGAAGTTTCTGAGGCTTTGCGGGAGAGCCTGCGTTCCCCCAAGTTCCAGGGAAGGGATGGAGAGGCGACACTTCCTGAAAATGAAGACGGGTGGGGAGAAGAGGAAGGCAGCGCTGGTGGCGAACTCCGCCAGGCTGAGATACTGCCCAGCTATGCAGAAAAACCTGCCACCGGGGTATCGCCCAGGTGCTCCTCCCGGGCTCCCAGCCCCTGACCTGCCCCACCCGAGCCCACCCCGCCCCGCCCCACCCCCGGGAGCCTGGGCCGCGCACATCGGAGACCAGGGCTCCTTTTGACTGTGCTTGGCCTTTCACATGGGGTCATCTCAAGGGCAGCGTGTTTCTCTAGAACCTCTCAGGGCATGACGTTCCCCTGCCCTGTGCATCGGAGGCCTCAGCTCCCAGCTGCTCTACCGGGGCAGACAAAGTCATCCTCCCCAAAGATCCGCTGGCTCTGCTGACTCTCCCATTCAAAAGTCCTGACCTTTGAAGCCAGCCTCCAACATCCAGCACGGCAAATTCTTTCTTTCTTTGTAAATGTAAATACTGGTTTTTTTCGGATTCGCTTAAACACTCAAAACCTTGTCAAGGAGTTTTCCCGGGAGCCTGGGCCATGATTGATTTATTGGTTTATTGGTTTTCTCATTCTGGAAAAATTCTGTGCATCTGTAAATAAAAGCACACACACACATACACACACACGTGCATTTTCTCCTTTTTCTACATAAATCATAGCACACTGGGCACGCTGGTCTGTGCCTTATACCGTTCTTGACTTGTTCCATTTGGTATACAAGGATTTTTTTCATTCTTTTTGAAGCCTGCTGAGTGTTCCACTGGGCAGACATAATTGCTTTGACTGGTCCTTCCTGGTTGAATATTTAGGATGTATCTTATCTTTTCTGTAACCAGCAAGGCTCCAATAAACAACCTTGTACATTCATCATTTTGTTCCTGAGCATTATTTATAGGACAGATTCCAAAAAGTGAAATTATTGGACCAAACAATATGTGCATTTCATGTTTTGATTGATATTGTCAAAATAATACAGCAGTTGATGGCACTCTTACTTAACCTGGGGATGGCAATGGATTTCAACCTGGGAGCTGTAGGTGGGCTTTGAGGGTCTGTGAGTCCCCAGATTTGTAGATGAAAATCATGCATTTAACATAGGTACCTCTTTCTAGGTGACCAAAACTTTCATCAACTCAGAAGAATCTGTGCCCCCCGAATGTTCTCTCTCACCCAGCTGATTGGTCTCCTAGCTCTCCCAGAAGCGAACTTCCCTTCCCTCAGGAAGCCTGGCCTTGGACATTCCCTCCTCTGGGTCTTTCTCAGGGAACATTCTCTCCCGTCTTCTGTGCTGTTCTGGATGATTATGGCTAACATGGCTGACAGTGGTTACCCCAGACTCTCTGTGCGCCGGGAGGACTTAGCTAGTTCTCACAAGAACCAGATGAAAGAGTTCATCCCCACCTCGTCTGTTTGGTGGACTGGGACGTGGAGGTACTGATGAGTCAGGTAACCTGCCCAGCAGGCAGAGCTGGAATTGGAACCCGGAGGGAGGAACAGTGCTGCGCGCCCAGCCACACCAACTAGTGGGTAGGACGGGAAACAAAGAGACAGGCTCCAGGGGTTCTCAGTCCAAACTGCACCCTCTGGGGAACTTTTAACAAGGCAGCCTCTCTCATCGGCTCAGGCAGAATCTCTGGGGCAGAATCCAGACCCTGGGGATTTCTCAAAGAGTCCAGGAGTAACAGGACTCAAAGCACAGCTCTGAGGGGAAGCCCAGGTACCCACATATTTCAGAATCTCCTTACCCCTACCCCATATATTTTGTTGATTCTATTCCTTGTTAAGCAGTTTGCAAAGTAATAAGTATTGGTGGTATAATGATGAGCACAGCTCCCTTCCAAAATAATAAGCATCCCCCTCCACCGCCAAGTGACCCAAACAGGGCTTTTCTCAAAAGTATCATTTTCAATTCATGGATTTCAACTTAATTGATACATTTCGATCCGCAGCTGTTATCCTTATTTGAAGCTCAAATTGTCCCATCTTTGGTCAGCAAGAGCCTTCTGAATCCTCCTGACCTAACCCTGGGTGCCTTTGAAAGTTCTCTCGCTGTTTGGTGTGATGAGATGCTCGGGCCCAGCTTCTCCGCCCCGGCCTTGGAATCAGCATTTCTCCGAGGGAGCTATTAGCCATGCTCCAGGGAAGAATCAGCGGCCAAACTAAATGTTAAGTTCCATCCTACCTGAGGAGAGCTCTTCAAATTTCGGGTCAGCCTTTGGAGAATGTATAGACGACTAATCTGTGCGTGTTCGTTAAGAAACGGATTCTGAACAAAGCTGCTCTTAGAATCCGCTTGATCCCGATATCTTACTACAATCAACTATTCTTCCAGTCCGAGAGCCAGCCCCATGTTTCATCTCGAAATATCTCCTGCTCTTGGGAAATACAAACTGAAGGTTAAAATAAGAGAGCAGTTTAGCCTGCCAAGAAAATTTGGAAAGCTGAATATAAGTTAAAAAATAAATACATAAAGACAACTACTTGAAACTGCCTTACCTGTAAAAGAATCCAACCTCGACTGCTCGGGGCAGAAATGAGATAACAAATACTGGGTTTAAATTTACCTGGAGTTCGTCCTTGGCCCTGGTCTCTCCTTCTGTCCGGAAGGTAGAGGGTGTGGAAATGAAAAAATAACATTCCTCTGTGTCACATTGGCTATGCAGCACTAAAGCCATTTCGGAAAATTCTCATGCAACTTGAGTAGATACCCAAATGCTCAGCGGCCCCCGCCCTCAGGGGCGAACTTGGCTGTGAGATCCAGAGTCGTCCTACCCCGCGTGCTGTGTGACCTCAGGCTTGGGCCCCTCCAGTACCTCATCACCTCACACACTGTGGTGAGAATTTAGCACCGACGTGTAAGTAGTGTGCATTTGGCAATGTCTGCCCAGGGCAGCCTCTGACGGTAGGAGGGGGGCCGGGGCGGACCCCTTTCAGGCACTGACAGGCACAGTGGCCCTGAGCCCCCCTGGCACGCCCCCCAGGTCTAGCAGAGGTGAACTGGCAATGATCAGGGGCAGGAATCACGTGGCAGCTCTCTGGTCTCAGAAGGCCCAAGGGAGTTAGAATTGCCGTAGAGACTAAATGAGGCCCTCTGAGCCTGAAAGATACACAGCGGTAAAGCACCTGGGGAGTGTGAGGTGGTGGTAGTGTCACCACTGATTCATTCTAAAGAATGTTCTTTGACTCCATCCCCACCCACTTTGGTTCAGGCCCCGTGCTAGGCAGCAGGAATGTAGTGGAGAATGGCCCAGACAATTCTCTGCCCTCGGAGGTCTGGTGCGAGTCTAAAATTTTACAAGTTCTGGTGCAGTCACTAAATCCCAAGCACCATTCTCATGAAGAGCCAGCATTGTTTGCGTGTGGGCAGTGCGCCAGCATTTCTGTGCAAGTCCCACGTGTGGGGAGGGAGGATGCTTGGCAGGTGCAGCCCCTGTCACT
This sequence comes from Potos flavus, assembly GCA_028534135.1. Classification (NCBI taxonomy): domain Eukaryota; kingdom Metazoa; phylum Chordata; class Mammalia; order Carnivora; family Procyonidae; genus Potos; species Potos flavus. The sequence goes on along the minus strand of CM052885.1, from coordinate 30,698,287 downwards.
GAGATCAATATGCAAGAGCCCAGTTCTGGGGGAGGATGGTGGCTTCTGTCCCTCAACAACCACTCTTTAGCTCAAGCCGGCCAACTCACTCGCAGGCAGTCCCAGGCCCAACCTAAGATTTCCGAAATTCCTGTGGACACAGATTATTACGATCTGGGGAAATGTGGGGCCACCTGGGTGGTTAAGCATCCGCTCTTGATTTCAGCTCAAGTCATGATCTCAGGGTCGTGAGATCGAGCCCCATGTCAGGCTCCACACTGGGCATGGAACCTGCTTAAGATTCTCTCTCTCCCTCTCCCTCTGTCCCTGCCCCCTGACCCCAGCTCATGCTCCCTCTCTCTGTCTCTCTCTCTCTCAAAATAAAATAAAATAAAATAAAATAAAATAAAATAAAATAAAAAAAGATCTGGGGAAATGTGCTCCCAGAGCTGGCGCTTTAGTGAAGTCCAAGCTTCCGGCAGTGTTGTCCAGCCCAGTAAGAGCTTTGTGGTCACCCTCTTAGTCAATTTTGGCTCCTCATCTCCTGTTCCTTTTCTCTTCTTAAGAACCTATGAAGTCACTATAAATTCAAAAGTGCTTTTCCTCTGCAGGACAACAGCAGTGGAAGCCTTACAGGGGACTCTTGACATATCTCTATCTATGTATTGTTTATCTGTAAGATGAGAATTGCTAGTCCCATAAAGCCAGAGATATGTTATGAAAATCAGAACTGAATGTTGCATATCTTTCAGCTGAGCTAGACAGAAGTTGTGTGGACTCATTTAGTCCAGCATCATTCAGAAATGAGCTGCCTCCACAGTCATTCAGAACTGCAGAAGCAAGCACCAAGACTGAGGAAATGGAATTATCAGCTACTGAATATGAAATCAATACCAAGCAAAATTAATTCAAAGACACCCACACTTCAATACATTGTATAACTATTGCACAAACTTCAGAGCACCAAAGACGGAGAGAAGACTCCCAAAGCAGCCAGACACCAAAAGCAGATTCCTCCAGAAGAGCAGCAGGAACAATGGAATAATGTAGAAGGTTGTAGAACACAGTGGGAAAATATCTTAGAAGTGCTGAGAGGAAACAATTATCGGGGCAGAAATAACGTTTTCTGACAAATCAAACAGTACAACCAACTGATCTTTCCTAAAGAAACTACGAATGATTGTATGGCAGGAAGAAAGAAAATGATCCCAGGAGGAGTATCTGAGATGCAAGAATATCTTCATGACTCAAGGTAGGGAAAGATTTCTTAAACTCCATCAGAGAATTACAGTCTGTAAAGGAAAAGATGAACATATTCAATTACATTAAAATTAATGCATTTCATCAAAAGGCATCATAAAATGTGTGAGGCACATCCTGGAGGAATATATTTGCAATAATTGTAACAGTCAACGAGATCCACACTATGAGAAAGAATTACTCTGAATCAGTAAGAAAGAGGCAAACTCACAAGAAATTCGTAACCAATAAAAAACAATTTAAAATTTTACAGAAGATGAAAGACATGAAAGTAAACTCGATCTTATCTGTAATCATAAAAAATTAAAACCTAATGAGATACATAAAAAATCCCAAGCAATATGCCAAATGACAACAACAACAACAAAAACCCTTCTTGAACTAATAAGTGAGTTTAGCAAGTTGTAAGATACAATATTAATACACAAACAATTGATCATGTTTCTATCAACTGGTATTGAACAACTAGGAAATGAAATTTGTAAAAAGCAATACTATTTACAATAGCTCCCCCCCAAAAAAAATACTTAGGCATAAATATAGGACGTGCATATAGTATCTGTATGCTAAAAAGAACAAAATATTGATGAAAGAAGTCAAAGAACATCTCAATTATTGGAGAAGCATACCATGTTCATGGATTGGAAAACTCATCATAGTAAAGATGTCAATTCTCCCCCAAATTGGTCTATAGATTTAACACAAAATCCCAACAGATAGATATTGTAGATATTGACAGTCTGCTTCTAAAATTTGTGTGGATGCAACAGAACTAGGGAAGAGGATGAGCTATCTCCTGAAATGGGCAGAAATGTGAGCCCCCTGCACTGACAACTCTTTTGATTAGTGTAACTTTACAGAAAGTTTTAAAATCTGATAGTGCGATTCCTCCACACCAAAGATGGCTCCCTCTCCCCATCATTCCAAATCTCCAGTGGTCTCATAGTCCAACATATTCTCTTTTTTTTTTTTTCAAAATTATTTTATTGCTTTATAAAAGAAAAAAATTATCCACTATGCAGTGTAAGAAATAGAACATTACCACTCTCTTTGGAGGTCTCAGTACACTCATTCCCAATCCCATCACTCTCTCTGTCAGAAGGGTCATTCTCAGAAGGTGCTGAGGAGAATAGGTTCTGAGGGAATTGGAGAGTGGCAACGAGTTCAGATTTTGTATTTGTTGGATTTGAGGAGCTTGAGGGGCAAAGCCAGGACTGGGGTGGGGCAAACGAGGTGCTCAGGGTGCAAAATTTAATAAGGCATTCACCCTCAGGGTCCTGCCAGAGCAGGGTTGGCCCCTGCAGTGGAATATCTGCATGGAGACTTCCAAGTGGGCCAGTGGATGTGTGGGACTGAAGGCCCAGGATCACCAGCCTATATGGTGCTTAGAAGCACAGATTTAACAGGAGTGAGGAGAGGGAGAACCAAGGAGGCTCACAAGGACATCCTAAGGAGAACCCAGGGAGGAGAAGAGCCTGGAAAGTCTGAGACAAACCAACAACAACAAAGCCACTTGGTGCTCATGTTGAGGCTCATGTCCAGTTAGAGGCCTCTCCCTCAGGCCTCTAACTGGACATGCTACCTGGTGGACATTTAGTTCTTTCCCTGGGCTGACCCACATGGGTATAAACCTAGCACAAAAACAAATAAATGCAGAGCCCAGAGAGAATGGGGAGAAGGTTTGGTTTCTCCACCAAGGGGATAATAAAAGGCTGGACAGGGCTGAGAGGTGATAAACCTGGAATGGTATTGCCCTGGGTGTCAGATACTATAACCCAGGGGCCCAAAACAAAGGCCCACAACGCCAGGCTGGCACTGCGAGTAGGTAAAGGGAGCCAGGAAAAGGAGATAGCATTCCACAGTGAAAGTGAGCAACAGAAAATATGCCACACAATGGCGTGGGGTTGGGGGGTAAAAGGAAGGTGGTCCACTGAGGATGCCAGATCCTTTTTACAGAAATAGTCACCATTCATTCAGACTGCTCTGGCCTGGGAATGTGTTCGCTGTGTCTAGAACTATGGATTTCTCAAGAAATGTCTGAAATCCGAATTTTTCATGTGAAATATCCTGTTTTAAATGTTGGCAACTTATTCAGAAATGTTTTTAAAACCTGTATATGCCCACATCGTTTGGGCCAAGAAGACACAATCCACAGGCCAAATCACCCAAGTCCTTCCATCGGCGACCTCAATGTTAACCACTTGAATTTTCTAAAAAAAATCTACTCTTCTCCCTGGGGCCAGGCTTCCTTCCCCACTTCCCTCTTGATTCCCACCTAACTTCACCTGCAGAGCTTTTAACCAGACAGAAGAGAAGAGAGATGGCCTGCAAAGGGAAGTATGCCCTACACGAGCAAATGAAAGCTCTTCTACGGTTTCTTTTTGCAGATATTTGGCTGCTGGGTCTGGATCCTGGTAGCTGCCACCCAGGTAGCAAATCCATTGCTGCAAGGATGGGTGATGTATGTCTCCCTCACCTCCTTTCTCATCTCCCTGATGTTCCTGTTGTCCTACCTGTTTGGATTTTACAAAAGATATGAGTCCTGGCGAGTCCTGGTAAGAACCAGAGGGAGTGACCCAGACCCCTGGGCTCCTCCTGATGTCCATCCTGGGGTATTGTGAGGACAAAGGTCCTTCTGGGCTGGGACGGGAGTGGGAGGCGGGGTTGGGACCAGAGACCAGAGATCAGAAACCAGAGGCCTTGTCAGGGCTGGGCCACTAGGAACTAAGACTTTTTATCTTAATGTGTTTACTACTAAGCCAGAATGAAAGCACTCCTTTGCCACAGCAAGTGTTTCATTGTATTCCCCTCCATTGTCTTCCTTGTTAGGAATATACATATCCTATATCAAGCACATCCTGACTCGTTTCCCTTTAAATTTTATTTATGGTTAAATCGTTGGAGCAGCATTAAAGGACATGATAGTGGGGGGGGGGGATCACCCCAGTCCCACAGTAATTCCTCTATTCCTTGCAAATTTTATGTAAAAGTGTATATATAATCACGCCGAACCAATAATTTTGGTGTCAATTCTTTCATTAACATTATGTCATTAAATTGTTTTCATGTCACGTCATCTTGATAACCATTTAAAATGTTGCTGTATCGAACAATTTAGAACATATACGAAAGTAGGGAACATCACAGTATGGACCCTCAAGTAACCACAACCCAGATTCCTGCACTATTAACATTTTCCCACACTTGCTGCACCTAGCCTTTTTTTCCTAAAGAATTTAAAGCAAGCCCAAAACATCATGTTGTTCCATTCTGCACACTTCAGTATGACTCCAAAAAAATATGCGCACTTTCTTAGATCATCACGCTTATATAAAGTTATTAACAGTCATTCCTTGGTATCTTCTAAGACCCAGGGCCATGTTCAGATTTACCCGCTTACACCTGAAACCTCTTTTTACCGTTGGCCTGTTTGATCGGGATCCTCCCAGGGGCCACGCGTTGGCCTTGGCAGTCAGGGTTCCTGGGTACCTTTAACCCAGAATGGCTCTCCCTGCCAGTGACTGGTTGAAGAAGGCGGGTCAGCTGTCCTATAGAAGGTCTGATGTTTTGGGGTTTGCTTCTTCCCGGTGTGATGTGACTTGCTCCTCCAAGTCCCTAAACTGAAGATGGGTGAACCTTTCTGGCAATAATACTTCATTAAGTGGCTTCTGGTCACATCACATGGTGACTGGTGATCCCTCTTCCACTGTGACAGGCTTACCCCTGTCAACTTTTTCCCTAATGCTTTTTTTCCTCCTCTTAATGAGTTTCCCCTGAACCGAATATCTCATTAGGGATTGCAAAATGCCAATTTGCAAAATGCCAATGATGACATTCCTCCTGGAATGGATAACCCTTTTTAATGACTGCCTGACATTCTCGAGTTGAAGAAAGCACGCTGCTGAGCGTTCAGCACAGAGGCTCAACCGCTGGAATCTGGAGTCCGACAAGCCTGACTCTACCCACTCCGCCACGTGTTAGCTCAGCCCCAGTCTCGTCGCCTGCACATCGGGGTGCCCACAGCTGCAGCCTCATGGCGTTAGCTGTGGGAATGAATGAGGCGGCGTGCACATACTGTTAGCACATAGCAGGTCTTCGTGACGCTAATGGTTAAAAGCACAAGCTTGGAGTTAATCTGGCCTAGGTTCAAATCCTGACTCGGCCGTTGATTCATCAACGGCCGTTGACTTTGAGCTTCTATTTCCTCAAAATGATAGTAATGTTAAGTGATGCCGACCCCGTAGTTGACAAGTTTACATGAGGTACAGCACTCAGCCAAATGCTGGCTCGGACTGATGTCACTGTTGGCATTTATTAATCCACTATGGTTCGCTGCATCGCTAGTTCATCAGAAACACCGCAGAAGGCAAGAGCAGGAGTCTGGGGAGCAGGCTGGTCTCTTCAGCCCGCTCCTCCTGGCTATATAGTCTGAGGGGAAAGTGTCCACCCGCTTCCGTGCCCCCATGACCCGGCCGTGGCCCCCTCTGCCTTTCCAGGACAGCCTGTACCACGGCACCACCGGCATCCTGTATATGAGTGCCGCGGTCCTGCAGGCACACGCCACCATCGTTTCTGAGACCCAGGACCTGAAGAACTACTTCATCAACGTCGCGGCCTCGGTAAGCGCGGGACAGAGCACAGAGCCGCTGGGGGGGTGGGGGGGCGGCCCCAGCCCCTCGCAGGAGGCTCCATTCTGTCCCCTGCAGACAGATGACTCTGAGCCTCAGGCTGACAGGGCCTTGGAGGACAGGAGGAGCTGTGTGGGTGCGCGCACGCGTGTCTGTGTGTGTGTGTCCGTGTGTGTGCTGTATGTGCGTATATGTGTGTCTGTGTGTGTGTGCTATATGTGCATGTATCTGTGCGTGTGTCTGTGTGTGTGTGTGTGCTGTGTGTGCTGTGTGTGTCTGTGTCTGTGTGTGCATATATGTATCTGTGTCTATGTGTGTCTGTGTGTATGTGTATATGTGTGTACGTGTCTCTGTATGTCTATGTGTGTGTGTATGTACATGTGACTGTGTCTATGTGTCTGTGTCGGTATGTGTGTGTGTCTATTGTGTCTGTGTGTGTCTGTGTATATGTGTGTATGTGTCTGTATGTCTATGTGTGTGTCTGTGTGTCTGTGTGTGTGTGTACATGTGACTGTGTCTGTGTCCGTGTGTGGATCCACACACCTACCCCCCACGGTCTGGCCCGGCACCCTCTGAGCTCTCTCCTGCTGCTCACCCCCGGTCAGCTGTTCCAGCCGCGCCGGCCTCCTCCAACCGTGCCTGAACACAGGGCTCCTGCTCTCGCCGCTCCCTGGCAGGGACACCCCTGCTCCAGGAGGCAAACCCCTCGCCCCCTTCTGTTCCCTTTCACCGACCACCTTCCCGGGAGGCCTTGCCCTGCCCCCTCCCCAGCAGGCCCTGTATTCTCTCTGGCGTATTTTCTCCTGCGCACTTATCCCCATCGAACCTGCCACTCTCCTGGTTTATCTTGCTTACTTTCTGCTTCTACCACTAGTATGTAACCACCGTGAGGGTAGATATTTTTGAACGTTTCATTCGCTGTTAGGGCTACTGTCATTTTTGAAGTATAGCAGATGCTTGAAAGGTATTTGTTGAATGAGTGAATGAATGAATGAGGACAGGGCGTGAGTGGACAGTGGGGCACAGTGAGGCTGGGATGGTCATCCAGGCCTGGAAGGCCCGTTAAGGCCAATGGCCTCTATCCTGAGAAGCAGGGACTCCCCACACAGTTTCAAGCATAGGACAGGAGCAGCTCAATCACACCTTCCTCTTGGGACAGATTAGAGGGAAAGAGTGAGCAGAAGTGGGCAAGTTGAGGCCATGAGAAGTCTTGGTGATGGATGACGGCAGCCGAGACAAGGGAGAAGTGAGCAAACCAAGAGATGGTCAGGCAGTACCCGCAGATGAGTTTGGGGATGGCTTTGGACGTGGCGGTGGGGGAAGGGAGACGTCAGGCTGGTTTCTGTCGGGCAGCGGGATGAGATGAGGGTCCTGGAGGCCCCCTGAGCTGGTGAGGCTCGAGAGGAAAGCTCAGCAGTCCATTCTGGACCACTGAGAGCTGGAGGGGCCTCCAAAGCGCTCACGAGGTGCTGACAAGCAGGCGCTCAGAGCAGGGTCCTGGGCTACCGGGTGGACACGTGGGGGAAGTCATCGGAGTCCAGACTGGCTGGGACAAGGGGACAGCGAGGGAGATGGGACCCAGGGCAGGGATCGAGCGAGCCTGCTCTCTGCCCAGGTTCTGGAGGACACGTGTGCCCAGGAGAGTCGGAGCGGGAGCCCAGAGGGTGTCTGGGGATGGCGAGTGTCGGGGAGGGTGGGGGCAGCGGCGGCTGCCTGGCAGGGCATGGGACGGGCAGGGGGAGCAGGGTCAGGACACACGGACTCCCAGGCTGCAGGGGAGGGGTGGGGGCGGCCGTCGGCCCTGGCCACCGCGAACATGGGAGCCTCCCGTCTCCTTCCAGTTCTTCGCCTTCATCACCGCCCTGCTCTACATCCTCCACGCCTTCAGCATCTACTACCACTGAAGCGGCAGGGAGCCGGGCCGCGGGGAGGAGCGCCCCGGCGAGGAGCGCCCCGGCGACACCTCGATAAGGGGCTCCCGAAGGTCGCTCTCAACATCGGCCACGTGGATGACAAACAGAACATCAGCGAGAACATCGGCGGGCTGAGGACAGCCCAGCTTCTCAGACTGAGTGATGAAATCACACTCTGGCATCTCCGTTTGGACATTTTAATTCATTATGGCGAATATGAAAAAGCTGGGTCGGTGGGGGGAGGTTGTTTGCTTGTTTGGTTGGTTGGTTTGGTTTTTGCCTGGGCAAGTAACTGTCCCTGCCGACAGGGAACCTCACTCTCCTGGAAAACTGATATCCGAAGTCCTCGCCGGTGAGAATCCCAGATCTGCCATTTGTCACACCTGTTTGGGGATTCTACCTCAGCAGCAAGGGTCCCCCAGAGCTGGTTTAAGGGAACATTCAAGTCTTGTTTTGTTAAAATCAAAATGGTGCTGTCGATGCCTTCAGATTCGAAGAAGACCCACAGACCTTGTTCCTGATGCATGGTTCTGCCTTCACTCTGGAGCAGGGGTCCAAATGCTGACGGGAGACGAGCCACACTGCCCGCCCCCCCATTCCACTCCCCCTTCCCTTTCCTCCCCAATTCTGGGATCCAAGGAAAATCTTCATAAAAGCAACTTTGAGGGTAGATTTGTGGGGAAAATAAGTGACTGACTCTACAAAGTTGTTATGCAGCAAGACCTGGGGGAGGGGCGGCCTGCTTCTCCACGAGTCAAGCCTGTCAGAAAACTGCAAGGCTGCAGGACACCTGTGCCAGGCCTCCAGAAAGCTGCCTCCTGAGGACTAGAAGCCACCTTTTCCCTCAGAAAAGACCATCAAGGAAATGAGGCAAGATGTTCCAGGCAAGGATTCTTCTGTGGGCTTCTGTCCCACCCCATGGGACATCTCAGGAGGCCAGAAGGACCCCCGTCCCAGGGCCTGTGCTCTTCCACATGCACCCATGCCCCCTGCGTCCCCACCAGTGGCGTCAGCCGCATGGGGCCTCATTCGGGGAAGGGCTCGCACACCCCGACATGCAAAGGCCTCCATGATTTGGGGCCATTCTCAAGCAAAAGGGCGGCGTTATGCACGCAGAAACAGAAAATCGAGGTGCTCAATGTCCGAGTAAATGTTTTTCAAAAGGAAGCTGCAGTCTCTGGCCTGTCTCCCTCTGTGCTGGGCTTCTACCCCTGTCCCCCGTCTGAGCACCGGGCCTCCTGACCCGGTTAAGGGGGGACACAGCCCCACAGCCACACGTGTCTGCTCTGGTTTTGAAATGAAATAAATTATTATGGGAAAGGGACGAGTCTCAGCCGATTCTGGGGCTTACAGTTTTGTACCAATTTTTTTGCTGCTCCTGGGGGGATGGGGGGCGGGTACAGGGAGCCACCAAAGAGAAAATTCTGGCTTATTCTTGTTGACCACTCACTCTCCGACCACCATGTCATCTTGAAAAGCCACCATTTATCCCTCGTTTTATTGCCTGGGATGATTACTGTTCAATATCTACCGAGTAGCCATATCCAAATAAAAGTTGTTTGTACAGTAAGAAGTATTAAGTTGGTGATTTTATGACGTTAGCGGCTAGAACTCGCCACCATCCCACACATCCTGAGAGCAGTTTCACACGGGCACCCAGGGGAGGGTCTGAGGGCCTAGCCCACCAGCCTTGCTCCTGGGGCAGCGGCAAGGGAGGCCGAGTTTGTCTCCAAGGCCTGGGGCCTGTGTCATTTCCACTTCAGTAAGGACAGTTTGAATGCAAGTTCCAGAAATGAAACTTAGGCAAAGCTGGGGGTGCACTAGCTGGGCCTGGGAGGTGAAGAGGCTCCCGCAGACACAGTGGACCCCTTGCCCGGCCCTCTGCGCCATTCCCACTCTTTCTGACAGAGTGCTGTCCTTCTCTCTTGCCACACTGCAAGGTGCCCCATCCATGACCCACAGTGGACCAGACCCTGAGCCCCAGCTCCCCCAAGTTCACTAGCAGTGGCCATACTGCCCAGCCTGCCACCACCTTCCAGTCCTGGGGGCCAGCTCTCCTGTCTGTGTAGGGCTCTTCCCAGGCTCAGGGACCTTCCAGTCCCTCATCACTGGGTATCGTGGGACCTGGGTCCCCAGAGCCAGGCACCTCCCTCAGGAACACTCGGCCATCCCTCCAGCCATGGATAAGATTCTGTCCCTCCCTGCCCCCATGGTGGCACCCTGTCAGGATGGGGCCAGCTCAGTCCTGCTATTGCCTCCGTGCACGTGCCGGACATTATGTTCCCTCCTCCTGGGAACACGAATGCCCTGTCCCTCTTGTCCACATGAAAAACCCTTGTTAATCTTGCAGGAGATCTTTCTCGTCCCCTAGAGTTAATCACTGTCTCCTTGGGTTGCCTCTGCTCCAGGGGTGTTTGTCGCTGTCACAGAGTTGCCCCATGTGCTTCGGGGTCTCCCCGACTAGACTATGAGATCTTCAAGGGCAGGGGTTTGGCTCTTGGATATTTTGCCATCATTGCCCTTCCCTGCCCTCCCTGGCTAGACCCCACCAGTCTCAGCTCTGCCCCAGTATGGTTGACCAGGATGAGGACTTGCAAAGGCCAGAGCCACTCTGCAGGGACTGAAGGCAGAGCTGGTTCCTGAACCCTCCCTGTCTTTACCTCCAACCCACAGTCTGACATCCTGAGCACAAAAATCTGTTCTCTGCTCGGTCCTCTACTCCCGGACTCCCATGGGGCAGTTTAGCTCCTTCCATCCCAGAACCCTAGAACTTCACAGTGAGAAAGAGCCCAGTCACTGCCACCAAGGCCAGGCCAGCTCTAGCAGCCTGTGGGGCCCGAGCCGGGCAGCGCCATGTCTGACCAGAGCTACCCGGCCTGGCTGCCTTGCCGGTTCTGAGTCCAGCACGCAGTAGGGCTAATGAGAAGGTATTAAGGACCCTCTCTCGGGGAGTCCTTCCGAGGCAGCTACTAAACCTGGACTCCAAAACTGTCTGAGCCAACCTTGCAAGGCACAAGGATTGGGGGCCAGAGGCAGCTGTGGCCTTGAGTGTCACAAGGCAGGATCCTCTGTATTGTCTGCGTGGAGAGCCCTGGCGGCTGGGGCGGCTGCTCTTTGTCGGCAGTTGATCCCTTACATGGGCACCCACTCTTACCTCTGGTAAGAAGGAAATGCAGCGGACAGTTGTCTCAAGGTCAACTCCACAAGCACCTGCCCTGGACCCTGAATTGGGAGATCGTGGAGGGCGGGGAGGAGCGTCCAGAGGACCCCCGCTTCTGCATCTTTCTGTGACTCAGGCAAGGCATGCCGCTGCTTCCGAACCTGTCCTCTCCGTAAGCTGGGATGCGCGGGTACCCCCACACCATAATCACTAAGGGCGGCACGTCAAGATGGAGAGATATCAGCGTGAGGTCATGCCAAGGGGAAGTTGGTTCCAGGTCTGGCTGGGTTGAGGTGTAATCATACCAACCTGTAGGAATGTCAAGGTGTGTTTATGTCAGGTCATCTCAAGGAGCACATAGGGGAAGGTGCGGCTGTGAGGCACAGAGAAAAACAGCGTTGGCAGTAGGTTTGGGAGCCTGCGAAGCGTAACCATTACAGACTTGATTAATCGAAACTGGCAGGAACCCATGAGACACCCCTGAAGTTACGTCCCTTCCTTCTGCAATGATAGAAAACAACCTCACCATCATTAAGATGATGGAACTATTTCTCCTTCCTGAGTTAAGACTCCTAACAACGGATAATGGTTCAGGAGCAGGACGAAGGTGGGAAACACGTTGAAAGCGCTCGGTGCAGTTACCCAGCTGCGCCACTGGGTGGCGTGTGGGCTCCACTCGAATACCCGGAGAGGTCCCGGTGACAGCAGGTAGTCCGTGAGGAGTGGCACGACCCAGGAGGGATCTTTGGGGAATCTTACCAGGGAAGGCTTCTCCTGCACAGAGAGTGACACAGAAGGGCCTCCTGCCTTCAGAGCTTTGCCCACTGCCTCACACATGGGGAAACTGAGGCCCAGGGACAGACTGTGCCTTTATAGTTTGTCTGTTGAATCAGAGCTGAAGGAAAGGGGATGGATACTGCAGAGACCCCCTGTGTCCCTTACTGTCACTGTGGCTGAGTGATGGCTGGGCCCAAGCTGTGAGAAAAGGTCTGCTCTGCCTGGATGGAGGAAAGAGGGGCTTCTGTCTGACGCCCTTCCTAGCTATCACCACCGTCTCCACCTGTTTGTGGTCTGCTATGCTCCCCAAATGCCCAGAGCCTTCTGGGTCCCTTGGTGGTGAGCCTGCGCCAGAGAGGGACACATGCTTGGCAGAGCTGAGCAACCATGGCAGCTCCCAGGGGCGGCTGGGGGGAGGGGGGTGTCAGGCCACAGGGTTACAGGAAAAGAATTGCAATGGCATCACATGGTTAAAAACCATCATGTTGCTTTAATTAGCTTCTGTCTATCTGGTACATGCCTAGGTTTCCAGAAGCTGCCGGTGGCTCCCCCGGCCTGACCCAGCTTCCCAGCCTGCCCCTGCAGTGTTCCTGAACAGACATGCTTATGGACGTGGCTCAGGGCCTGGACCTTGCTATGTGGCCCTACCCATAGCTCAAATTCTGCAGCTGAATCCAAGGATAAGCCACCCCAGCGAGCACCAGCACCCACAGTCTTGGGCACGTGCCTTCTCTCTGCCTCAGTCTACTTCTCTACGTACTGAGGCACGTGCAAAGGAGACTTCAAAGGCCATCTGGAGCCACTACCTCGTCCTAGGCAGGGGGACCAGGAGGGTGGAAGGGAGAATCGAGGAGGGAGACCCCAAGCCACTTTCATGTACTGAGAGGGCAGGTCATGTGGCCCGAGTCGAATCCCAGGGGTCCCGCCAAGCCAGTCTCCTTTGGTATGGATTCAGGAGACACAGTGGTGGGAGAAGCTGGGATCCTCGGGCAAGGGCAGAGCCCCGCCGGGACACATGCCTTCTGGGAACAGCCATGATGTCTGCTTGCAGCAAAAATGCAGGTTTAGTTCTGTTGCATGCATTTTTGCTGTACGTGTCCTGCATGCCCGTCCCAGGCCGAGCCCTCCTGCTCTTAAGAATGTGGGGTGGGGTGTGGCAGGGGCCGGATGGCTCATGTCCTACAGGGACAGGCAGGGACTCCAACTGGAAGTAGAGGGGAGGAATTTACAAGGGGTCTCCTAGAAAATGGGACCTCGAGGAACTTAGAATGATCAGCGGTCAGCCACATACTCTTCCCCGGTCTAGAGCTACCCGGCTGGAGTTTTAAAGGATAAGATGTGGCCAAGTGGGGAGGGCGGTTAGAATAGGGAACGGTGTAAGGAAGGGTCCCAGAGCTCAGAGCAGCCCTGCTTCAGGAGCCAGCGGTAGCCAGGTTGGCTTGTGTGAGAAACAGGCTAGTCATACCTCCCATGCGTTCCAGAAGACGGCCAGATAAAGCAGGGTATGAATGGCCCCAGCTCTGGGGAGAGCTTTGTCTGTAAAGCAGTGGGCCTCCTCCAGGAAGCAGCTGGCTCCTCTCAGGCCTCCAGTGCAGTCACCATTCCCAACAGACCTGTGTTCTCAGTCCTGAATTAGACCAGAGTATTGTAGAGCTCTGTGTCAAAACACTTGTGTGGCTGAAACGAGCCAGGCTCCTGGGATCTCTAACTGGTGCAGTTTAAATGAAACATTCGCCTTTTGTTTCACAAGTAGAGGTGAAAGGATACTCTAGAAGTAAATTCACACTAAAGTGTAAATGGTTACTACAGGCCATTCCTTCTTCTGCTAATGTTTATTGAGAAGCAGTCGGCCCGCAGTCAGAGGCTTTGACCTGGGCCATTCACTCTCCTTCTGGCCACTCTGCTGTGGGAATGAAGTAAGGTGCGGTGGGTCAGCGGCCTCACTACTTCACCCTCCTCACATCTTCCCAACCCTTTGCCATCGGGGAACACACAGAAAATAATATAATTTATTACATTGGGACAAACTGGGACAACTGTGTGGGGCTTAGTGAAAACACTCATTACATTATCTTTATAGGTACATTTAATTATAATAAAAATAATTCAAAAGTATTAGGGGAGATAGTAAAGTTGGAATTGGTATGAAACATCAAAATAGAGTCTTTTCAAACAAACACCTGCTGGCATTTAGGTGCATACATTTTGGTGTAAGTTTGTTTGCTTGAACGGGCTACAGTCAATTCGTGATCCAGACTTTTTTTTTTTTTTAAGATTTTATTTATTTATTTGACAGAGAGAGAGAGAGCACAAGCAGGGGGGCAGCAGGCAGAGGCAGAGGGAGCAGACTCCCCGCTGAGCAGGGAGCCCAACGTGGGGCTCAATCCCAGGACCCGGGGATCATGACCTGAGCTGAAGGCAGATGCCCAACCCACTGAGCCACCCAGACGCCCCTGATCCAGACTTTTAGATGATTCCTCAGTTGAGTGAATGGAATTGTCCCCAAGGTCTGCAGGTGACTGCCTTTCCCAGTGGGCACCCAAATGCCCACGTTGGAAGGACTGCACATGAGTTCAGAAATATTTAGTTATTAGGGTCTGGATGTCAAGAAGAACTCTCATCTCTGGAATTTTATGTAAGTAATGTATTAGAGCTTTGGGACCCTCAGATGCCTGTATGTAACCGCTTTTGACTTGTGGCTTTAGGCAGAAATCTAAGTTCACAAACAGCGTTGCAACATTTAAGAGAATGTAAAATTCATCATATTTAAAATTCAGTATTTGAAATTAAAAGGTTAAAAATGACTTTATGAGACCACTGAAGCACTTAAGAAGGAAAACACATATATTAAACTTACCAAGACGGTTTGAAATACTGGAAGGTATAAGGCCCATGAAAAGTGATTGCTAGCTATACACTAGCACCAGATAATCCAAAAATAAAATTAAGAGAACAATTCCATTTACAATAAAAAAAAGTCTCAAAAAAGAATAAAACGCTCAGGAATAAATTCAATTTAGAAAGTGCCAGATCTGTAAACTGAAAACTGCAAAATGTTGTTGAGATAAAATTTTTTAAAATCTAAGTAAATAAAAGATATCCCATGTTTAATGGGTCAGAAGACTTAATATTCTTTTTCTTTTTTTTTAAGATTTTATTTATTTACTTGAGAGTGAGAGAGTGGGCATGCAAGAGAGAGCACCAGGGGAGTGGCAGAGGGAAAGGGAGAAGCGGGTTCCCCGCTAAGCAGGGAGCCCGATGTGGGACTAGATCCCAGGACCCTGGGATCATGACCCGAACCAAAGGCAGATGCTTAACCAACTGAGCCACCCAGGTGCCCCAAAAGATTTAGTATTCTTAAGATGACAATATTTCACCAATTAACCAACAGATTCCACATAATCTCTATCAAAACCCCAATGGCAGTTTTGCAAAAATTGATAAGCTGACACCCCCCCAAATTCATGTGGAAATTCAAAGGACCCAGAATAAACAAAACAATTCTGAAAAAGAAAAACAAAGCTGGAGGACTCACTTTCCCCAATATCAGAACTTAATACAAACTATACTAATCAATATAGCAGTGTACTGGCAAAGGTTAGACATATGGATGAAAGGACTACAACTGAAAATGCAGAAATAAACCCTCATGTTTATGGTCAACTGATTTTTGACACGAGTGCCAAGACAATTCAATGGGAGGAAATCATCTCTTTGATGGACGATGATGGAACAACTAGATATCCACATGCAAAGAATGAAGTTGGAGCCATACTTCATAACAGATATAGAAATTAACTCCAAATGAGTCAAAAACCTAAAACGAGAGCTAAAACTGTTAAAGTCGTATGAGGAAACATAGGAGTTAATGTTTGTGACCTTGGATTAGGCAATGGTTTCTTCAATGTGGCACCAAAAGGACAAGCAAGAAAGAAAGAAAGGAAAGAAAGGAAGGAAGGAAGGAAATTAGATTTGATGAAAAATTTAAAGCGTATGCCTCAAAGGACACTATTAAAAGAGTAAAATGACAACTCACAGAATGGGAGACGATACGTCCAAATCAGATCTCTAATAAGAGACTTATATCTGGAATATATAAAGAACTCTTGCAACGCACCAATTTTTAAAATTCCCATTAAAACGTGGACAAAGGATTTGAATGAAAAAGGCATATAAGTGGTCAATAAGCGTGTGCCGAGCGTTTATCTTTATTCGCCAGTCTGGAAATGCAAAATAAACTCACACGCTTATCACAAGAGCTCAGATTTGAAATAACAACACCCAAAGCTGGCAGCGAGGCCGAAAACCCAGATCCCTTCTACATCCCTGATGGAATGTGAGTCAGACGGCACAGCGCTCTGCGAAACTGAACGTGCTCCTACTATGTGACCCGCTGGCTGACTCCTGGGGGCTTGTCCCAGAGAGATGAAACCTCCCTGCACACAAATGGTCCCCACAGCTGTATGTGTAATAGCCCCCACCTGGAAACAACCCAGATGTTCTTCAACAGAAGATAGTCAACCAACTGTGGTGCGTCCATAACACAGGGTAGGACTCAATAATGAAAATGAATGAATTATTGACACAGAATCTTGGAGGAGTCTCTGGAGAACTATGCTGGATCTAAAAAAAAAATCCCCAAATATTATATACTGTAGGATTCCATTGAAATAATACTCTTGAAATGACAAAAATAGAACAGATTAGCGGACTCGGGGGTTAAGGACGGGGTGGGGCGGGAGGGAAGCAGACATGGTTATGAAAGGACACATCGGGGGCCCTCCTGTATGTTGACTGTGGGGATGGATAGACAGATCTACCTGTAATCACCCTAGATAGAACCAAACATGCAGCCACACACTCATACTCACACACACACACTAATGAGTACAAGTAAGCCTAGGGACATCTGAACAAGACCAGCAGACCACCAACATTAACATCCTGGTCGCCATATTGTTCGACATTGTCCCAAGATGTTACTATTAAGGAAAACTGGCAAAGGACACACATGATCTCCCCGCATTTTTTCTTACAACTGCATGGGCATCTATGATGGTCCAAAATTATGTCTTTCGTTTTGTTTTGAAGTGTTTTTGATCAGAAGGCAGGAGGCCTGGGTTCTGGCCATGATTGTTCCTGTATGAGTCACTCGGGCGACCCTAGGAGGGACACTTTACTTCCATTTCACTTTGTCTCCTTATCTGGAAGGTAAAGGTTTCTACGTCCCCAAGGCATCCTGCAGTGTGGACAGTCGAGTCACAGCTGTGGAGGTGGCATGACTTAAAGGCACAGATGAGAGGCTGCACAGAACAGACCCCCGGGGATGAGCCCTGCCCCTGCAGGGGCTTGGGGTGGGGGGTGGGGGTCTCAGGGCCGGGCAAGGCACAGGATGTGAGGTGCTGGGGACGAGGAGTCCCGACCTGGGAGTCACTCGTGCTGCAGGCCCAGGGCCAAGCCAGCCGAGGGCCAGCTGTCCTGTGTTAGGACGGCATGCCTGCTCCCTGTGGGCGGCAGAGAACCCGGCCGGGGCAGGGGCAGCCAGGAGCAGAGCAGAGAGCGACAAGAAGGCTGCTGTGGCCTTGTAGGGACCTGGGCCCACATCGGCCAGCGCTTGGCTAACTGAGTTGGTCAGAGTCCAGTTTAGAAAACAGAAACCAGTTAGGTATTTCACAGAGAGAGGATTTAGTTCGGGGACCTGTGACAAACGGCTTGAAGGGCTGAAGGAGTAAAAAAGAAGGAAGAGAGGTAACCCAGAGATTAGTGACTGCAGGAAGTCGGCACAGCCCTGAGGCCCGGAGGGGCACCCCGTAGCCCAGGAAGGCAGCACTGCTGACCCTGTGGCAGGGGGCCGGCTGCCAAGGGAGAAACCACCAGAAGCCCCTGGTGCCCATAGCTGCCTGTAGCAGCCGGAACCACTTCCCTAGCAGAGGGCAAGAACAGGGGCTTCTCCCCCTCCACCGTCCCCCCACCTTCCAGAGCCTACCACTGGCCAAACAACAAAACACGAGCCGCCAGGAGCCTGGGAGATGACGCAGACCTGAACGGAGGAAGGCCGGAGAGCTGCTCGTTGAGAAGTTTTAGTCTCCAAATACACAGCATCTTGTTTCCACCTGTGTGTGTGCGCAAAGACACCACACACACACACACACCTGCCGTTTACTTCACTCTAGATGTAAATGTTCTCTAGAATATTCATATTCTTACCTTACTTGACTCCCAGAGGTCATTGTTTTTCTCCAAAAAAAAAAAATTCTCATTTAGAAATAATAAATTGTAGGCATATAAAAAATATTTTAGGGACCCCCTGGTGGCTCAGTCGGTTAAGCGTCTGCCTTTGGCTCAGGTTATGATCCCAGGGTCCTGGGATCGAGCCCCGCATCGGGCTTCCTGCTCAGTGGGGAACCTGCTTCTCCCTCTGCCTGCCGCTCTCCCTGTTTGTGTTCTCACTCTCTCTGTCAAATAAATAAATAAAATCTTATTTTTTTAAAGATTTTATTTATTTATTTGACAGAGAGAGATCACAAGCAGGCAGAGAGGCAGGCAGAGAGATAGGGGGAAGCAGGCTCCCTGCTGAGCAGAGAGCCCGATGCAGGGCTTGATCCCAGGACCCTGAGATCATGACCTGAGCCAAAGGCAGAGGCTTTAACCCACTGAGCCACCCAGGCGCCCCAATAAATAAAATCTTAGAAAAAAAAAAAAGAGAGTCTGTTAAAAAAATATTTTAGAACATTCTAAGATGCGAAAAGTGAAATAGAATATCATCTGGAACGCTCCTAGCCAGGGGCAGCCAACGTTAATATTTTGGTGCAGGCGCGCCCTTCCTGGCTGTATTTGTAAATGTGACAGGGTGACAACGGGGTCTTGGCATGTCCATGGAGAGCAGAGGCTGCCAAGAATCCCCACGACGGGAAGTCCAGCCAGCCGCACTCACCAAAGGGGCGCTCTGCTGCCACTATTCGCCCGTTGCCCACTTTGATGGTGGAGGGGAAAGGAGGAAGGTGCTCTCAAACCAAACCAAGGGGGCATCAGGAGAGCTGCCACAGAATGTGGCTGGGTCGCCTGGAGTGTGGGGAGGTGGGCAGCACCAGGTCCGTGCCTGGAAAATCAAAGAGCAGGAGCCGTGGTGGGAGCTGCCTCTCCAGCAGAGAGGGGAGAGAGAGCCATGGAGGGCACACGGTCTTCCACGGACGCTGAGGGCCAACCGGGGGCAGCTGTAGGAGTGGGATCTCCAAGGGGCCAGGGAGGACCAGAGAGGCATGAAGACCTCCCCCAGGGAAATTCAGGGCAGGTGGACAGCCGGCAGCCCAGAGCTGAGTTGCAAAGGGCCAGCAAAACAGGAAACCCCATTGGGGGACAGCAAGTGGAGTTCCCCAACACAAAGGCACACAGTGAGAGTGGCTGCCCAGGGCAGTAGCCTCACAGGAATCTGGTGGCCTAGGATTCTGTCTTTGTCTTCTAGTTCCTCTGCGCACTGGTTCTGGGCAGAGGAAAAGGGGTGGAGGGGGGCAGAGAACAGCTGATCAGGTGGAAGAAAAGATAAAGTGAGGAAGAGAGAATATCTCTGCTTTTCCTACCATGCCCAGCCCTTCCTACAGATGAGCAAAGCAATCGACAAGCAGCCACATTTTAATTTCCCTCTGTCCCTTTAGTTCACTCTTTGGGACTAGTTCTTACCTGGTGAAAAACCCAGCAGGTGTCAGGTCATTTCTTAGGTAATAAAGCCTGGCTCCAATCCCACCCGTATCCCACCCTCACCTGCTCCAGCCTGCTGCAGCCCGGAAGGGGTGGCATGGCGGGCTTCTCCCCTCTTCCTCCCACCCCTGCTTGCTAACACAGTGTCTGACCCTTCTGGGGGGAATCAGGAAAGAGGACAGAATGGCGGTGGGAAGGACTCTAGGAGACAGGTCCTGGGGTGTGATCCGGCACTGGCTTTCTCAGGACAGGTGTTTTCAGGATTTCTACGGAGATTCCCCACCCCCGCTCCTCCTCGACCTTCAGGGGCTTTGCTGTGCACCTTTGGTTTGCAGACCCTCAGTGAGGAGGACGTGGCTTTGTCCAGTTGGGCTGCTTTCTGAAGAAACTTGGGCTGCTGGCTTCCCCACCCCTCCCAGCCCCTCCATGCGCCCCTCTTCCCGCAGGAGCTAACACCGCTCCAGCCCCTTCCCTTGCTGCCTAGCCCCTGTCCGTGATCCATGGCGAAGCTTTCTGGCATCGTTTGCCATGACCCGCTTGGGTTCCAACCTGAAAGCAGACTGGCCAGCCTGTCACTCATTCTCTGGATTCTTCAAGCTTCAATCTGAGACCAGTCTGCACGCCGCCCCCTCCACTTCCGGGTCACAGGTCAAACTCTTCAAACAGGCTCCTTAGAGCCCTTGACTTGATACCAGCTGCCCACCTGTGCCCTAACATCCTCCCCAACAAGTGGAGAACCAGACTTCTCAACTTCGAACAGACGGCACTTGGCCCCTCATTCTTTGCTCTAGGGTCCCGCCCCTCCCGTGAAATGCGGCCTCTACTGGCCAGGGTGCCTCCGAGGACATTTCCAGGTCCATTCGTGTGGCACACACGTGAAGGCAAACGGCTTCAGACCGTGTCCTCTCCCGGAACATCTTCCCACGTTACTGTGGGTTCACGTTGTAGTTTCCACATGGCAGGTCCCAGAATGCCCGCCAGGCAGGTAGGACGAAACCCCCTCTAGGCTGGCTCGAGGCCCTTGTTGCTGCCATACCTTGCCGGGGGAGCGGCCTCCCCAGGGCCTGACCACAGGCTGCCGGCCACTCAGGCCCGCTGGGAGCCTCCGCCAGCGCCTTCGCTCCCACCCCCGCTCTGCTCCGCCGGCCTGGCTCCTCCCGGTCGCTGCAACCACAGCCCAGGAGGGTTTAGACTGAAGAACAGAACTATTTGAGAATGAATCAAACTCGTAATAATCGTTCGTGTAAATGTGTGCGTATCTCATGTTCTAGATGTCTTGTCAAGTTTCAGAGAATTTGGCCTAGTAAAGACGGAAATGCGTCATCAGTTGAGGTCTGTGATTTTTAAGTCAGAAAGTCCGGAATTTGCCAAATTTGCCAAATTCCTCAGCAGGAAGCCTGCTTCCGCCTCTCTCTCTGCCTGCCTCTCTGCCTACTTATAATCTCTCTGTCAAGTAAATAAATAAAATCTTTTTTAAAAATAAATAAATAAAAATAAAAATAAATAAACCTACTCTTCAGTTATTTGTAAGGTCAGATGGCCTTGAGCAGGAGTGGGGGAGGATTTGCCACGAAGCTGAAAAGCCTCAGCTTCCAGGCCCTTCCGTGGCCCTGGGAGGGAGCCCTGGCAATAAGCGTAGCTATGTGTTGTGTACATTTTACCAACTGCGAGTGTACAAATAACCATTTTAAATTTGCATGCCCGAGACCCAGAGACCACTTTGCCAGTTTGCGGCAGAATCTAGCTGTGTGGCTCAGACAGGGGCCCGGGAGCCCCCCAGAACCCGGCGCACATCTCGGTTCTGCCACATGCCGGCTCTAAAGTCATCCTCCAGTGCCTCTGATTCTTACCCTCACAATGGGCGTTCCAGCAACCCTTCCCCAACAGAGCCGCTGTGGGCCAACCTACAGCAAGCTTCAGCACAGGGGTCGCTGCTCAGAGGGCACGGTCGCGGCTGTACTGTCCAGTCAAAGGGTGGAGGCACTGCCCTTGCGTATTAATCAGCTCAGGCTGCTAACCAGACCCCAGAGACGGCGTGGCATAACCAGCAGACACATGTCTCACGGTTCTGGAGGCCGGGAAGGCTAAGGTCAAGGTGTCCGGCTGCCTTCTCTGTCCCCACGTGGCAGAGGGAGAGGGAGCTCTGGGCTCCCTTCTCTTCTTCTAAGGATATGAAGCCCATCGCGGGGCCGCACCCTCGTGACCTCAGCTAAATCTCATTCCTTCCGAAGTCCCCACTCCAAATGCCGTACGAATTTTGGGGAAACACAGTCCGCCGCTCGCACCTCGGCAGCTGAAGGCCTCGTGGAGGGTGAGCATGGGGTGAGCGGACGTGGCAGGCGGTGAGATCTCTGCCGAGCAAAGGCAAGAAGGAGAGAAAGCGGAAGCAGGCCCGGAAGATACCCAGGCTGGGAGACAGACGCCACAGGAGGCCTCCTTCGGTCAGAAAAGAGTCCTCTGTGACCCCACACTGCTGTGTTTGGCTCCCACTGTGGGCGAAACAATGTCGTAAATGAGTGCATCCAGTCTGTGCCCTGAGGCTCCTGCGGGTGAGAAGCTTCTTAGAGGAGCTTGCAAGAGGAGCAGGGTGTGGGGAGTGGAGAGGAAGCCGTCCTGGGCGAGGGGAAGGCAGGCCGTGAGGGTTACATAAAGCAGGGAGAGGCAGGAAGGCTCTCCAGATCACAGCTAGGCCCCGGGGCTCTCCTTCAGTAGCCATTCCAATGGGATGGGCAGGAGACAGGAAGGACTTGTCCAGTCCCTCAGCAACCCGGAGGGGAGGTGCCTCGAGGCTGCTTCATGGGTGAGGGGGCTGAGGCTTAGCGGAGTGCAATGACGTGCCACAGCAGTGGCCTTGAACTCATGCTATGTGACCTCACAATGCCCGCTCAGCGCCAGTCCCTTGGCCCCCCCGAGTGCCTGCCCCACAACTGCCACACACACTATCCTCCCCAGGAGGCCGGCTGCTAGATCAGGCCCTCCCCCGAGTCACTCAGTCCTGCCCTGGGTTCCCTGGGCTCCAGGCCGGCCGGTCCGGCACAGACGGAGTATTAAGGTACCCGGTGACCGGCAGCCTGGCCCAGCACAGGCCGGTGATGGCCAGTTCTGCTCCAGCGGAGGAGTGATGGAAACCCAGCTCACATTCCAGGGTCTGCGGCCAGGCTATAATCGCTGGAGGCTGTGGGCAGCCCTGCCCCGTGTGTACACAGTCGCTCCAGCTGTCAGCATAGAGGCCTTCCGCCCGGGCACCGCGGTGGGGGAAACAAGAGGATGGAGTCATCTGGGATTTGCCCGAAGGCCTTGGGCCTGACCACGATGCCATCATCAGCGCGGCCTCCTCTTCTTTTTCTTCTGATAAATGGAATTTTAAAAGAGGCGGTCCGGCAGGAGGCAGGTCATGCAATGGTCCAGGGCTGCCCTGTGTCGGGCACCAGACACATCCTTCTCAAGTCTTATGAGCTGCACCACCCCCACTTTACAGAGGGGGAGACCGAGGCTCAGCAGCCCGGGAATGGCCCAGCCTGCCCTTGTCCCATGCTGGCTACTGCCACCACTGCCCAAGGCTTTGGATACCCAGGATGGTGGCCAGGGGGTCAGGGGAGGGGGGAGTGGGCTCTGAATTCTGGGTCAGATACGGATTTCAACCAGGCTCCTCCTCTTCCCTGGTGTGTGTTCTTAGGGAGTCACTGGCCTCTCTGAATATCACTTTCTTTATTTATAGGATGGTTGTGAAGATCAGTGATCATGGGTAGAAAGCCTTTGTGTCCTTCATATGTGCTCAATAAAGATCCATTTCCACCTTGTAATTCTCAGAAGGGGACGTGAGACATGGATCTCGACACCAACTTCTTGCACCAACAACCTTGCCTAGAAGTCATGGCCCCGAGGGAGTGTCCCCAACCACCAACCATTGCATAGGTGAGTTTTCTCCGGCCAGGGCCTTACCTCTTACAAAACTCCCCTACTTCCTGGGTGCAGTGCCCCCTTGTGGCCCACGGGTCAAGTACTTGGTGCTCAGGGCTTAGACCTTCTTGGGTCTTCAGGTCTTTACTGACACCAGAGAGGGCATTCCCCTCTTCTACAGTTTCCTCTTGTCTGGTTAAGTGTGGGTACCGAGGCTGAGCTCTCCCATTGCTGGGACCCACCTTAGTGCTGCTGACCTGCAAGTCCTATCAGACAGGGGACATCCTTCCTAGTGGATCACCCCCAGGCCCTCCAGGTCTGGGTAGCCCCCCAGTGGATTTCTTCTCCCCAGTACCCTCCAGTGAGACATTGGGGTTTGTGGATTTTTTTTGTATAAATGGCATAACAGACATACACAGAGACAGAGGGAACCCATAACTGCTCTAGGTTCCTTGGTGCTGTAGAGTCAGGGCTCCTGAAATGCGTAGAATCATGCAGTGTGAACATTGAATCAGGCTGCTTCCTGTTGCAAGGAACAGAATCCCCAACCCAAAATGACTTAAGTTATAAGAAACTTAGTGCCATAGCTCATGTAATAAAAAGACTGGAACCATGCACCTCGGGGTTGATTAATTCTTAGCTCAACCACGGCTGGGTCCTAGGTCAGCCTCTCTGTTGTTTCCATGGCTTTCCCCTCATTATCTCAGGGAGGCTGCCATAGCTCCAAGCATCATATCTTCAATAATAAGGTCCAAAGACATAAAGAAGTCACATCACAAGGAGCATCCTGCTGTGGCAGAAGGCCTGAAACTAAGGCCTCTTATCACGTGCCACCTTGGCATCTGGTGAAACTGGGAGGGACATCCATGGCCTAACTGCTCATCCCCTCCCCTAGGGCCCTCCTAGCCAAACAACCCTCCCAAGCAAGACCCAGCTCCCGCTTACCCCAAGGATCAGGCGTCAGTTCCAACAGAATGAATGAAAGGACTCCAACATCCTCCCCCACCGCAGGAGACCTCTCCTGCTAGAAAGTAAGCTCCATGAAGAAGGGCTTCTGTTCTGCCCAGTGCAAACTTCCCAGTGCCCACAGCCATGCCTGGGAAAGAGCAGGGGCTCAATAGGTAGGAGCAGCATAAATGTACGAATGAACCAAACAAATGAATTTTGTAATTGACTAGGGTTGTAGCCCCTGCCCAGGCCTGAACTAAGAACTGGGAATCGCTTGACCACAATTGACCCAGACCAGAGCTTCCCATCTAGCGCGTTTCAGTGACTAGGTCCCAGGGGTGCTGGGACAGTCTTCCGCCAGCCCTGGAAGAGGCCCCGGCCACCTGCACCAGTTATAACACCGTGTTTGGGTTTTTTTCTTTTTTAATGCTGTCTGGAGCCAGTTTCGAGGTCCTGGCTCGAGGCCGGCCAGCTGCTCTTCCTTGAGCAGCTAAGTTCCCCCACTTCCCTTCTGGGGCTTTCCCACTCCGGACCCCATGTACCAGCCCTAATCCCCAGGGCTGGGGACGGGACAACTGGACACAGCCACTCCGCTGTCCTTTATGCTGTCTTTCTCAGACCCTTGAGAGATAATTCAAATCAGCCAATCCTTAGGGAGCCCTAGAAAGCTCCCTCTCCCCACCCCACGGGCCACCCACAGGCTGCCCCCTGCAGCTCCAGCCCCCCGGTTACCTTGGCCCCAGCTGCCAGCCCCCAGGCGGCCCGGCCCGGCAGGCTGCTCTCGTTTGAAGCAGTAAGTAACAGAGTCCGCCTTTCATCTGCGTGTCTTTGTGCTATGTCCACCATCAAAGGAACCTTTACATCTTCGGGAACAATGGGTGCTGTGAGCAGGATGGCGTGGCCGGGACGGCTGGCCCATGGAGACTTTGGTCGGGACACTGCTCTGGGTGGATTCTTTGGTTCCAGACCACGGCGAGAGGAGGGGCTTGGGACGGAACTCAAGCTCGGCTGTGAGCCCGTGGCTGCCGCTCTGTCCGTCCCCAGACTTCCTCAGCATGGGAATGCTGCTAATGACAGCGCTGAGGGACCGGACTCCGGCCCTGCCTCCCAGCTCAGCAGTAGGTCACCTGGGCCACACTTGCTCTTCCGGGCTGGGGGTGTTCCAATGTTTCCAGAACAGCCCGTGTGGAGTGGAGATCCCTTCCAGGAGCTTGTCACTTCTTTGGTGTCATTTTTCTTTATTAATATTTAGCATAGAACCCTGGTTTGTCTGTGTGTTTCAGGGACCCCTGTGGAAGAAGGTGTTGGTTGGACTCCCAACAAAATGACAGAAAAATGAGAATCGGATGCTGGGTCTCACGGTCAATTTGTTTCCAGGGGTTGGGGTCACACCCTCTTCCCATCCCCAACTCCTATTAAAGTTACCCAATTGCTTAAATACTGCAAGCCCACTGGCCAGTGTGCTGGGACCCCAATAAGTGCCCCTGACTATTGACATGTAGAGGGACTGAACCTCAGCCGGGGGTGGGGGGGCTAAGGGCGCTCGTCCCAAGGACAGGCTGCTATTGGCTCTCCTAAGTGCAAACCCTGATCTCTGGTCTCCCCTCCCCTTTCTGTATCCTCCTAGAAGGTCCAACTAGCCGTTATCAGAGACTAAAAGTAAAAAAACCACACTTTAGCCTTCTAGACGCTTCCCTCCAACCCCCCACCAAAAAAAAAAAGAAAGAAAGAAACCTGGATCCAGGGAGAGGAGGTATATATGTATATATATAATTTTTTATATTTATATAATTAAATTATACATTTATATACACATATATGTATAATTAAGTGGAAAAAAGATCCATAATCTGACTCTATTGAAAACCCAAAATCTACTTTAAAAATTATGTAACTCCTCCTGAGAACCGTGAGTAGCAAACCATCTTTTCAATGGCAGTCTGAAAACTGATCTGTGGGCCTCGCTGTACCTGAACAATAATAAAATCTGCATTTTAAAACACTGCAAAGGGACACAGTGCCCCTGTCCAGGACAACCCATAGGGCGCCACAGTGGCTCTGTCATTAGCGTGGGTCACAAACAAGATCTTAATTGCGTCCACCTTGGTCTAGCTGCGACATCCCACGAACGACGTCCTCCTCCAAGGAATTCTGTTTTCTTGGAGGACATACAAGTCCAAATTCTTTTAGTCCTTTTTGGGTCCTGCAAGTAACATTCCTCATTTACAAGTTCTACTGAATCTCACTGATGCTGCTACTCACAAAGCAGCCTTCCTTAAATGGGGCTGTCCCCAACAAAAGGCTCTAAAAGCTGTCCAAACAAAAATCAGCAGGCACTCCTGTTAGTGCACTCAGAAATTGCTTTATTATAGATGTTTAGCAACCTCTCTGTACATCTCCTGGGCTCTTTGGATGGCTCATGCTGCCCAGAAATTGTCCATGGGTTTCTGATGCAAAACAAAAAAACAAAAAAACAAAAAACCCTGCCCTTCTTAGCTCCATGCTCTGTACCATAAGTTGCTATTAGTAGGTCTTCTCCAGTTTGGAGGTGTAAGTAACAAAAAACTCCGCTTTTCATCTCTCCAAGTGTGAGTCTATTGCATTCACCATTAAAATAATCTTTAAATTTTATAAGAGACCAGTACACCAAACGCTCTTTGACTCAGGAAAGGTTGGGAAGCACTGGGCCTGGGAAGGGGCCATGGAGCTTATGGGGACCCAGGACCCGACCAAAGTCAGTGTCTTGAACAAGGAAGAAGGCAAGGTGGGGATGGGCGTGAGTAGGCTGCTGCCAAGGTCAGCCATGAAGGACAAACTTGGCTGCCGACCCACATTCATCCCCTGCAAGCCTGGTCAGAAGCACCATGAACTTGTCACAACAGCCATCTAAGGACAGAGCACTCACTCACGCCTTCACAGCGTCAGTCACTTACTTGTTTATCAAAAATGCATGCCCTACACCCTAAGGATAGAAAAATGACTAAGCCCGTTCTTTCCTTGAAAAGTTCCCACACCCTTCCCATGGGATAATAAATACTTATTGTAGGAGAGATGCTGGGTGAATAAAGTGCCACGAGAGGTCTGGGAAGGAGCTGCCCCAGGGAGCACGGGAAGCAGAGGTAGTGGGGGGCACCCAGGTGGTATCTGAGATCGAGATGCATTAAGCGGAAGAGAGGGCAGAAGGCAAATGCGCCGACACAGAGAAGGGCAAGGAAGGTGCTGGTCCCTGGGCAAAGGACCTGTGGGCGTCACATCAGATATCCAGGGCAAAACGAGTGCAGACCGAGAGGATTCTGACTGGTCCTCGAGGGAGAGGAAATGTGTACTGTGCTTCGATAGAGAAAATGCAGATATTGATCGGAGAATTAAGAAAGCAGGGCAGCATCACGTAAGCAGCCCAGATGACCCACCAGAGCTTCGACAGTTCGGAACGGGGTGCTGCTTCCTGACCCCTGCCTGTCTCCACCCCCACAGACCTGCCAGTCCCCAGCCCAGGATGCAGCTCTCAGCATCAGGTGTGACTGCAGATTAATTCCCATCTGTAGAAACAGCAAGGACCAGCAATGCTTGATGAGTCCACCCGGCTTCCTGTTTCTCAAAGGATCTCACGATATTACCTTATGGGATCCATTTACTCGCTCCACGACTATTTCGGAGGACTTTCTCTGGGCCAGCGTTATTCCAGGCTCAGAGGACAGGCATTCCAGAGGACAAGCATTCATTCAACAAGTATGTGTTTGACAATTTTCTATTAAAGAAAGTGCCATGGAGAAATGATCAGGGAGACCTAATAAATGATGTAGGAAGAAGCTTCTGGGTTGGGGGGAGCTTGTCAGGAAAGGTCTCGCTAAAAAGCGGTCACGTGACTGAGCCCTCTGCTTTCACTGTCACTTCTGATTTCTAGGATTCCATCTGCCTTCTTTTCCCACCATTCTTTTCCTTATGGTCCCGCCCACCCTACCCCTACACAGAGCCACAGTTTACACCCCTGCTGTTTGAAAACTGGTCTGTCTTCTCCACACTGTCAGCTCTGTCCATCAGGCCACCGCTGATGAAAACAAACCCAAGTCATTCTTTTCTTCCACAAGATGCCCTGATAGAACTCAGGGCCAGGAGCTAGGAATACAGTTTCCCTTCTGGTCTCAACTTGTGGGCTTTTGAGCCAAGAGTTGCAAGGTTTTTGGTGACCGGTCACCTGGTTTGTTCCTGCTTTCCAGTGCAAGAAGAACTCGGTGACCACAAAGACCATAACAAAGTGGAAATATACCCTGCCGCCGAAACAAAGCAATCAACAAAAGAAAACTGCTCCAAGGCTATCGGAATTAATATGAATAGAGGAGCAGTTCGAATGAGTGAGAAACTCAGGACAACGCTTGCAATACGGTGACCTTTTCCAAAATTGTAAAAATAGTAACCACTCACACCGTATTCAAATTAGAAAAAAAGAAGTCAAATTATCTCTGTTTGTAGACCACGTGATCTTATATGTAGAAAACCCTGAGGATTCCACCCAAAAAGCTGTTAAAACTAATAAACGAATTCAGGAAAACAGAGGGGCACAAAGTCGAGACACAAAAATCAGTTGCATTTCCATACACAAACAATGAGCAATCTGCAAAGGAAATTACAAAAGCAATTCCATTTATGATAACAGCAAGAAGAATAAAATATTTAAGAATTAACTTCACCAAGGAGGTGAGAGACTTGTACAATGAAAACCATAAAACATTGCTGAAAGAAATGAAAGAAGACATAAGTAAATGGAAACACAATCTATGTTTATAAATTGGAAGACTTGATGTTATAATGTCATACTACCCAAAGTGATCTATAGATTCCATGCAATTCCTATCAAAATCCCAGTGGTGTTTTTTGCAGATATAGAAACACCTATCCTAAAATTCATACAGAATCTCAAGGATCCCCAAATAATCAACACACTCTAGAAAAAGAAGAACAAAACTGGAGGACTCACACTCCCTGA
This sequence comes from Potos flavus, assembly GCA_028534135.1. Lineage (NCBI taxonomy): Eukaryota > Metazoa > Chordata > Mammalia > Carnivora > Procyonidae > Potos > Potos flavus. Next base: position 30,669,043 of record CM052885.1, on the reverse strand, counting down.
TTTCAAACCTTATTACAAAGCTACAGTAATCAAAGTCATGTGATATTGGCAAAAATACAGACAGACGGACCAATAGGATAGAACAGAATTAAACGCCTGCTTTATGGCCCAATGATTTTTGACAAGGATGCCAAGACCATTCAATGGGGGAAAGGACAGTCTTTTCAATAAATAATGCTGGGAGAACTGGATATCCACATGCAATAGAATGAAAGTGGATCATCACCTCACACCATATACAAAAATTAACTCACACTTGATCAAGGATCTAAATGTAAGACCTGAAACTCTTGAAAAAGAACATAGGACGAAGCTTCATGACCTTGGATTTGGCAGTGATTTCTTGGATAGAACACCAAAGGCACAGGCAATAAAAGAAAAAAAAATTAGTAAGTTGAACTTCATGAAAATTGTACAATTGTGTGCGAGAGGCACTATCCACAGAATAAAAAGGCAACCCACAAAATGAGACGGAATCTTTGCACATCATATATTTGATAAGGGGTTGACATCCAGAATATACAGAGAATTCCTAAAACTCTCAACAAACTCAGCAAACAACCCAATATAAACATGTGCAAAGGACCTGAACAGACATCTCTCCAAAGATGTACAAATGGTCAATAAACACATGAGAAGATGCTCAGCATCGCTAATCATTAGGAAAACGCAAATCAAAACTACCAGGAGATACAATGCCCCCTCACACCTGTGGGGATGTCTACTATAAAAAAAGACCAAAACATAACAAGTGTTGGCGAGGATGTGGAGAAATTGGAACCCTCAGACCCTGTAGGTGGGAATGTAAAATAGTTTAGCTACTATGGAAAAGAATATAGTGGGTTCCTCAAAAATTTTTAAAACTCAAACTACGGCAATTGCCCGTCTGGGTGTATATCTACCAGAATGAGAAGCAGGGTCCCAAAAATATATTTGCACACCCATGTTCATAGCAGCATCGTTCACAATAGCCAAAATATGGAAGCAACCCAAGAGTGCATCAAAGGATAAATATAGAAACAGAATGAGGTAGAGGCACGCAATGGAATAGTATTCAGCCTTAAATAGGAAGGAAAGTCTGACCCATGCAATGACATGGATGGACCTTAAGGGGGTTATGCTCTGTGAAATAAGCTGGTCACAAAAAGACAGATACTGCGTGATTCCACTTACACGAGTAGAGCAGTCAGAATCATAGAGATGGGAAGTAGCCTGGTGGGCACCAGGGGCTGGGGGAAGGAGGGACGGGCAGTCGGTGCTTAATGAGTACAGAGTTTCCGGTTTTATGACATGAGAGTTCTGGGGATGGGTGACGGTGCTGGCTGCATTGCGATGTGATTGTATTTATTACCATTGAGCTGTAGGCTTAAAAATAGTGAAGATGGTAACCTTTATATCAAGTGTATTTTACAATTAAAAAAAAAAATTTAAGCAGAATTGTTGGACAATTATAACATATGTAAAATTATGTAAAATAGTGAGCGCAGGAAAATACTTGACCAAAGGGATCCGGTTATTGTTCATATAAATAGCAACACACACTTGCACGCTGTATCACCGGAAGAAATATGTAAACCTATTTTGTAACTACAAGAGATCTCCGGGGGCGCCTGGGTGGCTCAGTCGGTTAAGCATCTGACTCTTGATTTCAGCTCAGGTCATGATCTCAGGGTCGTGAGATGCAGCCTTGCATGGGGCTCCATGCTCAGTGGGGAGAGGTGGGGGAGCAGGGGTGGGGGCAGGTGCAGGCGAAGGTAATCACGCTGGCCCTCCGCCTCCCAGGGCTGGAACTCAGAAGCTAGCCAGGCACAACTGCAGGGTGAGGGAAAGGCCCCGGGCCCTCTGAGCAGGCGGTACTAGAGCGGCAGGTGAGAGCTTTTCATGAAAGCAAGATGAGCCTTCTGGGCTGGGTGAACTAGCCCAGTGAACTAGGCAGAACCCGAGGGGCTGCTGGAAGGCCCCCAGTCCACCCCCACAGACCCAAGAGGGTGACCCATCCAGAGCAGGCTGGCTGGGTGACTCAACCCAGGTGAGGCTGGAAACGATGCCTCCCACTGTCACCCAGTGTCATCCGATCCATCAGCAGATGGCAGAGTGGGAGCAATGGGGGAGAAGCATGGAGAAAGCAGAGTCACCACGGGCTGGGGTTCTTCTACTGGGCTGAGGGATTTTATTTGCTCCCGAAAATTCTGGGACCTTTTCTAATATGTTGTTCTTCCTGAGCATTGTCAGGCCATGAGACCCCTTTAAAAGCTCAAAGTTGGGCAGCAGCGACACTCACGCATTGTCATCCCCTGGTTTCATTCTCACCTGCCAACGAAGGGATTGGCTCCCAGTTCTGAGTTACAGGAATTCACAGTTGGTGGCTCCTGCTTTGAGTAGAACAGAAACTTCTACTTACTGAAAGAATAAGGAACAGAAACAGCCTGAGGCTCTGGCGGTGACTACCAAATGAGGCAGTGAGGCAGGTGGGAGAGCGAGAGCCAGAATGTTCTCTAATAGAATCTGCATCTAGGTCAGGAAGAAAGCATCTAAGAGTGAAGGTACGTGGAAGGCACCCACGTAGGTGATGAATCCCAGGGGGATTTTGTGAGCACGGCTTAATATCTCCAAGTTGACCTCATGGCGGGCACCGAAAGGGCACTCGACACACATTATCTCGTGTGATCCACAGACAGTCCTGTGAGAGAGGGACTACTGTGGCCATTTTGCAGACAAGGAAACCGAGGCACAGAGATCAACTGATCTGTCTGGTGTCGTACAGCGAGTAAATAGCAGAAGGGAGACTCTTAACCCGTCTCGAGTTCACGGTCTATGATCGGAGGGTGCTCCAAGGTCTCTCATTATATGTTGTATATTCAACATGGGACCATTGGGAGGACGACGTTTGTGATAAAATTAGAGGCACAGCCCTGACCCTGGCTGGGGCCATCTTTGCGGGAGGCAATATGCAGAAGAGAAAGCCAGAGGTCAAAGTTCAGAAGGTCAGATGCCTGAATGCGCAGTTTCTTCTTGTGGGAAGGAAACCCCAAGGCGAGAGGGCTGTCACAACCAGATGACCTGAAGCAGCCCAAGCGAGCAAAGAACATGGGGCCTCTAGGGGCCGCGGGGCCTCCCGCCCTGTCCCCGAGCCCCGGGTGTGCAACCAACTCTGTCCAGCCTCTGGCCTGTTAGAGGTTGGGGCCATTTGGGTATAGAGTGAAGAAAAATGCCGTTTCTGGAAGTGGGGAGCCTTGCGGTCCTGCCCCGAGCTCTGCAGCATACAGGAGTTCCCAGTGCGGCAGAACACGGACCTCCACAGGCCACCAGGCCGGCGCCCAGACGGGCCTCCTGGGATGCGTTCAATGACAAGTTCATTTGCTCCGTCCGCTATTTAAGAAAAAAGTGACATCTCTCTCCTACCCTCAGCCCCAGCTCTCCCTTACCCACCAGTTCAGCCCCCAGAGGGAACCACTGTGAAAAGTGTGGCTCCTGTCTTTCCACGTACTTATTTATCTACGCATTTACAAACTTCAGTTTTCTTAAAAGAAAAGACATGGATTCCGCTTCCTCTGCAGTTTCCTCTTTTCACCTCCGAAAGATACTCTCCTGGCCATCTTCCTCAGTCAGCACACAGATGTCCACTGTCCCTTTTCTGGCGGTGGTGTGGCCTCCTAGGGGAGGAACACAGACCTCGTGTGTCTGGGTGACTGAGTGACTTGTCCTATGCTGAGTGGAGGTGGTCACAAGGCCTCCTTGAAAGTGGATCGTCCTGGGTGCCTGGGTGGCTCAGTTGGTTAAGCGACTGCCTTCGGCTCAGGTCATGGTCCTGGAGTCCGGGGATTGAGTCCCACAGCGGGCTCCCAGCTCCATGGGAAGTCTGCTTCTCCCTCTGACCTTCTCCCCGCTCATGTTCTCTCTCACTCTCTCCCAAATAAATAAATAAAATCTTAAAAAAAAAAAAAAGAAAATGGATCATCCTTTCCCACAGAGTTGCCCCTCTGAGCAACTGATCAGAGGTGGGGTGGGGTAAAGAAATTATGTCTCAGAGAAACTGGTAATGCCTGGATCCCAGTCTCTTTGATTTTTTTTTTAAGATTTTGTATCTATTTATTTATTTGAGAGCGAGAGAGAGTGGGTGGGGAGGAACAACGGGAGAGGGACAAGCAGACTCTGAGCCGAGCATGGACCCCCCCAGGGCTCGATCCCACGACCCCGAGACCATGACCGGAGCCAAAATCAAGAGCTGGACGCTCAACCAATCAAGCCACCCAGGTGCCCCCGTCTCTTTGACGTTTATGAGGGTTAGGGGAGATGATGGATCTGAGAGATGATGGGGTCTGGGAAGCGATGGTTTGGGAAAAGGGTGGGGTCTGCGAGGTGATGGGTTTGTGAGGAAATGATTCAGATGATTCAGGAGGTGATGCAGATGTAATTCGGTCTGAACCATCTCCCATGACCCAATGGGCAGCTCTGCACAGTCCGAACTGCTCCCCGAACCAGTTGGGCTGCTTAGAGAAGAGTCCAGCCCTCCTCCCCACAGGCTAGGGTTGCCGTCCACCTCGCCAGCCAGGCCCTTTCCCGCACACCTCTGGCACACACCTCTGGGCACTCCTCCTCTGTCATCCGGCTGAAGAAGCAGGGGATCTCTGCTCTTTCTTTCAAGATCTTGGCTGCTCTGAGTCATAGACCAATACTCAAGGCAGTTAAGAGTTGGAAAAACAGGTCTGTTTGTCATGATAGGAATCAGTTTACCCAAAGGACACACTTTGTGTCACGGTTGGCAAGTTTAGGAAACCCAATGGAACAACATTGGAAACTAGAAGAGGTTGGGAACAAGCAAAAAAATCAGTGGAGGCTGAGGGTTTGTCAGCTTTCCAGAAGCCTTCCTGCATACTTAATTTTCCCCCTCTTTCCTTCTCTGCCCTTCCCCCACCCTTTCTCCCTGTCTAACAAACACTCACTGCACCTCCTATGCCCCAAGCACTGTGCTCAGCACGGGGCACCCAGAGATGAATTAGCAAGTTCCTACTCTTCTCCATAAGAATATCCCATTCTTCTTCTGCACCAAGTTTCATATTCTATTTGGTTGAGGTTTTACGGTTCTATTGTGTTTTCTGATCTCATGCTATTCCCGATCTCCAGGGTCCCTGGGCCAGTTCTGAGATCTCTGGGCTGGTCCCTCGACCCTTGTTTCTTTTGGCTCTGTTTTGAGCCGTGGGTACTGACCAAGGATTCCCAAGACCAAAGAAACATAAGCATCTGCTGGATTCCCCTCTCTTCCTCCAGAGGAAAACTCTCATTGGCCTTGACAGAGGCCTTGATGGCTTGCAGGTATGTTGACTTCACTTCCATCACCGAGGCTCCCACACCTACCTCCCTTTCCAGCCTGGTTACCGGCGCCTAGAGGCTGGAGCGTTTCACTGGGAAGGTGCATTCGAAGCTGAATGAATGAGTAAGTGACTACGTGGAGGTAACAAGTCAGCTTCTTCATTATCTAAGAGATAATATGCAGAGATGAAAAGAGTTGCCTTGATTTGAAAGAATCAAGGGGCACTAGTACAGCGGCGCCTGCATGGCTCAGTCCGTTGAACTTCTGACTCCTGATTTCAGTTCGGCTCAGGTCATGATCTCAGGGTTGTGAGATCGAGCCCTACATCAGGCTCCCTGCTCAGCGTGGAGTCTGCTTAAGATTCTCTCTCCTTCTTTCTCTGCCCCTCCCTCACACATTCCCTCTTTCTCTTTCTCTCTACATAAATTATAAATAAATAATTAAAATCTTTAAAAGGGGGGGCACTAGTACAATGTTCTTTTTCTGTTTTTTATGTGTACGTGTATTTTTTTTTTCCAACAGAAAACGGAAATGCTAAAGAAAGATAGCAAGTCAGGGCCCGCCAACCTGGCCAGTGGGAGCTTAAAGGTTTCCTTCATTCTCTCAGTGGGCGGAGGGCAAGTGGCGTCTCTAGAAGGTAGGTTTCTGGTCATCCGCGAGGGGGTGAGGTCCCCCGGGGAGGCCTGCGCAGGAAGCCCCAGCTTACAGTGGGTTTGAGAGCAAAAGGCCCAGGCAACAAGGTCGCTCTGGGGCACACCTGCCAAATCCTGATATTTACTCAACAACTGCTTCCAAGTCTAAGAAACGCGTTGTGTGGCAAAGGCTATCTGAGGGGTGGTGTTAGTGGAACCTCGAAGGAAAGAGCTAAGCGGGGAACAGGCCAGCCCCAAACCTGCTGAGACGACATTCCGAGGAGCCACTGGCCCAGCCCTGCCCTGTGCATCTGACGTTTGCGATGTTTCCGGCAACTTGGGCCACATTCTTGGTGCAGTTCGGGGGAGGGGGGCTGAGCTCTCGTGTGGAGGGGCGGAGGGCAGCCCCACTAAGGGGCAGAGACAGTGAGCCTGATGACTCTCTAGGCTGAACGGAGGGAAAGGACTAAGCTTGATGTATGCTTTCTGCCCTTTGAATTTTGTCTCTTTTCTCCTAAGCCCGGCCCGCCCTTGGCCTCTCCAGCTCTGCCCCAAGAGCCACCCTGAGCCCCCGCAGAGATCAAGGGACTCCTCCAGCCTCACGAGACTCATCCATGCTGCTCCCTTGGCCTGCCCCCCTTTCTCCCTCTTGTCTGTGCCGGCCCTCCTCTCGCTCCCCTGTCCACAACCATCCTGCCTTCTTCTTCCAGAACTTGCTACCTGGGCTGCCTTCCTTCTGTCCCAGATTCCCGTGGCTGTTGACACTCTCCTTCCTCCTCCTACCTGAGTGCCTCGGACCCGTGTTATGGATGTCCTCATTCATACCTGCAGCCCTCTCTGGGTGCGGAACGGTGCCTGCCTCTTCCAGGAGAGGGCCAGGGGCCTGGCACATGGCGTTCCTTGGGAGAGCAGGTCTCTTCCCATCCCCGTGGGCAACCACCGCTCATAAGCTTCCCTGACCTCCCTACCCTCCCCCACCAGGCCAAGCCAGGCTGCATTGGTACCTGCTCCTGGGGCTCCCTGCACTCTCAGGGCTCCCTACACTCTCCTTCTACCACAAACTTCCTTACACATGGATTAGGCAGTGTCTGATTGATCGGTCTCCTGTGCTACCTAAGCTTCGAGAAGGCAGGATCGTGGCTGGCCTGCTCCCATGCTGTCCCTGCTGCCCAGCTCTTACCGAATGGGTACCGATGGGACGATTGAGCACAGGGGCCTTTATTCAGTTGACTGCTACATCTTCAGTGCACCCAAGAGGCGCTCAGAAACGGGAGACTGCGCCCACCCTCACCTGCTTGCAGAGGAACCGGCCCGGATGCCAT
>CM052885.1:30637267-30661678 GCA_028534135.1 Potos flavus | reverse complement strand
CATGGCCAAGTCTCCCTGACACTAGGAAACAGGAAACTAGAAGAAGCTGGAACCAAGGCGAAAAGATCGCATGCAGTAGTTCGCGGTCACTGGAGGGAACAGGGCACAGGTGCCCATCCACGCATCGAAGGACAGCTTTTTGATGGGCGACCACTGCCTCTGGTTTTTAGACGTGTGGATTTTATGCAGCAGGCACGGAGGCAGTGTGGATAGCCTGCCTTCCAGAATCAGGAGGCCCGGTTGTCTTCCATGTGGTCTGGGCACATTTTCTCTCCACTCTGAGCCTGTGCAGTGGGATGATGCGGTGAAATGGAGGGCAGGTGGGCCAAGTGCTTATGGCGGAGCTGGGCACTTAGTAGGCCATCAGCAATGCTAACTCCCCTCTGCCCTCCAGGGGCCAAGGCAACTGTGACTGCCATTAACCCATGCACCCAGCAGATGCCCTCATTGCTTCATGCCATGGGTGGAAATCTGGGGCTGTGGGGTGACTATGAAAATAAAATCTCTCGAAATAAGTGCTGGCCCAGGGTAGCTCTCTGAACTCGGGCCTTCACCCAGCCTCCCTGTCCATAAAGGGGGATGATGGCTTCTGACCTTGTGTACCCAGTCAGGGGAGGAAAAGTCCAGAGCCCTATCAGGCAGGCAGAGATCCTCAGGGAATAAGTGCCCACTGCCACGCTCAAGAGGACCACCAACACTGATTTGGGCGACTGCATGGAGCATGGCATCCGGCTGGCAACGCCCATCTTCAGCATTGTTTTAATCACCTGCTTGCAGCTTCCGAGACAGCATCATTCAGGTTCAAGGCTGAGTTCCACCACTCACCTGCTGTGTGGCCTTGAGCAGCTACTTAACCTCTCTGAGCCTCCATACCTCATCAGTAAAATGGGAAATCATTCTACAGATCTCAGAAGCAAATCACATTCTATACTGGCAACTTCTGTCCTGTGACTCCTTCCCTGAAAACGTCCCTCTCCTCCCTCCCGATTCCTTCCCTTAGCGTAAAAGCTGGAAGTAACCTCTTGTGCCTTCAGGATAGCATAGCAATTGCCATATTCCATTTTATAGAAACCACCCTAGACCACTTTATTATTTTGACAGAAGCCCCAGATCTACCCAGACTGGCCCCACATTCACACTCACTATGGTGCTAGGAAGACCGAGGACATTGCAGTGAGTTATTATTGGCTAAGGTTGTTTTTTTCACATCCTGTTGGAAACCAAAGTATGGTCCTGGGCTTCTTATAAATATGAACCAACTAAATCATCAGCAAGTAGCTCAGAGAACCTTCTAGAAGCTCTGCTATGAAATCAAGACAGACCCATCTCTACTTACTCATACTCTTTATGTTCACAGTCATTTAATTTCCTTCTTGGGCAGTCAGCGCAGGCAAGGCTGGGTGCATGCTGGCATTGGATAAACATTCTTTGGGCATTTACCATGGGCTAGGTTCTGAGCTAGGCTCCAAAGACATGATATACAGGGAAGAAGACAGGCACATGGGGGATGGGCATGGTGGATGTCTTGCAGCAGGTAGAGTATGGTCAGGAAATTGAACATCAAACAAAGGACTACAGGTGAGACAGGTGTTCATAGAGTAAGGGGCAAGCTGTCCCTTGACCTTAGCCAGGAGAGGTCCTGGCCCTGGAGACCTGGTAGGGGCCAACAGGCCTTGGAACAAAGGCACCCTAGGTCTCAGGCCGCCAAAGCCAGCAGCACCAAGGAGGCTCACAGAGGCACAGTGGGATTTTCTCATTTCAATTGCCTGGTCCTTCTCCATAAGTGGTCAGAATGGACAGCTCATGGGTGATGTAGGAGAGATACTAGGGTTTGAAGCCAATGGCCAAGAAAGAATTCTTGAGACATCTTTGGCTCAAAAAAGTGGTTTTTCTTAAAAAAAAAAAAAAAGTGGTTTTCTTAAAGCACGGGGACAGGACCTGCGGGCAGAAAGAGCTGCACTGGGGTTGTGAGGAGCGACTGACTATAGAGTTTCAAGTTGGGAGGGGGTTAGGGACAGCACAAGCTTCCCAGGTATTTTGGAAGCAAGGTTTCCAGGATCTGAGGGGGCTCACTATTGTTAGGAAAAGGTCATTTATTACTATTTGGTAAAAACTCAATCATGAGGCTCTTCAGATGTCTATCAGTGGGCCACGTGCTTGGAGGAGGACGTGCTTGAGGGGTATGGATAAAGGAAGTTTCCAAAGCAATTTTTATATGTTAAAGTAGACTTACAGGAATCTGGGGGGAGAGGGGGGCAGGCTAAGATTGCCTTTTGCCCCCAGCAAAGCATTAACACTGAGGCAGCTGAGTTCTTAGAGGAAGGTCACTCTGCCTGTTTCAAGGACCTATCAGAGGGCTATAGGTAGCAAGGAAATTTAAGCTTTTATTTGCCTTTGTTTCCCACATCAGTGGGCATGGATTTTTGCTTTGAAAAAATGTGTCCAGGAATTTACTTCTCTTCAGAGGGACTAGGAGAAAAAGAGCAGTGTAGAGGAGAAAGACTGGGGGTCCCCCTGGAGAGAGGGGGAGCCCTGGGCTCTGCTGCTTGCTGTGGGTGGAGCCAACAGAAGCACTGGGGAGGGGCTCCTGGGGGCTCAGACGGTTAAGCCGTTAAGTGTCTGTCTTCTGCCCAAGTCATGATCCAGGGTCCTCGGATGGAACCCCACATTGGGCTCCCTGCTCAGCGGGGAGCCTGCTTCTCCCTCTTCCTCTGCTGCTCCCCCTGCTGTGCTCTCTCACTCTGTCAAATAAAATCTTTGGGGGGAAAAAAAGAAGCAGCAGCAGCACTGGGAGTCTGAGTTGGGGGCATGTCCTGAACTGCCAGCAGATTTTAGGCTTTAGGATTTGTAGAGGAAAACTCAGTACCTTAATTATATCTAAAAATAAATAGACAACTACTGGAGTCTGAGGCTTGCTTTAAAATAAAGGCAGAAAATAAACAAATCATGGTCCAGAAACAAACAAGCAAAACCAAATAAAATCCAGGCAAAGGACATGGGCAAGAGTCATCCTACCCACAGAGGCCCCAGGATAACTCTCTGAGAGAGAAGGAGAAAAATCTGCTCTGAATGTGCCCCTCCCCGCCCTTCAATTCAAAGCAGACTTGCCCCCCCCCCCCACCACGAGCAGCCCTCCTCCGTGAGGTCACATGGCTGGGAGCGAACTCCTACCCTCAGACAGATTCGCAGCTCCAACGCATAGTGGAGTGAACCGCGCGCTGGGCTGGAAGACGCGGGGACAAGGGGTAGGTGGCCAGAGCTGGTCTCAGCGCCGCCCGCGCGGATCCCCCAGCCTGCAGCCAAGGGCAGAACTCGTCCCACCTGGAGCCTGAACTCGGATCAACGAGGACCAACGCGCCCAGCGGAAAGATGAAGGAGACCCAACTTAGGAACAGTTAAAGCAATGGGGACCCTAGAGTTGTCACGATGGGCAGTTTGGGGGGCCTAGTGATTGATGGTTATCATTCTTCAGGGATGGTGATCACGTGCAAAGCGTGCGAAGCGTGCGAAGCGCCTCGCCCAAGTGGCTTTGTGCCGCTCCAGGTAGGAGGTAGTGCCGTTGGTGGGACGCAGGAATCCAACTCCCGCCCGCAGCGCCACAAGCCCGCAGCGCACCCTCGGGGTGGGTCAGGGCGGCACCCGCGGCGCTCGGGCCGGATCCCTGGCGGCGCGCGTCTGGGACTTGGGCGGGGACAGGGCGGGCGGTGACCGCGGCTCCTCCCTCCTCGGCCCCCGGCTCCCCTACTCTTAACCCGCGCGCCGCGGCGCCCGGGCCACTGGGCTCCGCAGAGCAAGCGAGCCGTCAGCGCAAAGCCGGAGCCGCGCGCGTCCAGTCCTGAGGCCGACGCCAGCACGCCGCCATGGCCCCCGCAGCGGCGTCGGGGGGCAGCACCCTGCCCAGCGGCTTCTCGGTCTTCACCACTTTCCCGGACCTGCTCTTCACCTTCGAGTTTGTGAGTGGCTGGCGCGTAGGCGCCGGTGTCGGGGAAGGGGCGGGATGGGCGGTGGCCGCCGGATCCGCAAGCTGCACGGAGGTCCCCAGAGCATCAGGGTAGCGGGGCCAGAGTGAGGAAAGCCTCCCTCCTCCCCCTACGCCCCCCCCCAGACGTTTGGCCCCCTCTAGACAAGGGCAATGGGGTAAGCAGTCTCCAGGACCTAGTTGGAAAAACCAAATTCGCAATGTTGGAAGCAGGCTTGGGTCCACTTGCCGTGCGCTGGTTTCAAAGCTGCGCTCCCAGCTCGCTTCACAGGAGCCGCGCAGAGTATGCCCTTACTGGAGAGCGACGTCCTTGTACCAGTGCCCAGCTTTTCCCAGGGTTAGGATTTCGTAAAAAAAAAAAAAGAAAGAAAGAAAGAAAGAAAGAAAGAAAGAAAGAAAGAAAGAAAGAAAGAAAGAAAGAAAGAAAGAAAGAAAGAAAGAAAAGAAAAAGAACCAAATCAAAAGAAACCTGAGTACGTATTGCCAACAGACGTCTGGAGATTGGGTTGGTGTCGTAGGAAGAGCTGAATCTGAATTACTCTCTTCTGTTCTGTCCTTTGAAAGTTTCTGGTGAGTGAACGTACTTGCCACGACTTTGATCGGGAAATAATAGAACAGGCCATCGTTTGCTGGCCAGTCATTTTGCCCTGTGCTGCGGGTGGGCTCAGGGCTGGCCTGAGCGGTCCTGCGCTTGGCTGACCTTGAGCGGCAGGAACTCCACGGGTCCCTCCTGGAGCTGGAGCCGCGCTGTCTCCGCCGCCGTCGCCGCTGGTGGCCCAAAGCGATTCCCACGCCAGGCTCCTAGTAAGGGGATCACTGTAGGGACTGTAGGGACGCTTCAGACCGCCCTCGGCCAAAACTCGGCAGGAGCCACAGACCCTTACCTGGGAGGGGGCGTGGCGTATTTACTCTGTGGGTGTGCAGCGCGGCGGCCGCCGAGTCTCCTTCCCTGCACCCCCACTGCCGAAGTGGCTGCCTAGAGGGTTGGTTGGAAAAGAAATTGGCCAAACCTGACTGTTTAAAAGCGGGCCCTCAGCTTCTTATTGTCTGATGGGAGGCGGGAGGGTGCGAACAGCAAAGGGAGCAGGTTCTGCTCTCCGTGGAGGGCTTGGGGGAAAGGGGTAAGGGGGCTGAGGTGGCCTGGGGGCACCCCGTCACTGAAGTTGTGTGAGTTGAGTTGATCCCAAACCGGTATGTATCCAGAATGATTTCAAATCGTGGAGCTAGCCAGAATCAAGGAAGTGACATCTAGAAGAAACCCTGGCCACCACTAAGGCCAGCCCCATCATTTGCCGATAGGGACGCCCAGGCCCAGAGGGCAGGGGCTTGCACTCACTGGAGCATTCTTTTCCCAAATGGCTCGTCTGAGCTTCCATGCGGCAGTTAGCCGGTGCTTGCCCAAGGCTGGATTTCTGAAAAGAGCATATAGACCCTATGACTTGGGAATAAGTCATGGGTGGGTCCTTCAGGGGCTACTGCACTTACAAAGGCGGAGTTTCATAACCAAAAGAGACGATGGTTAATGGTGAGGTGTGATGGGGCAAGAGAGATTTTTAAGCAACAGAACTTCATCCTAGTGTCTCTTAAAGTGCCATTATGAGTGGTTTATTCTACCTTTGTAGCTGTTTGAGGAGTATTAAAACAGGAACCAGGAGAGTGTGTTGCTTGAGCTCCAGGCAGAAAACGCTGGTCTTCTCCTCTTGCCCCGACAAGAATGCGCTCAGGGGCAGCAGGTGGGTTGCAGGTGGCAGAAGTTGGGGGGCGGGGCGGGGTGCTTCACAGAAGAGACAATCTCCCAGTACCCTCTGCCTCCTCTTGGTATCACAGTTTAGGGGAAGGAGTGCCCCTAGGGTAGGAACGGCCCAGCCAAGCAGAGCTATCTGCTGGGTGGGAACGGGAGGGTACCACCCCCACATCCCAGTAAGTGAAAATGGAAGGCTGAGTGTGGGAAATCTCAGAACCATGGATTAGTGGAAATTTACTCCTCCCGGGGCTGTTTTGTGACCTCAGATGGTAGGGGCTTCTATAAGAAATCATTCTCTCTTCTATAAGAAATCATTCTCTCTTGATAAGAAATCAATCTCTCAGCTGTGTTGGAAGTGATTTTTTTTTCTCCTTAATGGCACCTGGGTGGCTCAGTTAGTTAAGCATCTGACTGTTGGTTTCGGCTCAGCTCGGCTCAGGTCGGCTCAGCTCGGCTCCGGTCGTGATCTCTGTGTCCTGGGATTGAGCCCCGCCAGCGGGGAGTCGGCTTGAGGTTCTTTCTCTCTCTCCCTCTAACCCTCCCCCTGCTCATCCTCTTGAACGTGCACTCGCTCTCCCTCTCTCTCTCTGAAATGAATAAGTAAATCTTTTCAAAAAAAAAAAAAAAAGGGCACCTGGGTGGCTCAGTCGGTTAAGCACCTGACTCTTGATTTTGGCTCAGGTCATGAGATCAAAGCCCGAATCAGGCTCCACACTCAGCAGGAAGTCTGCTGGAGATTCTTTCTCCCTCTCCCTTTGCCTCTCCCCTGACTTGCGCTCCCTCTCTCTAAAATAAATAAATCTTAAAAAAAAAAAAAAAGTGATTTTTTTTTCTCCTTAATCTCAGCCCTATTCCCCCACCTCCTTTCCTTCCTCCCAACTTTCCGAGAGACCTTGGGTGCCCCAGTATGTCTCTGAATCTCTTTCTTTCTCTCCAGGATGGGGATTCGCCCATGGGGTGCCTGAGAGAGCAGAAAAGAAAGCACACTAGTCCTTTAAATTTTTCTTTGCCCGGGTTGTAACATTGTAGAGAAGAAGCTGTATGTGTCTCCATATGTGGAAAGAGTAGTGAATTAAAGGACTCTGGGAGGGTTTTGTTTTTTTTTTTAATTATGGACTATTACAACTCAACAACAAAAAGACACCCAACCCGGTTAGAAAATGTGCAACAAACTCGAGTAGACATTTCTCCAGAGGAGCTGTACAAATGGCCCATAAGCACACAGAAAGAGGCTCAGCATCAGTCGTCATAAGGAAAATGGAATAAAAACCACAATGAGGTACGATTTCACCATGAAATTATGGTGATTATTGTTGGGAAAAAAAAGCAGAAAATAGCAAGCGTTGGCAAGGATGAAAGTAGAACCCTCATACACCGCTGGTGGAAATGTAACATGGTTTTTCCACTTCTGGAAAACAGTTCGGTGGTTCCTGAAAAAAGAAATTGCCATATGACCCAGCAATTCCATGGTTAGATTTTTAACCAAGATAATTAAAAGCAGGGACCTGAATAGGTACAGGTACTTGCGTGTTCCCAGCGGCACTGTTCACAATAACCAACAGGTGGAAACAGCCCCAATTCAGTGGGTGGATAGACAAACTGTGATCTATCCATACAGTGGAATTTTCTTTAGTCACAGAAAGGAATGAAGGAAGTACTGGTACATACTAAAAGTTGATAAACTCTGAAAACATTATGCTAAGTAAAGGAAGCCAGCTGCCAGAGGTCATGTATTACATGATTCCATTTATGTAAAATATCCAGAATAGGTAAATCCATAGAGACAGAACCCAAACCGCTGGCTGTCCAGGGACCAAGATGATAGGAAGAACGGGGAACAATTGCTTAATGGGAACGGGGTTTCCTTCTGGGGTGCTGAAAATGTTTTGGAGTCAGAGGTGGTGAATGTGTTAAACGCCATTGAACAGGTTAATTTAAGACGGATCGTTTTATGCGATATAGATTTCCCTTAAGTTTTTTAAAGAACAAAAATCAAGACATACTTCGTATTACAGAAAAGGCGCCCACGTGATTATCACTGCGCTTTGTCAAATCTTAATATTTGGCCTGATGGATTGACTTTCAGTATTCGGGAAATAAAGCTTTTCGGACGGCATCTAAACCCGCCGGCTCCTCCACGATCATCTTCTCTTCCCTCCATCCTCAGGACAATCCCTAGGCTGCACCTGGTGTCCGTGACTCCCAAGCAGAGTTGATTTAAACCTAGACTGCCCGCCTCACTCGGGGCGGACTGCACGTGCATTGTTTTATATGTTGTAGCTTCCTGAAAACAGTCCCATCCCTAGGGTGGACGCTGTTTACCTGTTCTTCTCTCGATGGACGTGTTGGCCATTTTCAGTTTGCTGCTTTTTGCTTTCTGCACGGATAGCATCGCCAAGAACATTCTTGCACGCACCCTGTTAGTTCGAGGTAGGGAAGTTCTCCCCAGAACAGCCAGGGAGGATGTGACTTCCGGGTTCATAGGGAACGCACTTCTTCCTTTTTCCAGCTGTACCCCATCAGGGTGCAAAAGGACGATTGCAATGGGCATGTTCGAGAAGCAGCGTTACCCGGAAGCTAATGGAGCATAATGAAGCTCGGGCCCCTTCCAAGACCCTGCCTTACGTCCTATTCTTTAATAAAGAAGGTCCCCAAATTGTGCACGTTTCAAGCAAAACCTGGACCTTTCCAGCTCCCAGCAGCAGTGTGTGAAAGTCTCCATTGTCCCTCATCCTTGTCATACGCGGTTGCATCAGAATTTGCGATTTTCTGCTAACCCAGTGGGTGTGAAATGCTTGGTATGTTTTAAATCTGTAGTCCATTGAGCTGATTACTCACAGTTGATACTCCCATGCCTGACCTCCCAGTAGCCTCGGAGTCACAGATGCCAGCGTCCAAGGCCAACAGGGTGGAACTCCCCTCCCCTCCCAAGGCCAGGAAACTGCCCACAGGGGCAGGGAAGGGTGGTGGCTCAGGGGAGGGGTGGGGGAGTGTCTGGCAACCTCTCCCTGGCCCAGCGTCCCTATGCCAGACCTCTGAAAGCTGCAGGACCCTATCAGGAAGTGGAACGCTGACCCAACCCAGATGGTATGAGCCACACAGGCCATATTCCTGCTGAAAGCAGTGTGGTCACGGGGGGACCCCAAATGGGTAGGCTCGCGGTGGAATGTCCTCTCTCCCAACAACTCAACCCGGGGCTTTGCTTCTGGCCTGTTCCCCTGTCCCCACCTCAGGAAAACTTCTCCTTTGGGGACCACAGTCTCTGCTTCCCCTTCCTCCTCTTCCCTTCTAAGCCAGGAGCTCTGTGACACTTGCCCCCCACCCCCATCCCTGTTCACAGAACAAGATGTTAACATAGGAAGCTTTTTGTCTCAGCCCTGGCCAGGGCCAGAGGAAACTTCTCTCACAAAGTGCCAGGAGAGATGACCGCCCCTCCCTCCTCCTTCAGCACTTGTGAAGGAAATGCCTGAAAACAGGTTATGAAACCATTAACTCAGCTCCCTCCTCCCCAGCCTATCAAGGAGGAAAAGGCGCTGACACAGTGGCTGGGAGTAAAGAGAGACCCCGGGAAGGCAGAGAAGGAGGGTGAGAGCCAAGGCTTCTAGGCGGCACTTCCTGGGGTGAAAGTGGAGTGGGGGGACCCTCCTGGAGGGGGTTTGCTGTTCCAATTCTCACAGTGAACTGGGCACAGTAGTTACTCACACAAGACTATTTTTCTGCCCCAAATGGCTGCGGACTTTTATTATTTGAGAGTGACCGGACGAGTCCTGAGACCTGCCCTAGATTTCCCCCTGCCTGGGGAACAGCCTACAGAGCCACATGGGGCGGAGAAGGAGGGTGGGGGGCGCGATGATACAGCGGTTTTCTGGTGGGGGGGTCCGCCATCTGGGTCCACTGACAAGACAGCGCGAGGACTCATAGGAACCTAATTTTTCTGAGCTGGGAGGAGACTGAGGCTGGGAGGGCAGGCGGGGGGTGCGGGAGGGGGAGCGTAGTTTGCCTAGGTAACTTGGTCTCCAGGGTGGCACTTTCTGCAATGACAGCAAGTCATGTCCCCGTTTCTGCCTCCACCCAAACACCCACAATGAACTTTTGCCCACCTCAATAAGGATCATGAAAGGGCAGCTCTGTCCACAGGGCAGCCCTGGGCAAGGCCTGTTTCCCTTCTTCCTTTCTCTCTCCCAGGGAGTGAAGGGGCAGCCCTGAGCCACTGGGGAGTTCCCAGCCCCTGGGTCTGCTTGTCAAAAACACACCCTAAGTGATCTGAGTCACTAGGTTGAGCCAGGGCCCAAGAATCTGCATTCACTAAGCCATTGATTCAGCAAGGTTGGGAGTGGCCATCGGTAGACCAGCCCATCCCCTCGACGTTTCCACCGGGGACAGGGTGGTAGAGACCGTTCTCAGTGAGAGGCCAGGGGAGGGAGCCAGATGCCCTAAAGATTCTCCTGGGTTCAAGGTAGGCACCCTCTGTGCTCCTGGCAAAATTTCCCTGCTGCCCCCAGCCAGGGACCTCTTCCGTAGTCAGCAGGGCGTGGGGGCCGGCCCTGCTGGGCAGTGGCTGAACTTGGCCTTCACTGGCTGTGCCCACTGACTCTTGACCTTGTGTCCTCGTCTTGTGTTGGGGGCCCCTCTCTGTAGCTGTTTCGAAGGGGGTAAGGACCCTGCCTGGCTCTTCTCCTTTTCTCCTCTCTAAAGGGAGGGCAAAAATGATACGTAGAGGTCTCTCAGGGTTTGTTCTTGGAGCTGAGAAATGACTTCTCTGGTTTTTCAAGAACCAGAGGACTGCTTTGATCAGGAGTCAGTGACTGGAGCCGTTCTCTGGAAAACTGCTGAGTGCGATGATGGGGCTCGACTCCCACAGGGTCACCCAAATGTCATCACAACCACGCTATAGGGAGAAAGGTTGCTTTTAGGGTTCCCATAGGTCACTCCCTGCCTTGGTGCAGATGGGCTAATACCTCGGGGGAATGAGGCATCCTCTCTGTCGTTCAGGAGAGAGGAGGAGAGACGAGGAGGACCCCAGAGGCCGCTGCAGGGGCCGGAGGGAGGGTCGCTCTGCTTGGGTCAGGGCCAGACTCTGACTATTTGCACGTCCCTCTGCCACGCCCGGCAGAGGGTGGGGGAGGACGCCGCGCTGCCAGCCTAGGCCAGTTCTGCACGGCCTTTGAAAGGGCTTGGCTTTGCTCTGGGATTAGGCCCATTCTCAGGAAAAGGCCACGGGTGGGGACTGGACGACTTGGGACCTGCCTTGAGGTGGGCTGGGGCGGGCCGGCCTGGGCCGGGCCAGGGGCTGAGTCCTCATGGATTCCCGGCTAAGCCCTGGCCTCCAGCCCCCACACAAGCCAGTCTGGGGCTTCCTTTTGGACTCTCAAATATCTTCCCCGGACATAGTGTTTTGAACAAAGGCCCCCAGGGGCAGACGCTAAGATCCTCCTCCAGCAGGTGTTTTCTTCATGGGCTGATGGGCGCGAGGACAGAGTGAGCGGCACCCCTTCTTCCAGAAGCTCTAAGGCCATGGCCAAGTGTAGGCTCACTCCTCACAGGCTTCAGATGGCTCCTGGGGGCCTGGAGCAGGTTTCTGGTGCTCTCCACCTCCTGGGGCCCCGACCTGCCTTCTACGTTCTGGTGGAAAGTTCTAGCTCCTGGTTAGCTCCTGCTGGGCCACCAGCAGCATGATTATTTCCCAGGGTAATGGACTGGCATTCATTGTTTGCCACGCTCAGCTCCAGACTCTTCTACCACTCCCACCTCATTAATAGCTAATGTTCTGCCCACTCTGGGGCAAAACAACTCCCTAAGGCCTCAGAAAAAAATGTAGGAACGAAAAGAAAAGTCTTCTCACCAGCCATCACACATTGATATGTGCGGGCAGCGGGAGGAGGCACGGCCAGTCCCGGCTGGCTGACCTGAAATTCCACACCAGAGCCCAGATTCCTGGTAGAACTGCAGTTGGGCTGGGAGGGGAGGGGGCAGGAGGAAGAGGGGGGGGAGAGGGCAGGAGGAGTAACCCCCTCCTCACCGAAACTCCTGGATCCAAGTTTGAAGAAGGCCCTCAGAAAACCAAGGGCACAGGCTCAAAGTTGGGGGACAGTCCAGGAATCGAGCCAACAGGGAAGGACAGAAGTAGGGGTGGGGGGTGGGGTGCAGCTGGTGACAAGTCTCCTGTTGATGGACCCAGGGGTGAGAACCGCAGGCCTGTGCCTTACAGAAGAGGGAGTGATGTCCTTCAGTGTTCTGATCTTTTGCTTATTTTTTGGTCTTAAACACAAAACCTTGGTATTCTCTTCCTGGGAAAGAACAGAGCCTATTGAACAAGCGGAGGGGGAAGGGAGGGGAAGTCTGCTCCGGAAGCCACCTCCCGACCAGGGCAGACGTTGCTGTTCTTCGCGACCCTGGGGGGGGGGGGGGGGCGGGCGCTTGTGAGCGGCCTTGGGTAACTGCCTCACGAGCAGAGGACCCGACCGAGGCTCACAGCCAGCCTGCGGGAGCTGGTCCTTGGGGGCTGTGGGGATGTGAGCAGACAAGTGTGCCTCGGTTTCTGCATCAGTAAAATGGGGCTATAATAGCACCTACCAGCAAGGATTGCTGTGAGGAGTAAGTGAACGAGTGTCATAAGCAGAAAGCTCTTAAAACCACACGATGCTCATAGTTACGGTTCAATAGCTCTTAAGTACACTTGTTATTAATTTTTTAATGACTCAAACACCTGCTCTGAGATCGCCTGGCCAATCCCTGCTAAAAGGGCGCAACTGTAGAATGGAGGGCGTAAGACTCATCCTGTACCACCTTTTGCCTTAGATGCCCTTCTCAGGCAGGCAGGGGGCGAGTGAGGTTTGGGAGCGGGTGGGGCTGTTGAGGGCACACTTGACCTGTCTCTGAGGTCAAGTTCGGCATAGATCCCACCCTCTGTAGGGCCTTCCCAGGGCCTCCTCTGCTCGGAGCTGCCCCTGGCCAGCCTGCTGGGGTGGCCAGGGGGATGGGGGGCTGTGGCAGTCCTGTCTTGCCTTCTGCCTCGGGGGCAGGGGTTGTCTTAAGCCTCTCTCACACACCACCCCACCAGCTTGGTGCCAGGATGGGTGGGGAGAGCTTTGTGAATTCTCGGTGCCCTGCAAATTGCTGCACCTGCCCCAGGGGGAAGGAACCAATCATCAGTGGGCCTGGGATTAAGCTTGACAAAAATGATTTGTCTTCAGTGTCAGTGTATCTCCATCTGGAAGAGCACTGGTTCAGGAAGAGGCCGGCCTCTGGCACAAACGAGTGCCCCCACCTCTCCCAGCTTCCATCCTGCCCTGTGACGGGTGATAAGCCAAACACAGTTGTAGAGAGGGCCTGACAGGAAGGGTTCCACCTCGCTTTTGTGTCTTAGGACTCTTTCCAGAACCAGCCCATAGTCCTCCACATTCCTTTAGTGCAGGTGTCGTGGTGGGACTAAGCCCTCTATCCTTCGGGCCCAGAATTCCTCAGCACCTCCACCGGGAAGCCCACCCTGAGAGCACCCCTTTCCTGGTGCTTGGCACCAGTACGGCAGGCCCTTGCTTGGCTCTGTCTCCTGCGGGGACCCCAAGACTGTCCGTGTTCCCAGCACAGACCGCGCCCTCTGAAGCATTTGTTCTTAGCATGCATTGGTAGGACAGGGGCTGACTTCATCTCCCACCTGGTTAATATGAATCACAAGAGGCGTCCCTGACTCCAAGGGCAGATGGAAGATGAAGCTGAGACCAGCAGTTCCCAAGAAAGAACCCCTAGGACCCGGGAAGGAAGCCCCCGGCCCTATATGGGCAGTTACTTCTCACTGCAGAGGGTACACACCTGCTTTGTCTGTCCACTCACCACCTTATCCTCGTGGTGACTCCCAGTAGTACCTCTTGTTTTTCAGGCACTGCGGCCACGCCCATCGGGTCTAGCATTTCCCCGGATTTGCCCTCTTTACAGGTGGCTTGCTGGTGTTCTTCACGGAGCCTCCTGGTTTCTGTTTATTCTGCTGGGTAAAGCCCGTGGGTATAGGTGTGGTCAGGAAACTTTTCCATCCAGATGAGGACATGCTTGTCTGAAAGCCCTTAGCTCTGTGGACCCGAAAGAACTTTTCATTCATTCAGGAATGGGTGACCCTCCTCTGCACCGGGAGGGAGTGATCAGTGGCCGGAGCTTAAAGCCAGGTCTAGTACGTATTGTGGAAGAGATGTCCCCTGGACTTGAGGGAAGTGGGATCGAGAGCCTGGACAGGACCCTCCTCTCAGTCCACACTCACCCTGTGAATGTTCACTGTGGACCTGAACTCAGCCCCTATCCCTATCCCTATACCCTACCCCTTTGAATCTCAAGTCTCTATCTCCCTCTTCACAAACAGACCCAAGACCCCCTGAGTCCTGGCCTTACCTCCAGATTAGATAAAGGGATACTATGTAAGCCGGCCTTGGGAGGGATAATGGCATAATGGGTTCCCCTGGAAGGATGAATTTGTTGATGAAGGGGCGAGGAGGGCAGAGCAACTTGCATAGGAAAACTGAGTCAGGTGGCCTCAACACCACTCCTGGTGTTTGCCTTAGGAGTGGCCTCAGAGGTCAGACTCTCCACACACAGAGAATCTTCTGACCCCTCCCCGCCCCCCAGACACCTCCCTAAGGGGTCTGTGCAAATTGCTGGGCTCTGTCCATGTCCTGGGCAGAGGTGGTTAGTGGGTCGCCCTCGCCGGGGCCCTGACACTTTTACCAGGGCCTGCCTCTGCCCTTGCTGGAGCGTGGCAGCAGGACTGGAAGGGAGATGGACTCCGTATGTTAGTGCATGTCTTCGGATAAGATCTGCCCCGGTGGGCGTTCCTGCCTCAGTGCTGGCCATGGTCAGGGGCACCGTCAGCGTCTGCTAAATGCACGGACGACCGAATCAGTGAGGGAGGGGGTCAGCGAGGGAACAAGCAAAGGAAGCCTCTCCTTTGACTTGCCGGGGGCTGGGCTCCCCCACACCAGGGAGGTGGGGCTCACACGAGAACCAGGGACACTGGCATACACCGCACATGGGTGCTTCCTGCCATCATCACCCCTCAGAACAGGAAGAGTCCCCAGCGTCCGTCTCAGACCTGAAAAGAAGAGCCAAGGGATGTTTGGAGAAGGCTTCCGCGTTTGGGGGTCTTGGGCTTTCCCTCTGAGCTCCCTCTGCGCCTTCTCCTACCACCCGGTGCTTACGTCCTCTTGACTTCAGCTTGGTGCATTTCCCTCCTCCGCGATAGCACGTCCATAACCAGCCTCTACGCACACACCCACACGCTCAGGCACAAGCGCACTCATGCACATGCTCTCACCCGCACACGCGTGCGTGCACACAAACACACACACACACTAATCCAGTAAGTATAGACATTTCCCTCAACACAAATTGAGGTTACTGTTTCCGGTGGCCTTGTGAGAGCACCAGAGGGCTCAGAGCTCACGGCAGCAGGGACCCAGCTCATCTTTTCCTTCCTAGGGACATGATTGGTGGCCCCTCACCCAAGTGGCAGGACAGCATAGTATTGGGGGCACCATCTACGTTCTGTAACCAGTTTCCTTTGCTTCTCGAGAGTTCAGATTACAGACTCCTGTTCACATGTGCCTTCAGGAAACCCACATCGTGCCCTAGGAGCCACTGGGAACGGTGGCACTGGACTCCAAGGCGCCACACTACCAAGTGTGTGTGTGGAAAGCCCTGCATGGGAAATCCTCTTTAGTTCACACCTTGACTGGTGGCTGGGAGAGGATCTGCCTGTGAAGACCCTGACAGAGTAAAATGGAGTCCCAGCAAAATATCCAGAGAATCTGAGCGATTCTCCTGCACTGACCTCAGTTATCCCAGCCCCGCAGTAAAGACACTGGGCGATTGTGGACGCAGAGCTCTTTCAGCCCGGCACAAGCTGTGGAAACACCATACGAATCTCAAGAATGTGCTGGAGGATTCCTTTTCCCCCTTTTGTAACTCAGGCTCATTGTTGGAAGGAAGGCTCTCTCCTTTTTTAATGTCCTTTGTGTTTCCTTCCACAGAGGCAGACACATTTTTCTCAACTTTTGATTTCTGGGAGATCAGCTATTTTTCTCCTTTTTGATGTTTTTGAAGTTATTTTTAAATTCTAGGCTCCGATATAGTTTGGAGTGGATATCTGTGCGTGTGGCGATCCCAGACCTGCTGGAATTTTCACATGGTTACGGATAAGGCTTTGCCCCATCCTACGGCAGTTGAGACAACAAGCACTCAGGTGCTCACCATGTGTCAGGCACTCCGCAGACATTACCCCATTTCACCCCCAACCCCATGGAGTGGGCACTGTTGTTATCGCTGTTTCACAAATAGGGAACAGAGAGGTTAAGTAATGTGCCAGGAACGACCAGCCACCCAGCTACTAGTAAGTGGCAGAGCTGAGACTGAAACCTGGTAGTTCAGGCTCCAAAGTCTACACCCTTCGCCATGCTAGCCTGCCTCCTGCGGATTAATTCAGAAAGAAAAGTTGAGAACCTTCTCTAAGTTTACACAAGAGCTCCCTCAAAGACGATCCCCTGAGAATTTTTTTTTTTTTTTACAAAAATCATTTGACTGGGCAGGGCAAATATAAACTCTTTGAAATCTTTGGAATTTTTTGGTCTGGTTTTGCATATTACCCCTGGTTCTTAGGAACTTCAACTCTGCTCGGCGTCCCAAACCGGCCTGAATTAAAGATGGGTGGTTTCCAATCCTGAAACACCAGGGGCAGGGGCCTCAGGTGACCGGGTCATTCCCATTCACAGACACAGAGGCTACATCCCCGCATCTGGAGGACAGCCAAGGACGAGCTAACCTCACATTCAAGGCAAGACAGGGATTGAAGCTTGAGGAGGGGAGAGGAGAGGGAGCTTTGCACCGAGAGCCCAGTCGGGACCTGGAGAGGTTGCCTCAGCGGGCATCGCCAGACCGCCGGGCAGGGCATCGGACAGGAGCGACTTCTTACTCTGGTTCACAGGAATTACCGGGACATAATCCAAGGGCTTGTGTTATGGAAACACGTTCTAAAGCTTTTGGCAAACAGCCTGGGATGTCTGTTCCATGTGTTTTAACGCTCCTTCTCTCCACTTGAGTCGGATCGCAGGCGTCGGTGTTCCAGACAATTCTAGCATAGAGTGAGGGGTGCAAACCACGGTATCAACCCAGACCCACCACCGTTTTCCAGCTTGGGGTTCTGGGCCCCACCGCGGGAGCTCAATGCAGATGATTCTCAGGCCATGCAACTTAGCGACTGTTTCTGGCAACCACAGCAGCCAGCTGCACCGTCTGTGTTGTGGAGGACAGTGACCTGGGGTAGGCAGGGGGCAGCGGGAAGTCCGGCCTGTTGACAGATGAACGGCAACCGGGGTCATGCCTCCACTTGGATGACTAATGTTTCCAAATGATTGCCTCGGGGCACTGGCTGCTGGGGGAGCTGGGAGCCCCTTGGAGATTTCTTTACAAAGGGAAATGCTTGAACCCTCACCTACCCCTTCTCTTGACAAATATTTGGCCAGTGGGGTCCTGAGGTCAGGATGGGGTGGACTGCTCCCTGCCCAGGATGCCTTATCTCCCCGGGTGTGGGTGCTGGGCAGGTTCTCTCTGTTTGCTCTCTGCACACTTCGTAGGTGGAGTGGGACGGGCACTGCCTTGGTCCCATGATTCACACTGAACCCCAGCTTTCCGTGGAGCGGGGCCTTAAAGGCCTTCACGCTGGCCCAGAGATCAGTTCTGTCGGGAGTGTGGCCCCCGCTGAGCCCCTCTTCAGCCACCCCTCCCCCTCACTGCCCACCTTATGCCCAGCTCCCTGGCCTTCTGAGGCCCTCACTGCAGCTTCAGCATCCTCTGGACTTGGCCTGTTATTATATTATATTATATTATATTATATTATATTATATTATACTATATTATATTATAAAATTATCATGTACTCCTTCCTCCCCCTGGAAAGCCGCTCCTTGACCTTTCAGCCTGGTAAACCAGTTAATCCAACTCTCCCTTCCAGACTTGATGGGGCGCTGCCCCAGTCCGGGCTGCTTTGCCCCCCCACCCCAGGGCTGGTTATCATCCTGCCTTGTAAACTGGCTGCCTCCGCATCCGTCTCCGTCTCCGAGGGCTTAGCTCGCGGGTGAAGAGCGCCTTACCCCGGTGATGGGGGTGGTCCGGGGCACAGCGCCGGAAGACTCACACTCACACCTATAGTGTCAGTCAGTGTGCACCAGCCTGCAACATGGAGACACGACTGCAAACTGCCATTTGCAGACGAGGAAACTGAGGCCCAAGAGCCTGACTCCCGCTACAGCCCGGTTCAGCGGCTTGAGGGGAGACGCGAGGCTCCCGGGCCACTGCTGGTGGCGCAGACGCCGCGTGGTGCCAGGGCTGCGGGAGCCGCTCTGCCCGGGAGGAGCGGAGCCTTTGCGCCTGCGCAGCTGGTGCAGCTTTGGTGGCTTCCAAGAGGCGTGGGCCCCCAGCTTCTCGCACCCGCGGCGCCTGTTGGGAGTAGACGCCGTGCCTCAGCCTCGTCTTTTGTCACTTACCTTTCCTGTCCTCTGGGTTGTTCTGCCCCCACCTCCGCTACCCCTCCCAGGCGGTCCTCCCCTGGGGACCCGCTGGGCAGGGCCGTGAGGGGTAGGGGACAGGCCTCTGCCCGTCTTCTGGGAGCAAAAGCCCCGCGTTCTAACCATTTCATCTGTGCTGAGGACATGGCCTTCATCACATGATGTGTAACTTAAAA
Source organism: Potos flavus (assembly GCA_028534135.1). Taxonomy (NCBI): domain Eukaryota; kingdom Metazoa; phylum Chordata; class Mammalia; order Carnivora; family Procyonidae; genus Potos; species Potos flavus. The sequence continues at coordinate 30,643,240 of CM052885.1, read as the reverse complement.
TACGTTCCGTTCCAGGGAGAGACGGGGTTGGTGGCCTGCTTCCTTCAGGAACGTTCCTGGGAACCAGTGGTTCCACATCTATTCACAGCTTGGAGGCTCCAAAAAAAAGTGTCCAGAGACACGCTCACTCAGTGTCCCCCAGATGACGGGTCAGAATGGGCCAGGGGGTGTGCTGTGATGGTAGAGATATTTTGTAGAAGTCCCCTTGAGAGAAAATATCTCACCTTGAAAGACATTACTCTAAAGGAAAGAAGCCAGTCATAAAAGCCCATCTTTCATTATATGATTCAACTCACCTGAAAGTTTAGAAGAGGAAAATCTATAGAGACAGGAAGTAGGTGGATTTGTGATCATTCAGGGATGGGAGAGGGGGAAGCCAGCGATAGCCGAAGGGTACAGGGTTTCTTCAGAGGTGATTAAAAGGTCCTAAAGTTGGTCTGGAGATGATGATGGCATATACTTTTTTTTTTTTTTAAGATTTTATTTATTTATTTGACAGAGAGAAATCACAAGTAGGCAGAGAGAAGGGGGGAAGCAGGCTCCCCACTGAGCAGAGAGCCTGATGCGGGACTCGATCCCAGGACCCCGAGATCATGACCTGAGCCAAAGGCAGAGGCTTTAACCCACTGAGCCACCCAGGCGCCCCGATGATGGCACTTACTTGTAAATAACCTCAAACTGTTGAATTTTACAATTTAAATAGGCGAGTTGTCTAGTACATGAATTATATCTCATTAAAGCTGCGTGTGAGAGAGAAGTGCTTCCCACCATCTTACTATGAAACTTGCCACTATAGACCAACCATGCAAAGACATAAAAAGCATAATTATTAAAATGATTTGCACAAGGTCGTACGCCCAAAGGTAGGATAGGGTCCTGAGGTCTGCCAGGGGGCAGGGGGCTGGGACTGAGCCCTGAGTGGGCTTTGCTCCTACAGACAGGTATTAGCACAGGCTCCGTGAGTCTGAGAGAGAGAGAGAGAATGCATTTTCCAGGGAGCTGGAACACAGCTTCATCAGACTGTAAAATCACACACCCGAAGCAGGTCAAGTGCCCGGATGAAACTTGACGCTCCCCTCTGCACTGGGTGCCAGAAGTTCAGCATCAGAACTGGGGCCACATCTAGCTAGCGCACGCTCCGGACTCTACAGCAGGTGCTCCGGCCGTGGCTTCACTCTGACTTCACCTTCTTTTTCCTGCCTTTGATTCCCGACAAAGCCACGGGGGGAGAAAGCTAGCTGACGGAGGGAAAGTCGCAGGAGTCTGCACGGCAGCCTGAGAGCCATCTTCCCAGATTTTGCCATTTCCTGGTACCACCTGTGCATTAACTTACCCTGTATGGTTTTTAGTTATCACTACCTTAAAAGTAAGAACAGTGTCACCTTTGCCAGCCCGTTCCGGGAGCCCCTGCTCTAAGGGAGCTCCAGATCCCTGGCTCAATCCTGAGTCCTCCTTGCCTTAGAAAAACCGAAGAGTGAAAAAGAGAATCGTTTTTCCCAGTGTGGCTTTCAGCGTTCATCAATGCCATGTCTACTGGCCGCCTGCAAGCACCTCTGGCCCGCTGGGTCCCTCGCAGGATTCCCTAACACAGTGCTCTCCGTCCACACTCAACGCATAAATCATTCCCAGTTTACCCATACCCATCTGACGGGAGCCCATGAAGGCCGGTTAACTAACTCATACAGCTGAACAGGTGTCCCATACCTGGGAGTCAGCCGTGAACAAGTGGGACCTCACCCCCACCATCACGTCAGGGATAGTGCCGTTTTGTAACTAACTAAGGACACCAATTTTGTGCTGGGTACTGCCAAGGAGAAGGAAGGACAGGGTTCCCTGAGAGCATATGAGGGAACCTAACTGAGATCGGTCCTCCTTGGATGGTCCCCTGGCACCCAGGTAAGGGACGCTGCGGAGAGGAACATCCCAGTTCTTTGCTTCTGCCCTCCAGACAGGCATGCCCGCTTCTCCCGCTTCTCCGGGCTGCACTCGGTCAAGTTCTCAGCCGCCGGCACGTTCACGTCCCTTTGCCAGGGCCGGTTATGGAAAAGGCCAAGTCATCTGTGTGATCTTAGAGACAGCTATGGATGAAAGGCACACACACACAGATCTTATGCTATGGTGGTCTAAGGATTTTTATTTAGCTGTTGGCTCCAATGACTGCAAGTTGTAAAATGCGTCCCACTGCCTCTGTCGATGCCTTCCCGGACCCTCAGATTCAACAATAGAGGAAGTGTTTTGGTCAGAGATGCTCAGTCATCTGAGTTATCAGGCCCAGCTTTGTTTTGATAACCCATTTTGTCATTGCTCTGATTTTTCTACTCAAATGTGATTCCGTCCTAATGCTTGTCAGCTGAGAGGCTCAGAGCACCTGTGAGGACGGAGGTCTCTTGCCCAGCAGGTGGGCAGCAGATATAGGAGAGGGAGCCCAGGCACCGCTTGAATTCACTCCACAGGGAACGTAGGGCTGGGAGGGCAGCCCGTCCTCAGCCCCCAGATGCTCCAAAGGACCTTGGAGACCTTTGGCCACAGAACCCTCTCCACCTGTGTCCCAGCCCTTCCGAGCACAGTCCTTACCTGGGTGGGGGATGGTGGAGGAGGCTGAGTTGCCTTCTCGGGGGATGAAGAAGGGAAAGGGAAGAGAAGACAATCCCAGCTTCGGTGTGTGCGCCTTTGTCCTTGGGAGCCAGGACTGTGGCCTCGGGGGCGTGTTATGACTCCTATGCTGCCCTGTGCTCCTCTTTGAAAACATTGGGCTCTCTGAGCCTTCGGACACCGACAGGGGCGTCTTCCGGATAACAACAGGGAAATCCTTCTCTCACACCAGTCCTAGGCCACCCGAGGAGGCGGGCCGACCTCTCCTCTCCAGCCCGGACCCCACTAGTCAGAGCACTTCCTGGACTTGGGGATTTAAGGGGTGAAATTTAAAAAATAAAAAAAAATTTTTTTTTTATGATGACATAGTGTGGTCGATCATTTTGCCAAGTAAAGACCAAAAGAATCTGCTAGTCACTAACTTTTCATAAAAGGAAAGATATTTTAAAGTCTAATAAAAATATTAGGATTTCATCTAGGATAAAACCTCAGAATAATGATAATACTGGAGAAGATAAGTCCTTTCTCGGGATGACAAATTACTTAGTGTCCATGTGCCTCAGTTTCCCCGTCTCACAAATGGGTCAGGACCTCATCCGTAGGGTTGTTGTGAGAATTAACTGAGTTAATATTTGTGAAGTGCTTAGGACAGTGCCTGGCATATAAGTGTGTGATATACGTTTTTGTTACATAAAAAATTAAAATTGCATTTAAAACGTGAACAAAGGGACGCCTGGGTGGCTCAGTTGGTTAAGCGGCTTCCTTCGGCTCAGGTGGACCCTGGGATCGAGTCCCACATCGGGCTCCTTGCTCAGCAGGGAACCTGCTTCTCCCTCTGCCTCTGCCTGCCTCTCCGCCTACTTGTGATCTCTCTCTCTCACTCTCTCTCTGACAAATAAATAAATAAATAATCTTTAAAAAAAAGAGATGTTTTTAAAAAAAATAAAAAATAAAAATAAAACGTGAACAAAGGCAAGCAAGCAGGGGATTGGACTGAGACCGGCAATGCAGGCAAAAAGAATGGTTTTGGGGGAGGAAAATGCCCACCGCTATTCTCTGCCCCTTCCTGTTTTTCTGCCCCCGGTGTCCCAGCATGACGCTAGGCCCGGCCCTCCTGGGTGCGGGCTCTCCTGCTCCGATGCTCACCCCTGCCCTCCCTCCCTCCGCAGGTCTTCGGGGGCCTGGTGTGGATCCTGGTCGCCTCATCCTGGGTGCCCATGCCCCTGATCCAGGGCTGGGTGATGTTTGTGTCCGTGTTCTGCTTCCTGGCCACCACAACCCTCCTCGTCCTGTACATAATTGGTGCCCACGGCGGGGAGACTTCCTGGGTCACCTTGGTGAGTCACAGCCCGGAATGTTTGAGGTGGGCGGGTAGGTATTGGACCCTCTCCACCGGCAGGCTGGCTTTTCCAGGGCTGGGGGAGGCTGAACCGTCGATGCCTCCTAGTCCGTTCCCATGCTGAGCTGGCCGGGCCTTCAGCTCTGAGCTCTCCCCAGCAGCCCAGGGCTCCCCACAGCAAGGAGGTCAGGAGAAGGTGAAAGCAAAGGGTGATTGTCGCTGCCTGATTCCCACTGGGCCTGCTCCGCTTTCTCCTGCATGACTGCCTTTCTCATGGACAACCAGCTGCCCAGCCCCCCTCCCCATCCCGCCTGCACCTGCCAGGTGCCTGCTGCCGTCTCCCAACGTCCAGGAGAGCTCGTTTCCATCTTAGGAGGGGGCAGGGACCTGGGAGCTGGCCTTGGCTGCCCAGTGGGAGCCCAGGCTTCCTGTGCCCAGTGATGAACCCAGAGAAGGACTTGGAGGTGGCAGAGGGATGACCTGTGGTCTTAATTCTACATAAGTTCTGCCTTGAGGCCCTTGAAGAGGGTAAGACTTACACATGGGACACCTGCCTTTTATCTGTGGCAGAAGGGGGCAGGGCCATTTGGCGAGGCCTCTACTTTCAAAAGTCCTCCTACTTAGACTTTTTTTTTTAAGCTTTTTTTTTTTTTAAGACTTTATTTATTAGAGAGTGAGAGAGCACAAGCAGGGGGAGCGGCAGAGGGAGAGGGAGACGCAGACTCCCCACTGAGCAGGTAGCCCAACTCGGGGCCTGATCTCGGGACCCCAGGGATCATGACCTGAGCCGAAGGCAGACGCTTAACCAAATGAGCCACCCAGGTGTCCCCTACTTAGACTTTCGAAATCACCTCCAATTACAGCTACTCAAAACCCATTCTAGTCCTTTTTTGCTTTTAAAGATACCTGGAGCTTTCCCACCCAAGAAAAATTGAACACTAACAAGACAAAACCACAGTGGAAATGGCCTGGGCCTCTCCCCCCCTGCCTTGGTCGCTGAGGCCACATCTGAACTGGGACTGTGACCACTTGGGGAATGTTCCTCAGGACCAAGCCCATCTCTACCTGTTAGATCCCAGGCTGCCCCTCTTGACCCCCAGCTCTTCCTCAGTCCCACATCAAGGGAAAGCAGCATGCCTTCTCCCCTGAAGTCCTGACTGTGCCCCCTCCCCACCATGAGATAGGACCCGCTGGGCAGTGCTGGTTACCCATGCTCTGTGAGGAGGGGGCGGGGGTGGGGGGTGATGGGTGGGCGGGGCAGGGGGCGGGGCGGGAAGGCCCTTCTTTCCCAAAGAAAGCAGCAGAAGATGAGGACAGGACCTGAGCCATGCCAGGAGGGGACAAGCGGGGGGAGACAGGCCTGGCTAAGACCGCAGCTGCCCCCCTCTCTGACGGCCCTCTGTGACCCTGCAGGATGCAGCCTACCACTGTGTCGCTGCCCTGTTTTACCTCAGCGCCTCTGTCCTGGAAGCTCTGGCCACCATCGGGACGCGGGAGGGCTACACCTACAAACAGTACCACGAGAACATCTCCGCCGTGGTGAGTCCCCGGGCCCGGCTCCCCCCGCCCACCGACAGAGAGTCAGCAGAACCTGGCATGGGCCCTCCCTCTCTGCTTCACTGACTCCCGAAGAAACAAAGCCCTGGAGAAGGGAGCTGATGCGCCCCAGCCTCCCTTAGCCCTCCAGTCCAGTCCGTGCCGTGCCGCGCAGGCCTGGGCTGGCCCAGGGGTCCGCGCCTGGGTTGGCTTTGCAAAAGGGAAACGACCGCGAGTGTCAGGCACTGTCTGAGCTCCCCACGAAGGATCTTGTTTAACTCTCCCCATAGCACGAGGATGTAGGCGCTCTTGTCATACCCATTTCACAGACGCGGAGCCAGGACACTGAGAACGTGGATGACTTGCTCCCAGAGGGTCAGGAATTGTTGGTGCCCAGAGCTGGTGCTCTGACACCCCTACTCTTAGCACCTGTTTGGAGCAGTGAATCTGGCCACATCGGTCTGCCGGCTCTCCCTGAGGGGTCTTCCCTTCAAGCACACAGTCAG
>CM052885.1:30539863-30637167 GCA_028534135.1 Potos flavus | reverse complement strand
CAGAGCAGGTCATAGGAATAGACAGCACCTGCATGAACACCAGGCAGGGCCTTGACAGGGACAAAGGGACCATTTGCCCCATTTCCGGGGCCTTTGTTCCCAGCGTCAAAACCCTGACGGGATCTCTCCAACAGCTTTCTCCTTAAGCCCCCCTCCTTTTTGCCAAAGCCCCAATCCCTTCTCCCCAGCCCAGTCCCTCACTTCCTGCGAGCCTGACACCCTTGCCCATGCTTATGAAATTAAGATCCCTGGAAGAAAATTCTGGTGGGGGTCTGAGGATGACCGGAGAACATGGAGCCCCTAACCAGAGCCAGCAAACCCACGCGTTCATGTTCTCTTAGCCGAGGCCAGTGTACTCACCCTGGTGAACTCTGCCCTTCCTGGTGCGGGAGGAGGACCTTTTCCATGGAGAGCAGGTATCATCTAAGGGGTCTCTGAGGGCCTCCATTCCTAGTTGGGTCGCACCAGCACGATGACGTGCGATGGCAGATACTTGACCTTGCACACCAAGTCCCGTGGACGGGTGGGTCACCTGGAGCTCTGTGCTGAGAGCGTTCTGGGGCCACATCTGGGCTCAGCAGGAAAAGATGTCTGTGGGAATGATGGGAAGCGGCAGCAGCCCACACCCTTTTGGGCCATCGTCCCCGAGCGCCGTGCCCAGTGGTCAGCCGGCGCGCTGCCCTCTCCCCGTGCACCCCCATTAATCGTTGTTTATCTTGGTTCCAGGTGTTTTCATACGTGGCCACTCTGCTGTACGTGGTCCACGCAGTGTTCTCTCTAATCAGATGGAAGTCTTCGTAAAGCTGCAGAACTTTTGCTGAAAACTCAAACGGTGTTCGCCGATCGGCCCGCCTTCCAGAATAACATTTTAGAATGCAGAAATACTCCGGGGGGTGGAAAAAAGAAACCAAACAAAAAGCAATGCTCTGTCTCTTGTGGGTGTTCCGTTTTCTCTCCCCTATACCTTCATGTCACGGTTGGGGGCTTGCCGTGTTTACCCTCCAATGACTGAGCTTTCTAGAGCCATTTTCTGTTTGTGAAAGAGGGCTGCGGGGGTGGGAAATGGGGACCGGGACCACGAAACCAAGATACCCCGCTGAGCCTGGGACCGGATCTTGAGAACTGTCTGTTGGAATTTTCCACCTGCTCTTTTGAGCACCCATCCCGGGGCCCGTTTCCAAGTCTTCACGGATAGTCTACCTGTCCTGGGGGGTAGAGCTCACCCCACGAGTATCTGCAGATGTCCACGGTGGAAAATGATAAACCTTTGAAAAACTTTATAAAGTGCCTTTATGCTCAGTACTTTCGTGGGATCTTTGGGGGCGGGGGGTTGTTTTTAATTTCCCAGTATCAGGGACTCGGTCATTTCAGTTTTCTTTCTGAGGAATCCTTGGGCTTACATGGAATCTCTAGAGGCAACATCGAATGGCAGTTTCCATGACAGCTGCTGACCCTTGGCCCCCGCCCTGCCAGAGAGCCCGTCACTGGGTATCCCACCCTCCCCAGCAACCACGCTTGTCAGACGGCTTTGCTCTCTCTGGAAACGCACCAAGTACCAGCCCAGCGGACTCCTTTCTAATGAAGCACAGACCACCTCCAAGACAAAGTCTGTGCTCCATTAGAAAGTCCTTAAGCCAGCGGGCACCTGGGTGGCTCAGTCCATTGAGTATCCGACTCTTGATCACTGCTCAGGTCTTGATCTCAGGATCATGAGTTCAAGCCCCACACTGGGCCCCACACTGGGCCCCATACTGGGAGTGACGCCTACTTAAAACAAAAACAAAAACAAGTCCTTAAGCCAAAAGAAAACAAGGTGCAAAAGTTCCTTCTCACTCCTCATGAAGCTGATCAGAAATTCTCTGGGCAGTGTGCTTTGTGCTCTGTTGTAATTTTAGGGACGAGGGTAAAAAATGTTTTCTAGAATTTCCTTGGGCCTTTCCTTAGAATTCTAATTTCCTTAGAATGTCCTTGCTCTTCCAAGGAGGACAAGGGGACCAGACTACTGAGGGAAAGGAAGTAAGAGTACTTACTCTGTAGTGAGTGCTGTGTTTTAGGTGTGGGATGTCTGGATTGAAAGGAGAGGGGGCAGTTAGGAAGGAGGGCGCTCAGTTAGGAATCCCGAAAACCCGGCTTCCATTTTAAAATGTTGCTTTGTCCCTTTGCTCAGAGAATTTAATGATATCCCACAGCTGGGCACAAACCAGGTGTCTCAAAAAACCGGTTGCCCCCCAGCTATGGAGGTCTACAGGCAGAAGCTGGACAGCCTCTTGCCAAAGGCCACAAAGAAGGAAGATTCAAGCCTCAGGCAGAGGTTTAGCAAGTGGATATTTTACTCCCCTTCCAACTTGGGGACACCTTGACTAAATGGGGTCTCCGTGGTATTTTCAGGAGATTCCTTGTGATCCCAGGGTCATTGTACCGGAAAAAAAGGCCACTTCCAGTGAATCCACTTAAAACAAAATTTAAGTAAAAATTTCATAGTAAATTGAGAGCAAAAGTTGTGACTGAGCTTTAACCTGAAAAAGTGCACATTAAAAATCACGAAGAAGTGATAGGAAGTTTGTCACGTGTTTAACAAAATTTGCAATCAAGAGCTGATTGAGGCAAGTGGTATTTTTCCCCCCCCAAAACTGCCTGCTTGCCTGCTGCCGATCCAGAAACAGGATGCCAATGCAGGGGAATTTCTGGCCCCCATCAGAAAAGAGAAGCCTAAGCCTTGCTTGAATTTCCCAAAGGTTCCTCAGTATTTGGGAATTTTAATCATTCTCTTTAAAGGAATCTTGATTGGCTCTTTCTCTTCTCGTTTTCATTTGCAAATGGGTCTAAGGATAAAATGCATAAAGTCCCTATCTGTCTTAGGCTTTGCAGGGGACCTCTGAGGACTTCCTCATTCCTCCCGCCCTGAGTCCTTTTTTTTTTTTTAATTTGCAATTTCATCTGGTATTTGACTTGCATCCTGTTCTCATTGCATGTTAATGGAATGCCAGCCTCCAAAAATGCTCTCTCTTGGTCTCTGGTCTTGCATTTCCGTTTGCCCAGACCCTCCTCCCCACTCCCTGCCCCCAAACGTAGTCTAACTCCCTTGTTCATGCATCTCATAGCTCAGTTCTTCCGCACCCTGATGTTTAGAAAGTGTTTGCAGGGCAAGGGCTGACTGTTGGGGAGGCCTTCCTGCTAAGGGCACTGACTCTCTGGGAACCCTCGATGCCTGGGGAGGGAGCATTTAAGTCTGCAGGGCAAGAGCCAAATGGTCCTCGGGCCCCGCGGAATGGGCATCGACTGAGCACCCGTTCTGCTGGGACTGTTGATGGGTGTGGGATGCCATCTGCCCTCCCAAAGATTCTTGTGGCTGGCATGCCTCGCCTCTGCCTCTGGGTCTTGAACCGGAGGGGTCCTTCTCTGGGGCCTCTTTTGGTTCCAGCCCAAGGGCAGATGGGACATTCCTTAGATACTGCTTGCTTGGTGTCCCTGATGGACCAAAGATAAAGTAGCACTCACACCCAAACATGACAGCCCAGGGGACTCACTTGTGCACCTGGGCGGCCATTCGCCTTCCATTTTTGGAGCTCCATTTTGGGTCTGGCACTGGGTAAGCACCTTCCATGTACGTGTGTAGCCTCCTGTCATCCCCGCGGTGGCCGCGGGAAATGGCGAATCCTGTCTTTTTACAGAGGAGGAATCAGGCTCACTCGGCTGGTGAGAACTGGGGCAGAGTTTCTGGCCGGCTCCTCCTGCTTCTGGCCCGAGGCTGCCCAGACCTGTCCTCACGCCAGTCTGTCCCCCCGCCTCTCAGGAAGCGACAGTGAGACAAGCCCTTGTAGTGCCCCTGATACCAGCAGGCAGGGGTCTTCCGAGGGGGTGAGGCCAGCATTTGGGACAGCCCAGGTTGCTGGAAGGGTCTGCGGGGGGCCACGTGGGGCCGTATTGAAAGGGGCTGGCGGCTCTGAGCTGCGAAGTCATGACAGTGCCCGCCCAGGCAGGTACCAAGTCCGCTTCTCAGCCTCCAGAGAACCAAAGGCCCACCCGGTCCAGTGGATCCTTTGCTAAGAAGGCGAATAACTGGATGGTTTTAAGGTCATGGAACAAAGAGCAGAATCCCTCCATGGATCTGAGAGACGATTAAGAAGCTGAAATCTGGGGACGCCTGGGGGGCTCAGTGGGTTAAGCCTCTGCCTTCGGCTCAGGTCATGATCTCAGGGTCCGGGGATCGAGCCCCGCATCGGGCTCTCTGCTCAGCGGGGAGCCTGCTTCCCCCTCTCTCTCTGCCTGCATCTCTGCCTACCTGTGATCTCTCTCCTCTGTTAAATAAATAAATAAAATCTTTAAAAAAAAAAAAAAAGGCTGAAATTTGGAATGTGACCAAGAGCCAAAGCTTGCAGAGCACAACAAACCAGGGTCACCACAAACACGCGGTGGGGGCCTGCATCACAGAGGGGCAAAGGGTGACAGGCAGCCGCGGGACAAATCCAACCGGGACCTTGGGGAGACTCTTGCTTGTGACTGCAGTGGCCGTGGCCCCCTCGCTTTGTCGGGGCTCTGGGGGCCTTCTGATGGCCTTCCCCGCGCAGGGCAGGGTGGCCTGATAGGGGCCCTACCCACAGATGGTCCTCCTCTGCGAACCAATCCCTGCCCCCCCGATCCTGGTGATCCCCACTAGGTCTGCCCTTCTCCCAGAGAGGACAGCTGATGGGAGTTGAGGTTCGTCAACAATGAGAAGCAAACTCTGCAAAGCGCTTCGTATCGGAACCCTGGCAGCTGCCCGCATGGGGGACCGCAGGCCTCCCTGGGCTGGCCTTACAGGGACGGCAAAGGGCTCGCGCCGCCAGCCGAGGGCCCGAGCAAGCAGGGCCTCCGGGGCCCACACAAGGGCCTGTTGTCCCGGGAATCACTCGGGGCCGGTTCACGGGTCACAATGGGGCCTTTCAAGGGACAAAGAGCCTCTGGCCCAGCGGAGCGTCCCTGCACACATGGGCATCTGCCTAAGGCATTTAAAATAACAGGATTTGGGAAAACAGATTTAAAGCGATGTTGCCCACTCTTTGTGTGATTCAAGGCCTTTGTTCTGTCTCCGTCATGCTTGGTGCCGTGCTGGAGGCGGACGCCAGGGCTCCCTCTCAGGTACCGCAGGGACAGTCACTGTGCCAGGCTCCGGGATTTGATACACCAGCGTGTTCAGCTGTCAGGCCTTCTCTCGGCCAATACATGGTCCGTGAAAGCTCAGTAGGACAGATACTCGGGGACAGGAAGGGGGAGAAGACACCGTGTGCCCAGTGCTGCATGACATGCTGACCTCTTCACATAATCCCCATGACAACCCTATGTGACGGATGCCATTGAGATGAGGAATCTGAGGCACAGAGAGGTGAAGCGACTTACCCAAGGTCACACAACAGGTCAATGTGATTCTAGTTCCAGGGGATCTAGCTTCGAAGCCCCAAAGATACCTGTCATGTGCCACATCTCACCGTGATAGGGTCTCTGTCCCTCTGGGAGCAGGGAGCTCAGACACGCCAAGCACGTTCACACCCACACCACAGACAGACAAGATAAGAAGGTTCCAATACGCACACGAGGAGTGTGGGCGAAACTCAGCCAGAAGCCCAGCCCACCTGGGAGTTATGTCGGAGATGAGGGGGACTTTGTTGGGCAAAGATGGCAGGGAGGGCCTTCCTGGGCAGATCCAGGGTGGGAATCCAAACCAGGGAGGGTGGGGAAAGAGAGGTCTCGGGAGGTTACAAGGGCTTGAGGTGGCCCTGAAGGTGAGGCCACAGCCTCGCTTTTACCCAAGGAGCATCGGGGGCGGAATGCCTGTTGGGCGGTGACAGCTGTCTCTCAGAGAGATGGCTGTGGGTCCAGACAGCAGCAGTAGGGGGGTAGGCTGGGCTGGGGAGGTGGGATAGACTTGACCAGACTGTGGTGGACCGAAAGCTGGCAGCAGGGAGTGGCCGAGGGCTTGGATCCCTGAGCTCGCCCAAGTGTGTTTCCTCCCTCTCAACCTCAGCTCCCTCGCCTGAGGAAGTGCCAGGTGCGGTTGCCATTATGGGAATGAAGGGAAAGGTCTAGAATGATCCTGAAGTTTCTAACCTGGGCAGATAGCAGTTAGAGGGTGCTGCTGATACCCTGGGCAGATGATGGTTACTGGCTTTGTCTTTATTCATCAACCACATTTCCTGACATCAGAAACTTGGATATTTTGCTTTTCCCCAAAGAACTGAATGTTTAATTGGCCATGACATAGTTTAAAATAACCTCATTTAAAATAGCCTGAGTGACTCAGTCGGTTAAGTGTCCAAATCTTGATTTCAGCTCAGGTCATGATTTCAGGGTTGTGACATCGAACCCACACAGTGCTCCACGCTGGGGGTGGAGCCTGCTTGGGATTCTCTCCCTCTGCCCTCCCCCATGCTCACACACTCGCTCGCTCTCTAAAAAAAAAAAAAAGCCCCATTTATCAAACCAAACTTCAGTCCCTTGGAAGGAGGCCATTTCCTCCAGAGCCCTTCTGACCGCTATGTGAAGTGCACCATGAGGGCCGGAGAGGGTCAGGATCATCCAACCAGACCCTTGGGTCCCCTCAGTTTCCCGGGCATGAGTAGCCAGGTCTGAGCAGCCTGAAACCCCCATCCCCCTGGGGACGGGCGGGACAGCGGTGCTGAGAGGGATCACAGAAGGTGCAGATGAAGAACAGGAGACCCGAAAGGCCAACAGACTCAGCCGGCACCCAGCAAGTTAGCGCTGGAGCTCGCATTCTGCCTCCGACCCCCCGGGTGCCCTCCTCTGCTAGCCGCCCCCTCGTCTTCCTGCCCCTGCCGCCCTCCTCTTTCCCCTGGTTTTATTAAGATGTAATTGTCATAGGGGCACCTGGATGGCTCAGTCGGTTAAGTGTCTGCCTTTGGCTTGGGTCATGGTCCCGGGGTTCTGGGATCGAGCCCCGCATCAGGTTCCAGGCTCGGCGGGGAGCCTGCTTCTCCCTCTGCTGCTCCCCTCCTATTCTCTCTCTCTCTCTCTGTCAAATAAATACATAAATAAAATCTTTAAAAAAAAAGATATAATTGTCATATAACATTGTATAAGTTTGAGGTGCACCACATGAGGATTTAACATATGTATATATTGTGAAATGCTTACCACAATAAGCTTAATTAATATCCATTATCTCATGGTTACAAAATTTTTTCCCTTGTGCTGAGATCTTTTAAGACTTACCCTGTAGGCCACTTTTAAATATACAGAACGTCGTTAGCTGTAGTCATTGTGTTGTACATCACGTCCCCGAACTGATTCACCCTGTAACTGCAAGGTTGTGCTTCTTAACCCCCACCATCCGATTCTCTCACCCCCTGCCCCCCATGTCTTGCAACCACGCATCTCATCTGTTCCTACGTGTTCGTTGTGGGTTTTTTTAGATTCCACACACAAGTGACATCACACGGTATCTTTCTCTGACTTATTTCACTTAGCATAAGGAAGTTGCTATCTCAAACAGATACGGGCACCCCCGGTGTTCATAGCAGCATAATTTGCAACAGCCAAGACATGGAAGCAACATAGGCATCCCCAAACCTCGCCTTTAAGGAGCCTCTGCTCCTTAGGCCTTGCAAGCACCCCCTTCCCCACCACTTCCCGGACAGACGGCCTGGCGGGTTTCTCTGCAGAAACCTGTGCCCACCGCCCCCCCCAGCAGGTTAGAATGAGGCCAGAAGGACCGACGGCCTCTATGCAGCTCCCAGGATGGAAAGAGGCCGAAGAAGGAGGAAGTGAACTGGACTCACGGGCCTCTCCCTGCCCCCAACCCAGGCCAGGAAGTGATGGCCGGCAGGGGCCGTGCAGGCGGACCCACAGCATATTTCCATGGACCTCTCACATCTAAAAGCAGGGGTGGGGGTCCCACTTCCCCGAGGCAGGCGGTGGCCAGTCCCTGCTGCTAACAGGCAAATAATGCTGACCCTCTCGGGGGGGCCCCACAGGCTGTCCTCCATCTCTGGCACAGCCCCCCGCTGTAATGGAAGGGCCAGGGGTTTCTGGCCTCACTCGGCAGGAAGGTGGGGGGAGAGGAGCGATGGAGAGACAGAGAAAGCTGCCTGTCCTTCCCCTGCTCAGCCCTGTTCCCTCCCGCGTTACATAGTTGGGTCCCCAATGGCTAGACGGCATTCTCAGTAGGACTGAAGCTCAGAGTTCCCCACATGTTCTTTGCTGTCCCCTCACAACAATCCTACTAGGTAGATGCTATGATCATTTCCCCGTGCAGATGAGGACGCAGGCTCTCTGACACTGAATAAGGACCATCTGAGTCATGCCCAGCCCAAGCCCAGCCTTGAACCCAGGCAGGCCCACCGGAGGCCCAGGCAGAGACGGAGCCAGCCCTGAGGAAGTGTCGCATGGACTGAAGATCCCCGACGTCCCCTGCCTCCGTCCAGCGCTTGTCTCACCCACTGTCTCCGGCCCCCAGGCCCTGGGCCTGGCTGGACACAGGTTCTCAGCTGCCCCTGTTCATCTTTGGGGCTCAAAGGGGCTCCTGCTCCAGAAGATGCTTGCATTTTAGCAAGAGACCCTTGCAAATCTGAGAGGAAGGCTTCAGTGGTGCTGTTTCAGACACACAATTCCACGCTTGCGCGTCCCCAAACTTTTCTACCAATGAGAATGTTCTTCCTGCTGGGATGGGACAACGACCCACCCCTCAGTCTTGAGGAGCAGTAAGCGGTCCCCAGCTTGCCTAAGAAAGCTCCGATCTCTTGAGGCCCAGATAAGTGATTTCCTGGACAGCGGTGAGAAAGAGCAGGTGCAGCCGCAGAAGCGGGCGGGGTCCACGAGTGGTCAGGTGGCCGGGAGAGGCGCACGGGACAAGGCTGAGTAAGAGGATCCCTTTCTTTCTTGGATGTGACCACATGGCAGATGTGGGTTTGGTGTTCTGATTTCTATGCGGCCTTTGTTCCCTCCAGGTCTCTACTTCAGCACCAGGACTAAAGTCACCTGCCGCATCACTCTCTTGCCACCTGCCCAGAGGGTGGGCATCAGGGAGCCTTCCTTCCTCCCTGGTCAAGGAGAAAGCTCTGTGTCTTCTGTCCTCCTCCCCAGGGTGCTGAGAACACTCTGGGACTCTCAGAGCTGGTGCGGCTGGCCACCACGCTCCCTGACTCCAACCTCAGCAGGACCTCCACCAGCAATGGAGGCCCATCCATAGCCCGAAACAACTAGAAACTCACATCTTTCCTCAAGCCCCAATTTGTCACTCGTTTCCAACACCGCGAGAAACCTCATCTCCTACTTCCAAAAATTTAAAAGGAAGAAAACGAAGAAACCCATCAGAGGAGCTTCCCCCATTGCCTTGTCCTTCCTGGGCTCCTTCGTCCTGCCCCATCTCTCCTAGTCTACAAACCTACCCCCATCCTCCTGGCCACATACAGCCCCCTCACCTGTCCAAGGCCGGTCTCTCTCGCACTCCCAGACCCCACGCCTCCTCCCAGCATTCCCCCTCCTAACCTTCCGGGCTGCTCTGCTCCCTGCTGGGGTTTCCACCACTGCCCACCCTCGCTCACACACCTGCCTCTTCCCAGACACTGCCAATGCCAACAGGAAGCAAAACCAGACCAACAAACAAGCAAAACTAAAATACGAGAAAGTACAAACAACTCAAGAGAAACCAAACCAAACAAAACCTGTCCATCAACCCTCCTCTTTTCTTCACAGTCAGACTGGTGAAGGAGGTGCCCCCCTGTGCATTCGGAGAGGACAGGTAAAATTATTTCACCAACTTTATTGAGGGATGATTTGGATATAATAAAATGTACCCATTTTACACATATATTTTGATAAGTTTGACCAACATGCACACCCATGTAACGATTACCTTGATCAAAATATAGAACATTTTCATCATATACAAAAGTTCCCTTGTGTCCCTTTCAGTCAATATCCTACCGTTCCCACCCCTCGGTCCACTCATCTGCTTTCTGTCTCTCTGGGTGGATTTGTCATTTCTAGAGTTTCATATAAATAGAATCTTACAGAATATACTCTTTTATACCTAGCTTCTTTTGCTCATCATGATGTCTACAAAATTCATCCATGTTATCTAGTTTTAAACAACTCATTCTTTTTTATGGTGTTTTTTTCTAGTATTCCATTGTATGAATATGTCATAATTTGTTTATCCATTCATCTGTCAATGGACATTTCGGCTGGTCCAGCTTGAGATATTATGAATAAAGCTTTGTCTTGGTGTGAACACGTTTTCTTTATTCTTGGTAAAAACCTAGTTGTTGGATAGCTGGGTCATGTGGTCAGTGAATAATTAGGTTTATAGGAAAACCATTTTGCTTTTCAAAATGGTGGTGCTCTTTTGCACTCCCACAGAAGTGCATGAGTCCCAGTTCCTCCTGCTACCAATATTTGATATTATTGGTCTTTTTAAATTTTAGTTATTCTGGTGGGTTAGATTTTAATATGCATTTTCCTAATAACTACTGATGTCGGACAACATTTCACGTGCTTATTGGCCATTTGCGTATCTTCTTTTGTGACATGTGTGTTGAAATCTTTTTCACATTTTCTATTGGGCTCTGTGATTGTCTATCGGATACATATTTGATTCTCACTTGCAGTCGTTATGGGCCATAAAGTCACCACAAACACTGACCTAGCAAATACCCTCCTAGGGTAAATGCAGGATTAGGTTCTATGAGCCTCTGGTCACATTTTCGTCATCTGACAAATACATAAACTTGTTTTATGTGTGTTTCTGTTTAAAGACACCTTATTTTATCTATTTTGTTGATTCATTAACATTGAACTCATAGCCAACAGCATTTTAATTTATTCCTGAAAATTATCTAACACAGGGGTGCCTGGGTGGCACAGTCGGTTAAGCATCCAACTCTTGGTTTCAGCTCAGATTGTGATCTCAGGATCCAACTCCAGGCCGGGCCACGCCCTGAGGGTAGTCTGCTTGAGGCTCTCTTTCCCTCTCCCCTTGCCTCTCCCCACCACCCCTCCCGCCATGCTCTCTGACACATGCTCGCTGTCTCTCTCTAAAATAAATAAATAAATCTGAAAGAAAGAAGAAAGAAAGAAAGAAAGAAAGAAAGAAAGAAAGAAAGAAAGAAAGAAAGAAAGAAAGAAAGAAAGAAAGAAAGAAAGAAAGAAAGAAAGGGGCACCTGGGTGGCTCAGTCGTTAGGCGTCTGCCTTCTGCTCAGGTCATGATCCCAGGGTCTTGGGATCGAGTCCCGCATCAGGCTCCCTGCTCAGCGGGAAGCCTGCTTCTCCCTCTCCCACTGCTTGTGTTCCCTTTCTTGCTGTGTCTCTCTCTGTCAAGTAAATAAATAAAATCTTAAAAAATTTTTTTTCTTTAAAAGAAAGAAAGAAAGAAAGAAAGAAAGAGGAAGGAAGGAACGAAGGAAGGAAGGAAGGAAGGAAAGAAGAAAGGAAGAGAAAAAAGAGATCTATGTATTTTCTCCATAAGACACATTACAGCTTTTTTGTACCAGCCAGCATGATGGTTGCACACCATTTTAAAAAGCAAAATCACTAACAAAACACGCAAAACTGCAAGACACGTGGCATGACACAGACCACAGGAAGGACATTTGGTTACAGTATGAGGGCTGAAACCCAAACCAGAGCACCGGCTTGTCAACCCCAACCGGAATGCGCACATCCAGAAACTCAAAATTTTTTTGCCACAAGTTACTGCAAAAGTGTCGCAAGTATTGAATCTGGGGTCACAAATAAGTGTTAGTGAGCAGATGAATTTGTGGTACGGAATCCACACTTAATGAGACGCAACTACAAATATATAGAGGAATACACGACCCAAGTTGGATACAAGACCTTTGTCAGTTTAAGTAGTGTGACTATTTGCTCCCGGTCTGTCTTTTGAAAAGCAGAGCTTAGTTTTATGAAGACTGGTTTATGAATGTTTCTTTTTATGATTTGTGCTTTTTGTGTTTCTCAGACGCATCAGTCTTTGCCCAACCCAAGAGCTTGAAGATTTTTTCCTACATTACCTTCTAGAAATTTTATTGAACTAACTTTGATATTTAGGTTTATGATCCATTTTGAGGTTATGTTTGTGTTTAGCCTAAGGTAAGGTCAAGATGTATTTTTTTCCCATGTGAATATCCAAGCGTTCTATCTCTGTACGTTGAAAGACTATCCTTTTCCTCATTGGATTACCTTGGAGGCTTTGTCAGAAATTAGTTGACCCTCTATGTGTAGGTCTATTTTTGGTTTCTCTTTGATATACCATTGATCCACATGTCTATCCTTCTGCTAATACCACAGTTTTTGTCATTATACCTTCATAATAAGTCTTGAAATCAGGTATTGTAAGCCTCTTTTTTTCTTCCTTTTCAAAGTTGTTTGACTCTTCTATACCTTTCACATTTTCATATAAATTCTTTGTCAAGTTCAGCAAAAAAGCCTGATGGGTCTACGGTTGGAATTTCATTGAATCTACAGCTCAATTTGGAGAGGACTGACACCTTAACTGTATTGAGTCTTCTACTCTTTAAATGCAATCTATATTTCTATTTATTTAATCTCTTTAATTTCTCTTGGTGATGTTTTATTTTCCAGATACATATCTTGCACATATTGTTATTCCTTTTCTTCCTTTTTAATGCTATTGCAAATGATATAAGTTTTAATTTTAATTTTAAAATAGTGGGTGCTATATATAAAAATATATTTGATTTTTACGTGTTGATCTTGTATGATCCTGCTAAATACCCATTAGTTCTAGAAGTTCTTCATAGATTCCTTAGGATTTTATACACATACAATCATATTGTTTGCAAATAAAGACAGTTTTACTTTTTCCTTTACAATCTGGATGCCTTTTATTTCTTTTTCTTGTCTTTTTACAATAGCTAGAACCTCCAGTACAATGCTGAATAGATGTGGTAAGAGTAGACATTTTTGTTTTGTTTCCATTCTGAGAGAGAGAACATTCTGTGTTTCACCATTAAATATGATATTTGTGGCAAGTTTTTCACTGATGGTCTTTATCAGATTGAAGACATTTCCTTCTTTTCCTAATTCTCTGAGAGATTTTCCATGAAAGTTGTTGAATTTTGCCAAATTTTGTCAAATGCTTTTTCTGTATCTGTTGAGATAATCACACAGATTTTCTTCATTCTGTTAATATGGTGGATTACATCACTTGATTTTCTAATGTTAAACCAACTTTGTATTCCTAGGATGAACTCCACTTGGTCGTGGTGTATTTTTAATGTTTTTATATAACAATACACATTACTGGATTCAACTTTGTAATGTTTTCCCAAATATTTTTGCGTCCTTGTTCATAAGGGTTATTGGTCTTTAGTTTTCTTGCTTTGTAATGTATTTGTCTGGTTTTTGCATTAGGGCAATGCTGGCCCCATTGAATGAGTTGGGAAATCGTCCCTCCTTTCCCATTTTCTGAGTTTGTGTAGGATTAGCATTCTTTTATTCTTTAAATGTTTGGTTGAATTAATCTGCAGTTTTATTTGTGTGACAGCTCATATTTAAAATGGGGTCTAAAAGCTGCTTAGCAGTTCTGAGTACAAAAGTCGGCTTTTCTGGAGTGTCACTGCAGGGTGATCTGGATGGATTGTTCAGTATAGGAATCTCTAATACCACTATCTGTTAGTCTTTCCTCTTGCCTGGTTAGATTCCCCTAGAGCAGGCTCTTCCACTCTCCAGCCAGAAGGGGATAGGCTGGCGGCCTGCCCCGTGGAAGCCCAAAGGGGGAGGAAATATTCTTATTTTAGACTCCTTCTTCAGCCCAACCTCTAGAGTTCCATGGCATCAACAGTTCCTAAGCCTTTTGAGGATTGTGTGTTATAGATTGGGTTGGCTCTAGGCTTTCCCTAGATTTATTTATTTATTTATTTGAGAGAGAGAGAGAGAGCATGAGTGGGGAGGGACAGAGGGAGAGAGAGAGAGAAAGCAGACTCCCTGCTAAGTGAGAAGCTCCACACAGGGCTCCATCTCACAATCCTGAGATTACCACCTGAGCCGAAACCAAGAGTCGGGTGCTTAACCGACTGAGCCACGCAGGCACCCATTTTTATTTTCAATCCACTGCAATCTAGCTTCTGATCCCACTGCTCCACAGAAAGCTGCTCCTTCCTAGATCACTAATTAACTCCTCCTTACCAAGTACAATGGGCCCCAATCAACCCTTACCTTTCCCAACCTCTCACCAGCATTTGCTATCACTAGGTCCCCCTGCTTGACACTTCTTCCTTCCTAGGCTTCAGTGACCTCACTGTCTTGGTCTCCCACTTATTTCTCTGGCTTAGTGACCTTCAACACTCCAACTGGAGCCATCTTCTCTTCCCCATATTCTTCCTTGGAGAAATCATTCAGATCCACACCAATGACTCCCAAGTCCATTTATCACCTGCCTCTCACCCAAGTTCCAGATCCATGTACACAACTGCCTACCAAGTCTTCTCATCCATGAACATCACATGTCTCCATTTGATCAAGATGTTTATGTCCTTCAGTAGAGATTTTTTGTCTTCTTAAAAATCTTGCATATTTTCTGTTATGTGTGTTCCTGGGTTCTTTATAGTTGTGTTGCTATCATGGCTGGAACCTCATTGACGTTACTTTGATGTTACTTTTTCTAACTGGCCATTCTGGGGTGCTGGCCTCCTGATGATTTCCTGTGAGGTCACCCTGTATCGGGTCACCTTGAGCCTCACTTGTACTCGCTCTAAGAATCTATCCTCTTGGATAGTATAAGTAGACAATCATGTCCCCTGCCAATGAAGACCGCTTTGTTCCTTCCTGTCCCTTCTCTTGTCTTGCTATGCTGGGTCAACTTCCAGGACAGAACCGAATGATAGTGGAGCAGGCATGCATGCCCTATCCCATCTTTGAATGGAAGGAATGTTTCTGAGTTTTCACCATTAAGTTCCAGGTTCACTCTGGTCAGGACCACTTATCGCATTAAGGGCATTCCCTTCTGCCTGAAGTTTGCCAAGAGATATTATCAAGAGTGGGTATGACTTTGATCAGTTTTCTTTGGCCTCTGTTAGAGACATCACGAGGCTTTTCCCTTTTAAGCTGTTATTCTACTAAATTACACTGGTCGACTATTGTTGAATTAACCCCGAAGCCATTGTTCTGGTAGCATTCTCAACACGTTAACCCCATCGTGTGACAATTTCTCCTTCTCAGGGGAGTAGACAGAGAGAATAAGCCAGGGCCCATGTTCTCAGGCAAGTTTCACCAGTATCTGCTAGTCCCCTTACTGGAAGATAGCCTCGGGTAGCAACATCGTGTAGGTCTGCACACTCTCCTTGTTTGATCCGTCTTTGGAGATTGGGTTTGATCATCCATCCTGAAGGAGGATGGAGCCAAGCCAGGCTATGGTCCAGACCTGTGATTTCGGCTTTCAGGGATATAAGCAACCATTTAGAACACCCCCACACCCACCTGCTCATGCCCTCAGTGCCTGGTTATGGATGGCGGCCAAACCCCTCTGTGTCCCCCTGTAGGACAACTGAGCCACCAGTTCCAGAGTCCAGGACATTCACGCTTAGGAGAAATTGTACCCTTGATAGAAAGATGGCTGAGGGTGAGCAATGCCTTTGCTGGTCTCCATCTCTTGGTGTCTTGAAAGTTCATCTCTCTGAGATCAAAGGGATCAAAGTAGAGTTGCCCAGAAAGGGGATTAATTGCCAATTTCATCAAGGCCCAACACAGTAATGGTGCAATGTTCTTTAAATGCACTATAATTTATTGGGGATTTTGGTTTGGGGATGAATGTGTTGGATGGACACATTTTTTTTTTCATGCACTGCATGAACTTGGGGAGCTTTAAAAAAAAAGATAGGACAGGGTTCAAGCCCTGGAGATTCTCATCCAGTTGCCCAAGGATGGAAACAGGCATCTGTGTTTTTTCAATGATTTATTTATTTATTTGAGAGAGAAGAAGAGAGAAGGGGGAGGGGGGAGCAGATGAAGAGGGAGAGAGAATCCCAAGCAGACTCACACCGAGCATGGAGCCCGACATGGGGCTCGATCTCACAACCCCAAGATCACAACCTGAGCCAAAACGAAGAGCCACACGGATAACCGACTTTGCCACCAGGCACCCCAGGAACCTGTATTTTTAAGAAGTTGTTTAGAGGGTTCTTAAGGACAACCAGGTTTGGGAACCACTGACCAGGAAGATAGCGGAAGGTCCCAGCTTCAGCCTCATCACCATTGAGATCTAGGGATTCCTGTAGGGTCTTAGAGATCACGTGGATACCAGACCTTCTAGCCTGATCTAGCCAAAGTGAAGTGGGAGTGTGTGTGTGTGTGTGTGCGCGTGCACATGCGCACGTGTGCACACTGCTGAATCCAGCTCTCCCTGGGAAATGGGGGAACTCTGATTTCATAAGCCTGTGGTCCCTGGGCTGATAATCCTGAGGATTATATCTGAATATCCATCTGTGGTACAAACACCTATACACTCTTTAGAGCTCTTTCTCAAATATGTGTCGATGTGTTTGTGATATCTACAATACATCATTTAAAAACACTGCTGAACTCAGAGCAGCCTTTCATAGGCTTTATTTTTTTTATCAACAGTTACTAGAAGTGCACCTACTATTATCAGTGTCTCCGGTAGGGGGCCAATCTGTGATTTTTATTTGTTGCTTTTTAAATTTTAAGCAGGGATCTTCATCCATAGAAAGGCTGGGAAGTCCTAGGGAGAGGCCCCCTTGAATCAGCAGTGTCCTTTGAGTTAACAGCAGCTGGGAGGGTGCCGCCCTGTCCACTCGGCGGGCAGCCACCACCCCCACCACCCCCACCCCGCCCACTCGGGTGACCAGCTGGCCCGGGTGCTCTCCAGGACTTGAGTCATCCCAGTCCGTGACAGTGAGGGCTCCGTTAGAAAGGAGACTCAGGACCCAGGGATGGAGTGGGTCATTTGACTATAGAACTGTAGTAGGGGGTGAGGGGGAAGGCACTATGGCTGCCGTCCAAGTGGATGGCACTGCCCCCTCCCCTCCCCCACTTCGGGCTGACTCTTAGATCCTTAGGGGATTTCTCAGTCCTCCCAAACTTGAGTGGGAGAAGTCTACGTGTTAATGGCCTCAAAAGCTTCTGTAAGGGCCACGAAGACACCATGTATAAGCTCTCGTTACCTAACCAACCTCATGGCCCTTCCCGAGGTGTGAAAAGCTATAAATCTGGTGACTGACTCATAGGCTTAAATCCGATGGTCACTGAAACTCCCCCGTGGCTCCCTACTTGAGAGGACGTCAGACTTTGTTCCTGAGCACCTCAAGGGCCCAAAAGCCCTGACAATACCACCATCTCGAGAACACACAGGACATCTGAGGGGTGTGTGTGTGTGTGTGTGTATGTGTGTGTGTGTGTGTGTGTGGTAAAAGACTGCATTTTCCTGAATTACCTGAATTACCTTAAAACCCCCTGTCCTCACGGCATTTTCCCCAAACTCCGTTCACTCCAGCTGGGAAATTCTATTCGGTCCTGAGTAAATGCAGTTTCTGAGAAATAAGCACTCCTACCTTCTCAAGGAAACTTTTGTTCTTGCTCTTGCCAACCAAGACAGATATACCTGCTTTCTGAAAGTTTGTATAAGGCCAGTTCACGTTTATGAAAAACCTACATCAGTACTTATTTTTCCCAACTGTAAGAACTCCAAATTGGATTTTGCTCTTAAGAGAAAAGGCAAAAATAGCCGTTCAGTGTTTATTTTTCAGCGAGCCATCACAGAGGCGGCAAGGGCCCAGAGCAAGAGTAGCGCCGCCCAGTTCCTTCCCCAGGAACTACACTCGGCCTCTCAGCCTCCAGCCCCCAGAGCTTTGAATGTGTACTTTATCTCTATTTCTTTTGTGCATACATTAGCAAGATATGCCTTAAGATATCAGAAAAGCCTACGAGAGGTTATTTTTGGGGTCTGGGAATGCTCAAAGTGTTTCCCATATAAATTAATGGTAATCATGTCTTCAAATTATGCCATTTTGGCTCACGAAGGGTTTCATAGAAATGCTCTACTTGTCCATAGCGGAGAAACCTGTAATCTTATTTTGCTAAAACTTTGATGACAGAATGGTTAGAACTTTGCTCTTGTTTCCATTGTTAGAAGCGTTGCCGTTTGTTCTCAGTGCCTTTACCCCCCTCCTGCACCACCCCGCCCAAGCAAAATCCTTTCCGGTCCAGTGCTTTGAAGCAGCTGTCTTCCTCTTGCACAACTTAATAATAAGGAACTCCTGGGGCGCCTGGGTGGCTCAGTCGGTTAGGTGTCTGTCTTCGGCTCAGGTCATGATCCCAGGGGTCCTGGGATGGAGCCCCCGCGTCAGGCTCCCTGCTCAGTGGGGAGTCTGCCTCCCTCTCCCTCTGCCCCTCCCCTGCCTTGTGCACATTCATGCTCTCAAATAAATAAATAAAATCTTAAGGGGAAAAAAACAAACAAACAGGAACTCCTCCAGGTTTTATTTCAACACAGGGAAAGAGGGGCCGGATGCGCCCAGTGGCGGGAGTGCTTTCTTGCTGTTGAAGGCTACCTACCAGCTTTGGGCTGGCTGCCAGTCTGAGGGCTTTCAGGATGGCTCTGGTGAGGAGAGAAGCCCGATCCAACCCTGGGAGTAGAGGGCAAGGGCTACTGGAGGCCTGGTCACAGCCCATAGGTGTGGAGTAAACAGGGATAGAGCCCCCCGCACTGCCCCCGGGGCAGCAGGTAAGGACAGCTGGGGGTTGGAGGGGAAGCCTTGCTCCCCAGGAGACGGCTGGAACCCCAAACTGTATTGCCACCACAATCTCTGTGGGGCCTCTGGAAAGGGCAGGGCAGGATCCAGGCAGGTAGAGACTGCAAGGTGGCAAGACTGCTGCTCCCCAAGGGGACATCAGGAAGGGGTACAACTGTGGGGTCTCCTCCAAAGACTGCTGTGATCCCAGCATTAACAAAGGGCCTGAGTGAGGCCAAACTCCCCTTTTAAAAGATCGAGGTATGGGGTCACCTGGGTGGCTCAGTTGGTTAAGTGACTGGATCTCAGCTCAGGTCTTGATCTCTGGGTGGTGAGTTCAAGCCCCTTACTGGGCTCTATGCTGGGTGTCAAGCCTACTTAAAAAAAAAAAAAAAAAAAAAAAAAGACAGTCATCAAGAGGCTTCCTGAGAGCCACAGAGACCATGACTCATGGGCTTGTGTTTGCCCTGGACGAATGCCTTTGGCCATGCTGATGACAATCCCCCCTACCCTTGATGTGACCCCTGGCATCTGCCCCAAGAGACTTCTCCCAGGCCTGGCCTCAGGACGCAGAGAAAACCTACACTGGGCCTCTGTCCTGTCCCATCCCCTAGGATGACATACTTTGAAGAGAGTTTAACACCAGTTTTGGTGAGTCGAATCCTCATGGAACTAGGGTCCACACTTCTGCACCAGCGCCTGTATTTGTAAGATGAAAATCGTACCCTGATTTTTTAGTTGTATCTGCAATGTCCTTAAAGAGAGAATCTCCTGGTTGATATTTACTAGACATGAACTGAGCTGATCTCCAGGGACACAATGAGAAAAATAATACAGCCCTGCTGCACGGTGTGGGCCCTCCGTGGACACCCAGGGGGCAGGGGGCAGCTTTCTTCCCAAGGAGTGACCACTGCCAACGACGAACCTTAAGCTCAGCGCTTAAAGCTATTCGCTCAGGCAGGTACCATGAGTGAGTACCCTATGGATAGGTCCATCTCCTAGCTGGGGGGTGGGGGGGATGGCTGTGGGGAGGGGGCGTTGCAGGCAGGGAAGGGGGCAGCTGTGACCTCACATTGTGCGCAGTATCCAGATCTGTCTCCAGTGAGCCTGAGGTCGTGGTCTCAGCCCCAGTTAATGATCACTTGGTCCATCCCTTGTTTTATAGATGTGGAAACTGAGGCCTGAGGAAGCCAGAGGGGCCCCAGGTTGCTGTCTTTTTATTATTAGAAATTGATGCCCCCTACCTATGTGTGCCTCCGGCTTCAATTGCTCTTGAAATCCCGGTGTCTAACCCGGTTCAGGCAAGGGGGTGGCGTGCCCAAAGGAAACAGCAAGCGCTTCCTGACTCACTCCCCCCTTCAGAAAGCGTGGTGTCCGGCGGGGGCGTCTAGATCCCCACAGAACACTCCCGAAACCACCAGCGGCTCAGCCTTGCAGGGTCGGGGGGACGGGACAGGGGCCTTCCTGAAAAAGAACAAAGTCTCCTTCCTGTACTTAGAGTCCAGGAGCCGAGCCCGAGGGGAAGGAGCAGGCCCCCGGCCCCGTATGGGGTGGGGACACTCCCGAGGCTGGAGCTGGGGCCAACGGTGACCCAAACACAAGTGCGCCCTGGCCCTCGGCCACTCCCAGGAGGTCGGCAACTCCCAGGAGGGGAGGGCCGGGTTTTCCCACAGCCCCGGGAGCCGAGAACGGACGTCCTCCGGGCGCCGCCGGCCTGCAGCGGCCTCTCCGCTGGGAGCTGGGGGCTCCGCGCTGTTCCAGGGCTGCAGTGGCCGGCCGGCGCCCACGTAGGGCGGGGGTAGGGGTGAGCGAGGCTGCCCGCAGCCGGGGCCCCCGCCGCTGACTCACCCCGCGGCTGCACGCACTCCACCCCCTCCGCTCCCTAAAAGCTCCCCCTCCCACAGCCCCGCGTCTCAGCAGGGCTTGCCGCGGTGGGTCCCCACAGCCTCCAGCTAAGGCTTTAAACTAACCCCATTTCCGGCCCCGAACGCGCTCAGCTGCAGTCTCTCAGTTTGGAGGATCGCCTCACCCACCCGCACAACTCCTACGCATCCCTTAAGACCCTACGCAAAAATTCCTTTACTTCTTAGAAGTGAAGAGCTTCCGGAGATTTTTTTTTTTTTTTTTTTTACATTTTATTTATTTATTTGACAGAGAGAGAGCACAAGTGGGGCGGGGGGCGGGGAGCAGCAGGCAGAGGGAGAGGCAGGCTCCCTGCTGATCATGACCTGAACCAAAGGCAGAGGCTTAACCCGACTGAGCCACCCAGGTGCCCCACTCCCGGAGATTTCTTTCCAAACTTCTACGAACCCCTGTGACCTCCCCAAGACCCTCTGAGCGGGGTTTCTCCCCTCCGCCCCCAAAAGGTTCCTCCATAAAGAATTTCTCCAACCTTAGTGAGGCGACCCCACTCTTAAGGGCTGGGCACTGGCGCCTGTCTGCCTGGGGGCCAGCACTGGCTCTGCCTCTTACCTGCTGTGCCACCTCGAGCGTTTTTTAATTTGAGAATCTCAGTGCTCAAGGGTTTTTTAGTTTAAACAAATAAGTGGATTACAACTCTGTTTTGTATGTGTTAAGTCCTCAATAAATGTCAGCCATTACCATGCTTATTATAGAAAAAAAAAAACTTAAGGGGCACCTGGGTGGCTTAGTTGGTTAAGCCTCAGACTCTTGATTTCAGTTCAGGTCATAATCTCAGGGTCCTGAGATCTAGCTCCACCTGGGGCTCTACGCTCAGCAGGGAGTCTGCTTCCTCCTTCTCTCTCTCTCTCTCTCTCTCTCTCAAATAATTTTTTTTTTTTAAATTAGATCACAGGACATCAATGCATGTCAAACAATATTCTCTGTAAGGAAGAGGATCTCAGCATCAAAATAATGAACAAATGTCTGAGGGTGTGGGATGGCTGAGTTCACGCTAAGAAAAAGGCAGGGGCGCACCTGCCTGATACAGGTTATGGCAGAAGGACAGTCATTGCTCCCAAGCACGCTCAGAGTTAGGCACCTTCTGCCCTGTGTCCAGGTCTCATTTGCCAGCAAGGGTTGCCTTTTTCCAAAAAGATGAGCCCTTAGAAACTGTGGGGTCGGCCTGGTGAGAGGAGCCAGGCCCACCTTACCCAGGTCTAAGAGTGCCCAAACTAGAGGGCCCCCCTCCCAGGACTGCCATTCGTCTGTTATAGCCCACCAGCCACCGCTCTCCTCCAAGGACCTGGCTCACATGCTCCCCTCTCTGATACTGGCTCTGGGCTGCCCCGGCAGGCAGCGTCGATTTTATAAGCAACATTCATGTTATTTCTCATTTTTAGAAAGCTGAGACTGCGGGCTGGAGGTGCGTAAAGTGGTCAAGCAACGTGACTGATGTCACACAGCAAGTTGGTGAACTCTGAGCTATGGTCCCCAGATCCCGCAAGCTTCCTGCAGCTGCCCCCCAACCCTGACTTAAGCTTTGGGTTTGTGAACCTTAGTTCGAATGCAGTGATCTGCAGCTGAAAGAAGTTTGACTATCCTCATGGGAGGAAGAGGAGCAAATGTGATTCATTCAAGACAGTATTTGTAGCACAAATCTGAAAACTTAACCTGAATCTTGTTGCTGGTAGGTGTTTATAGTCCCCCTCCCTCGGGGATCTGACCTCTAGCATTGCAAACTGGAATGATTTATCTATGTAGTAAGCAAGCATTACTAACTACAAAATATTTCTTTGAGAGAACAGAGTTGTGTTTCTACTAGAATCATCAATTTCTACATTGTAGTAGGTACTGCGTCATTGGATAAACAGAACAGACTATTTGGTGGAGCTCTCCCTGCCCCCTGGTGGTTGTAAGTGTAAGTCTTTAACAATTTCGCTGAGATTTAAATAACATAAACTGCACATGTTTAAACTTACCAAAACTTTGGTAAGTTTTGACATATGCACATGAAACCATTATGAAATCATCACCATCACCAAAATAATGAACATATCTATTACCCCCAAAACTTTCCTTATGCCCCTTTGTCACCCCTCCCTCTCACCCCTTCCCACGCTCTCCTTGTTGGCTTACACTAAAACAATAGAAATTACCCAATCTGAACAACAGAGAGTAAGCAGACTACAAAAAAATAGAGCCTGAGAGACATGTGGGACTACAACAAAAGATCTAATGCTTCTGTCATCCACGTCCCAATAGGATGTGAGTGAGTGGGTGAGGTTGAGAAAAATAGCCAAAGAAATAAGAAAATACTAATACAAACCACAGGGAGAAGACTTTTGCAAGTCATATATCTGATAGGGGGGCTTGTATCTAGACTCTATAAAGAACTATTCCACTCAATAAAAACACAAATAACCCGATTTTTTTAAGTGCACAAAGGATCTGAATAGACATTGCTTCAAAGAATATAAACAAATGGCCAACAATCCATGAAAAGATGCTCAACATCCTTAGCCATCAGAGAAGGCAAATCAAAACCACAATGAGATACCACTTTGTTCCTACTGGATCACTATCACCAAAAGACAGAATGAATATTGGCAAAGATGTAGAGAAAGCCTTACTCATTGCCGGTGGGAATGTAAAGCAGTGCAGCCACTGTGGAAAACAGGTTAGGAGTTCCTCAAAGAGTTAAGCATAGAATCGCAGTATGACCCAGCAATTCCACTCCTAGGTATATACCCCGAAGAAAAAAATGGATCTACACAAAAACTTGCACAAAAATGTTCTTCATAGGGGCGCCTGGGTCGCTCAGTAGGTTTAAGACTCTGCCTTCAGCTCAGGTCATGATCTCAGGGTCCTGGGATCAAGCCCCGCATCGGGCTCTCTGCTCAGCAGGGAGCCTGCTTCCCCCTCTCTCTCTGCCTGCCTCTGCCTATTTGTGATCTCTCTCTCTCTGTCAAATAAATAAAATCTTAAAAAAAAAAATGTTCTTCGTAGCAGGGACACCTGGCTGGCCTCAGTCAGAAGAGCATGTGACTCTTGATCTTGGGGTTGTAGGTTCAAGTACCATGTTGGGTGTAGAGATTACTTAAAAATAAAATCTAAAAAAAAAATGTTCACATCAGCATTATTCATAAGAGCTAAAAAGAAGAAACAACAAATGTCTATCAACTGATGAATGGATAAATACAAATATGGTTTATCTATAGAATGAAGTATTTTTTGGCAATAAAACCAGATGAAGTATTGATGTGTGTACATGCATGAATCTTGAAAACATAAGACTCATTCAAAAACGCCAGTTACAAAAGACCATGTAATGTGCGAGTGCACCTATGTGAAATGTCCAAAATGGGCAAATCCACAGAGAGTAGATCAGTGGTTACCAAAGGCTGGAGAGAGGGGGGGTCTTAGGAAGGTACTGCTAATGGGTATAGAGTGCCTTGTTCTTAAAAAGCTCTTAAAATTGATTATGGTAAGTTGCACAACTCTGTGAATAAACTAAAAACTACTAAACTGTTAAGAGAAAATTAAAAAGAAGAAATTTTAAGAGAAAAATTTACAAGTTTGGCAAAAGACGATACACCTATAGATTCAAGGTGAGCAACCCCCTCCCCAAATAAACTGAAAGAAATCTATGCCGAGACATATCATAATCAGACTACAAAAGGCTAAAGACAAAGAGAAGTTCTTGAAAGCAGAGAGGAAAACAGCACCTTGTCTATAAAGGGAAACCATTCAAAGGAAAGCAAATTGTCATCGGAAACCAAGAGGCCAGAAGAAGTGGCCTATTTGTCGAGCGGTGACAGGAACTGGCAGTCTGAGCCTGACCCCTGGCTCTGGGACCTACTCCGAAAGCGTAAGTAGAACTGCAGCCGTAGTAGTTGCATTAATAACTTAGCTCCACATTTTGTTCCCTACCTAATTCACTTTACCTTTTCCACCCCTGCTTCGTTTACCCACTGATGAGGACGGGAGGGTAACATTGGTCTTGACAGAGCCGACATGCCAGGTCCCAAAGAGTGCTTCACTGTCCAGGAGAATGCTCACGTCCAGACTGTTTCAAGATCCCCATCCCGCTACTCAAGGTTTCAGGAAACCCCTTACACTCCCCTCACGCACGTAGGCTGTCCCTAGACAGCCTTCTGCCTTCCGGGCAAGGCAGAATTGGGAATGATCCCCTGCCTTCTCTTTGGGCTGCCCTTCTGATAATAAAGCTTTCTTTGCTTCAAAACCAGTGTCTCAGTCAGACATCGGCTTGCTGTGCACTGGGGACACGGACAAGTTTGAGTATGGTTAACAAGCCTGGAATTCTCTAGCTGGTGAAACTATTCTTTAGGAATGAAAGATAAAGACATTCTCATTGAAGGAAAACTAAGAGAATTTGTTAGCTAAAGGAAGTTCTTGAAGCAGGAAGGAAATGTGTAAGATAACAGACTTACTTATTTGCTTATATATTTATTATAGAAAACATATATATATATATATATATATATATATATATATTAGATAATAGAAAATGAAATACATATTGCTCTCTGCCCCCAGTTCCTGGCACAGAGATCCTAAAACCACTGCCACTTCTTAAGTGATAAGAGCACTGGCAACATCTTTTGTTCTAATAGTTGGTCTTTGACCCCAGTTCGATCCCTTGGAATTTCCTAGGTGACGGCAGGGTCTTTTGTTCTAATGAGGTGACTCTTGGTGGGCTCGTGGTTGGGGTCTGGTCACCAGACAGACCAAGCTGTGATTAGAAGCTAAGAATTTTCAGCCCCACCTTCCATTCTCCAGAGAGGGGAGAGGGGCTGGAAATGGAGCCAATGATCCCTCGTGCCTGTGTGGTAAAGCCGCCATGGAACCCCCGATAGCACAGGGTGCTGGCGGGTTCTGGGTTGGTGAGCACGCGGAGCCACTGAGACTCCCGCATCCTTTCCCACGTACCTTGCCCGAGGCTCTTCCATCTGGAAGTTCATCTGGATCTTTTATCACATCCTTTTACGATAAACTGGTAAACAGGAAGTAAACTGTGAGCCGCTCTAGCAAATTCATCGAACCCAGCGAGGGTGCTGGGGGAACTCCAAAGCACAGGGGACAACCTACTTGTGATTGGCGTCTAAGGTACGGCGAGGGCGGTCTCGTGGGACTGAGCCTTCAACTGGCGGGTCGGACCCCGCCTTCAGGTCAACAGTGTCGGAATCGTGTTAAATCGCAGGACACGCGAACTGCCTGGAGAGAAAAATCCCCACAAGTCTCGTGTCCGAGTGTTGGGAGTTGGGCAATAAAGGGGATACGCAGGAGAACTGGGTGTTTCCCTACTCGGGATGCTAACAGAGACTCCTGGAAGGTCAGGAAAGAAGAACAACTGAAAGGATAAAAATATGGGTAGGGCACGTCTGACTGGCTCTTGATCTCAGGGTCTTGAGTTCGATCCCCACATTGGGGGTAGAGTTTACTTAATATAAATAAATAAATAGGGGCACCTGGGTGGCTCACTCAGTTAAGAGTCTGACTCTTGATCTCAGCGCAGGTCCTGATCTCAGGGTCGTGAGTTCAGGGCTTGCTTGGGGCTCCATGCCCAGCGTGGAGACCACTTAGAAAAAAAATGAAAATGAAAAAATAAATCAATAAAATTTAAAAATATGGGTAAATAAAATAGGCTTTTGTTTTCTTCTTGAGTTTTCCATATTATGTTTGATGGTTGAAGCAAAGAGTATAATATCTAACGTGGTTCTAAATGTAGGTAGAGGAAATTTTGAAAGCTATAGAAATTCGAGGAGATAAGGGATTTAAAGGGAGGTAAGGTTTCGACACTTCAAACGGGTAAAGTATCAACCCCAGTAGACAGGTGATGAGTGACGTAGGCATAATGTAATACCTAGAGCAACCACTAAAATAGCATAAGAAAAGGTTTAAAAAGAGAATTTCTAGAGTCAAAAAGAACAGGGTTTGCCCATCTTCCTCTACTTTCTAGCTGAGGGACTGTAGTCAAGTCATTGGGTTGGCTCATTGGGTTAAGTGTCTGCCTTTGGCTCAAGTCATGATCCCAGGGTCCTGAGATCGAGCCCCGCAGCGGGCTCCTTGCTCAGCAGGAAGTCTGCTTCTTCTCCCTCTCCTTCTGCCTGCTGCTCTGCCTACGTGTGCTCTATCAAATAAATAAAATCTTAAAAAATAAATAAATAAAGTAGCCTTGATACTATGTATGTACTGCGCTTATCACAGTTCTTGGTGCATACCACATGCTCAATAAGTTAAAGCTACAGTTATTTATTATTTGTCAATAGAGAGGATTGGCCTGTCCTTTAAAAAGAAAGTGACGTTCCAAAATGTGAGTGGTTGAGCCTCCTCTAGGCGCAGAACGGTACCAGCTGCTGCAGCTGTACGAGCCCAGAGGGAAGGAAGCTCAGGTAGCGGCTCTCTTTAAATTCGACCACACTGAGCGCTTCATTCCTTGTGTGGCCCGCACTTCTTCCCAGTCCAATTTGATGTCTGGAACGTCATCTTCCGGCTCAGGATCCTTTCTCAGGGCTCCCTGTGGGGAGGCCACCACGATGGGCAGAGGGCCACATTCCTCCCGGAATTCTACAACATGGAGACTCTTCTTATTAGCCAGCTGTTGATGGGTTTCCTGGGCAAGACCAAATTGAGAACACCAGGTTAGGTCTGTGAGATATATCTGTAACTGAAAGAAAAGGAACGTCCATGTACCACTTGGGGACTTACATTTCAGAGGATTCTGGGTAATGTATCTTGCAGCTAACCATGGTGATCTGGGGTGGATGGCATCATCTCCCCACTCCCCACTGGAATGGAGGGGGGGCCTTGGCCTCTGGTCTCTTGCCTTCTAAACCCCCCCAATTATGTGCCATGCTGTGCCCAAAACTGAACTTGAATTTCATCAAGACCCTAGTTCTAGCCACTGTTTTACAGGACATGCAGGGAGAGAAGACATTAAGAACCCACGAGTATTTAGCAGCAGACTGGGAAGCTACAGGACAAACAACTCAGTTTCCAAAAAAAAAAAAAAAAAAGCAAAGAAAGAAAAAGAGGGAAACCTACAGATTAGAAGTGACCTAAAGAACATGGCAAGAACTTATAATGTATTGACCTTTTCTGCAATCTAACAAATTATGCAAAAAACTTTTTAAAAAAATCAAACAAATGGATACATTACTATGAACACCACCTAGGTAACTGATGATACAGCAGTACTGTGCAGTTTTAGGTATAACAGTAGTGGGGGTTATTTTTTAATCCTTATTTTTTAGAAATACATACTGAAATATTTATGAATGCTACAAGATGATGTCTGAGACCTGATTCAAAACAACGGGGCTGCGTGGGGGAGGTACTGAGAGACAAAGGCTGGACACAAGCTACTGACTGCTGACCCTGGGTGAGAAGGCCATGTGGGTTCATTACAGACAGCAGCCACAGAAGTCTGGAAAAAGGCATATAAATTTAGTAGATGGCTTATTGATAGTACATTAAAATACCTGGTACATCCAACCTCATGTTTCCAGACTCTATGGCCATCTTGTACTATTTTAATTCTATATAAGTTTGAAATTAGAAAAATTAGTTATTTCATAAAAACAAAATAAAATAATTTAAATTAGTGGGTCTTACGATCAATGGCATATTGCTTAAATTGGTAACATTCTTTTTCTTGTCAGATGGCACACGAAATAATGCAACATTTTATTTATTTATGTATTATTTTTATTATTTTTGAGAGAAAGTGCATGTGGGTTGTTGGGGGGGGGGGTTGGGAAGATCCCAAGCAGGCTTCACCCTCAGCATAGAGCAACGTGGGGCTTGATCTCATGACCCTGAGATCTTGACCTGAGCCAAAATCAAGAGTCAGTCACTTAACTGACTGAGCCATCCAGGCGCCCCAAATAATGCAACGTTTTATAGTTGATGGCATTTTAGAGGAGATGATACGTGGTGATCATATCAGAAAATTCAAAGTACTAACATAAAACAAAAATATTACAGGGGCACCTGGGTGGCTCAGTCTGTTAAGCATCTGTCTTCGGCTCAGGTCGTGATCCCGGGTTCTGGGATCGAGCCCCGCATCAGGCTCCCTGCTCAGCAGGGAGCCTTTTTCTCCCTCTGTCTCTGCTCCTCCCCCCACTCGTGCACACTCTCTCTCTCAAATAAATAAAGTCTTTAAAAAACAAACAAAAATATTACATAAAAGAACAAGTCTCCTTGATCATAAATATAACCTATCTAAAACCAATACCTTAGTTATATCAAACGAATCTCTAATGAGAAGTCTGAATTTAGAAGTGCGTTTGAAGCCTATTTTAGATCGTACCAACACACAAACACAGCTGTTCAAAAAGGATCTTTTAACCAAAGTTTTTCTTCCGATTAATTTTCCTATTTTACACAGAGATATGTATAATTATTCCACGGACCACTTTATTCAAAACCAGCTATCACACTAAGTATCAGGAAGACTGTCCACGTTGAATCTCTCAAACCTGGCTGTCTCTTCCGTTCACCCAGCTGCTAAGAACTACCCACCCCTTCAAAGGACATGCCACCCCTCGGAGCAGGTCAGAGGGCAGCCCGGGGGAGGGGCCTCTTCGCTGTGGAGTAGAGTGATTGCGCACCTCGGCCAGGCTGAGGGGGGCAGGCTGGGTGGCAGCCCAAGGCTCTCATCTCTGCAGAGAAATAACTTGGCACATTAAGTTCATAGTTCCTTCTAACTCAGGTGTCCGTTTGAATGACCTATGCGGGTAATGTGAAAATCTGAAGACAGCACTCTTGAGTGGGGAGGCTTCACTCTAGTCCCAACAGAAAGGACTAAATTAGGAAACAGCCTTTCTCTCTCTACTTTACATGTCTATACTGTTAGAACTGCAGAACAAGCATAAATTCTTTTCATAAGAAAACATAGATTTTAATTACTGGCTTTTATAAATGTTTCATTTCAAAACTTTAAAATAGCCACGAAGTATATTTTAAAGGGTAATTTTCATGAACTAACTGTCCAGTTGGATTAACTAAACGGATGCAGCCACGGGCAGCAGAGAATGCCCCAGTCCTCAGACGGTGCCGGGACAGCAAGTCCGAGAGGCTCCCAGGACATCACGGTCTAATCAAAACACGAATGAGAACTTCTGTTTCAGAGCCCAGGGAAGGGTTACCTGGCGGGAGAGCCCATGGAAGAGGCCCCGTGTGAGGTTGAGCATGTTGACGGACCCAGAGACCTTGGCATACAAGTCTTTGATGCCAATGAGCCGGCAGATGGTGATGATGGCCCGATGGCAGCGGAGGCCATAGCCTAGAAAAGGAAAAACGCCATCAGTCACCTTGCTGCCTTTCATGTAGCTCCAGGTTCTGAGTTTGGGAGGCCCTGGTTCACTCTGGCTTCATCACTTCCCTGGAAAACTTATTTCCATAATGAAACTGATTTAAGTGAGATGTTATAAAGACTAAAGAAATAATATATATAAATATCTTAAGCACATGGGCAAAAAAATAGGGATGTTACAAAGATTAAGAGAAATGAGTGAAAGTTCTTGGCCCCCCCATGCCTGAGTTGGCTAAGAATAGAGGGACACATCTGTTTTCGCCCTCCTCAATTGCTCAGTTGCATTGAGATCTACTTCCTCTTCCTGGAAAAACTCCTCTCTTGGCTTTGGTAACCCACCCTCTCCTCCATCCCCCCAAAACACAGCATCTTAATTGCTTTCAGGCACTTCGTGGACCTTGCTTAGCTGATGTTTCCCCTCAGTACAATGCGGGCTCTGTGAGGGCTAAGATATTATTTATTTCCACTGTATCCCCAGAGCCTACATTAGTACCCAGCAAATGCAGGTAGCACGGAGAGAAAGACACCCCAAGTTTAGACTCTAACATTTTGATTAGCCAGACATGGAACCCAGCACACATCTCCCTGCTTTAAGGCAGAGGATCTTACTCTATGCTACTGGCTTTCTAGTTTCCAACTTGTAATGGTAATTCAATATATGTATATAAAAACTCTATTTGGATACAAGCACCTAACATAGAACTGACGCTTCTACTTGAAAGAGTCAATTAA
The DNA here is from genome assembly GCA_028534135.1 of Potos flavus. Classification (NCBI taxonomy): domain Eukaryota; kingdom Metazoa; phylum Chordata; class Mammalia; order Carnivora; family Procyonidae; genus Potos; species Potos flavus. The sequence goes on along the minus strand of CM052885.1, from coordinate 30,606,497 downwards.
ATGTGGGTCCCAGACCTATGCCAGATCATGTGAAAACTACGGACCCCAGAGGGCAGCTAAGACAGGCAACAACACGGTGGCTTGCCCTTCTCTGCAGAGTTACATACGCAGGACAAGGGTTCACGTGTGAACAAATGTATGAGTGCACAGGTGTGTATAAATGCACACACCTCTAGAGACTGGTGCCCGTGCAAGAGGGTGCAAGGCAAATCGTGGAGGGGCCTGGAAGGCAGACTCTAACCTGCTACCGCTCACGACGCAAGAGCCTCCCTTCTCCTCCTCACCCACTTAGCAGAGCTGACACTGGGGTCCCGAGGGGAGGCACGTGTACCGCACAGCCGCTGAGCCATACACAACACTCCCCAAATAGGGCCAGTTTTGTACATATACAAACATCCATGTAAGAGTGGTCACAGCCCTGTGGTAATTATTTGGATGTACTTGGACTGTGAACACTTCCGGGCAAGCACTGTGTCAAAACTCTTGTTTAAGGAAAGTTAAATTTGTGCGTGCGTGTGTGTGTGGTGTGATATGGGACGTGCTTGGCAACACTCCTTGAGGCATTAAACACCATGCTGCAGCCAAGGAAGAAGCGTCCCATGGTCAAATAAGTTCTCAAATGCTGCCTTCTCTACCCCACTCTGGGAGATATACGGTGCACGCAGTGCATTAAAGACTATGACAACCCCAAAGATGTCCAAGCATCTTTTCTTACTCTCCATAATCATTTTCCACATGGCACTCTTTCTGGAGTTCACACCTATTAATATCTCCTCACAGAAATAGCAATGCACGGGAACATAGTTTAGGAATTGCTATCTATAATGTATCCTACTGTCTTAGCTTCAAGATCAGAAAATTTGAACCCGGGGCGCCTGGTTGGCTCAGTTGGTTAAGCGTCTGCCTTCAGCTCAGGTCATGATCCCAGGGTCCTGGGATCGGGCCCCACATTAGGCTCCGTGCTCATCAGAAAGCCTGCTTCTCCCTCTCCTTCTGCCGCTCCCCCTGCTTGTGTTCCCTCTCTTGCTGTCTCTCTGTCAAATAAATAGATAAAATCTTTAAAAAAAAAAAAAAAGAATATTTAACCCCGATGCATAGGGAACATGTTCAACTACATAGAAACCTGAAAAATATAGCTTCAGGAGACAGGGAAGAGTAAAAAAAAGCAACTTTAGCAATTAATTCAGATATCTTTCAAAAAACTTTCAGATATAAATTTATCTATACCAACACTGTTCAACAGAAATAGGACATAAGCCATAAATGCAAGCAATCTATGGAATTTTAAAATTTTCTCATCAACACATTTGAAAAAAAGAGGTAAAATTAATTTTAGTTAAAACTTCGATCAACCTAATATCCTCAAAACACAATCATTTCAACATGTAATCAATAATAACTCTGAGCTATTTTGCATTCTTTTTTTTCATACTGAGCCTTTGAAATCTGGTGTGTACTCGACACTTGGCAGCAGATCCCAGCAGCCACATTTCAGGGCTCGACAGCTACTCGGGGTCCCAGCTACCTCAGGAATAGCGCAAGTCAAAACCTTGAGTCGAAGTATTCGACTCAATACTTTTTCTAATAATAAAATAAAGGTTTTTATTAGGGATACAAATGATTGTGATTTTAAAGCAGAAGGCAAGTTCTCTTGGTGCACAATTAGTATTGAATGTGATGTTTTTCCTTCCTGATTTATTTCCACGTACTAGAAGCTTTGGCATGAAAAATTTAGATGTTTTATCTTTTTCTGATCCAAACTTTTTAAGATATACTGAGAGCATCATTTTAACTGTAGAACCACAGGCTAAACACAAATCCAAGTGCTCAAGAATCCTATACCCAGAGTCCACTGAGCATGACTGCCCCAGCTCCGTGACCCTGAACTCTGCCTGCCTGCCTGCTCCTCCACGGGACAGGAAGGTCCGCCTCGGCATTCCCAGAGCTTAGCATGGCACCCAGTTCACAGTGTTCAATCGATACTTGATGATGTGAGCAAAGGACGGGAACCGAAGAAGCTGTAAGAGTCCTCCAACTAACACCATCAATAATTCTCGAGGAGGAACTGATGTTCCCACTCATCCAAACCCAACAATTCACTCAGTTGCTCTTTCCCAGAGTGTGCTCTTCCCACCCAGAACTCCCCTGGAACATGCCTGTGTTCACGGGAGCCTGAGTAGGCTGACTACTTTTTATGTCCCTGAGAACGTCAGCCTGCTTAAACCTAACGTAGGCCTTTCCTTTTTGGTATTTTCAAAAGGGAGTTCAATACATGTGATCAAAAATAGAGGACAGGATGGATCTCTGATCATTTCTCTGCTTTATCCTTAATAAATTATAAGAGTTTTTTTGGTTACCTCTGGGTTGTTTCTTCATCTTGATATGCGTCCTTTTAAATCTTAAAGAAATATCGTGGAATACTGGAGGATAAAAACATAAACATAAAAGGATTAGGCATGTAGCTTTGATGCCCTTCCAAATAACGCCGTGCAACTAATACAACCCCAAGCGGCTGGCACACAGTGGCCAAGGATGAGGAACAAAACTCTGATTTCACTCATTACTAACCTTCTCAGGGGAGAAAATTTGTTTCTGTATTTTATATAATTATTTGTTCCAGGACATCATAACCAGCAGAGAAACACAAAGAGAGCCATAGAGCTAAACTGCCACACTTAATGGAACAAGTGTAAGTCTGTAAATTTTACAAAAGAAGATTAACACTCACTCGTGTGGTCTTCGTATCGCTCTATATAATGCAAATAGTGAACTGCTCTGTTCTTGGCCTGAAAGGAAGAAGGAAAATAGTTTTCTTAAATCTACTGATGGAATTTATATATTCTTGGAGATTAAAAAAAAAAAAAACTTTCCAGAAAATATTTTATTACAGAAAATTTCACGCTTACACAAAAATTTCATTATATACTCCTAAAAGCTGAGGGTTTAATTTTAAAAATTTGTGACGGTATTACTATCGCACGTAAAAACATTAACAATAATTCCTTAGTATCTTTGAACATCCTTTCGGAGTTCCAACTGTCTCGCACTTTTGGTATGCAATCGCAAGTCTGCCAAAAGCGATGCAGAAGAAAACAGGTGCTGCTAAGGCTGCCTTTGAGGAGATAAGTAACTGCTGACAGGAAGCCTCGGGGGAGGGTTCTCCATTTCATTATTATTTTTTTGTAGTTCTAATGGTGCCTAGCACAGTGATCTTTTACTATCAACAAAAGAAAAATGTACATACTTTTCTGAAAGCATCCATCCGATCAGTGGCTTTCCCAATGGCAAAACCTTTGAAAAAAAAAAAAAGGAAAAATATAAAAAGGGGCTAAATTTGGCACACAATGTCTTTCACCACATTTCAAGTATCAGTTCCTAAAATATTGCACAGCATTTCATTTGTCTTCTGCCCACAGAAAACCTGTTATCCAAAACAAATGATAAAACATGAGGCTACAGAGGGGCGCCTGGCTGGCTCAGTCAGTAGAGCATGTGACTCTTGATCTTGGGGTTGTGAGTTCGAGCCCCACACTTGGTTGTAGAGATTACTTAAATAAATGAAACTTAAAACAAAACAAAAACATGAGGCTACAGAGACTTGCTCTTCTGTTTTGGGGCATTTTGGAAAGATCACATTTGAAATTATCTATGAAATCCAAGGTTAGGTATACAACACTACCTTTTATAAATCTCTAGATAAAACTAAATACACTTAAAAAAAACTAACCATGCTCAAAATTAATAAGATAAATAGTTTTGAACATTTTTAAAAATACATTAAAATAACCAGAAAGGTTGGGGAAAAAACATACATTACTATAGAGTAAAACCATGACTTCACCGGAACTCTTTTTTTTTTTTTTTAAATAAACTGTGTATTTTTAAGAAGTTGTTTTATTTATTTGTCAGAGAGATAACACAAGTAGGCAGAGCGGCAGGCAGAGGGAGAGGAAGAAGCAGGCTCCCCTCTGAGCAAGGAGCCCGATGCGGGACTCGATCCCAGAACCCTGGGATCATGACCTGAGCCGAAGGCAGACGCTTAACGATTGAGCCACCCAGGCACCCCTCTGGAACTTTCATATGCAATTCAGATTTCCAATTAGCCAGGAAATAAAATCAACAATTCTAAGTTTGTGCGTGCTTAACCCTATGAAATGAGATTTATCAAAATTTAACAGAAATGCTGCCATTATTTGCTATCACATTATTTACTTTGAAGAATGTATTTTATTTTTAAATTATACATAGGAAAGTAATATAAAGCGATACTGCTCCATGAAATAGAAATGCAAGACATCTGAGAACCTGGGACAAAAGGGGCTGTAGATTTTAATTCCTAGTTTAAACAAAACAAATTAAGCCATATAAGTCTTAGAGGAAAATACAAGTGAACTTGTATTGAAGGCTTTCTAAACAAGATACAAAACTAGAAGTGATAAAAGCCTGATAAAGTTGCTATATAGGAATACCTGGGTGGCTTTGTTGGTTAAGTGTCCAACTCTTGATTTCAACTCAGGTCATGATCTCAGGGTCATGAGACCGAGCCCCATGTCAGGCTCCACACTGGGCATGAAGCATGCCTTGGATCCTCTCTTTCCCTCTCCTTTTGTCCCTCTCCCGCTCATTCTCTCTCTCTCTCTCTCTCTCTCTTAAAAAAAAAGCTGCTATACAAAGGTTTAAAACTTCTGTGGATTTAAAACTTTTGCATAGAAAAAAATTAAAAACAAAGTCAAATGTATAATAGACAAAGGGCTAATGTCCTTAACTTACAAAGAGCTTATACGAATCAGTAAAAAAAAAACCATCACCCAATAGGAAAATGGGTAAAACATGTAAACTAACAGATCTCAAAAAGGAAATAATGGCAAATGAAACATGTAAAATGGTGTCCAAACTCTCATAATTAAAGAAATGCAAATCAAAACTAAGAGATATGCTTGACAATCAGTGAAGTTTGATAATACCCAGGGGTGGCCAGGGTGTGTTGGTATGGAGGGACATAAACTGATGCAACCTTTTCGGAGGGAAATCTGGCAATACTTATCAACATTTAAAACGCATCTAACTTTGAGGCAGCAATTTCACTGCAAGAAGTTTCGCTTATTGATATACTTGGAAAAGTACAACAAATTACATATATAAGAAGCTCACTGGTTTTTCTAAGTGGTAAAAAATGGAAATAACACAAACACTCACCAAAAGGGAAAAGGTTACAATAATTATGTTTCTCCACCCAGTGGAACACTACGCAGTCAGTACAAAGAATGAGAGGGAATCTGTTTATGCTCCTATAGGAAGATCTCTGGGTATAATACTAAGCAAGGAAAGCAAGGTACAAAATTATGGATATGCTCTGTAAATTTTTTTTAAAGGCAATTTAAAAAAATTTTTTTAAAAGGTGAATGGTGGGGCGCCTGGGTGGCTCAGTCGTTAAGCGTCTGCCTTCGGCTCAGGTCATGATCCCAGGGTCCTGGAATCGAGCCCCACATTGGGCTCCCTGATCGGCGGGAAGCCTGCTTCTCCCTCTCCCACTCCCCCTGCTTGTGCTCCCTCTCTCGCTGTGTCTCTCTCTGTCAAATAAATAAAAAAGGTAAATGGTGATATCTGAATACAGAACTTCTGGAAGATAGAAAAGTAACTGTTAAGAGTGGTTTCTTTTGGCAACATAGTATCATATAGATGACTAGTTTTGACACTGTCGGTATGGGAAATAGGCAGTTTTCCAGTTTTCTTTCCCTAACACATCCATGTACACACTTCAAAACCCGATGTTCACTGGGGAAATTTTACCAAAAAGTATAAAGAAGAAAATTTAAATGAAGCACAAACCTATGGATTAAACATTATTAACTTTTGGGGATTATATTATACAGTCTTCTGTGAAGTTTTTTCAGTTGCTTATTTTTACTTAGCATAATTTTGTAAGTAATTCTCCACTATTCTTTAATGGCTACAGAACATTACAATGTGTGGCTATGCTCTTTTTGTAACTATGTCCCTATTGTTGAACATTTAGTGGCTTTTCCCCCCTAACTTTTCACTATTACACATAATACAACAGTGTCTTAAGCCTTTTCAAATATCCGTTGTTCTCCATGGAAAAGGCAGGGAGAGGAAGATCTGTTCCTTCTTTTTCCTCTAAGGGATTTTATGGGATTGCCACAAGGTTTGTGGACCCAAACCACTTAAAAGGTTTAATCTGTACCGAGAGTCTGGGCAGCAGCAAGAACCCACGGACTCCAGAGTGGAGCCCAGGCCACACCTGTCCTCTGCCCCCACCACCAGCACTGTGCATATCACACCCCATTCACCTGCAGCTCCTCGGCCGTTCCCCACTGCGACCAGGACACGGATTGATTTCTTTCTCCCCTCTTTTGCTGTCATATTGAAAACATTTCTTACCTAAAAGACAAAATGTTTCATATGTATTACACCTTAAGAAAATCCTCGGGGAGCCTGGCTGGCTCAGTCAGTAGAGCATGCAACTCTTGATCTCAGGGTTGTTGAGTTCAAGCCCCATCGATTTAAAAATAAAATAAAATAAAAAGGAAAAGAAAATTCTGAAGTAAGGAACTGGAGTGACCTCCTTCCACACACACCCCCGTAGTGAGCAGCTACACCATCCTCCCAAGCCACGAGCACCAACAGCAAACTTTCTCAAAAGGAAACCTTTCTCTGTGCTATTTCTTCAGTGGTAAAATGGGAATAAGGCTTTTCCTTTCTATTTCATAAGGTTATTAGAACTCTGGACTGAGATCTTTTGAAGGGATTCAAAAATGTACAACTCAATATACATTATTTTAATAAATTTCACAAAGGAAGAGAGTTGCTGATTAAACTTTGAAAGAATTTATAACTGATTATAACTGATAATAACATATTCCAATTATCAGAGATGTTAGAACACGGAAAAATGCGCATCTTAGAAATGAATGAAAATGCAGTACGTAGAATTAGGATAGGACTGAATCTCTACACTAAGGATTAGGCTCACCTGATAATACAAAATTTGGAAATACCTGCTTATTATGAACTACAGGAAAATCTATGTTTTATTTAGATTGTTTATTTTGTTTTTTTGGTGTATTTAAAAGGCCAGGAATTATGAAACTGTTACTTTTAACAGCTTACATGGCAAGTCCCTTCCCATAAAATAAGCTTAAAGGAAAAGGGTACTCCCGTCCACGCCCATGGATAATCTTACAGGAAATCATCCACGTATACAAGAATTCTTCAAAGGGATTAACTTCCAAAAGGTATAAACGGGGACCCAAAGACATAAAATGCTTGTAAACATATTTTAAATTACTGATAACAATATACATATTCAATCACAAAGTGAATAAGTGGTTTTTCCATATGGGATTTAATCCTGATCACATACGTGGTACTAGCTCAAAGGGAAGCTCACTCTCTTAGGAAGTGCCCTGGAAAGAGTGATTGAAATTTACCTGATACAGGCTTCAGTTTCAAGGACCCACAAACAGCCGAGCAGACTGTTTCCTCATCAAGAGCTGGGCATTCACAGCAACTCCAAGCTTTCTTCCCCTGCCCCATGCTTCCTCCCCTCTGCTCCCTGAACCTAGTGCCCAACACGGCTTGTTCAGAATTCAAGGAGAGATTGCTAATCCTACTTTGGCTTTAGGAGGGAGGGTTTTAATAGTAATCTCCAAATTCTGTTCTCAACAATACCACTGAGGTTGCCTTGTCACGGGACCGCAACTGGTAGCCCCCAAAAAGGGCAGCAGTCAGGAGAGCCAGTATCAAGTAACTGAAATTAAAATGTCATTATTTCCTTATCCAGACCAACTCTGTGTCTCAGAAAAAGTCGTGCATCAAAGGCTTTTCCTCAGAGGCGCCCGGGTGGTACAGTCAGTTAAATGTCCAGCTCCTGATTTCAGCTCAGGTCATGATCTCAGGGTCGTGAGATCAAGCCCCGCATTGGACTCTAGGCTGGGCGTGGAGCCTGCTTGAGAGTCTCTCCCTACCTCTCCCTGCGTCCACCCCGGCCCCTACTTCCCCCTCCCCCTCACCCCACACTCTCTCAAAAAAAAAAAAAAAAAAAAAAAGACCTTTCCTTGATGGTTCCTCTTGTGCTACTCCCACTCCACCCATCCCAACTTCTCCAAAGGCTCTGCTGGGTGTTTGATTCAGCATGCCTACCTCAAGTATCCTGGTATCAAAATCATCATATGTTTCTGTAGAGAGAGAAGAAGCAGGCACACAGATAAATGTGTCTATACAGTTAGTGCACAAAAGCATTTTCAACAGAGGCACCACCACCAATTTTTAAGTGAGAAAGAACCTCAGCTCTTTTGCTGCCACTCCCTGGTCGTGCATCGTCACAGAGACTGCTCCAGCACGAAATTCATAAACTCCGCCACCCTCTCCCTGACCACACCGTCCTACCTCTCCAGCTCTCTTACTCAACGACTCTCACGATGATGGTTCCTGGAGCTCCCCAGCACCTCAAGACTCCTGACCATTATCTTCCCTTCCCTCGAACCCCTCTGGTCTTCACAGCCTCTGCCACTCAGCCAAGACATCGTAAGCTATCGCTTCCACCACCGGAGCTTGCAAATGACCTCAACTCCCTCAGCCTCTTCTCTCTCCAACATACTATTCAGGCCAGAATCAATGCAACCGTTGGGCCGCACCTGGCCTCCTCGGTGCTGCTGGACAGAAGTCAAAGCACAGTACACATGCGGGCCGCTAGAAATCCATGGTCTCCAACTCAGTCAAGTTCTCCCTGCTGCCCGTTGGCCTTTTATGTCCTTTTAGGTCTCTTTCCACTCACTACTGCAGCCATTGCAAACTCTCTGTGTTCTTTTATTTTTACTAACTTCTTCCTATAGAAGATTTCAATCATATAAAAAATAAGAGAGAACAGCAGAATGAAATCTTACCTACCCATTGGCCAGCTTCAACAATTATCAACTCATAGCCAATCTTCTTTTCTCTAAACTCTACTCCACTGGATAATCTTGAAGCCAGTCCTAGATACCCTGCCTCTTCATCAAAAGATTCTGGTGGCCATGCTCATCAATGCCCCCATCCTACTTTCAGCAGACGACCCCACCTCCTCCTCACAGACTAACTGAAGCCACCAGGCAGATACCACTCACACGTCACGCCCCCAGCATGCACACATTTCCACTACCAACAGCACAGGCTCCCCTGAATCCGTAGTCACAATAATCCATTTATCCATTCTGGATCTGGACCCTCAGTAGGGATTTAGTTTACGGGTTTTTTTCCAACCCATACCTTCGTCCTCCCAACTGAAGCATTTTGCTCCGTTCTAAGCACATTCACCTGAATCTCTCCATCTCAACTTCTCTTCTCTTTAAGCCAAACTTGAGAAAATAGCCAAACTTTTGTCTATTTCTTCATCTTCTACTCATTGACAAGAGTGAATTTTCCAGATGATTTTTACTTCTTTATATATTCGGGATGGGGGTGGGGGGGGAGGACTCTCTTTTCTAATTTGGCCTGATAAAGTATTATCAATTTTAATTTCATGTATGCTTTTATAAAGCTGAATGACAACTATCTAGTCTATCTTCTGTATCAGAGTGGCACTCCTAAGCCATGCTGCTCCATAGGTACCCCATGAGCAACTGTGTTTGGAGAACTGCATCCTACAGGTGGCTTGTATTGATCCAAAATGCATACTACCACATTTAAGGCTCTGAGAAGTACTTTGCTTTCCATGTGTCAAATACTTCTTGGTTGTGGGCCTCTAATGTTCCATAAAATACAACAGAATAATAATGTGAAATTATTTCAGTAATGCTCAAATCTTTTCTTGGAAAAAGGCAATCTAAACAGGCAAATAAATAAAATCTTAAGGAATTCTAGAACTGTAAGTACTCTCTTTCTCACAAAGGAAAGCAACACCAGGACGCTGCTACCTCCATTGGGACCAGGGTCAGGAGGGCCAAGACTGACGCCTCCCCATGTGTTTCCGCTCCATCCTCGCTCGCGTTTAACCTTCATTTTCCTCTTTCGGTCCCACTCTTCCCTCTGCTGGACCAGATCAGCCTCTACCTTCTCCTGCTCTTCCTTGCTTCTTTGGGCAATGGTCTGCACAGCTCCCTCTCTCATAAGAGGGGCATTCAGACCAGGCCATAGGAAGCCACGACGCCCTGAAGGTTTAAAAAAATACATTAATAAGAATTTTTAAAAATCACTCATTTGTTAAATGTTAAACTGGCAGGCAACGGGTGTAGAGATAATGACACTGCTGGATGGAGCTTGAACTAACGGTCACCTGGCAGGCCACTTGGCACTGTCTATTAAAATTTTAAGTGTACCTACTCCATAACTAGTAATTCTACTTCATGATGTTACCTAGAGAAACACTCCTGTACAAGTACGAGGCATAAGTGTGCTTGGACAAGGCGGTCCACTGAAGTGTTACTTGTAAAGGCAAAGAGTGGAAACAATCTACACGTACAGCAATACTGGACTGGTTAAATGAACTACAGCATCTTCAACCCATGAAATATTCTGCACTAAATTGAAAGAATAAAGTAGCTATATAGATTCTGATATGGAACAATTTCCAAGGCCTATTATTGAGTGAAAAAAGTAAACTATAAGATAGTACATACCATGACATAATTCAATTTTTTTAAGAAAACATATGTTTCTTTTCGGGTATTTATGTATATAAAAACATTTAAAAAACTTCAGAAGGAAACACATCAAAATGAGATCAATGCCTTGCTTCGGGGCAGCAACTGGGATTGGAAGAGAGAGAAGGGGCATCAAGGAGACTTTAGATATCTCTATAATCTTTGAATTTTTTACAGAGAAGGTATACATAATGTGATTGTTAACTCTTAGAAACGCTAAAAAATAAAATAAGATACAAGTGAGTCATTAGAGAAAAATAAGATACAAGTGAGTCATTAGAGAAAAACATTCAAGTAGACAAGCAAGTGCAGTGAACGGTGTTTTCTTTATGCCTGGAAGCCTATTACAATTAAGGATAATTTGTCAGCCCCCACAGCACAAAATATTGATTCAAGTACACTGTACTATTTTTACTCTTCAAAAAACACAAGTATAAATGACCATGTATTCCAGGGGTTGGCAAATTAAGGCCCCAGGGCCAAACCCTGCCCACCATTTGTTTTTGTCAAGTTTTACTGGAACACTGCTATCCTGGTTTGAGCATGTATTTTCTAGGACTGTCTTTGAGCTCCCATGGCAAAGCTGAATAGTTGGAACACAGTCCAGGTGGCTCACTAAAGCTAAAAATATTTACTAACTGTCTCTTTGCAGAGAAAGTCTGCCAACTCTCTCAACGAATCATAAGCTCCTTGAGAGCAGTGACTGTCACAGAAGATGTGACACAATGGCACTTAAGGCTTGTTGAATGAAAAACTGAATGAATTCCTTTCTATGGGATTTTCTTTCCCCAGAATCATGGGACATTAAGCGAGTCATCTGGTTGAACTCTAAAACTACAGACCCTAATGCCCTTCATGAGAAATGTGTGAGGTTTCTAGACTATAAAAACTCTCTATAAAACTAGGAGGGAAGTCTTAAAAAGCAATTAGCTTTTTTATGAAAAAGCTTACCTTCACCAATGATCTGCCCCCTGTTCAAATCCTTTTTTCTCTTTTTCTTAGTTCTTTTGCCTCTTCCTTTTCTTGCTCCTGCTCCAGTCTCTGCTAAAGCGCCTTTCCAAAGCTCATCTGCTGTCACTATAATGAAACGGGTTTTTTGGTTTTTTAATTACCAAGCAATGATCTATGGTCCTCTACTGAATAAAAAAGGCCAGAAGAGGCCAGCTTCACTTGTATCCCTGTAGAATTATAGGTGATTTTCTTTTTGATTTTCTGTATTTACCAAATAATCTAAAATGAATTGGCTTTATAATCCTTTTTTTTTCTTTTAAACAGAAACTCTATTTTTTTAAGTCATCTCTACACCCAACGTGGGGCTCGAACTCACAACCCCGAAATCAAATGAGCCAACCAAATGAGCCATGCACCAAATGAGCCAACCAGGCACCTCAATTCTAATTTCTTTTAATTTGCCTAATGCTGAGTTCTGAAATCAATCTCCATTTATTACAAGCTAATTTCAGTTCAGATTGGACTATTTCAAGTACCACTGCAAGTAGGAGTAGTATTAGCAAAACAATGTCTACTGAAAATTAACTTTTCCTAATTTGTACTATCTCAACTAAAGTGCAACTGAAAACAGACTTGCAGTACATTCTTGTTGTGAATCTGTATCAGCAGGGATTTGGGCCACAATTCAATACTCTTTAGGTCTCAGGTGCCCCATACAAGGGGATTAAAGTAAACTAGTGCTCCCCAAAGTAAAGTACAAATACAGTTGGTAATACGTGAGATAATTCTAGGAGATACATTAAGGAATATTTTTATTTTACTAGCACATCATACACTAATTTCTAAAGTGTTAATTCATTAAAAGAAAAAGAAGAAAAACTAAGATACAAAAGCACCTTTTATTTTCCTGTTTCACGAAATAGGAAGTTTGTGGCCAGTCTACGTACATTTAGTGAAGAAACTATAGGATCTATACGGTTGCCCCATCAAATTACTGGGAGAAGAAATACGGCATTGTGTCTGTAGCGCATGGGTCAGGCTGGTGAAATGATGGCTGTCTCTGGTTCCTGGAGACGACAGAGGGCCTATAGGTAGATGGAATAAAACTCCCAGTTAGAAGCCCATGCCTGTGGAAAAATATTGCCAGCACCAAATAATTAATTGTTCCTGATGCAAATAAGTCACTAAAATCCTGAACACTTAAGAGTCATATTTTGAGGACAGCCTTTCTTTAAAAAATAAATCAAAACTTACGACTGCTGAACTAAGTGCCCATCCTAGTTAGAGAAGTGACAGTTCATCCACACAATGGATGAAGCGGTCTACAGAAAGAAGTACATCTGTCCTTACTGGGGTGCCCACGGTGCTATGTTGCCCTGACAACCCCGTGATCAGCACTGTCCACTCTGGGCAAAGAGTGACCTCTGCTATATTCTGCAGGCAATGCACCCACATGGAAAGACCTGTAAATGGCCTGGTTAGAAGAGCACAGTGCCAAACAGTAGAGCACCCTACCCTTCGTGTTGAAAAAACAGGAGGGGACATGAATACACTTTACAGACTAATTTCAGAAGCATATATAAGAAATCGGTCACAGCGGTTGCCTCGGAGGAAGAAAACTGATGTGTTTGTAGTTAGTAGGAGAGATTTGCTTTTTTTGGTTTTTTTGGAATTTCTCTAACCATATGCAAGTGTCACACAAGAAAACGTTTTCAAACAGCCATGTCTTAGAGGCAGCCATTTGACCAAGTCCATGGGTGGTAGTGCCCTGTGAGGGAGACGGCAGGGTGACAGGAATCAGGGACTCAAGGAAATGGGAATGTTGGTCACAAAAACAGTGCACACACTCCAGCTTTGTATTTCAATGGAGAATTGAGTCACTCTGAGAAAAGTGAGGAGGGGGATTAAAACAGCCCTGGAGAGATTAAAGTTGATTTAAGGACACTGGACTTGAACAGAAAGCCAAAGAGTGACAACAGCTGTTTTCACGTCTCTGAGAAGTGAAGCCAGTCTGTGGCCTTCCTCACAGAAGCCTTCTGCAGACCCTCTATCAGCTCAGGTTGGGGACACTGGCTGGCTCACAGTAGAGGGCAGAGTCAGTAGTTTATGAATGAATGAGTCACCCACATAAAGGGAAGAGCTCAGGTAAGCATACTCTTCTGGACCCCTAGAGCAAGGCATGAAGGCATCTCAACAAGTGGGGTTAACAAGATAAAGGGGGGTTAAGACTAAAAGTAAAGTTCAGCACAGAGAGTTGCAGAAGGTCAAGGACACAATGAGATTTCAATTCTGCCCTAACCATAGGAAAAGGCATTTCACTGACCACAAGCACAACATGGGCTCAGCAAAGGCTGGCTTCCTTCCCTTCTGGAGAGTGACTGAAGAGAGGGCCCTGCACTATGTCAGTGTAGCAGCAAAGGCCTCTGCAAAGACACGGCTTTACTAGGAGGCATTCCAGTACCCAGACTGCTCTGGACCCAGTCTTCCAATTACTGGCTGTGAGATCTAGAGCGAGTCACTTAGTCTCTAAGAGATTCACTCCATCATCCGCAAAATGGAAATGAAACCCCGTCATAAAAACTGGTGAAAATTAACCAATAAAACATGTTACAAGCCTGACACACAGTAATTATTCCAAAAATCACAGCTATTATTTTTTAAAGCCTTGAAATATGACAACTGTAATCATAAAAAACTTGAAAACTACTCCAGACCTTACGTGCTTCCATTATAAAAAATGTGCTTTGTTCATTACATTTATTCCTACATAAAGTACTCTAGCATTAGATCTTGCAAGAAAAGGCAGCTGGATAAACGAATCTCACCATTGCTGAGAACAGTCTTCAATGCCAAAACGGAAGCTGTTGGAAAGGTGTTTCGGAAAAGCTGTCTGGACCATATGTGACCTGTAAATTTAAAAAAATTCTTTTACATTTCTACATTAAAAGGAACATTTTTAACACCCAAAGAATATGAACATCTATAGAATAAAAGAACCAAGAGAAGTAAATGAGTCATTTCTGGGTCCCATGACCACCTGAACATGACATCCTATCTTCTCCTTCATGCTCACATCTAACCAGTTACCAAGCCCCATAAATTGTCCTCAAAAATCCATCAGCTGAACCCTCTCCCATGGTCTCACTGCCCCTTCTTTGCTCAGGCGCCATCCCTCAGCCACAAGGTAACAACAGTCCCTTAGCGGGTCTCTCTGCTCCCCCTCTAATTCCCTATCTGTTGTCAGGCAGGCCTTTCTAAAATAACATGCTTGGTCACTTCGCAGGCCCGATTTATCATTCTTTGGCTCCCTACTGCCTGCAGAACAAAGTCAAAACTCCCCCACATGGCCTACAGGACTGCAACGTGGCCCCAGCCTTCCACATCAGCCTCATCTGTCACCACTGTCCCCTCCGCCCTCTTTCACTACACCAGACTTGTAGTCATTCTTGAACACACTCTGCTCTTCAATCCCGTTGTGTCTCTGACATGTTCTCCTGAAACATCACCTCTGGGTGAAGGCTCCCAGATTCCCACAGTGCCCCTCAGGCACTCTGCTCTGCTCCCTCCTCCGAAGCCCCGGTGGCACCAGGCTGTCACCGTATAGTGAGCCACTTCACAAGGAACAGTGCTTCCCAACAGGCTCTGACAGCATTTACTGGTAACTGATTTTTGAAAAGGGTACCAAGACAAATCAGTGTGGAAAGAATAATCTTTTCAGGAAATGGTACTGGGACAACCAAATATCCAAAGGCGAAAGAATGAAGTTAAAGCCCTATTTCATACCATAAATAAAAATCAATTCAAAATGGATCAAAGATCTAAGGTTACAAGAAAAAAACTATAAAACTCTTAGAAAAAACCCTAAGGGTAAATCATCTTGACCTTGAATTTGGCTTTGGTTTCTTAGATATACTAAAAGCCTAAGCAACCAAAATTAAATAGATAAATCAGACTTCACCAAAATTTAAAATGTTTGTGCTTCAGGGACACTACATTCAGAGAGTGAAAAGACAACACACGGATTGGGACAAAACTTTTGCAAATCGTACATCTGACAAAGAATCTGTATCTAGAATATATAAAGAACTCTAACAATTCACTAATAAAAAAGACAACCGTAGAAATGGGTAAAGATTTGAATAGACATTTCTCCAAAGAATATTTATAAGTGGCCAAATAAACACAAGAAAAGATGTTTATAAGCCATCAGGGAAATGCAAAGCAAAACCACAAACTGATTACCACTTCAAACCCACTAGGATGACTATAATCAAAAAGATAGATAATAAATGTTGACAAGAATGTAGAGAAGTAAGAACCCTCACCCACGCTGGTGGGAATGTAAAATGGTGCAGCTACGTTAGAAAACAATGTAGCCATTCTTCAAAAAGTTAAACATGGAATTACCATTTGATCCAGCAATTCCACTCCCACGTCTGCACACGAGAGAAACAAAAATATTTAGAGCAACAACAGGCATAATGGCCAAAAGGTAGAAACAAGTCAAATATTCATCAACTGATAAATGTTTAAACAAAATGTAGCAGGCATATGCAACAGAAATTCAGCCATAAAAAGGAATGAAGTACTGATACATGCTACAACATGAATGAATCTTGACAACCTATGTTAAGTGAAAGAAGTCAATCACAAAAGACCACATAGTATATGTAATATCCAGAACAAGCAAACTATAGAGAGAGAAAGATAAGTGGTTGCCCAGCGCTGGGGGCAATGAGGAACTGGGGGGATGAGAGCCAAAGGATATACTTTTGGAGTGATGAAAATGTTCTAAAAGTTGATTATATGGTGATGGCTGTATAGTTTTGTAAATATACTAAAAACCACTGAATTGTACACTTTAAGAGGATAATTGTATAATGTGTAAATTACATCTCAAAAAAGCTGCTACCAAAAGTTTATAATATACCAGAAAAGGGGGTGGGTTTAAAAAAAAAAAAAAAAAACAGGCTCTGGAGCCAAGTTGTATGGGTACAAAAACCTGGCCCCCTCCCAGTGTAACCTTGAACACATTTCTCAACCTCTGCGTCTTGATTCCCTCATCTGTATAATGGGAATAATAAAGGCATCTATCTCACAAAGGCACTGTGAAGATGAAGTGAGGAAGAACATAAAGAGCTTAAGATAGTCCCAGGAACACAGTAGGAGCTCATGAAGGACATCTACAAATGCCATAGATCCTATTCGAATGGAGCCTTGAAAAAGGAGGAAGTGGTCAAAACACGGGACATAAGTAAAGAATGTTCAGGGCAGATTTTCTGCCAAATGATTTCAGGTTAAGTTTCCCAACAAAATGAGTTACAAAAAAATCTTCAGTTTTTAGAGGTCTTTGGGTTTCGGAATTACGAATGCTGGGTTGTGGGTTTACAATAAAATAGAACAAAGAAAAAAGGCCAAGTCGATCATGAAGCACAGAGATAGAGCAGATTGCCTGCCCCTCCTCAGACTGCAGACCATCAAAGGTGGGAAAGGACAATTTAACAGAAAAACCTCGGACATTCAAACATCCTTCTTTTCAATAATGACACTGATCAGCCCGGAATCTAAAATGAATGATAATAATCTTATCCGACTCAAGCTGGAGGACTGCCTCCACCTGCCTCGAACCCCACATTGACATCTCCAAATGAACCCATCACCAAGGCGATGCTTGCTACCCAGTTCCCGGTGCCTCTTAGCCAAGCACACACGAGCAGTTTGGTGAACTGGAAGGAGCCTTGGACGGAGTCCAGTCCACCCTCACTTTATAGACAGAAGCCCTACGATCCAGAGAAGGCGCGAAAGCGCGCAAGGTCACACAGCGGCTCTGGAAGAGACGGGAGGCGAGCATGATTGGTCAGGAGACCGCGTTCTGTCGCTTCTTTCTGCCCGTGCATCTGCAGTTCGCGGGCGAGCCCCCGCTCCCGACCCCTCTCAGAGCCCCTCTCCCAGCATCCCGGCTCTCACCCGCCGGGAAGCCACACAGCGCAGGGATGCAGCCTGCAACGCGCACCGCCGCCGCCATGGTGGAGCCCTGAGAGCGCCTCCGTCAGGACCGCCTTCTCCACCGCCTGCCGCGACGGCAACTCCCAAACGGCTGGCCACAGCCGGCGGCTGAATTCCCGAGGCCAGAGGGCCGTGCCGCCGCGCAGACCGGGGCGGGGGATTGTCTGTACCGGCAGCAGGATAGAGTGAGTCCGGCGCAGCCGCGGACAGCCCCTTCTGGGGTCCTCGCGTTAGGACCCGGGGGCGGGGCTTGGGCTGGCTGCCGGTGAGGGCGGAGGTGTCGCACAGTGTACTCGGCCAGGATGGGACCCGAGTGACCAGACTGAAAAGGCGGCTGACGCCTCGGTACCGTGAGGTCTTCCTAAGGCTGACTGGAGCTGGGGCTGCGGACCGTTCGCAACAAGAAGTGCGAGGTACAGACAAGCACGAAAAGGGTCTAAGTAAAGCTGCAAGGGGTGATGTTTTGAGAAGGTTTAGAATAGGTAAGACAGACAAGGAATATAAAGTTGTTCATACCCAACTCCAGGAAAGCTCTGACGTTTTTACATTTATTAAGCACGTCAGGTACCTTGGATTTCACGTGCATTTATGTATTCTTCCGATTCTAATGTTTGGTCACACACTCATATCCCAGACATATGCTACGGTGTTTTCACCAACCCCGGTCATGGCTTCATAGCATCTGGGCCTGCCCGGATTGCCCAAGTATGTGGACGGAGAAAAGATACGGACTTCTTTTAAGAAGCTAGTACTCCTGCTCAGCCAGACCTCCCGATTTTCAAATTTAGTATAAAAACTTTCAAACACAGAAAAACAAAAATAGTGACAAGTTAGATTCCAAAAATTAAGATTGACTCGGTCGCTTCATCTTCCCTTTTTCCTTTTTCTTTGCTGAGTTAGACAACCTGTCACCCCTGTTTTATGATGCATCCTTTTTTAGTAGACTTCTAACATATCAAGTTGGCTAAATTAAAAGAGATTGATCCCACTCAGCGCTGGCAGGAATTTGGGTAAGAGGCATTCGAACAGTGGATTGAAGAGGGAAAATTACTGCTCAGTTAAAAAAAAAAATTCATAATGGTAGGATTCCCACAGAGATGGTCCCAACAATTCCTTCTCTGTCTCTAACTTACATGTTATTACTTCTATCAAGAAGTGAAGTTTAGGGGCGCCTGGGTGGCTCAGTCGTTAAGCAGCTGACTTCAGCTGAGGTCCTGGGCTGGAGCCCCGCATCCTGCTCCCTGCTTGGTGGGAAGCCTGCTTCTCCCTCTCCCACTCCCTCTGCTTGTGTTCCCTCTCTCGCTGTGTCTTTTTCTGTCAAATAAATAAATAAATAAATAATTTTTTTAAAGTGAAGGTTATAGGGTGCTTGGATGGCACAGTTGGTTTAGCATCCAACTCTTGGTTATGGCTCCCATCATGATCTCAGGGTCTTGAGATCTAGATCTAGCCTCTTGTCATAGTCAACACTCAGTGTGGAGTCTGCTTAAGACTTTCTACCTCTGCCCTTATCTTCCTCTAAAAATAAGTAAATAAATCTTAAAAAAAAAAAAAGTGAAGTTTATTTCCACTTCCTTGAATCTGGACTGGACTTATCACTTGCTTTGATCAACAGAAAGGGGTAGAAGGCCTCATCAGATTTGAGAAGGCAGAAGAGAGCATCAGTGAACTAGAACATAGATCAGTAAAAATACAGTCCAAAGAACAGAGAGAAAAAAAATTGAAGGAAAATTAATGGAGCTTCCTAAACATTCCAATACATATGTAATGGGAGTCTCTGAAGGCAGAAAAAAATATCTGAAGACTTCATTGGAAAGTTAGCGGTGTTCTGGGACTTCCAGCAAGGCCGGAAGAGGACTGGCAGCTTCCACTTTCATCCCCTAGGTATCCAGCTACCATGTAAAGAAATGTAGTTCAGCCTAGCGAAGTTGACATTTTAAAGCCATCATAGTCCATCCCATGTCAACTTGACACCCACACACTTTACAGGAACTATTATAAAAGAACTCCATAAGGCATTACCCCTTACTCAAAAACTATGTTGTCTTTACCATACATAATGTCCTGGAAAAGTTGTAAGAACTAATGGCATCTTTTTTTTTTTTTTAAGATTTATTTGACAAAGAGAGACACAGTGAGAGAGGGAGCACAAGCAGGGGGAGTGGGAGAGGGAGAAGCAGGCTTCCCGTTGAGCAGGGAACCCGATGCAATGCGGGGCTTGACCTCAGGAACCTGGGATCATGACCGGAGCCGAAGGCAGACGCTTAATGACTGAGCCACCCAGGCGCCCCGAACTAATGGCATCTTTAACTTAAAATTAGCAAAACTTTTAGAAACCCTTTAGCAACCTGGCCACAGGTAGCACTTATGGCCAGAAGTCCTTATGGCTATATAGGTCACTCCCTTGGGGATACAACAATTATACCCCTAAAAACTGATAACTGGAAGGCCCATTTATTTAGAGATTCTACTTCCAATACAAGACTCTACCCTGCTGCATGCAGACATGGCAAAATAGTGCAGGAGATTCTTGTACTATACCCAGTCCTAGCATCAACATGTTAATGCCACCTTCCCACAGCATCTTCCTAAATAGCCTCTTTGTGAGCTTCAACCATGAGGTTTTATCTATAAGAACAGACATCAGAGAAAACTGCTCTCGAACCTCATTGTATGGGACTTTATCAGGTACTGATAAAGTACCTGATAAAGGTAAAAAAAAATACAGCGGTGAAACTCCAGAGAGTCAATTCTTCAGTATATATTTCACAACTAAAGAAGAAATTCTTCAGAAAGTAGACGTGATACAACTAGAAGCCTACTCCAATAGAGGACTTCAGACAGGATTCTCCAAAAAACTCTAGAAGCAGCTGATCTTGAGAAGTATATAGCTGAACAAAGACCTTTGGAATAAATGGATGACCTCAGATAATGAATAGCTTCTGCCCAAGATGTCAGACCAAGACTTCTGTTAAAGTCCTGTTTTGTTTTTCTTCTGCTTGCTTATATTATTTTTCTCATTCCTATAGGTCCCTGGTTGTTATCTACTCATAACGGTCCTTTTTTCTCTTTTCTTTCTTTAATATAATTGTTGGGTCAGAACATATTCACTCTAATGCCATTCTTAGATTATCTCAAACAGGAAGCACTACTCTCAGTCCTTACCAGCTGCTGAATATGCTGTCCATTGCCAGACAAACATGATATATATTATATATATGAATGAACAATTCTGGTCTCATCAAATGAGACTATAGGGAATTATAGCCAATGGTTTTTCCACATGTACCTACAGCGACAAGTGACTTTAAACAAATCAACCTGTGACTGCTAGTATCCCTGTCTCCCATAAAAGGCTAGTTATTACAATCTAATGATCAGACCTCAGGTAACTGTAAATTTGAATCTGACAACCTTTGTAGTGTAATGGGTCAGTTACTTATCACTTAGATTATAGGAACCCAAATAGGTAAAAAGCTAATGTAAGGCTTTGGTCCCAATCTTACGTGATGAACAACTTTTCTCCCCTTGATTTCTATGTGCTCCTAGTGGATTCTGCTTCCTTTGCAGCCAGGACAACTGTCTTATTTTTCTCAGACTAAAACCTAATGCAGTTTAGAAATAATATCCTAAGATCTCAGTGTGTACAGAAGTCCTTTGTACAGAAATCCTAACTGTAAGTCACCAATGCTGAAAATTCTAACTCAGGAGCTCCAAAATGAGGAGCTTGACTATTCAGGCACTCTGGCAAATTGATAACTCATTGTTTATGTGAACAATCAGAGCAGTATTTCCGATGGAGGGAAATAAAAAGACTTTAAAAGACCTATCACTGACTGTGGCAGAAGTTATTAATGATATCATTTCTTCCCTACATGGAAGATCTGTAAATTTGTCTCATTTTATTGGCACAAGTAGTTACAGGCAATTGCGGTATTCTAAACCTCTAATTGACTAACCATGGTGGTATCTGTGCCGTGGCCATCATTTCTTGCTGTTCTTGGATATATGAAACATACATGGTAACACTGGCTATATATTGCCTTAAAGAAAACACTACTTGGCTCAATGCTTCTGTACAACTGCTCTCTTATTAGATGATTGCTGTGATGATACAACAACAAAAATATGATACAGTTTATATGGGGACAATTGAAAAATCCCCAAGTTGTGAAGATCTGGAGGTCTAGCATCTCTGAATTGGCCAACCTCTCTCAAGCAAGGGAATGACCAAAGAGGGGGAACTGAGGAACTAAATATACCAATGGACAATGGACACACCATATATGACAGTAGAACTCTGACACACACCTCTGCAGCAACCAGCCTGAAAGGCAAACCACAGCCTCTACAGCTCAGCTCAGAACAGCCAGAACTTGGTCGATGACTGCTAGTACCCCTATTTTGTTTGCCCCCACTTTCAACTTAGGATCAACCGTAGAGAGCCAAATAAGCTCCCCAAACCAATCACATAAGATGTCCTGCTCCTAGTTAACCTACCTCCAGCTTTCCCATGCCAACAACCACCAATCAGGGCATACCTGAAGCTTCATTCTTTTTCTTCTCATTTTAAAGCATTCTTCCTTTCTTTGTGCCTCTGGATCTCTGCCAAATGCAGGTGATAGTAGCTGATCCTTTGCTATAGCAAGCTCTGAATAAATAGCCTTTGTGCTCTCATTTGAGTGGGCTTCACTTATTTTCACAAGTACAGAGGCCTTCATCTTACAGAGAAGGCTGAGACCAGAGAATTATGGATGTGACCTCACACCCAAATGGCTTTATTGGGTCTTGAGAAACAGATTCCTGGTCATCTGTCAATATCCATCATCCTCTTTTTCCTTAATAACAGAATCCCCCAAATTTTAACTGGATACTTTGCTGCCCAGGACAAAGACCAATTTCTGGCTTCCCTTGCCATCAGATCTGGTCCTATGTCTAAGTTCTTGCCAGTGATCTGTAAGCAGATGTGGTATATAGCAGTTATGTGTTGAGGAATATCTGAAGCACAATCTTCATGTTTATGCTTTGTTTATTTGGATAATAATTGAAGAACTGAGGATGTGGAGAAAAGGAACCCTCTTGCACTATTGGTGGGAATGCAAACTGGTGCAGCTGATATAGAGAATAAAGACAAAAGAATGTAGATAAAATTAAGTGTCCTTAAAACTTACAGCCCCTTGACAAATACTTAGATTAAAAAAAAAATAGAAAAAATAGAAAAAAAATAATTGAAGAAGCATTTTCACATCGACTTGAGTGTGTGCTTCTGTCATAAAGAACTTGGCTGGTCTTTGTCCTTGGTTCCTGGGAGGTAACCCCTAAATCTGTGGAATTTCCTGAGTGATAAGAGTGTCTGTGTTATTCATAGCATGATAGCTCATGCTGTTGAGATGAGTCTTGGGATGCCTGGGTAGCTCAGTTAAGCATCTGCCTTTGGCTCAGGTCATGATCCCAGGGTCCTGGGATCGAGCCCTACATTGGGCTCCTTGGTCAGCAGGGAGCCTGCTTCTCCTTCTGCTGGCTGCTCCCACTGCTTGTGCTCTCTGACAAATAAATAAAGTCTTAAAAAAAAAAAAAAGATGACTCTCGGTTTCCCCTGGTTTATGCTAATTAGATGATTCAAGATGGGGGCTGGCCAAGTGAGAAAGACCAGTCTTGTGATTAGAGGGTTGGGACTTTGAGCCATGTGACATCAGCCTGACCTCCAGGGAAGGAAGGGGCACTGGAGATTGAGTTCAACTGTGTGGTCAACCAACCACGACAACATGAAACCCAGTAAAAACCTTGAACTATGAAGCTCAGGTGAGCTTCCCTAGTTCGCTGTACTCTGCATAGTTACACATTGCTGTACCAACAGGTGATGTGTTCCTGGAGAAGATGAAAGCCTCACATTTGCGATGCTCTCAGACCGCAATCTATGTGCCTCCTCCTTAGGTTGATTTTGATTTGTATCTTTTTGCTATAATGAAGTTATCATTATATATAGCCCTTTTCTGAGTTCTGAGGTTTGCTCTAGAGAATTATCAAACCTGAAGGAGTGGTGGGAACTCCCAAATTTGTAGCCAGCTGGCCAGAAGAGTAGCCTAGGGACCCCCAAATTTGTGGCTGGTGTCTGAAATGAGAGCAGTCTTGTGGAGTACTGTATCTTTAACCTGTGGAGTTTGGCCTAATTCTGGGTAGTTGATATGAGAAGTCATTGTAGTGCTACAAAATAAAATAGCAATGAGTTTTTATGTACACACATACCAACCCACCCCCCAAAAATGGAACAATGCCAATCTATATTTGAATTTGAAAAATAATTACAGGAAGCAACATTGTATTTTTCTAAGAAAATATTTAATTGGTAGTTTTCTAGAAGGAAAGTTTTTCATCTAATACAAAAGTGTGAAGTCAAGGGCACCTGGCTGGCTCAGTCAGAAGAGCATGCGACTCTCGATCTTGGGGTGGTGAGTTCAAGCCCCATGTTGGGTATAGAGATTACTTAAATAAATACTATTTTTTAAAATGTGGTATATTGGGGCACCTGGGTGGCTCAGTTGGTTAAGTGACTGCCTTCAGCTCAGGTCATGATTATGGAGTCCCGCATAGGGCTCCCTGATCAGCAGGGAGTCTGCTTCTCCCTCTGACCCTTCCTGCCTCATGCTCTCTCTCATTTTCTCTCTCTCAAGTAAATAAATAAATCTTTAAAAAAAATAAAATAAAATGTTGTATATCTGTACAGTAAAATTTTTTTTTTAAAGTGTGAAGTCAGAAGCAGTGAGAAAACATGGGCAACACAAGTTTTTCAAATTAGCACATGGTTAGTAAGCACCTGCTGTCTGCTCATTTCTGAGAGGAAGTATAAGAAATTATCTGAAGCAGCCAATAATCTGGTTCAGGAGACAGGAAAGTGGCAAGCTGATAAACAAATGATTTAAATAGATCAAGACAGTAATAAGAGCTACCCAAGACATCTTTCATTTTTAAAAACCTTAAGCAAATGCAAATGCTTTTACAATTGCAAATCAGTAAGATATGACTTCACATCAGTGTTCAAGAGAATTCTTCCCTGATGAGAGGGTATTTGAACAAGGCTCTATTGTTAGGCTTCAGAGAAATGGAGAAGGCATTCCAGGCTGGTGGAACAGGCAGGGGAGTGTGAAGGTATCTCTGAGGTATGGCAAGCAAATTAGTTTGTCTGTAATAGAGGTTCTTGTCAGGAGTAGCAGGAGGTTAAGGCAGAGTGAAGAGGGCGTTAAATGTCAAATTGAGGAGTGAGGATTTTTCCTGTAGGCAGTACAGAGGCTTTCAGACAAGGCAGTGGGTACAGACTGAGAAGAATGGTTACCATGGCAAAGATACATGAGACAGATAGATGTTAAGCAAAGACCAGCTACAAGGCTGCAGGTATCCAGGTATATAAAGTGACTTAAGTTGGGGTTCGAAAAGGGCACGGGAGAAAAGGTAAGACAGAGCAAACTAAGACAGTACTAATGTAGTAAATTTGCTATTTCTCTCCTGTGTACTTTGGATCTCTGGAAAGAAATTCCCATGGTTTCTAGGTTCCTGGGCTGGCATTCTGATCTCAGCTGTCCACATGCCTCCTGTTCATCCTATCTGCCTGCACCCCTCTGCCTTAGCCAACCTGTTGGACCCCTAGATTCTGCCTGTCTGCATGGACCCACTTTGAACTGATTCCCTGAAGTCTAGGCTCAGCGACTTAAAATGCTTGAAGGACTGTCTTTAATATAAGCTAATCTTTTTAGTCAAGACTCCTCTGCTGCCAGCTCCTACTCCTGGCTTCTCCACATAAATTTCAGATGCATCATGATATGAACTTGAGACCCAGTAAACTTAGGGTTAACTATTACAGAAAATAAAGACATACAGATGGCTTGAAGTAACAGACAAGACAGGAAAAGTAGTTTAGCAGTAGTTGGTATATCTGTATATTTGATGTTTTTTAAAAGCAATCTTACAGAGGTGTAATTTACATACCATAAACTTCACACATTTTGTGTGCAAGTCAATAATTTTTAGTAAATTTACCAGATTGTTCAACCATCACCATAATCCAGTTTTAGGACATTTGCATCACCCCAATAAGATTCCTTGTAACATTTGCATTTACTCCCAGCTGCCTCTTCAGGTACCAGACAACCACTAATCTACTTTGCCTCTGAGGATTTGCCATTTCTGGACATTTACTATAAATGGAATGCTGCCTGGCATCTGGCTTTCACTTAGAATGTTTTTGAAGTTTTGATATTTTTAATACAATTCCCACATTTTAATGATTTTAATGTTTAAAAAGATTTTATTTCAAAAATCCCAAGTCTCGTAGCATGAAGATCTCATAAAAATTGCTTTTTGCTCAAACTTTAAAAATGTCATTCCAGGGGCACCTGGGTGGCTCAGTGGGTTAAAGCCTCTGCCTTCGGCTCAGGTCATGATCTCAGGGTCCTGGGATTGAGCCCCACATCGGGCTCTCTGCTCAGCAGAGAGCCTGCTTCCCCCTCTCTCTGCCTGCCTCTCTGCCTACTTGTGATCTCTCTCCTCTGTCAAATAAATAAATAAAAATCTTGTAAAAATACCACTCCATTGCCTCTTAGAGAGAGGTAACATGTAGTGGCATGGGGGTTTTGTACAGGAAGACCTTCAGTCTCTCAATCTCAAAATCACAGCTGTGAACCAAAAGGAAGAGGCCCCAGGCCAGCGCATGGAATTTTCAAATCAGTTTCCTAAGCCCTAAGATAAGGTCCGGCTAAATCAGTGGTAGCTCTCCACCTAGCTTAGCTTCCATTCTCTTCACCCACACAATACCCTTCTGCTCCCATCAGTAACAGAATAGGGAGGTGAAGCACAGTGCAGTTATAGAGAGCCCTCACAGGTAGAAATCACCAGACTTGTTGATTTATCAGATTCCTTTCAGCTCTTGTTTTATGAATCTCAAGCCTGAAAGGAGCTTTTCCCACATTCGCTAAGTTCCCAGGGTTTCTCACTGGACTGAAGCCTATTAAGTTCAGTATGCCTATATAGTTCAGTATGCTGAGGCCTGAACTATACTAGTGGGTTTTCCCAGTTTCACCAAATTCAAAAAGTCACTCCAGTACACATTCTCTGATGTGCAAAATCAGTGGAACATCAGCCAAAGGATTTTCTGCATGCATTATATTCCCAGGGTCTCTAACTAGCAGGATGAGTTCACTGATATTTATAAATGAAAGAGGTTTGGCTGAGGGTTCTCCCACATTCACTATTGCCATAGAGTTTTTCTCAAAAATAAATACTCTGATGTTTATTGAGAGATGAGCTCTAATAGGCCTTCCCACATTTATTGCTTTCAAAGACTTTTCTTTTGTATGTGTTCTTGGTGCTTCGTAATGGAAGAAGTATTACAGATGGCTTTTACCACACTTGAGTTATCTGATATTTATATATTTATTTATTTATTTATTTACTTACTTACTTACTTACTTAAAAGTGTGTGACTGGAGGCTGTGTCATACTCATTGCATTGATAAGGCTTCTTGCCAGTAGAAACTGTCTGATGTTGAATAATATGTGTCCTCTGACAAAAGCCTCTCCAAATCCATCACATTTACTTGGTTTCTCACTAATACGAATTCTCTAGTGTTTGATAAAGGGCGAGGTGTGACTGAAAGCCCACCTTCTCTCTTGACATCGATAGAGCTTCTCTTTACCATGTACTGTCTGATGTTGAATAAGATAGGTCTCCCAACCAAAAGTCTTCCCACATACATTACACATACAGAATCTCTCTCCAGTGTGTATCATGTGAATACTGTGTGTACTCTAGCTGAAAGCCTTCCTACATCCACTGAATTCATATGACTTTTGTTCCAGCATGACTTTTCTGATGTTTAATAAGGGATGCAGTATGAGCAAAGGCTCTCCCACATTCATTACATTTGTAAGGTTTCTCTCCAGTATGAAATCTATAATGTTGAGTGAGAGATGAACTCTGGCTGAAGGCTCTCCCACATTTATTACATTTGTAAGGTTTCTCTCCAGTATGAAATCTGTAATGTACAATGAGAGATGAACTCTGGCTGAAGGTTCTCCCACATTCCTTGCATTCATAGGGCTTTTCTCCAGTATGAGTTCTCTGATGTTTAATAAGAGATGAAGTATGACCAAAGGCTCTTCCACATTCATTACATTTGTAGGGTTTCTCTCCAGTATGAAATCTGTAATGTAAAACAAGAGATGAACTCTGGCTGAAGGCTCTCCCACATTCACTGCATTCATAGGGCTTTTCTCCAGTATGAGTTCTCTGATGTTTAATAAGGGATGAAATATGACCAAAGGCTCTTCCACATTCACTGCATTCATAGGGCTTTTCTCCAGTGTGACATCTCTGATGGCGCCTAAGTTCTGACTGGAAATGGAAAGACTTCCCACATTCATTACATTTACAAGGTTTCTTTCCTTGATGGCTTCTCTGGGAGTTATTTCTCCCTGAAGTCTGTCTGAATTCTGTATCACATTTATAGGCTCCTTCTCCTACAGGAACACTGTGTTGGTTAACAAGGACTGACCTTAAGCCTAAACTCCCAAATTCACTCCGTTCATGATCTATCTTAAGGGTGGTAGATTTGTGAGTGATTGGCATTTCTTTCAGATGTCTCTCCTGGTTTTTTGGCTGTATCTTTAATTGGTCATCACAACCACAGGTTGCTTTCAGTTTACAGAAGCAGAGTTCATCTCTAATATGTTTTTCCACTGATGCTATCTGTAGTAATTCTTCTTTGGAAATTCCCTGATTTAGTATTGATTCCTTGGTTTTAGGCCTTTTCTCCCAGTCTGAGGGGAAAAAAAAAAAAAAAGACATTCTAGTATTAACTGTTCCATGTGCCCAGAGGAAGTGAAGTCTTATAATGGATGTAAGATAATGAAGCTTTAAAATAATATCTGAGATGTGTACAGTTTCTTTCAAGTATAGCATATATCTGAAAAAGGTTTTGGAGTTATCAAGAAGTGATAAACTAGTGAATGGAAATTAGGAAAACCTGAAAAAATAGTGTTTGGATTCCAGTACACAAGATAAATCTAAAGAACATAAAGATGAGAAGAGGGTAGGAGGATGTCCTCCACAAAGTTCCCTCAGCACCTCAGTAATATATTACGGTATATAATTGTGATAGGCAGAATAATTCTCCCCCAAAGACATCCATGCCCTAATCCCAAGAACTTGTAAATGTGTTATCTTACATGGCAAAAAGGACTTTGCAGATATGATTAAGGGCCCAAATCTTTAGATGGAGAGATTATCCTGGATTATTCAGATGGGCCCAATCTAATCACATAAGTCCTTAATTAAAATCAGAGAACATTTCCTGGCTGGGTCAGAGAGATGTGGTGTGAGGACTCAGCCCACCATTCCTGGCTTTAAAGGTGGAGGAAGGGCACCATGAGCCAAGGAATGTAGCAGTCTCTAGAAGCTGGAAAAATTCCTCAGTTGATAGCCAGCAAGAAAACAAGGATCTCAGTTTCACATCTGCAAGAATTGGTTCTGCCAACAATTCAAATGACAGAAAACAGAATCTTCCCTAGCCACTCCAGAAAGGAACACACCTTCCTGACATCTTTTGTGAGACCCATGCCAGATTTCTGACCTATGAACTATTACTAAACTTGTGTTGTTTAAAGTCATTCAGTTTGTATTAGTTTGTTTCAGAACAACAGAAAACTAATACAATAATAACACTTCTGAAGAGGTAAATGATTAGTGATGCCAGTGCTCCCAGAAGCCATATTCTGAGTCAGTAGGTCTCATGTGGCCCCTGGAGATCTGGATGTCTAACAAGCACAGCCATGTTTGTAGAGCACTGTCATGACTAGATCCAGAGGTCACACCCTTGCTCCCATTCTAGAAGGAAAAAAGATTAAGAAAATATTAATATAGCAGAGATCAGCAACTTCACTCTCTGTTCTCTATTCTAGGCTCCTTTAATGAGGCCCAGCCTGTGCTCCCAGGATTTGAGCACTTATTTCCTGAGATTTATCTCTGACCCAGGGCTATGATTCTACCTCAGAGATGGACATTGGCACAGACTGTCACCTTCCTCCATTGTACCTGGGCTACACATGGCAGGCAGAAGAGCCTGAGTCCAGAATTCTGCTCCAAGAGGTGAGGCCTGTCAGCCACTCTCAAGTTACCTAGGAACATGTGGTCTCAAAGAGGTGACATCAACAGAGAGTAAGGAGTAATTTTTGTTCCTGGAACCATCTTTGTTGAAGCTCAGCTTAATCAAGCATGAAGTGTCTTCACCTTGATCTTCTTGACATCTATCTGTCTGTCCTTCCCTGTAACCCTTTAATTTCTAGGCTACTCTACTGTTTAGTCTCTCACTAACTCTCTTAACCCTGCTGGTATAGGATAGCCTGGCCATTTACAACCATCAATCCTTAGATTCCATCCAACATCGTCCATATGATATCTAGTGATGCTGAGTGGCACCAAGAACCCAGAAGGGTGGGCAGATATGGGTACCAAAGAAAGTGTAACTGCTAGAGAAGAAAATGAGCATCTCTTCTTCTGACACCAAATATAATTACAAAAGCCTAAGAGTATTCAAAATATTGCAGTGGAGGGCTTCTGACAAGTGGTCTTACCTTCTCAAAGGAGAGCCCCGTGACCAAGGGTTCAGGGCAATTTCTCACCCATGGCTGGTCCTTATTACATGTGATGTTGCTTAGTTCTCATTCACTCACCTGTTGAGATTTCTCCCTCTAACACATAGGGCTCTTTCCCTTCCTCCAACTGGGAGATCACATATGGTTTAGACACTGGAAGCCCTGATGGTAGAGAAAGAAAAGGACCATGACTGTGTATGTTAGAGGCCAAGGCTTTGGCCCTAGGTCTTTCTGGAGGGAACCAGACTGTAGGTGTAGAGAGCCTCCAAAGAATAGGCACTGTAAAATATTAGGAGCAGAATCATGAAACTTCTTATTACAATTTCGTATGGAGTAGAACTTTTCCTAGGAATGAGGACCCCAAGGACAATGTAAATGTCTGATTCCATAACTCCAGGGCAAAACTCAGCAAACAGGCCTAGAAATCCCAAGCTTTTAAACACCAATGAAATAAAGATGGCAGGCCTGACAGGCAGGCTTTGGGCTTTGGAGGAGCTGAGCTCACCCACAGAGACCAGGCTCTTGAAGTTCTCCAGCATCACTGCCCTGTATATATCCTTTTGAGCAGGGTCCAGCTGTCCCCATTCCCACTGGGTGAATTCCACAGCTACATCCTCGAATGTCATCAGATCCTGAAACACAGAAAATACTCTTATACCATTAGGGAGCACACAGCCCCAGGGAGAAGAGTGGGTGGATGTCTGGGTAAAACCTTAGGATGTAGAAGGGATTCCAAGAGTTCCTAGCTATCCCAATGCCCAGTTTTGGGGCTTGTCATCCCAAAAATATTTTAAGCTGCTCCAGGGATTGTATTATCGTTACTACTTGGTATCCTACCCCTTGATGCCTACTTGTCAGTATCACGCTACTTAGAAATATAATCAGGATCTCAAGAAAATCAGGCCTACAGAGACATTCTGCTTACATAAGGGAGGTAAATGCAATCCATTTCTTCCATTTTCAACAAGTTTTATTCTCAATATATTTGCATTTAATTAGAATCAACTAGAAGTAACAGACTAATATGTTTTGCATTTTTTTTAAAGATCTATTTACTTATTTGAGAGAGAGAGAGTGTGAGTGAGTGTGGGAGGGGCACAGAGAGAGGAGAGAGAAACTCCAGCAGACTCCTCACTGAGCTTAGAGCCTGACGTGGGGCTCAATCCCAAGACCCCAAGATCATGACCTGAGCCCAAACCAAGAGTTGGATGCTTAACCAACTGTGCCACCCAGAGGCCCCTGTTTTGCATTCTCAAATGCACTAGTATCAACAGTCGCCAACTATTTTTGAAACTTGTGGCCTATGATTTTAAAGACAATTTTCACAAAGTCCAAATCAAATAATTTGGGATTTATAATAATATATTACCACCACCACCACCACACAGTTCAGTGAAAGTATATCAAGTGGCCTTATAATGAATCAGTAAGTCTTTTGTGAGTTTGATTAACATGAATCCTCTCCCCCAAACCCTAATCACTTTTCAGTTCCTACTCATTCAATTCCTGAATGTGCAAAACTGACAGTAAGACCCTGAATCCCAGGTCCCCACAAGGTACAACCTATCTGTGGGTCGCAGTTAGGACTCTCCTGTCATCCTCTATAACAGCAATTAGAACACTTCCCATTTGACTTACACTGTACAACAATCCACATACCATGAACTAAAATCCAGACAAATGAAGGCAGTATAAACTCCTGTTACTTCTCCCAAAATATGTTTAGAAATCCCACTTAGGCATTGATTCCATAGAATAAGTCAAAGTAAAATTTTACATTACCATGAAAGTCAGTCCAAAATAGTCAAATATAGAAAACTCACTGCTATGGTAACCTCTTGTGATATATTATTCAAAATATTCACTGGCTCTCCCTACAGGATTGTGTTCCCTGCCCCACTGACCCAGGTGTAGTCAAATAATCTGCTTTCACAAGTGGGATGTAAAACAGGTGATGCAAGCCAAGATATAAACCTTTGTTGGTATAAGTTTTTGAGGGTTTGCTGTTGTTATCACAGCATAACTAGCCTAAATGACTCATTAAAAAACTGGTACTTAATGTAGGGTTCTGCCATAACAAAAAGCTAAAATATGTGACTTTGGCTTCAGGGCCAGTAGTAAAGAAACTTATTGGTGAGATGGCAATCCACATGATTTGGTGGTGAACTGTGTGCTAAAACTGTTGTCTGCAGTAACTGGAAAGATGAACAATGTAAGCGTGAACTTGTGATGTTACAAGAAGAGGCTGGAACATCAGTAGTGTGAGTTGGTTGTTATTGGCAGAATTTGACAAACTATTACAAGAAAAAAAAATGAGCTCAAGCGTTTGTGAGTTTGCAAAATAAAAATGGAAGGCAAAAGAAAGTGTCTAGAAATTCCAGGACTTGCAGAGTTAGAGATTAAACCAATTCTTGTTTCCAATTGGTCAAAGACAATATAGATAAGGCTTTTGCAGTGACAAAGGATAATTAAAACTCAACCTAAGGGAAGGACCAACTCATGAGCGTGGTAATCAAACCTTTTCTTTAAACTTCTGAATAATTCAGATGGCTCCTAGGAAATCTTTAGGGCAACCGAACTGCTTAGTGTCTAAAAGAATGGCTGTCCCGAGAAAAACCCACAAAGCTCCACAATTAAGCCTAAAGAGAGGGGCATATTTTAAAAAGAACTGTGGGTAAAACTGTTGACACATGGAAGTGACAGAAAACAAATACATTAAAAGCTGATTACATTTTGAGAGTTACACTGAATGTCCATGAATTGAAAAAATCCTTGGGCCATCGACCTACTCAGGCAGGATGAAAAAGCTGCTTAGCCCTCAAGTGAGTTTATTCTCCAATATCATTTCTTATGTGACCAAGGAGGATACTGCAAAAGGAACTTGTAGGGCAGAGCCAAGAGCTAAGGAAAACATGGGACTGAGGAGATCCACCCAGGGAGCAGAACCAGGACAGAACCAAAAGGCTTCCTAGTCCCAAGATCAGTGGTTCTCACCAAGTCTGCCAAGTGGAATTTCATAGCTGTTATGCACCTGAGACTGGTGGGCTCCTCCCTTGCTTCCCTGTTTTAAATAGGGGTGCTTACTGTGGTTATCCTGTTCCATTGTATGTTGGATATATGAATTTGGGCAATTTGTCCTTTTAGTTCATAGGTCTCCAGATCCAGAGGAGAAACATCCAGACCTGATGTGGAGGCCATCACCCCATCCAGGACTTTGATCTTGATGTTCCTCCTAGGTAACTAAATGGAGTTTTTGGGTTATCTCTTGGGGAGAGAATTTGTGTGGAGGGAAGGAAGTGAATATTTGTAAGAAAACAGACAATGGTAGACTCATTATTTGTTCAGAATATTCCCTGTCCCTCCCCTGACACCTCTCACTATGGGAGGCTTATATTTCCCACCTCACTGATACTAGGCTTGGCCATATGACTTGCTTCAGCCAATGGGTTGTGGGCAGAAGCAACCCATGTCCTTTCTGGGCAGAAGCCAGAAGAACTATCTCCTGGTTCTGACATTGCACTTCCCTCTGCCACATAACATAACCCAGAGGAGGACTAATCCTTTAGCCTGAATCCCAGAGCAAAGAGGGTGTGGAGCAGTCACAGCCAGTCCACTACTGGTACGTAACAGAGAATAAATACACCTTTGTTACTATGAGCCATTGAGATCTACAGGCCATCGTTACCACAGCCTAACTAGATTAAACTCTCTGATATAACTCTGAATATGTACGTCAAGGCCAAAGAGGTTTAAACTCTATTTATTACTCTACTAGTTATTTGCGAGACTTCCCTATTGGTTGGGGTTTCCCCCATTTGCTAGAAAATTAAACACAATATCATTAAGCTAGAATACATGAAACTATCATGTAGGCAGTACCAAAACGGTACCCGTACCCCCTTGGCATCCATACTAGGAAACCATGCAGTCTGACATCCACAGCTTTCCACTTGATTCTCCAGCCCACTACAGGCAACCCTGAATCCACTTCTGGAGTCAGTCACCATTACCTCTTCTACCCCATCACAACTGAAGCTCACATGGACATTTGCCAGAAGACTCCATCAGTGATATGAGGTATTTGCATTATTGAGTGGTTAAAATCTTAGAGCCAGACAACTTGGATCTGAAACTAGAATGCCTTCCTTATGAGCTAGATAACCATGAACAAATTACCTTATCTCTCTGCCTTGGCTTTCTCAGTTGCCTCTCTGTGCCTCAGTTGCCATTCTTCAAAATGAGAATGTTTGAAAGACAAAATGAGTTAGTTCAAGTAGATTGTGTAGAATAGTTCCTGATACATATTTAGTTCTCAGTACATAATGGCTATTACTGCTTTCATCATTATCATTAACATGATTACCATTCTCATTTTACAGCTGGCAAAACCAATGCATAGAGAAGTTAGGTGAGTCTTCCAGCCAGAAGTAGTGAGTTAAGTCTATCTCCTCACTAATCCAAGAAGATAACATTTAACATAGATTCAAATGGGACATAGATTCAAATGGCCTCCCCACCTGTCTATACCCTCAGAACCTCCTTGTCCCTCTTCTCCATGAGCCTTCCCCAACCTCTCCAGCACAAGCTGATTTTTCCTTTTACTAACCTTTGAAGGAAAGGCCTATCTGCACCACTCCCATCTGTCATTAAATCATGCACATCCTCACTGTGACTGGGGCTGCATCCTAAGTACCAGAGTCCTCTCCCTTCTGTGGTAGTGACACTCTTTCAAGGCTAGGGCTCTCTCACATTACTTGGTACTCACTGCAGTGCTCATGTCAGAAATAAACCAAAAGATCTGAGTGAGGGCATGTGGAGCAGAGAGGAGAGGGCCCTGGAAAGGGGCAAGGAGGCCAGCATCCACCTTGATGGGCTCAGCCTCCTGCAGAGCAGGAATTGCGGTCAGTTTCCTTTGGCATTGAACGAAGGAGCTCCAGAGAAAAGGGGGCAAAGACATCCATAGTTCAGTCATTTGAGGAAAAACGAAGAGAACCTCAACTCACCTGGGGCTTGGCTTTCAGAAATAAACTGGTCGTTCCCTTTTCTCCTGGGTATCTCTCTGGAGGAAGAGGAGGGTCCTGAGAAGGGAGAACTAGGAAGGTAAAAGGAGCCATAAGGAAGGCTAACCCGATGGCCTTTGCAGCTCCCAGACTCCCCATGCTAGAGATCCCTAAAGACTCAGTGTGTCACCTCCATGGTTCTGGGGACAAAGCTGGGTCAAAGGGAACTAACGGGCAGCCTCTAGCTATTCCACATGAGAGAGAAGTGCACAAGCCCCCCGCCCCCTTCCTGTCCAAAGGCCACAGCAGGTTGCAGGTAACTTAAGTATCACCATAGCCTGGCCACTCCACTGGACAGTTATTTACTGGGCATCCAGTATATAGGTCTTTCTAGGCCTTTTAAAAATAAAAATGTGGAGAAGACTTTCAAGGAACTTTAAATCTAGCCTGCAGTATAAGACAGGTTAAGAATACAAAACAAGGCCCAGGGCAAGGCCATAGAAGGATATAGACTTGAAGGGAAAGCAAGTCACACTTTTCCCCTCATCCTTGGGAAGCCAGCTCAAAGGTCGGTTCCTCCTGAGAAGTTCCCAAGTATCATTAGGTCTCTGCAAACATACTTTGCAATTCCCTCTATGATAGGGTTTTGTACCTTACTGCTTTTAAAGCCTGAAAACCAACCATACCAGAGAAGTGGTCATAGCTAACAACGACAAAAGCAGAAGTGGCAAGCAGCATGGTACAGTATAGGTCAGCACTTCTCCAACTTTAATGTGTGTATGGATTCCTGAGGATCTTGTTAAACAGACTCTGATTCAGTGAATGTAGGGTAGGGCCTGAGAGCCTGCATTTCTAAAGAATTTAGAGATGA
This sequence comes from Potos flavus, assembly GCA_028534135.1. NCBI lineage: Eukaryota > Metazoa > Chordata > Mammalia > Carnivora > Procyonidae > Potos > Potos flavus. Next base: position 30,570,387 of record CM052885.1, on the reverse strand, counting down.
TTCCTGTGCTGATGGTCTACAGAACACAAGGCATAAAGGAATACAGAGAGGGTGGTAGTCCCAGAGATTTGGCCCAGTTCTGCCATTGGCCAGTCTTGTGACCTTGAGCATTTGCACTTAAGAGTGAAAAGTCAAATTAAAATGCCCTTTGGTGAAGGACAGGAGATTCTAAATTTACAAAGGAATGGCTTAAAACCTCCTGAGTCACCTAGATTGCCTCCTCCCAAACACTAGTGAAAGGGTGGCTACAGGAGGTGCCCCCATGTACACTGCTAATCTTGTACACACTTGAGCAAGAGGAGCTAGAGGAATCTTATTAATGAAGCAATAAAGGAAAGGGCGGCAAATGGCCCCACTGCCCTCTGATCTCTGGCCAAGGGCCTCTCCCCCACAGCTTTGTTTATTGTTCACCCTCTCCCTCCCAAGCAGGAAGAGATCCTCTCCCGCCCGCCCCGCTCTCCTCTGGCCTTGGGAAGTCTTCCGTGGCCATCCCCTCTACTTTTACCATGGTGTCTGGATACTGGGACTTCATGCTGCTAGGCTGGCAAATTAGGAAATGCCACAGGGAAGACGTTTGCAGGCTCTGCCCCATCACTGGAGTCCCCGGCTTCTTTCTAGGGTCGTCCTCCTCCTCAGCCCACTACTAACTCCCCAGAAGGGCTTCCGGCCCTCTGCACCCTCGAGAGCCAAACCTGATGCTGTGGAGTCCATAGCTGGGGCTAAGGGGCGACGTCCTTTCACTAGGTCCAAATCTCTGTCCTGCGGCCGCAGCCCTGCGGTCCTCCCTACAGTTCAGGGAGCAAGGAGTAAGCTGAGTGACACCGGGCATTCCCACTCCGCGCGGTGACGCCCAGCCGACCCGGAGGGCCCCGAGCAGGGCTATCAAACCCGGACTCCTGCCCGGGCGCGGAGCTCTGCCGCCCCAGGGGCGGTTCCCCCGTTTTCAGGCGCGCTCTCAGATCCCTCACGAGACGGGCCTGGGCGCACTGGCTCCGCTCCGCCGCCCTTTTCGGGACCAGGCTCTGGAACGCAGTTCCCACGCAGACCCACGCCCACAGTGTGAACTACACCACCAGAAGGTACGTCCGTAGCCAAGCCTGCGATCTCAGTGGCCAGTGCGTCTCCGCGGCCCTAAGATAGCAGGGATTCGGGAAGAGAGCCTCACAGGGACAGGGACAGGGACCGGCCCTGAAACTCTGTCCCCTAGCTCTAGGCCTCTACAGCCCCTCGCAGGCGGGCAAGCGGAGGAGCACTCCCAACTCTGTCACGGGCTGCGGCGCGGTGTCCAGGGCAGGGCTGCGGCGCGGTGTCCAGGGCAGGGCCGCGCGCCGGAAGTCGCCGATCCCACAAAGAGTAAAGACCTCCCCTGCCCCAGACCCAGCCCCTGAGCCCAGACCGTCCCGAGCCTGCGCAGACGGGCCGCCTCGCGGGGGTCAAACAAGCGAGCGTCCGGGGCGGGTCCGCGGGGCGGGGCGAGTGGCGCCTGCGCCCTGGGGGCCGGAGAGCGCGATACTGGGCTTGCGGGCCGGGAGCCCCAAGGGAGCAGCGGCGGTCTGTTTGCCGGGTTCGCCACCCACCTGGTTAGAGGGATTCTCGTGCTATCATTACCGGCTGGGAGCAACTTGCATTTTAGGCTCCATAGCCGGGTTTGGGGCTGTCCAACCAGAAGCCATTGGAAATTTGTTAAAAAGAGAAGCCTGGGCCCTACCCTGAATCTGCCGAATAAGGATTTCCAGGAGACTCTGGGCATATCTCTTACAGAGTGCCCAGGACATACAGATGGCTTATTGCTAGTTACTAACTGCTATTCTACTGGCCGTCCCGTGCCTCTCCGCCTTCCTCCCACTGCTCCAAGTTCTGAGCTCAGAGAAAGGTCCACGAAGAAACGAATATCATTTAGGACCTAAAAGAAATGTAGAAATAGTCTGAATATTAAAACGATGGTTCTCAGGAGGCAGTCCTCAGCCAGAGAGGGGACTTTTGAGGACTGAGAGTGGTTTATAGACCCTATCTAGTCAGGGCAAAAAACGCCATTTTCCCCTCTTGCTTTTCAATCTGTCACTTTTTCCCAGCACTCACGGTGGCACACATGGCCAGGATGGCACAGCAAGTGCCCAAAAAGCAAGCCCTCTTCCTCTGGGGCGGGGAGGGGACCGGCAGGCGGCGCGGGAGTGCTGCCAGGGAACCGTAGTTGGCCCAGGAGTTTCTGTTCTCTTCTGTGCTCTGGAACCAGGAAGGTGAAGGGACAGACAAGTGAGAAAAAAAATGTCATCTCATTTGTGACTTAGCACAACTGGATAGAAACAGAACTGCTTCAGATTATCTTGAGCACCAATGTCCCTGGTGTGCCTTTTGGCATTGGCCTGCTACAGTGTCTGAAATTTCAGTCCCCTTAAATTCAGGACAGAGCGTGATCCAGAGGCCTATGTCACAATGCACATTTGTTACCCAAAAGAGTTAATAGCTTAACAAGGATGTCCCCTCTTCCAGAGTGCTCTCATGTGCCACTTGATGTCAACTATTGTTAGGGTAGCTCTGGTTCCCAGCAACCTGGTAAGTTTGTGCATTACCCCCAACATTCCCTTTTGCTGCTCCTTTATAGTCAAACATTTCTCCCATTCCAACCCAGTGAGACCACTGTTCTGTCCCCATAGTTTCGCCTTTTCCAGAATGTCTTATAAACAAGATTATATAGTATGTAACATTTTGAGAGTGGCTTTTATCACTCAGCATAAAGCCCTTGAGATCCATCTCTGTTGTCATGGGGATCAATAGTTCATTCCTTTGTACTCTTGACCCCAGCTGTCCTGTAAGGAAGGCTGTCCTAAGGAGCTATACACATCCATTTACATCCTATTTACCAGAACACTTGACCACATCTAGCTGCAGAGAAATGTACTCTTTAAACACGTGCCTGGCTAAAATTCTATTACCATGGAAGATGGAGAGAAAAAAACAGAAGACATCAGCTTTTAGGAACAATACTGGTAAACTGTAGTTTGCCCAGAGGAAGAGCAGATAACAAGAGCATCTCTAAATCAAATTAGCCTGAGGGAGATGGCTTATCCTATTTTAAGCCGATTATAAAAAAGCAAAACTGTAAAGGTGCTTTTGTAAGGCGGAACTGAAGCACAGATTTTTTCTACAGGTCCCCTGTGTGCTCAAGCATCCATCATCACACAACCTCCAACTTTCCTGGGTTGGGAGCCCCATAGTAAAAACAGAAACTGTTCACAATTAGGACTCAGGAATATGCAGTCATTGAAGGTGGACTAAAGATGCCCCAATGGTGGCCATTCTGAAAGAAGGTATTACAGAAACAAAAACGTAGAAGTAGAAAGCCATTCCAATCTGGAATCAGATTGAGGTATTAAAAGCAGCAGTGTTTTTCAGGTATAGTGTGAAATTGTGCCTGAATATTTTTCTCCCACCCATCACCCAGCTTCTGATCATATGCAATTTCCACTCTCAGTATCTAAGGCTAAATAAATTAAAAACAACAAGAACACACAGGAGGGAACAGCAAGAAAATATGTCTGTCTTAGACATCATGACTTCAATCAAGTCCTAGTCCTGGAAGTTCCAAACCCTTCATACAGTACAAAACCGTCCCCAATCTGGCCCAAAATTACAGTTGTCAGCCCCTAAATACCCACTGGGCGCTCATCTTGCTACTAATTTTTCGCACTTTTATCCCCTAGTCTATATCTTTGCAAGGTGCTATTCTCTCTGCATAGATTGCACCTTCTTTGTGTGTGTGTTTTAAAGATTTTATTTATTTATTTGGGGGTGGCAGAAGGAGAGAGAGAATTCTAAGCAGAGTCCACCCTGAGCATGGAGCCCAACTTGGGGTTGGATCTCAGGACCCTGAGATCATGACCTGAGCCCAAACCGAGTCCGAAGCTTAACCAACTGAACCACCCAGGCGCCCTTTCTTTCTTCTTAATAAAGCAAGTGTTCTTTTTCAAGTCGATCAGTTATAGGACTGTAACTGTTATAGACCTTTTTTAACTTTCTCAGCCAGTTAATTGCTTCCTGCTTGTACTCCCCTAGTGTCTCCAACGTGACATATAGAACATACTGCATTGTGTTTTAATACTTTTACATTCTGGTTTTTCCTTTGGACCATGAGTTTGTCTGGGGCAGTAACTCTGTCTTATTTATATTTGTAACAATGCCTTAACTATGGTAGGCATTATAGGTTTTTTGAGTGGAAGTGTAGACTTGTTCCCGAAGTAGTATTTTATCATAATCTTGTAATCTCCAGTGTTCTCTGAAGCTCTAGCTCAGTGGTTCTTAGCTTTAGCAGCACATTAGAATCACTTGAAGATCTTTGTAAACTCTCTCCTCAGAGTGGACCCCACATACCAATGTGTCCAAAGCTCTTCAGGTGATTCCGACACGCGGCCAAGGATGAGAATCCCTACGATGTCTCCAACTAGGGCCCTTCTAGCCGTACCAAGGAAGGCAGGCTGGTGTGCGCTCAAACTGTCTGCTGTCTGCCAGCTGCCCAGTTAAACAGACGTGTATCGTGGGCTTTCCTCTTCCGGCGCAAAAATGTGCAGATACCCTGCCTCAGGCCCAGCCTTGTCCTAGAACCAAATTCTGCGTTTCTCCCAAATTTCAGAACCAAATGCCTGAAAGTGGACAAGCTGAAGCAGAAAAAACCTCTTCCAAGCGCCAGGAGACTCGTCGTTCTCGATCTTCCGTCGGTAAAAACCAAGGGTAGGGACGGGCCCCAAAGATCAGACACATTTCCTTCGGATGGCTCTTCCATCAGAGGACTGGAGGGACGTGACATCACACTTAGGCAGGCCTTCCACGGTCTTATAATTCTCTCATAAATCTTTCCTCATCTGGCTACAGCAACTGGAATGCTGTAACCCACCCGCTTTAGAGCGGTCAGCCCCTTTCCCAGAAGCATGCCCTTGCGCAGAATTTCATATGTCATATTGGAGCGCGCCGACCGCTGAGACTTCTGGGAAATGGAGTCTGTGAGGAGGCCGAACTTTGGGAGCGCAGACGTCAGTGCCTTTGCGCAGGCGCATTGCTTTTCGGACCTGAAGAGGCGCCGTCTTCCTGGGTCCCCAGCACTCTGTGCAGGAGGTGAGGGCTGCGGGTGTTTGACTTCGAGATGCGGAGTGAGCGCAGCGGCCGAGAGAAGGGGACACTGAGAACTTGGGGGAGGTGCTGTGGGAGTAGAATGGGGTGACGCGGGCGGAGCCAGCCTGCAGTGCGAGGCTGCAGAGAGAGAGAGAAAAAGAGAGAGAGAGAGAGTGTGTGTGTGTGTGTGTGTGTATATCCCAGCTCGGAGAGGTGCAGATGGAAAGTTGCCCCTCGCCTCCGGTGTGTGTGTGTGTGTATTACGTGGAATGTGGGCACTGTCGGGAGTGATCTTTCAGCATACACCCACTATATGCCAGATCCCAACTTTCAGGTTGGAAGTTTGGATCCTTCCTCCGCTCCTCTCGTCCTCCTTCCCATAATGGTTGTTTAATAAATATGGGTGGAATTGACACTAAATCTGTGGGGACGCCGACTCCGCCCCCTCCCTCTTTCTCAGAAAAAGTCTCGGATTGTCTCAGTTAGCTCCCTGTCTTGGGCCTCTGTACAAGGCCCTCATTTAAGGATAGATACATCATTTTTTAGACTACATCATTGAACACTTTAAAATTTTTAACCAGGGCACTTTAACTTTTAAGCTGGTTGAAATCCATTGTTGAAACCGATGATTATTATTTAGCTTATTGACAAGTTTGATTCTAGAAGTAACTACATTGCTGAGATATCTATGATTTAAAAAAGGATATTTGCGAATTGAGTCTGAGATGCAGTCCTTAAAGCACTTGGCTTGACATATATGGTTATCCATTAAACCAATAATTAAAGCTACCTTAATGCCTAATGTGTCTGTTTCAGCTGTCAACATCATGCACAATCTTTTCTTAGTTCAGAGGAATGAATAGTAAAACAAATGCTTTAATATCATTCTTTAGTTGTTAGGGGCCTTGATGAGGCAGGGCCTTTCATGGAGGAGGTAGGATTTGAGGTGAAAAAAGAAAACAGGAAAGAAGTAGCAAAGCATTAGGCAGATTTGAAAGGGAGCTGGTTTTAACTGGAGTGAAGTGTCAAGGAGTAGTGGGAGACAAGGGTGGAGAAACATACACTGGCGTGATTACACAGAGGATCAGGACAAAACACAGGAGGCAAGTGGATTGTATAGTTCTGATCTGAAGACTGACAGGAATAAAACTATTTGGGGACAGTAATTCTAGAGGTCACATCCAGGACTAGTGGCAGGGAGCCAGTTAGGAATGCAAAGTAATCCTGATGCAAGTTGTTACAGACCTGAATTAATGGTGTCAATGGTAGGAAAGGATAAAAATGACACAGAAGAAGAGTCAGAAGGACCTGGCGACTAACTAGATTTGGGAGGAAAGAGAGCAAAGGTAAAAGTTTGAATTGGGGGCATCTGGGAAAATAACAGAAGATCTGACAGAAATGTCAAGCTAGGGAGAGGGATTAATTGGGGAGTTGCATAGGGGAAGATGTTTTTAGAGGTGCTGGCAGAATGTCTAAATCAAAATTTGCAGCCACTTGGAAATGCAAGCTGAGTTTGGAAGAGGTATTGGGACTAGACTGGGAACCATCTCTGTAGAGGTGGAAAGTGGAGAGCCAGGTGGATGGACTTTCTGAGAGATAGCAAGAACATTGTACAAAGACTGGGTGTTGGGCAGCAGCCAAGTTTCCAGGGGAAGACTGGGGAAAAGAACCAGGAACTTGTCAGAACAAACAAAAACTTCAGAGAAATAAAGATAAGGAGAAAAGGACCATTGTAATTAGAGGCGCATTGGTAATTTTGAAGTGTACAGTTTCAGGTGGTGAGGGGTGACAAGAACAGAATAAGAGATTCAAAAAGAGGAGATGGAATTGATAGATGTGTGTTACCAAGAACTTTGATCATGAAAAGAAAACCCAAATGAGGACTCTTGCTAGAGAGAGGCCATGGGATTCAGTGAAGAAAGTTTCAGACAGACGAGGCTTATATCTGTTTGAAGATGTGGGAAAGAAGCTCCTATTGAGCTGGGAGATGGTGGAGAAAGAAAGACTGGGTAATGCAGGGAGCAGATTCTGAGAGGCAACAGTGGTGGAAAAGGAGGTAGGACACAGAGGACACTCAGGTAAAGACCCAGAGACGGAGACATTTCTGTTTCGTCCTCACACCCCATGCCACCACGAACATAGCAGGTACTTGGACGTATTTGTTGAATAGCAGGATGAATGAGTGTGTGAATGGGTTGGTATTGGGCTGTAGAAAGGAAAGCAATTCTGATTTATTGAACAGACTGTAAGATAAATGCTTTACTTAAACTGTCTCATTTACTATTTATAACTACTCTGTGAGGCAGGTAGTAAACATCTAGAGGTCAACTTTTAGCTTAAGTAATCTGCCCAAGCCTTCACAGTTAATAATTAAATGCCCGTGGAATGCTTTTTACCACACAGACTGTCTCCTTTGGAACTCACTGTTGTGAGTAAGCGTTCTTCCGAAATCGAATGGTAGCCAGGGAGGTTTGGAATAGCTGCGGGGCAGGGGATGGGAACAGGAAAAGCTTTCTAGGCAAGGGCTCATTTGAAGATCTAGAATAAGAATTTGAAGACTTTTTCTCTAGAAATACTCTGAGAACCAGGATTAGGGCAAGAGAAAACAGAAGTGACTCCATGTGAATTTGGTGGATTTGGGGAGCCTTGAGTATCCCTGGGACCCTACTGAAGCGACCGCCAGGGGTGGGGAGTCAGCCTGGCAGGGATCCCATGGATAATTAGCACCTTGGGAATATCAACTGGTTACTTAATGGCGGGGGAGCTTTTATGCTCACCACCCTTTGTAATGTGTTCAATGCTCACTTTATGAAATCATAATCCAATAAACAAAACTTTGAAAATTGTCTTTAAGTATTTAAACATTGAGCGGTTTCAACTACCATTTCAGATGTAGTTCAAATGATTTGTTCGAAAAGCTCAAATGCTTTAGACAACATATTCAAAAACTTTAATTCCAAAGTTATTTTTTTTAAGGATTTTATTTATTTATTTGACAGAGAGAGAGAGATCACAAGTAGGCAGAGAGTCAGGCAGAGAGAGGGGGGGAAGCAGGTTCCCCGCTGAGCAGAGAGCCCGATGCGGTGCTCTATCCCAGGACCCTAAGATCATGACCTGAGCCAAAGGCAGAGGCTTTAACCCACTGAGCCACCCAGGCGCCTCAATTCCAAAGTTATTACTACACTTACACTTAAACCTACTCTAAAACAGCAACAACACATTAATATTGTGTTGTAATTAATATTGTCATTATTTCTACCTTCCTAAGATTATAACGTGTAGCTAATGCTAACACAGTAGCCCATTATTCTATATGCTTTATATGTATTCTACTTAAGCATCACAATAACTATGAGAAAGGTACTTTCATTATTCTAATTTTACAGATGAGTAAATTGACACAGAGGTTGAGAAACTTGCGTAAGGTCATACAGGTAGTAAGAAGCAGAGCTGGAATTTTATTTCCGGCAGTCTCTCCTGTATCTCAAAATACTAATTTGGACTTCTTACAAGTGCCCAAGAGTAATGTTTTAAGACCCTCCTGGGAATGGAGGAATCTTGACAAGCAAGAGAAGGAATACTGTCTTAAACAACACAGCTTTCAGGCTACTGATGATGTCTTACCTGTTTCCATTTGTGTATATATCACTCTGCCTCCTCCTAACAAAATTCAAATCCCAATTTCTCCTCGGGTCAAAAAAAATTTTTTTATAGTTATACTAAACATGTTTTTCCAGTAAGTTTTTTTTTAAGTTTTTACCTTTTGCATGGGTTTAAACATTTTTGTAAACTGGTGTTCACCCTCAAGATAATAATCTTTTGAAGTTTTGCTTGGCCAGTGTTCAATAACCCATTGTCTAGTAAATATATATTGATCTGGTCTTTTGGTGTTTTTGAAAACTTAACTATACCTTATTAGTATCTTATTAATTATAATTAATAAGACAAGATAGTGGGCTCATCTCCTAAGGGAGGAAAGATTAAGTCTGCATGGTTACTTTGCCTCTTTAGAAGAGCTCATGCTCTTTCTTCCCCTCCCCAGTACTGATTAGTCTGTTTGGGGTTTGTAGTTCCTGATTCTGGGATTACTTGGTTTATCCACATTCCCTAGATTTCTTTTTTCATGCTTATATGAATGGACACAAATATATATCCTAAGGATACATCTGTACTTTGTGAATAGTCATACAATAGAAAAAAATATGTACTTATTTATATTACTAAAGGTGTAAAGATTGCCCTCTTTGTATTATAACCATTTTTAAAATATATTATTTTTTTCTATTTTGAGTGTGGAACTCACGGTATTTTAGAATTCAAATTATTTCATTCAGCAATAATAACATTTATAACTTGGCCAGTGGAAGCCAGAGTCACCTGATTTTTCCTCTCCAAAGATGTGGGAACATCTCAAACTCTAAATATTCCAAATTGTACTCATTAGCTTTCCCTCCAAACCTCCTCCTTCTCTGTTGCTCATCTCTAGGAATGGTACTATTGTGCACACTATTGTTCAGATCCATGACCTGGAAGTCATCCTTGCTTCTCCCATCACCCTCAGCCTCCATTTGCAGTCAGTCTATTATCTGTTCTTCATGGCTTGTTTGTTTGTTTCAAGATTTTTTTATTTATCTGTCAGAGAGAGAGAGAGAGAGAGAGCACAAGAAGGGGGAGCTGCAGACAGAGGAAGAAGCAGGCTCCCCGATGAGCAAGGAACCCAGTGCGGGACTCGATCCCAGGACCCTGGGATCATGATCTGAGCTGAAGGCAGATGTTTAACCCACTGAGCCACCCAGGCATCCCTGGTCTTCATGTTTTGACAGTAGTTCTCCTTTTGTCCATTTCTGCTGCCACTACTTTTGTTCAGTTTTTCATCATTTTTCCTTATTTAATTATGAGATTCCTCACTGGTCTCCTCACCTCCTTTTTTGCCCTCCTCTGGTCCCATTCTGCTACAGCTACCCAGAACGGCATGGCTACCTGTGTTGGAGGTCCCCAAGATCACCCCACATGCAGGGATTTGCTGGAAAGATGTGGGGCTCAGCCTATAGTTGCACTCGTGGCTGAGACAAAGATGTATAGCTAGGTCATACAGGGAAGAGACAGGTAGAGTCTGGAGAAACCCATATACAGGCTTTCTTGTGCTTTCTCCCTGCCATAAGAAGTCACACCAAACACATCCTCTCCAGCAATGAAAATGCAACATGTGTGTGATGTTCCAGCTCATGAAAACTCATTAGAGACTCAGAGCCCAAGATTTTTTAATTGAGAGCTGGTCAGGTAGGCACCCTCTGCCTGACACATACCGAAATTCCAGACCCTCTGGCAGGAAAGCAGGTGTTCAGCATAAACCACATCGTTTGCTCAAATAGTTTAGGCATAATGGGCCACCCTTCTTTTTTAGGGAACCCTCCCAAAATCGAAGTTCCCAGACCCCACCCAAGAGCCAACCTTGCAAATGGAATTTTCTAAGAATAGCTCTCTTGGGTCTGCTCTAACTTTTCTGTATACCCGCATTCCTTCCTGTTATTTTTCCTGTACACCAAAGTAAATACATACTCATAAAAACAAAAATCAGGGTATAAAGAATTATAAGAAATAGAATAAAAACCACTTGTAATGCCACCACTCAAATTCCACTTACATTTTAGTGTATATTCTTTCAGTCTTTTTTCTATACATATGCACATACACAAATAACTAATTTTACGTGTGCATTCTTCACTTAATATTTGTGAATTTGTTTAAAAAAATTTTTTAACAAAACATCACAAAGTTGAACTCGCCTGGTTATCTGTCCCAATTCCATATCCCTCCCTTCCCAGAGATAACTCATAATTTGGTCCTTATTGTCCCATACAGATTTTTGTAGATATTATTTACCTGTTTTTAAGTCTTTTTTTTTTTTTTTTAAAGATTTATTTATTTGAGAGAGAGAGAAAGAGCATGAGCTTGGTAGGGAGGGGCAGAGGGAGAGAGAGAACCTCAAGAAGACACCCCACTGAGTGTAGAGTCTGATGCAGGGTTCAACCTCATGACCCTGAGATCATAGCCCTGAGATCATGACCTGAGCCAAAATAAAGAGTCAGAGACTTAACCGACTGAGCCATCCAGGTGCCCTGTTTTTAAGTTTCATATAGATATTACACAGTAATTCTAAAACTTTATTTTTTGCTCAGTAATTACATTTTTGTGATTTATTATTAACACAAGGCTCTACTTCATTCATCTTAATGTATAATATTCAAATACACATAAGTTCACACACATAACAATCTGTCCTTCTGATGAACATTTAAGTTGTTTGCAGTTTATCACTAGTGATCTTTTCCTCAATGATTCGTAATGCCAGCTTACTTGTATATCAAAGTTTCCCTACATGTTTGGATATGTTGGGGGATTTTTTTTTTTATTCTAGTCTATTGGTCTGTTATCTGTGTGGCTATTTTTTCATGAAAATAAAAATCATATTATAGCATAGAGGTTAAAAACTGATCGACAGACCTGGGTTCATATTCTACCTCAGCTTCTTTTAACTGTAACTTTCCTAATCTGTAAAATGTAACCTATCTGGGGCGCCTGAGTGGCTCAGTTGGTTAAGTGTCTGCGTTTGGCTCAGGTCATGATCCCAGGGTCCTGAGATCGAGCCCCACGTTGGGCCCCCTGCTCAGCAGGGAGTCTGCTTCTCTCTTTCCCTCTGCCTCTCCCCCTCTTGTGCTCTCTTTCTTTCTCACTCTTTCCTTCAAATAAATAAAATAAAAATCTTTAAAAAAAAATAGTACCTACCTTATCGATTTATGAATATGGAATTAAATTATCCTGAGAAAGAGTCTGCCTTCGGCTCAGGTCATGATCCCAGGAGGGCTCCCTGCTGAACAAGGAGCCTGCTTCTTCCTCCCCAGCTCCCCTGTGCTTGTGTTCCCTCTCTCGCTATCTCTCTCTGTCATAAATAAATAAAATATTTTTTAAAAAAGTGTTTAGCACAGTGCCTGGTAAGTAGCAAATACTCAATAAATGCTAGTTATTATTAATATGATATTAAATGGTATTACAATGTATGGATGGGCTAGACCGCAAGTTATTTAATCATATCTCTTGTCTGAGAAACTTAGGGTATTTCAAATTTTTCCTGTACTGTAAGGATTAAATGAGATAATACATGTAAAGTGCTTAAAAAGTTACCACATGTAGTACTCAATAAAGGTTAGTATTAATGATGACTAAAGATATTCTCACTTATTTCCTTAGGATAAAGTCCTAGGAAAGATTTGCTGAGCCAGAGAGTATGTGTATTCCAAGGCCCTTTATACAAATTGTCATGATCTTTCTAAAACACAGATCCGATGATAATACTTCCATGTTTAAATTCTTCATTGATCTCCGTGCCTGTGGTCCCTCTTCCATGTATGGCACCATACAAAGCTGCCCTTGATCTCACTGGTCTCTGTCTACTTCCCCACAGCACTGCTCACAGCCTAGACCTCTGCCATCCTAACTAGTTACAGTTGTTAATCTTTTCCATGTAAAGACACACCTCCTCATTTTTGAAAACCCTGGTATTTTTCCTGCCTAGAATGTTCCACCTCCTCCCCCAAATAAACCTTACATCCCATTTCTGCCAAGGAAACTACAGCCTCCTATCTGGGTGAGGCAAGCCTCTGCTGGGCTCTGATTGTTGTGGGTATCTCTTTATAGTACGTATGCATCCTGTAGTGACACATTATTTGGGTTACTTATTTGTCCTATATTCTAAGCTATAAGCTTTTAGAGGACAAGGACCGTGTCCTGAAGTTTTTGTGTTTGGTATAAATAGCTGGTGCTGAATAAATGTTGGTTGGATAGACGGATGAATGAATAGCAAGGATCAATACCCATATCCCCTTGACTGCAGGAGAGTAATCAGTGTGCCACCTCTTTGCCTTGTCCTTCCTCGGGACCACACTTCCCGTCCCACTCATGAATCCCGGAAATGCTTGACTTAACTGTGTTGAATTAGACTCTTGACTGTGGGAAACTGAGACCTACTCAGCTAACTCATGTAAAGGGGGTTTAGTGATAGGAGTCACACCAAGCCTAAGAAGGTTACGGCAATCCAAGAATAAATAAGGCTGGTCTAAATGCAAATTGGAGCCCAGGGGTGGTACTGCATGAATTGAGGGACTTCAAGCCACTAAAAAATTCTTAAGTCTTGGCTCCAGTGCTTCACCACTAAGGTGACCAGACTGTTCTTCCCCCAGCCTGTGTCTAGTCTTACCCGGTCATGCCTCCCACACACTAATGGGTTCTGCTTCCTGGTAACTTTGGCTCCCGTGATCCTCGTGGCTACTTCCATCCCTCATGATACCCTTTCAGCTCATCGCCCACCTGTTGTACTGACATTTCTTAGCTCGTGTTCACCTTTTCAAGCTAGACCACATCTCCGTCTACTACCTGAGGCCTAACTGTCAATGTGGCTCCAGGAGGGAGACACAATGTCGCATGGAACAAGATGTGGCTGCCCAACAGTGGCCCTCTAGCACAGGGTTGCAAATGGGGTATTTTTCCCTTAAAGAGGCTATGGGTATTTACTTGACATGTCTTTCCATATAGTCATTTATAAAATTTCTTAGACCTCTTATCTCGTAACCATTAGGGCAATATTGAATGTGAACTTATAAATATAGTATAAGCTTCATATGTTCTTGATTCCCAGGAACAGAACTTTTCCTCTAGGATCATGGTCAAACCAGCCCCCCCTTGTGTCCTGAACAGCAATATCCGTGGCCTTTCACACCAACTCTGGTTTAGGGCGGGGTTGCTCCTGGCCTTGCTTTGTTTTGTCTTCCCTTTGTGTAGGGTTTTAAGAAAGAGAATGGGTATATAATTCACAGGCATTTGGAGATTTCTTGCTTTATGCGTCAGAAAACTACAAACCAGGACTCGTCTTTCTCATACCATCTTTCTCATCCCACACCTTCTCCTCATTAGGACTCTGCCCTTTTCTACAAGGAGAGCAAACAGGAGGGAATGGCTGCTGTGTCTCCGATTGCCAGATGCCAGGTGAGGTGGCCTTTGTGTGTCTGGAATACTCTGTTAGTCTCCAGATTGTAACCACTTTTCTCTCTCTATCTGGGAGCTTCTTCAGTCAAACCGAGCCAGGTAAATGAAGGGCTCCAGAGGGAATGCATCTTTCCCATTTGACTTGTATCCTTCAGTGACCTTTTCATGCCTTGAACATGTGCCCAGTAGCTTGTCACCAGGCACATGGCCACTGTGGCCTTGGCTCTGAGAGCTTTTGCCTAAAAAATGATGGTACAGGTGGGCTTGGATGGTTTGGGGAACAGTTCTTGTCCTGATTTCCCTTCAGTGCATCCATCTGAGAGCAGACCCCAAGTATTCCAGGAAGTGTTGGGTTAGGCTGGGGATTATGACACTGGCTGAAGAGCCCCCAAGTGAAGTGGTAGGAGTCCCAAAGAGAGATGAGTGTGGGTGGAGACATGGGGCTTGCCCCATACCTGCCCATGGACCTGGAGTCTTGAATTCTGTGCTCCGGCTTAGAACTTACACGCTGGAGACTCATCTGGGGTTTTAGGATTGGGGGTAAGGATGCAGTCTTATACAGTCACAAAGCATTAGCATGAAATGAGGGGATCCTAAGGACAATCTAATTAACACCATCATTTTAAGGATTTATTAAAAAAAAAAACCAGATAATTGGTGGAATTAAAATAAGGTTGTAGATTATAGTATAATATCAATGGTATTTTCTTGACTTTCATAATTATACTGTGATTATATTAGAAAATATCCTCGTTGGAGCCTGGGTGACTCAGATGGTTAAGCATCTGCCTTTCGCTCAGGTCATGATCCCAGGGTCCTGGGATCAAGCCCCACATCGGGCTCCCTGCTCAGCAGGGAGTCTGCTTTCCCCTCTGCCTCTGCCTCTCTCCCTTGCTCATGCACTCTCTCTCTCTCTCTCTCTCTCAAATGAATACATAAAATCTTTAAAAAAGAAAAGAAAATATCCTTGTTTTTGTAAAATATGTATAAAATATGAGTGAAGAGGCATCATGTTTGCAAGTTACTCTCAAGAAGTTCAAGAAAAAGAAAGGAGAATGTGTATATACTGAGAGAGACAAAAAGACAAAGCAAATGTGGAAAATGTTAACATTTGGGGAAGCTGGGTGAAGGGTACATAGGCATTCTTTGTTCTGTTCTTGCAAATTACCTGTAAGTATGAAAAAAGAGTCCTTGAAATTCACAGGCTCAGCTGTGAATATGAGAATTATGACTAAGAACTTCATGCCTCAGGGAATTATGCCACTTTCTCCCAAGTGCTTCAAAGACCTACTTCATCAGAACAATTTTGCCTACCCTCCTTCCACAACCTCAGGGCTGCCATCTTTATGACTGTTTCGTCTGGTCCATATAAAGAGAAGGGTTATAAGTAAGGGGCAATGTGATTTGTGTTTCCAGGAATCAGTGACATTCGAGGATGTGGCCGTGATTTTCACAGATGAAGAGTGGAGTCATCTAGTCCCTATTCAGAGGGACCTCTACAAGGAGGTGATGCTGGAAAACTATAAGAGTATTGTCTCATTAGGTAAGGAGAGCTTCCCATAAGAAGTTAGACTCAGTACTGTGTGAATGGGGGGTTGAGGGGCCAATAAATGATACCTCTTCTCCCACCTGAGTTCTGAAGCACTGAGAGACAAGATAGAGGAATAGAAGGTATGGCTTAGGTGTGTAGCAATAGTGGGCTTCTTCATCCTGAACCCCAAGATTGTACACACTTGCTTCCTGAGCCATGGGCAGGTTGTACAACCCCAGCCTCCCTTGCTCAGCAACATGTCCCTACAGTACAGAGGACCCACTCTCCAGAGCGGGGGACGGGGCAAACAGAAGTTAAGTTACATATGCCTAGTTCCTCTCCCAGTTCATCAGTCAGGTAACTTACTGAGCTCCATCCAGAGGACTAAGGACGCCATCTTGTTGAGAGAAAATTTCTCCTCAGAGAAGCAGAGGAGGGGAGGGAGAAGTGTTTTCCTTTATTTATTTTTTAAAAGATTTTATTTATTTATTTGACAGAGAGAATGAGAGAAAGAGTACAAGGGCGGGGCGGGGGGAGTAGCAGGTAGGGGGAGAGGGAGAAGCAGGCTCCCCACTGAGCAGAGGGCTCAATCCCAGGCCCCCAGGATCATGACCTGAATCAAAGGCAATCGCTTAACCGACTGAGCCATCCAAGCGCCCCAAGTGTTTTCCTTTAAAAAGAGGGCAGTAGGGGTGTAAAAATACAAGGCTGTGCCTCAGAGTAGGTCACTAGAAATGTGTTTAATTTTGAACATTTATCTTAAGTGCAGTCTTAGAGAGAGAGGCCCACAGAAGGCACTTTGCAGTTATACAGACTTGTGTGACAAAAGGAAAATTAAGAATGACTACTGATGGAGGCCCGCGGCTGGCTCAGTCTGTAGAGCATGCAACTCTTGATCTCAGGGTCATGATCACTGGGTGTAGAGCTTACTTTAAAAAAAGAAAAAGAATGCTGGTTTGAGATATTCATGAGAAGAAAAGATTGGGCTCCTGTACGTAATGACAACCTCGCAGGAGCTTCCAGAATAAGAGACTGAGAGTGTGTGCAGATTCAGAAACAGGTGTAAAATAAGCAGCAGGTGGCCATCAAAGGAGTCACACTACAGATTTTCTATGAGGCTGGTCAAGAATTTAAATAGGCGAAATAGGAAAAACAGGATAGAATGTTCAGGGAGCATTAAGGGAGACTGCTGAGCCTTTGTCACATACTTTGGTAGGATGAAATATTGGGGAAAATAAAATTCCGAAGATCAGAAACAGGAAGCCAAAGGGAGGCGATGGATGTGGCCCATTTGTCAGAGGTGATCAGCATTTAACCAGATAGGTGATCCTTGGGCTCAATAAGAAAGTGTTTCTTTCCCAAGTTGGGGACCCCAATGCAAGGGAAGTTTAGAGTTCAAGACTACTTCTAGGATGGATTCTATTTCTTTAAATGGCCAAAAATGGATAGATTCACTTGTAGAAATTCGTCCCAAGCAAATAATAGGATCAGCAGCCCCGGGTGTACAAAAATGTTCATCACTTCATTGTTTGTTAATAGCAAAACAGTAAGAACAGTCTGAATGTCTGTCAGCAGGAGATTAAAGAAATTAGATTATTCCATACAATTAACATCATGTAGCCAGTAAAGTGGTGATGTAGATCTGTGCTAGTTGAAATATAGCAATATTTTATGTTTATTATGTGAAAAAAATCGAATTTACAAATTAGCATTATTTTATAACCCAGTTTTTAACAGAATGTATCTATAGGTATCTTTCAGTTTCAAAATGAATAGAAAGAAAGAAAAAATGAATACAAAGTACAAAAGGTGATTTTTCTTTTTATTTCTAATTACCTCTAATTTTCCTACAATGAACATGACCCACTTGTGTAAATAAAAGCTTAATACGAAAGGGTAAACCAACAAACAAAATTACATGTTTTTTTTAACTCAAGATGATCTGTTTTCATTCTTATCTTCCCTGAGCCAAGGACTCATTCCCACTATTGTACTGGTACTAAAGCTATGACATCCCATTCACTTCAGTGGGGAGAATAAACACATTAGTTCAAATGGATTTTATCAAATTTTTGACCAAGTGCTACTTGTTTCTTTTTAGAATCTCAGTCTTGACCTCCATTCTGAGCCTCCCGCATCCTTTTGCATTACTTTGTACTCTGCGTTCCTGGCGTGCGCCCTCTGCCTTTCCATTTTCTCTCGGAAAGAGTTAGAGGTTGGGTTTAAGCTTGGAATTGTTGCATATTTTCATCACATACGTGGCTTGTTTCTTTCTCCCTGAGCAGGACTTCCAGTTCCTCAACCTGATGTCATTTTTCAGTTGAAGAGAGGGGACGAGCCCTGGATAGTTGATCTTCACGGATCTGAGGAGAGAGACTGTCCAGAGAATGTCTCTCTAGGTAACTGTGTATGACCAGGGCAGAACAGAGTTTGGTTTTGTGGTTGTTATTTGGGTGTGTGGGAGGGAGTCTTGGGTACCACGTTTTTCTCACATTTACATCTTCTGCTTTACTATTTATTCTGTGTCACCCACCAGCTTTTGTTTTTTTTCTCCACACTTGAAAGTGTTACTCCTCTTTATCCACCAAATGTTATTATTCTCTCAGATCTGTCATGTTGCCCATTCACACTTTGATATTCCTGTTGCCCACGATCTCCCTCCCCCCCACTTAGCCTACTCTCCCAATTATCCCGGCCACGCTCCCAATGGAAAGTCTTCTCTCTTCTGAGAGTCAATTCTGTCAGTTCTGTTCTCTTTTCAAGTCTCGGTCTTTTCCCAGCGTGAACAACCATCTGTGGGGGCCAGCGGGGGCAGTCCCTGTATACTACTGCTCAGAATTATTGTAGCATCTCGTCTTTCTGCTGTAGTATTGTAGTATTTCGTAGCCCAGGAAAGAAACGGCATCTGTATTTTCTGTCCATCCCAGACTGGGAGCCTAAGCCTGAGATTCATGTTGCTTCAGAAGAAGAAGAATCAGAAGGAACGGGGAGGGGAAAGCTTAGAGGAGAAGTTCCCGTGTGTCCTAAATTTGAAGCTCATGCACTGGAGGGTGAGCCGGAAGCAGGGAAGGAGAGGCCTGCCGTCCAGACCTGCAAGAAGTCCCTTTCCCAGAAGGAAAGCTTGCAGCCAGGGTCTGCCCCTCTCAAGAAAATCCTCACTAAAGAGAGAGACCAGGAATGCAGCCACTGTGGGAAGACCTTTTTTGACCACTCATCCCTTATCCGCCACCAGAGGACTCACACTGGAGAGAAACCCTATGACTGTCACGAGTGTGGGAAGGCCTTCAGTCACAGGAGCAGTCTCAGCAGACATCTGATGTCTCACACTGGGGAGAGCCCCTATGAATGCAACGCGTGTGGGAAGGCCTTTTTCGACCGGTCGTCCCTAACTGTCCATCAGCGAATTCATACTGGAGAGAAGCCCTTTAAATGCAGTGAGTGTGGAAAAGCCTTCTTTGACCGTTCATCCCTTACTCGGCACCAGAGAATCCATACCGGAGAAAGCCCTTATGAATGTAATCAGTGTGGGAAGGCCTTTAGCCAGAAAAGTATTCTCACTCGACATCAGCTCATCCACACTGGCAGGAAGCCTTATGAATGTAATGAGTGTGGGAAAGCCTTCTATGGTGTGTCATCACTGAACAGACATCAGAAAGCTCACACTGGAGAGCCTCACTATCAGTGCAGCGAGTGCGGGAAAGCTTTCTTTGACCGCTCATCCCTCACGCAGCATCAGAAGATTCACACTGGAGACAAGCCATATGAGTGCGCCGAATGTGGGAAAGCCTTTAGCCAGAGATGCCGGCTTACGCGACACCAGAGAGTGCATACGGGAGAGAAACCCTTTGAATGCAGTGTGTGTGGGAAAGTGTTCAGTTCTAAGTCGTCCGTTATTCAACATCAACGGCGTTATGCCAAACAAGGAATAGACTGAGTTGGGTGAAAGCTTTAGTCAAAGGACCCTCCATAGAAACTCAAGCTAGGTCTTCCCCATCGTAAGCAAATCCATCCTTTGAGCGTTCTACTTGTTCTGGCTACTCCTCTCCTTTTCCATCTCTGCTACCACAGTGTGAATAAACATTCTCTACCTACGATGTTCTAGAACTGACGTGGGGTGCCGGAAGTTAGGACGTGACTCCAAAGGGTCGACATTTTGCGCAAGTTTGTCAGGCAACAGGATAAATGTTAGGAGGTGATCCTCAGACATGCCTCTTGTCTGAGGCCCCAAGTATCACTGCACTTTAATAACTGGAGGCTTGAACAGGAGGGAAGGCAAATTGGAGCAGCACTGTAGTTTCCAGAACAGGTCTTTTTATAGCTGCGTCCCTTTCCCTGGGAGCTTTTTTGGGCACTGACCTTGTTCTTTGTGTCCCAACTTCTAGTTCCTTTCTACTGCTATTGCTACTACTACTACTACTAGTTAGCACTTACTGAGCGCTTATTATGGGGTAAGCACTCAACGGAGAGTTTGGCAAAGAGTAGATTATTTGGTCCTCTCACCAGCCCTATGAACTAGAAGAAGGTACTGTTACTATCCTCATTTTACAGATGAGCAAACTAAAGTTTAGAGGTATTAAATAATTTGCCCAAAGTGACACAGCTCGTAAAAGGTGAAGCTAATCCTTGAATACAAGTCTACTTTCAAAGGCTGTTCTCTTAACCATTATGCTATATGGTTTGTTTAATAATTTATGTACATGTATTATCTCCTCAACTAGATTGTAAGCACTTGGAGGCGTGATTTAGGTGTCTTTGCATCTCACACAGTGCCTTGCACATAATAGGTGCTCAATAAATATTTATCTGAATTAATGATTTTTCTACTTACCAAGTTCTATTTAAAACACCTCTTGGATATACATCCTTTCTCTGAATTTTCAGTCTAGACTGCACCTTTATCCTCTCCCATTACTGTGGTAGTCATTTCCTAATTTGAGTTCTTCCTTCTTCCTTATTGAACAGGGGTATGCTAAGCTCTGGTGCCATAATAAGTAAGCCCCCAACTGAAAATTCACGTCTCACATAAAATCTGATGAGTCCATCTGTCTTACTCCATCTTCATTATTTAGAACATGTTGCCTCTAAGGGTATCACGAAAGAGAAAGCTGGAAGATATTTTAGGATATTTTTAAAAAATATTTTCTTTATTTATTTGAGAGAGAGAGTGTGAGAGCATGAGAGGGGAGAAGGTCAGAGGGAGAAGCAGACTCCTCATGGAGCCGGGAACCTGACGTGGGACTCGATCCCAGGACTCTGGGATCATGACCCGAGCCAAAGGCAATCGCCTAACCAACTGAGCCACCTAGGCGCCCATTTTAGGATATTTTTAAGGGCCATCACTTGTGTCCACATCTCATAAACCAGAACCCAGCACCAGAGGCCAGAAAAGTAAACAAGCACCTCAATATTTGATTAACATCAAAAGCTTCTGTCACAAATCACATTCTGCACATTACTGACATTTTGCACATTACTCTTTCTTAGACCAGTCTTTCTAAATGACCCTTTCCTGCTCATCATTGCCTTACTCGAGACCTAAAATAGCTCCCTGTTTAATGAAAGCTTCTCTGAATATTTAAGGTCTGCCTTGATGTGATTCCATATCACTGAACTTTAAGTTCTGACTCCCAAAACTCTTTTGTGCCCTGGACCCAGCCCTATATTTTTATTTTATCAAAGGTCAGGGACTAGGCAGCTTTGACCCTAGGCATCTGCATTCCCTTCCTAGTTGCTTGAGGCGAAGCCCGGAAGAGGACTTGATTCTGAAAGGCTATCTGGAATTTCGCTTACCTGCATGAATCCCATGGACTAAGATGCATTTCTCCTGAGAGGTAAAGTCAGATTCAAGAAGCTGGATTTCCAAACAGACACCCCCCCCCCCCAATCTACTAACAACCCTATTTGTCCACCTTTCTTAAAGCAGATGAGTGACAAGGAAGACTTTTCACCGTGGACTCTTGAAGCAGCTTGAAGAAAAACAGAGTGCAGAATCTATCAGAGTGGATAATATCTGGTATTATTTAATAATGTCAAGTAGAAAATAAAAGGGACAAATGACAAACTTTTGACTGATGGCTATATCGGAGAGTTCTGAATCTTTAATTTATTCCCCTGTTAAAAGTAAATTGATGATCAAGTATTTCCCCAAGATATTCTGCCATTGTCAGCAAGATGAAACTAGAACAAATTCAGAACACTAATGGAGTTTTGAGTATGGTGATAAGTGAAACAGAATGCGGACATTTCCTTTGTTCCCTTTTTAAACTTGGTGATCTGCAGAGCATTTTTAAAAATGTGCAGTACTGTTCCACCTCCTACTAAAAATTCTGAGGGAAGGGCCATTTTCCCTTTTAACTGATATCTTCCAAGAGGGCATATAGTACTGGAGGTCTTAAATTTTGAGGTTTTAGCGTCACCAAATGATCATTAGGAGTATCAAATCTTGGAATCAGAAATTGGTCAAATTGGAAGTATGCCATATTTTTAAAACTGAAAATGAAACTGGTGGAATTAATTTTAATATTTCATCCAGTATTCGAATTTAATTCAAATATTTAAAATTTAAATCCAATGTTATTTCAACATGTAATCAATATAAAAATTATTGAGATGCCCTACATCCTTTTTTTAAAAACTGAATCTTCAACTACATTGTATTTAGAGCACATCTCAAATTCAGACTAGACACATTTCAAGTGCTCAGTAACTACTGTATTGAACAGCACAGTTTTGGATAGCCATAAGGAGCTTTTAGAGGGAAAGGATAAAGGAATTATTTTGATCATTGGAGATGTTGGAGGGATGCTTGCTTCTGGCCATGTGGCAAGCACTCTGCACCTGTAGAAGGCAGTCTTCTGCTTCCAGAAGTTGGGACCATCTAAACTGAGTCCAGCTGGCTAAATATAAAATTTTTCACCATGGTGATGGGGGGGGGGGGGAGACAAAGCGTTAACGTCCCCTCCCCCTGTGTTTGTCAGTAACTTGGATAGTGGTGCCAAAGCCATATTGGAATGAATTTGGTTAAGGAATGAGTGGGGAGTGGAAGGTAGAAATGGCAAGTATCCTCAGTGCTGAGTAGTTTGGCTTTAGAAGAAAGAAGAGGTCAAGATTGGTAGTCGGGGGGGGGGAACATAAGACTAGTGAATTCTTTTAAAATGTGAGAGATGTGAACATGTACCAGGATGCCTTCGTGTATAAGGGACAGAAAATTCTTCCCTAACTTGCTTGAGCCTAAAGGGACTTATTAACTGATAGCTTGCAGAGCTCAGGTGTAGCTCTTGTTTATTGTTATAACTGGAGAGGGCAGTAGAATGGAAGTAAGAAAAGGAGAATTTGTATATCTGATAACAGGCAAGTATGGGAATTCTGATGCTTCTTCCGCTCCACCCCCACTCCAAAAGTGAGGGAGAAGATGAAGTAGCAGGTGCCTGGGGAGAGCAGAGGTTACAAATATCCTCCTGAAGAACTGGATAGAGAGGCATACGCGGGTAAGGGGTCCGCCTGGGGCGGGCGAACAGGGCCAGGAAACAGCTTTGGTTCTTCGTCCCTCGGCCTCCCTTCATTTTTACTCCAAATATCTCCTTCCGCCTTTTGAAGGACGCATTTGAGTACCCCGTTGATACTTCAGGGGGCGGGGCCTCGGGTTTTCTGCTACCCCCGCGGCCTTCTGGGAATCGTAGTTTTCTGAGGGCACTGTACGCAGGCGCTCTGTGGTCCTTGCTCCTTGTGGGGCTGCCGCGAGCAGGTTGGCACCCAAGGTGAGGACGAGGGGTTGAGTGTGGTGGGAGCGGCGGCCGGGGGAGGGAGGTGTTGAAGAAAGGACGGGGAAGGAAGGAGGGATGCGAGGCGCGGTGACGTGAGGGTGGAACCGAAATGGGGTGTTTCGAACTATCCCTGGCTCCCGCCCCCAGACTGACCTTGATCCGACCTGCTGCGGTACAGGGGAGGAGGCGCCAGCTGCAGGCTCGGCGCGACTCAGGGTGACGACGTGGCTGCGAGGTGAAGTGAGATGCCGCTAGCCTGGTCCCGGAGTGTGAGATGACGTGCCTGGGATGCGCAGGGCCGCGCTCCGCAGTGCGTATCCCGCGGGTAGAATGGCGCATTTCCTACCCCAGCCTTCCTTTCCGAAGCTCGCCCTGCGGTCCCTCCTCTGCTTACCCGTGGTGGGGGTTCAGTACACCAGGATTGAACTGGCTCCGCGCAAACCTGCTGGTCCGTCTTTCTCGGAAAACACTTCAATTGCTCATTTCTCTCTGTTCCCTGGGCCAGGGCCAGGCGTTTCAACCTCTTACACCCGGCTCGTTGGAGCTCCCCAGTGGCGCTCCCTCTTCTGAGTGTTGCTTTCCAATGCCAACCAGACTTCGTGCCAAACTTGGTATTTCAGTTAGTCTGCAAATAGTTCTTGAGTACTATGTGGAAGTAGTTTTCTTAGTGTGAGAGAAGCAAGATGTGGCTCCCACCGTTTACCACCTACTTGGAACGATAAAGCTACAAAGATTCTTACATAACTAGGTGATTGAATCAGAAATCTGAGAGTTCAAGGAAGATAAAGACCCTGACTCTGTTTTATCATGTGGATCCATTTGGTTCTGGATTGGAAAAGAGTTTATAGGCTTGGCTGGAAACAACCATAGTTTATTTTAATGACACTGGTGGGCGTCTTAAGATTAATATTACCTTTTGGTTCTGTGAGCCACATTGAATGCTGTGTCCTCTATGTACCCGCAGGACTCCAAAGAGCTCTTAAGAGGAGAGGTCTGGTAGCAGAACATGAACAATGAAACCTTAGGTGAGGAAGGTGGAAACTTCCTCTGGATTGCAAATTACAGAAACCCAGCTCAAACTAGTATGGGGGAATTCATTCTGAGGATATTTGGTTAGATCACGGAGCCCCAAAGAAAAGACTACAGGTGTGTGAACTGGAAACGGGGACAAAACAAATTCAGGACCCTGTCTTAATCCCCTGCCTCAGCTTCTGTATGTACTTATGTTTCATATTTTCCTGTCGCTGCTGACTGGCTTTGTCTGCTCTGCGATGGCTTGACAAAATGTGACTCGAGGGCTCCCAAGTTTTCATGCCCTCAAGTGGAGCCTCATGAGAAGAGACTGACCTCTTTTTCTTGGTTCCACTTCCACAATTCCATGAGAAGGACTAATTGGTTCGGATGCCAGTCAGCTTTGGCCAGGAAATAGAGACCATTTTATTATTATATCGATGTGGGTAAAGCTATTTCCTTGAAAAGTGTGAAGTGTTGGCAGAACTCAAGAGACAGAATAATAGCTGTGGCTCGTTGCCTGTCACTCACCCTGAAACAGGACTACTAAGAAATTTACTTTATGTAGAGTAGTAGGCCTGTCCTGGCCATAGTCCCTTTCTCTGAGAACTGTTCTTTGTGCTCCTTGGGAATGGCTGAGTGGGCAAGAGATGGAAACATAGATCTAAGGTCATTAGTCTCTCAATGGCTAACAACAAATAAGGTCCTGAGAATTCTGAGTAGGAAATGCAGAGACCATGGCCAGTTAATTGTGGGTGTTAGATCAGTAAGCCCAGGGGGGCTCAGAATTGAAGAACTCATTGAGCCTTATCTGTACAGAGGACAATGTTCTGAGAACATTCTTTTGGGGGATGAAGAGATGCAAGACCCATTTAGCCCCTGATGGCTTGAGAGAGCACCCTTTATTTCAGTACCATTCCCATTTGTGGTCGCCTCCATGCACATGTCAGATGGCCTGCATACACAGAAATTGTAAATATAATCTTGCTATTGGCCATTCTAAATGTCCAAGATGGCATATCCAGGTTCTCTATGTAGAGATCTTAAGAGCAAGAGATGAAGAATGTGCAGCACCATCATCCTTCAGTATCCAGCAGGGTACACAAGTCTATTAATGAAAAAAATAAAATCTGACTAGTAGTGGATCACAACCATAACTGGAATCCAGAAGATGGTGCCAAATACGATTTATCCCACTGGATCATATGGATTATATTCCATAGAATCAGCCTCAGATGAGCACTGATGGATCCCTTTACCTTCTTTTTCTACTTTTCTGTCCTCTCTACTGGTACTGACTCCATCTTGCAACAGCCTTTGTAATAAAACCCTGACAGAATATTGTTCTAGCATTCTCTGTGGGCAAGCTTGGGGAGACCATTGTTCCTGGCCACTCCTGGAAGGGTTTATCAGATTCCCTGAGTAAAACTTCTGGCAGATGAATGCATCTTTCTCTTGAGAATATTATTATCTCTCCTGTCTTCCAGGTACTATTATGTCACAGGTTGTCTCCATATCAGGCCCAAAGATGAGTAGGATTGGAGAGAAGAGGACAAAGATTCTTCATCCTGTTCCAGATCTATAGTTACTCTGTGTAGTCTGCCTTCGCTTTTTGATATTTGACTGCTGACGGCTTTTAAGACTCACCCCTCCTTCCCCTTGTGTCTCACACCTGGACAAGCTGATCAGGAAGCCTGAATGCTCTCTCCCTGGGCATTGGCAAGAGATCCACATCATACAAGCCCCTTTCTGTGGGCATGGGAACACTCACCCTGGCCCTAACCACAATAAAAACCCAGGCCAGCCTCCTTTCCTCACTCTCTCAAGCCATTTTGGGCCCGATTGAGAGACCTACCCTGGTCTAGACCTCAGTTACATAAGTAATAAACCTTTCATACCCTTGGTCTGTGTTTACATGGCATCATCCTCAATATTGGAACCAAATTCTGGGTGATACCTGTCTGCCTCTGCAGGCAACCATTGCGCTCTGGATACCCTAGCTCTGGCTGATCCTTTATTTCCCATGGTCTTCAGTGATGCCAGCCCATGCTGTAGGGGCAGTGGTCAATCAGTCCATCCTGGTTGGTCCTGCTGTCCTATTTCTCCTGCTAGAGAAGCGGTTGTATTCAGTCCTGGGCTCACCACTGAATAGCTGGGTGTCGTTTTGCATATAGCCTCCTAGTGCTGTGGAAACTTTAAAAAATGACTAACATGGGGCGCCTGGGTGGCTCAGTGGGTTAAAGCCTCTGCCTTCGGTCAGGTCATGATCTCAGGGTCCTGGGATCGAGCCCCGCATCGGGCTCTCTGCTCAGCAGGGAGCCTGCTTCCCCCTCTCTCTCTGCCTGCCTCTCTGCCTACTTGTGATCTCTCTCTCTCTCTGTCAAATAAATAAATAAAAAATCTTAAAAAATGACTAACAGAGGTGCTTGGCTGGCTCAGTTGGAGGAGTGTGCAACTCTTGATCTCAGGGTTGTGAGTTCAAGCCCCATGTTGTGTGTAGAAATAATAAACTAAAAAATAAATAAACTTAAAAAAAAAAATGACTGTAACAGCAACAACAAAAAAAGACCCTTAAGAAACTGGCTGGAATTTCTAGAATCGTGTCTGACTCCTTTTCTTGGTTGGATGAGACCCAGTCACTTTCTTGAATCTGTACTTGGGACCTTTGGCAATCAGGAATAAATTAGGACAGAAGGTCAGTGCTCTTCAGATCCCAGTAGGGGCCACAGATGTCATGAGGCCTAGATGCTGTTTAACTTCAGTATCTTTATAATGCCCACTGTATCCTCAAAATAACATCTGAGCTGGCTTGAATGTATTTCTGGTCCTTCGAAGTAAACAAAACTTGACTAATACACTAGTACACTAATTTGCTTTTACTTTCTTATTCTTGATCATGTAGGCTTCACAATAGCTTTAAAAAAATGTTAGTATAAGCATCCTCCTGGTCATCTTGAATTTAAAAGTCGAATTGAGTTATTTATTAAATTGCTTATTTATGTCAAAATACTACAGAGTACAATGCTTATTATAGATTTATAAAAAGGGGTAAAAATTAACTTCATTGTAAACTATTTGATTTTTTAATAGTTTTCTGATACGGATTCTGTTCCCAGGAAGCTACTAACTCAGGAACAGAGTTGTGGCAATATCCATAATTTCCATCTCCTGGGAAAGGGTGAATTTACTTCTAGGCTTGCTTTGCTCTTTGTAGAGAATTGAGAGTAAGGGCTGTTTCATACCGAGTTGATACGTAGAGATTTTTAGTTTGAGTCAGAGAACTACAAAATGGTATTGGTCTCTTTCATGTTTCCTTCTCTAGCTCTGTCACCACTGGCCTGGGCCTTTTCCAAGAACATAGAAGAGGAGAGAATGGCAGCCAGATGGCAGGTGAGTTGGACTTTCTTCAGTCAGGAGCTTCTTTGCAAGCCTTGAAGATTCATCCCATTATGGTCAAAGTTGGGCTGTATTGAGAAGACTAGTACATTTGCTGGCTTCAGATTCTCTTCTTTCTCACCATACAACCCAGCTATAGGGATCTGTCTTCTGAATGGCCCTTCAGGCCTCGGTGACCAGCCCCATCATGTGTTTTGTAATGGTTGGGGAGCTGAGGATTGAGGCAGCTCTGCCCTTAGCAGTGAGCTCAGGGAGTGCTTAGAGAACTTTCATGAGAATATAAAAATTCTGAATCTTCTAGTCTGGAATGTTATATTCCTTTCAAAGGGATTCCCATATTGTTTATCCCTTTTCTCCAGTTTTAGTTCTTAAAAGTATCTTCTGTTCCTCCTACACTTATCATGGATCTTCCCTTGACTTGAGAATCAGCTGTTCAGGCTGAGATCTCATGGATCCATGAATGTTAGAGCTGAAAGGGAATTTAAAGATCATCTAATCGAATTCTTTAATTTTATAGTTTAAAAAATTAAGGCTAATAACAGCGTCCCTGAAGTTTGGAGGCTCTGCCATGGATATCACATGAGGCCCTCACCAAGAGTTCATGCCTCAGGTCACAGAACTGTACCTCTTATTTATTTATTTGAGAGAGAGAAAGAGAAGTCGAGCACCAGCAGCAGAGAGGGCAGAGGGAGAGGGAGAAGCAGGCTCCCCACTGAGCAGGGAGGCCAACCCAGGGCTCAATCCTGAGCAGAAGGCAGACACTTAATCAATTGAGCCACCCAGGTACCCCATCTTTTTTTGTTTTTTTAAGTAGTCTCCACATCCAGTGGGGAACCCAACATAGGGCTTGAACTCACAACCCTGAGATCAAGATCTGAACTGAGATCGAGTTAGACACTTAATGGACTGAGCCACCCAGGTGTCCCTCAGACCTGTACCCCTTACATAAAATATCCAGTGCCTTACATCATTGAAACCATTTCTTTTCTATTCCATATGTCTTCCGGCGCTGTATTCTTTTCTCTTCCTCAGTAAGACATAAAAGAAGACACATAGGTGAGTAAGAACGTGTTTGTCTTTTCAGAAGTCACTCAAATTTAAGGATGTGGCTGTGAAATTCTCAAAGGATGAATGGAAGCAACTGGTCCCTACTCAGAGGGCTCTTTATAGCAAAGTGATGCTGGAGAACTATCAGGGTTTTGTTTCTTTGGGTAAGCATGACTTTCCTTGGTGACTCAGAATCGGCCATTGGGTGTGTGTGTAAAGATGACCCTTCTTTTCTTACTGGGGCAGAATTGTACATCTTTGGATAGATCCCTGAGAAGGGTGTAAATGGTTTGTGAGTTTATTTACCTTTTGTTGTTTGTGTTTAACCAATGGCTGTCAGGACTGTCAGTAAATGGCCTTTTTGATCTGGATAGAGTCTGTAGGATAAGTGAAGTTTGGTCTGAGACTCTAGCTTTAAGCAAAAAAATTGTATTATGGAAAATGGAAAATGGGTACCCCCTTACCTGGGAATTTTCCTAAGGGGGGAGAAATCAGATAAATGTTTATCTGTGTTTTGCCTAAAATTGTGAAACAATGGGAACAACACAGGCACTTGGAAATAGGGATTTAGGTAAATGAATCATTGTACATCCATTATGGACTACAGTATAGTATGGGCCTTGACCGTGAATGATATTTATAGAGTTAGCAAGATATTGATGATATCCTGTTAAATAATATAAGCAGTGTACAGAGTGATTGGAACCTGAATACACTTACAGTATTTATCTATATGCACAGAAAAAAATCTGGAAGAATCTACACCAAAATTTTACCCCTAATTATCTTTGACTAGTAGGCTTACAGGTAACTTTTTCTCTTTTTTCTATTTCTTAATTGTCTACAACGAACATGAATTTTTTTTTTTAAAGATTTTATTTATTTGACAGAGAGAGATCACAAGTAGCAGAGAGGCAGGCACAGAGAGAGGGGGAAACAGGCTCCCTGCTGAGCAGAGAGCCCGACGTGGGGCTCGATCCCAGGACCCTGAGATTGTGACCTGAGCCGAAGGCAGAGGCTTAACCCACTGAGCCACCCAGGCGCCCCATGAATTTTTTTTTTAATTTAAAAAATTAAAGGCAGAGGGAGAGCGAGAGAGAGAATCCCAAGCAGGCTCCATGCTCAGCGCAGAGCCTGATACAGGGCTTGATCTCACAACCCTGAGATCATGATCTGAGCCAAAATCAGGAGTTGGACACCCAAACGACTGAGCCATGCAGGTGCCCTGAACATGAAATATTTTTAAAACTACAAAGAAGATGAGGAAACATTTTTAAATGCATAGTGATTAACACCAAATTTAGTACAGTGGTTGCCTCATGTGGGGAGGGAGAGGGAATGAAAGAGGGGCTTCAATCTTAGTATTAATGTTTATTTCTTAAGTTAGATGATGGATTCAAATGCAAGCTAGTACAGCCACTCTGGAAAACAGTATGGAGGTTCCTCAAAAAGCTGAAAATAGAGCTACCCTACGACTCAGCAATTGCACTACTGGGTATTTACCCTAAAGATACAAATGTAGTGATCCGAAGGGACACCTGCACCCCAATGTTTATAGCAGCAATGTCCACAATAGCCAAACTATGGAAAGAGCTCAGATGTCCATTGATAGATGAATGGATAAAGAAGATGTG
>CM052885.1:30501678-30539363 GCA_028534135.1 Potos flavus | reverse complement strand
GGATAGGGTGGCTGGGTTATGGACATTGGGGAGGGTATGTGCTATGGTAAGTGCTGTGAAATGTGTAAGCCTGATGATTCACAGACATGTACCCTGGGACAAATAATACATTATGTGTTAATAAAAAAAAAAGATGATGGGTTCATAGGTGTTTGTTTTAGTCTTTGTGCCTTTTGTATGTCTTAAACATTTAATAATGCATTTAAAAACTAAATATAGAAAATGTATATATGTCACTATATAAATTTACATATATATGACATTTATAAATGTCACTACTTTAAATCATTAAAAGCCAAAGACATTATAATTTCTCTTTTTAAGGATTTCTAAAAAATTGTTTATTCTAGTTTTAAGTATTTAATAGTAACTGCACATAAGTTGAATAATATTTCTTACACTGTTCCAGTTTGATTTGTAGTTGCATCAAATTCAGTATAATTGCACAGAAGTATAATTAAGGGATACAAATCTATTATTTAAAAAACTACAAAAGAAATTCGGGTAGCTTCTTCACCTTGGTTCCTTGAGGTGCGGAACCTTCTCCATATTCCACTTCTCTAAGCTAAGAATTTTCCCTCAACTCACAAGAATACTAGTTCCATCTGGGGGAGGTTCCTAGATCAGGGAAAAATTAGTGAACTACTTCAATAGATCTAATTCAGATTTTCTAGAAAGTCAGTACTGACTTCCCTTCAGATAAGGAGAATTAGCATCTTAGTTTAGAAATTAGCATATGCTTTTTGGATACTTCCATTTTCCTCTCTAGAGAGTAAGGGGATCTTATTAAACCCTGGGATGGTTGTGAATTTCCATCCCAAACAGCCATTTCTCATTTTGTCCTCTGCGAGCAGGACTTTTAGTTCCTAAACCTGACGTGATTTGCCAGTTGAAGAGAGGTGAAGACCCATGGAAACTTGATTTTCAGGAAGATGAAGAAAGTCAAGTCCCAGGAAGCACTTTTCTAGGTATGTGTGAACTGGGCGGATGGGATTTCACTGGACAGTTCACTTAGAGACACTCCTTGGGCTGGTCATAGGCCTGCGGAGACGGTCACTGCTATACTGGGCTTTTGTCTGGAAAACTCAGGCCCAGATAGCCATGTGGCTTTCTTGTCACCTTTATCAGGTTTGTGCTCAAATGTGCTGCCTTCTCAGTCAGGCCTGCCCTGATGACCCAGTCCATAAGTGAACTCTCTCCGTCTCTTTCCCTCTCCCCTGCACTACCTAGCTCTCTTCTCAGGTGTGTCTTCCTAATGTACCATATTCTTACTTCTTTCTTTTGTTTCGTGTTTGTCCCTACCTATCCTGATGAAGATGTAAACTCTGTCAGAGGTTTTATGTTGTTCACTACTGGCCCCCAGTGTTTACAACACCTGATATGTAGCACACACTTGCCTAGACATCAAGGTCCCACCTGTTGGGGGTCTTGGGGGGAGGGGGCTGAGGGAGGGTTGAGACCTATTTATATTTAAATATTTGTATTTAATTCTGATAACACCTTTTGATCTTTCCTACTCACCTTTTACCATATCTCCTTCCTCTTCCTTTAAAAACCATTGTCATTGACAGTTCGCTTTCTCAGGTCCTAGCCTGTCTTCCCACTAACTCTCTGCTGTTTAAACTCACTGACGTGTAGTAAACTGCCCAGTCATTTCCATGCTTCTTTGTTTATCTGCTGTTTTTCTGCATGTACCTCTCCCTGAAATGTTCTTCTTTTGGTTGTTCGCATGGTTAACGTATCTTCCAGAGCTCAGCTTAAAGGTCACTTCTAGATGACCACTCTTAAGTTTTCCCTCTAAAGAAGACCCCATTCCAACTTCCATTCATTTATTTCCTTCACTGGACTTACCACAGCTGTCCCATTTTATTTATTTACTTTGTCTTGTGTCATGTAGAATATAAGCATCATGAGGGCGAGGACTATGTCTCTCTTGTTCAGTAGAGTCCCAGTGATTTCTACTGTGCCTAGAGTACTTTGTAGGCACCTGGTAAATATCTAATGAATGAACAGTAGAAACTTCTGTGGTGGGCTAGATGCACACCTTCTACTTCTCTTTGTTCTCTTCTCCCCTGCCATTTTTTAGCCTCTCTGTGATGTTTTTCTTTTGAGAAGTTACCAATAAACCAGGCAGTATTTTGTATTCATTCTTTTCTTTTTTTTTTTTAAGATTTTATTTATCTATTTGAGAGAGAGTGTGAGCGAGAGAGAGCACAAGCCAGGGGGAGATGGAGAGGGAGAAGCAAATTCCCCACTGAGCAGGGAGCCTGATGCAGGGCTCGATCCCAGGACCCCAGGATCATGACCTGAGCCGAAGGCAGACGCTTAACTGACCGAGCCATTCAGGCGCCCCTGTTCATTCTTTTCTTAACATAGATAATGTTCTCTTTTTCACTAGCATTAAGACCCAGTTATATCTGTAATTTCTATTTGTTTTTAGACCAGAATGCTAGACTTGAGAGCCAGGACCCAACTCAAAGGCAGGATGCTTCTAAAAAAGCAAAGGCACAAGACATTAATGGAAACACTCAGAAAAGATGGTCCTCTGGGTCCTCTACTTGGCCAAGAAAACCTTGAGGGCACTAAGAAAGGACATCTTTCAAGGAAGACTTTGAAGAAATCCTCTCCCAAGGAGGACTTGCAAAGATCCACTCCTGCCAAGAAAACCAACAGTAAGGGGAGAAACCTTGAATGCAGCATATGTGGGAAGACCTTATATAACCACTTATCCCTCACTCGTCATCAAAGGACCCACACCGGAGAGAAGCCCTATAACTGTCAAGAGTGTGGGAAAGCCTTCAGCTATAGAAGTAGTCTTAAGAAACACCTGATGTCTCACAGTGGGAAGAGCCCCTTTGAATGCTACGAATGTAGGAAAACTTTCTATGACCGATTAACCCTTACTGAACATCAGCGAACTCATACGGGAGAGAAGCCCTTTAAATGTCATGAATGAGGCAAGGCTTTCTTTGTCCGCTCATCTTTTACTCGGCATCAGAGAATTCATATTGGAGAAAGTCCTTACGGGTGTACAGAATGTGGGAAATCCTTTAGCCAGAAAAACATCCTCGCTCGCCACAAGCTCACCCACACTGGAGAGCGGCCTTACGAATGCAAGGGTTGTGGCAAAGCCGTGGTTGACCGCTCCTCCCTCATTCGCCACCGCAGAGCACACACAAGAGAGCGCCCTTTTGAATGTAATGAGTGTGGGAAAGTTTTCTTTGACCGCTCATCCCTTAAACAGCATCAGAAAATTCATAGCGGAGACAAGCCCTATAAATGCACCGAATGTGGGAAAGCCTTCCTCCAGAAGAGACCCCTTACTCAGCATCAGAGAGTGCACACTGGAGAGAAGCCCTACGAGTGCAGCGTGTGTGGGAACGTGTTCAGTTGCAAGTCGTCTATCATCCAACACCAGCGACGTTATGCCAGGCGGGCTTCTGAGTATCACAGAGGTGCTTCCGTCCCGCAAGGGACCCCCACAGAGACTTAAGACGCCTTTGTGCAAGATCATGAAGCTTTTTTGTTTGAGCGCCTTCTAACTACTGCTTATTCTCATGCCTCCGTTTGGTACTAGAGTCTCAATAGATAGTCTCAGTGGACCATGCCAGAGACTTCCCCCGGGATGCCTCATACTTAGTATAATACTCTGAGGATCCCCAGATGGGTCAGAAGCTCTCCAATCAATATGTTTTGTAAGTGTTTGAAGGGGACCCTAAGATAAGCTTGCTTTATTTATTTATTTATTTATTTATTATTATTTTTTTCTTTCTAGACCGCTCCATAAGAATGGGAACTATCTCACATCTGTGCACTGCCATGTCCCCAGTATGGTGCCTGCCACTTACTACATATTTTCTCAATGAATGAATACCTGTCTAATCATGAGAACTCGAGTCCCCAGTCAAAAGTACTTTCTAGAACTAGAAACTTTAGTACGAAAATTAACATGAAGCTAGTAAGTATGTAGGACTGTAAATACCTTCACTATAATTGTGCTATTAGCTCTTAATCCACTCTTCTTGGAGGTTTCTGGAGCTCTGGATTGGGTATGTATTGATCTTCACTCAGGATCTTTAGTTTTCCCGACCTTTGGCTCTTCTGCCCTCTAACCTGACTGCTGGGCTCTAGTAGACTAGCCTATCACCTTTGCGTTGAGGTTAGTGGTTGTGTTTTTGTTTTATATTTGTTTAATCTCATTGATAACTGAAATTCCATAGCTTGGTTCTGCCATTCCATCCATACCCTGGACACACCACCTTCCCTTTCTCATAATTTATTTGTGTATAACTGCTGAAGGGAAAAACAATGCACACCAGAGGTTCAAACTCCAATTGCAAGCCAGCTGTAGCCTTGGCAACTGGGTGGGGTTCCCAGCTGAAAAAGTCAGCCACAACGAACCAGGAGATGGGGCTATGTCTAGTCTCGAAGACTATCACAAAGCCAAAGTTAACTCCAGGAGTAGCTCATCCGTGAGTGGTCATCCTTCAATACTATAGCAGTGGACATGAGGATGTGGCTGAGAGCTAGGCCATCACATCCTATTAGACATGATGTCCTTCTTGCCAGAATATCAGTATGTGTGAAACCAAAATCCACACCATCCTATGCACACCTACACAGTGGCGACATAGATTGGCTTCCTCACACCTACCTCTTGAGAATTCCTCCTTAGTAATAAAGCAATAATTCCAGAGAGCAGCTGAGAGAACATGAGCACTTAGATGAGGAGGAGGGCAAGTTCCTCACATCTGGGTGATTTTTTTTGAAAAGCACAGTTGTTTTAATTTCTTATACCATATTGGTATTACACTGGATGAAGGATAGCATGGCAGTCTCTTCTTTCATCTTATTAATGGACAGGAATCAGCAGCCATCTTGTGACTTGGAGGATCTAAGCCATGCCTAAAGGATGGGAAAGGAGAAAAACAGAAGACATCTGATTCCTTGATGATCTTACGGAGATTCCATACCAGCTCTGGACTGCCTAATTCTGATCTTGCATAAGAAAGAATAAACCCTTATGTATTTAACCACTATATTCACAGCCAAAGGAAATTCCTGTTAAAGTTGATGGGCAAACAGAAGCAGAAGGAATTGATCTGATCAGATTCCTCCTGTTTCCTTCATACTTTCAGGTTGCTTCATCCAGCCACCCCCTAGGGAGGCCAAATCCCACAGCCCACTGTGTGGCATTTCAGCAAGCCTGGAAGTGGTAGAAGGAACGAGAAACTTGAGTTGTGCAGTTGTTTGGGCTGTGGCAGGCAAGGGGGAGAGACTGGCACCCCCAAGGAGATAACTGTCCAGCTGAAGCTGGTACAGTCAAGTGAGTGGGTTCATAGGCTCAGGCAGCTGAGGTGGAGCAAAGTGCTGAGGGTATGTGCAGAGTCCCAAAGGTAACACGTAACTAGGCTAGGCACATACTCATGCCTGATTTATTGCCTTTGCTATTTATTTCACTCCAAGTTTGACTGCCTGTCTCAAGTCTGCCTTCTTTTCTTCCTACCTGAGATCTGTAGCTCCTCTCTCTTCCATTGAATCTCATATCCCTGAGACTTCCACCTCTTTGCCACCCAAATCCCACTTTTACATTTTCGGTTTGGCCCTCTTCCATGGCTACTAAAGGATTCCTTGTTTATCACTCTGCATATCAGTTTTCACCTCAAAGTAAATGGCCTTTCAAGGCACTGTAGCCTCTAAGGAATGCAAAGATGCTTTCCTGGTGGGATGTTGTGGCAAACACACAAAGAGACTAGAAGGAAACAGAAGCCCTCACTAAATTTAGGAAAACCCTTAAGAGACTATGGGGACTCTTTGGGGACCAATGGATTTTTATCTTAAAATGTTCCAACTCCACTCTACTGTGGAACACCAATTTATGTGCTTGGGCCAGCTGGTATTGTCCAGGGCTACGTGATTTGTAAAGTAGGGCCTCTGTAAATAAAAGTAGGGTTATGAAGGAAGTCCAAGTTTTCCAAAAGCACACAAATATGAAAGCCAAGAAAAGCAATGAGGGCAATATTAGTTGCAGGCATTTACACCTCCACCAACACAAAGAGTATACTCAGTTATTGATCATGTAAGGAGCAGTAAATACTCTGGGATACTCCTCAGTATGTAATGGACCTTAAGTCCATTTAAGTAATGGACCTTAATCTGTGGTGTATGTGTGTTGGGAGACACCCAATAAACAAAATTAATTATATGTTAGGAAGAGAGAAGTACTATGGAAAAAAATAAAGTGGTCAGAGAGGGCTTCACAAAGAAGGGGAACAAAGGCTTAGAGGAGGTGAGAGAGCAAGTCATGTGGATACCCTCCAGATATATGCTGGATACCCACCCAGAATGTCTATCCAGGCAGAGGAAGAAGCACAGAGGCTCCATAGTGGAAGCATGCCTCACTCAATTGAATGACAGGTGGTGTGGCTGCAGCAGAACCAATGAGGGGAAAGTGGTAGAAGATGAGATCAGAGAGTTAGTGTGTGTGGATTTTGCAGGGCTTTGTGGGCCACTGTAAGGACTTTGGCTTTGTTTTGAGATAGGAGAGCAATTGTGTAGAGAATAGAATGTGTAGGGCAAGGGTAGGAGTGAGACCAGTCAGCAGGCATTTGCAGTGATCCAGGCAACAGATGATGGGTGCTTAGACCAGGGTGGCAGCAGTGGACATGGCGAGACGTGGTCAGATTCTGCATGTATTTTTAAAGTACAGCCAAAAGGATTTGCAGAGGAACTGGATGCGGGTTGTGAGATAAAGGGAAGAATGATGACTCGAAGGTGTTTGGACTGAGCAACTAGAAGGATAAGTTGCCATCTACTGAGGTAGGGAAAACTGCATGAGGAAGAGTTATGGCATTGGAGGAGGAAGGGCATCAAAAGTTCAGTTTTGAACAGCCTATATTAGAGATATTTATTAAACAAGTAATGAGTAAAGAGATTGAGACAGCTCAAGGTCAGAGGAGAAGCCCATGTTAGAGATACAAATTGGGAATTGATCACATTTGGATGGTATTTAGAATATGTAGACCGAACAAGATTACTAAGAAGTGTTCACAGAAAAAGAAGAGTGGCCCAAGGATCGAGTCCTGGGACATCCCAATATTTAGAGCAGCTTCAGCAGCCCTTGGGAACTTGTTAGAAAGGCAAAATCTCTGGCCCCACCCCAGAATCCTGAGTAAGGGTAGATAAGAGTTCAGCACTTGTTTTAACAAGGCTCCCAGGAGATTCTGATCATGGTACAGTTTGAAAATCACTGGTTTTGAGGCTGGGGAGGAGTCTACTTAGAGACTGAGAAGGAGCGACCAGTCAAGGAGGAAAACCAGACTTTTTCCAAGAGGAGGGAGTAGTCAGTTTTATCAACTGCTGGTGATAGGAAGACTGAGAACTGACCATTGATTTGGTAACAAAAAGGGGGATTTCTGTGATGGGGTTGGTTAACAAAAGGGAGGACGGTATCCCAGGTGTTCCAGGCAAGTCAACTAGTGGTGCCTTTCATATACAACACTTTTTCAAATAAACTGTCCACTCCATAGCTCTTGCTAATGGAGGAAGGGAGTTGGGGTGGGGTGAGGCTCCTTTCAGTTGTTCTTTGAGCTGGTAGAGCTGTGTTCTCTACCATATGCCCTCTCTCCTCTCAGCCCTAGCTGATTGGACCAAAAGCAGCAACCTTACAAACTAGTTAGGAGATAAGTGTAGCTATCTGTATAACAAACCCAGTGTAAGAGTGGCTTATATAAAGTAGAAGTTTACATCTCTCTCACATTAAAGCTCAAGCTCTGTTCCACCAAATTGTCAGGGGCTAGGTTCCTTCTATGGTGTTGGTTTGCCATTCCTCTGGTGTTAACCTTACCCACGTGGTCCATGAGGACTTGTGTTCCAGCTGGCATGGAGGAGCTTTCCTCTTCCCTTTAAGAATGACTTTGCTCTCATTTTCCTGGCAAGAGGTAGGGACGATAAGAAATGCAATCTTTATTCTAGGAAGCTTTAGGCCTACCTAAAAGTTTGGAACCCTATCAGAGCAAGGACAAATTGTCATTGTGGCTTCTACCCAAACAGGGAGAGTTAGGCTAATTTGATTTTCTTTCTTGGGAATTTGAACTAGAGAGAAAGCTGGCTACTTTATTGTGGGAAGATACGTGAGACCATGCACCATCCTGAAGATACACCCAATCCCAGTTGGCAGCTCCTCTAACTTCTCTGGAGTCTTGAGAGACTTTCATGTTCCAGTCGCCTGGAGGTTAGCGGTACCAGTTATTAACTAATAACTTCTTGGGGACCTGGCTGTGTCTGTGTCGAGGTGATTTCCAGGACCAAGATTCCACTTTTTCTTATTCCGAGATGCAGCCTGGTATACACACCCCTGGTTCCTTTATATAATCCCTGTCCGCGGTCACAATGGGCTAATACCATGGAGGCGCAGGAAGGAAGTGACAGGATGCGGGCTCCTCCCCTCGGAGGGAGTATCGCAGGTAAAGAGGGAATCCTGGGTAGGAGGTGGGGGGGGGGGGGGTGTCGCCCGGCTCTGGCCCCTCGCAGTTGCGGGGCAGTAAATGTGTCAAGCTAGGCGGGGTTTAGCGCGGCTGAATACATCTTCTGGGCCTGGGCCCAGAGTCGGCATCGAGGAAGGCGCGGCTTTTCGAGCAGCCAGCAAAGGGTCTTCTAAGGGGCTCGACCCTCTTGGAGACCCCACTAACTGCCTGGCGTCGCAGGATTGTCAACCCTGAACGGGGAGGTCCGCCTGGCCAGCGTCCCGCGGAGTCCTCTGGGAAGCGGCGTCCCGTGACGTGAGTCGCGCCCCGCGGAGGATTCTGGGAGTTGTAGTTCAGCCTCGAGTTCGGGCCGGCGAAACTTGGCCCGGCCGGCTTCTAGATACCTTTGTCGCGTGGCCGGGGTTTCCTCCGCGTCGATCTGGAGGTCGAGCCTGTAGTCGAGGAAGGCTGAGCGCGGGGCCTTCCAACTCTGAGTGGCCGGAAGGAACGCGGCGGGAGAGCCCCGGGGTGGCGCCAGGCTGCCCTGGGAGATTCGCGCGGGCGGTCCCGGGCCTCCGAGTGCACCAGAGCGGTAGACACCTGGGGTCCTTCGCGCGTTCGCTGCTCCCTTCTCCCGCGGCAGTCGTCACCTGCGCGGGCCGGGGAGGGAGTCGCCATGGAGCCTGGGGCAGAGGTGAGAATTTCGGAGGATGCGGCCGCAGAGCCCGCTGGAGAGGGAAAAAAAGGGGGAAAGGCTGCCCTCTGGCTGGGGCACGCTCTGGAAGGAGAAGCAGCACATCTTCTCTGTGAGGCGACAGCCCTTTCCAACTGGTTGGTCTCACGTTGGGATTTTGAGGGAGAGCCCGCTACCTCATTGCCCTGCTGGGTTTTAGATTGATATATTCCTCCCTTGCACCCCAAATCACAAGATCCGACAGTGTGGCTTTTGATAATGATTTCGTTTTGTCTTCACGGGAACCCCGTAAGGTGGTAGGAAGGAGATTGTCATACCCATTTGGCAGATGGGTAAAGTGAGGATTCCAGAAGTCGTAAGACCCATTGCTTTCCTAAGAATGCCAGTATTGTATCTGAAAAGCCAGTGTTCAAGACTTTAACTAGTCTTCCTTCATCCTGTGA
Source organism: Potos flavus (assembly GCA_028534135.1). Classification (NCBI taxonomy): domain Eukaryota; kingdom Metazoa; phylum Chordata; class Mammalia; order Carnivora; family Procyonidae; genus Potos; species Potos flavus. Next base: position 30,529,761 of record CM052885.1, on the reverse strand, counting down.
GCCTGGAATAGAACAAGAATGAGTCATTAAGTGAGGAATGGATAGACACACAGAAACTTTGAGTATTACTTTGACTCTCACTCAGCAGATGAGAGATAGAAATATGTATTTAATTTATATGTCCAGATTTTCATAGCAGAGTCCTACTGGAGTTTAAGGGCAGAGGAGCATAGGAGGAGTGGGAGGTAACGATGGTCATGTTTGTCTTGATTCAGGGATGTTGTGGGATTGTCCCTTGATTTGCTGTGTTGACTTTTCTTAGGTGACAAGTAGCTGTGTACGGCAGTATCTGCAAGTTTACTGCAAGGCAAGAGTAATCATCATGGCTCCTGTCTCCACTTGTAGGGTCACTTTCTGAGGACTCAGACCTTCCCTATGCTGGAGAAAATGGCATGACCACCGTGCTACTGACCCCTGTATCCCAGGTGGGTTTAATTTCTTCTTTTTTCTCTTTTGTTTTCAGAACAGAAATACGATTTCCTCCATTGTTATGGAGTTGCTCAGCCATGATTCCTAGATCACTGGGTTCATCCTGATAAAATGATGAGTGATGAACCAGACAGTAAATGCTCCTCAACTGTATAGAACTTTCCCTCCAGCAGTCCTTCTTGATCCACTTAGTGTTCAATTCACTCTTACTAGCTCTTTGGTGCTGTCATTGGACTCATGGTCAGACGCAAAGTAATAAAAGCCAGTTTCCCTGACTCACAAAATTTACTGAGGAAATAAGATGGAGATAAGGAAAATAGCTAATCAACAAGAAGATATATATATATAAAGATGCAGAAATGACTGGTGGGACAAGTCATAAAAGGCCTTGGAAGAGATTTTCCATCCTCTAGAGTATTTGGGAAAAAAACACTGGGATAAAAGCTGTACTTTGGAAAATAAGAGAGAGTGGGTAGTTGGAGAATAGAATACAGGATTATGCCAAGAGAGAGAAACAGCTTTGGCAGAAAGTCTGTAAGCGAGTTGGAGGTCTTCACGGTGTATGTGTGTCACTGTAGGGTGAACTGGAGTGTGGTAAGGGAAGCTTAGGTATGTTGTAGCCAGACTGCAGGAAAACCTACATGGGGTCTTATTCCAAAGGTAAATAAAGCCCCATAAAAGTTTGTAGAGGCCCAGCAAGACGAAACATGTCTCTCTCTGATCGAAGGGAAATTAGTCAAGATGTTTCTGTAGGATCTGGCCTCAGAACCTGGGAGAATAGCAGACTCTGTGGTAAAGGCAGTGGGACTATTCGACAACTTCAGAGCTGCCTCACAGCACATAGGTCTGAAACGCTGGGGGTTCTGATGTGAATTTGTAGATCTCTTTCAGAGGAAAGGGGAGAGAGAGTCAGTAGCCTCTGCTGGACAGTTTCTGGTTGGTCTTCCTGTGTCTTCCAGCCCCAGCACATGCACACTGAGCAGCAGCCCTTTAAACAAGTTCAATTCCTGAGGTTTTCTCAGGAAACTAAAGTCTGAAAGGAACTGCCAGTTAGTCTGCTACTATTACTGTTACTGTTTATAAAGAGAGGAGACCATATAAATTATATTGCTATGTTGATCACTCCTGAGGCATATGGTCTTAAGGGATCATGAACTTAAATAAAAAGGGTAGTGATTTCATACTTCAAGTATTAAGGAGTTAACATATGTGGAATTTAAGCAACAAAACAGGAGCTTAGGGGAAGGGAGGGAAAAATAAAACACGATGAAATGAGAGAGGGAGACAAACTGTAAGAGACTCTTAACTATAGGAAACAAACAGGGTTGCTTGAAGGGAGGGGGGTGGGGAAATGGGATAACTGGGTGCTGGACAATAAGGAGGGCAGGTGATGTAATGAGCATTGGATATTATATAAGACCGACGAATCATTGACCTCTACCTCTGAAACTAATAATACACTCTATGTTAATTAATTGAATTTAAGTAAAAAAATAAATAAAAGATTCAACATAAAAAAATAAAAATAGGGGCGCCTGGGTGGCTCAGTGGGTTAAAGCCTCTGCCTTCGGCTCAGGTCATGATCTCAGCGTCCTGGGATCGAGCCCTGCATCAGGCTCTCTGCTCAGCAGGGAGCCTGCTTCCCCCTCTCTCTGCCTGCCTCTCTGCCTACTTGTGATCTCTCTGTCAAATAAATAAATAAAATCTTTAAAAAAAAATAAAAAAATTATTTTGAGCAGGGATTTTCCAAGTAGGTAGTTCTCTTAACTTTATTTTATTGTATGAATTGTTTTTACCATTTATTTATTTTTACCATTTATTTTTGGAGGGCTATGTCATAAACACTAGAATGCTGACTACAAACAAAATTACCCAGTATATCCATATGTGTGTTCAGGGAGCTATGGCAAAAGTGGTAGTTGGAAGAGAGACAAGACTGTTTCATTTGCTAGCATCCCTGGGACTGGTGTGTTTTAACGTATCACAATTAAATTAAAGCTGTACAGGAATTTTTTTTTGTATAGAATTAGAAAAATTAGTAGACATCTGTGTTATCAGCAGTAAATAGATTCAGCTACAGATTCAGAGGAGTGTCAGACTCATCAGGGCATTATGAGACATGGCAGGAACACTTTGGGGACTTTCATAATTTGAGCTTGAGATACTGTTTTACAAATAAATCTACATTCTGTGAAGGTATAGCAAACATCTTAACTTTTAATATGTATCGGACAGATTTTATTCTCAAAGGAAAACTAGAGAGAAAAATATTTCCTATTTCTGGAACCCCTTATGGTCTAAAACCATACCACCGAGAAAATAGTTAACTCGTAATTATATTTTTCCCTCCCCTGTGTCTAAATGGTAAGGGTTTCTGTAGTTGTGTAATTTAATTTATTGATACGTAAACTAGTAACTTGGTCCCTTCAGATTTTACAGCAAAGGTTCCTTCCTCCTTGCAGATTACATGCAGTTCTCATGCATGGAGGCAGGGAGCAAGTCTGGCTCTAGATGTGCCAGAGAATCTTACTGTTGGAAGGGATGTTAGAGGTCATGTTGTCTAACCCTCCTGTCCTTCCTGTCTTCCTTCTCTTATGCTATCAGTGTGAGTCTCCCTCAGAGGCTCCTGGAAGATCCGTTGGTGAGCATGGGTGTGTTTGGTTTTTCAGGAGTCATTGGTGATCAGGGCTATGGCTGAGGCTCTCACCCAGTGGGGGCAGCTGAACCTTCCTCGGGGAGATGTGCCTGAGAAGCATAGGAATCTGGTCTGGCTGGGTAAGGATGGCCTCCTCCCACCTATGAACTTACTCAGTGCTGTACCTTTGCTTTCTCAGTTCCTAGGAGCTCTGAGAATCAAAGATTCTTAATCACTGTGTAAGGCCTGAGATAGGCAATGTCTCCTTTCGTTTTTGGTTATGTGTGTAACTCTCCCAGAGTTAAAGATGGACATCTTTTGATTGTATTTTCCTAGGTGGTAGCATCCTGCTTCTCTACTCCCTGACCGAGGATGTTGAGACAAAGTTCTAGTGAAGATAGCTCTTAAGAAATGGGTGCTGGGACGTCTGGGTGGCTCAGTCAGTTAAGCGTCTGCTTTCGGCTTGGGTCCTGATCCCAGAGTGCTGGGATCGAGTCCCGTGTTGGGCTCCTTGCTCAGTGGGGAGCCTGCTTCTCCCTCTGCCTACTGCTCCCTGACTTATTCTCTCTCTGATGAATAAATAAATAAAATCTTAACAAAAAAATGGGTACTTATTGTTTTAATAGAGAGAGGTAAAAACAAGTGACTTAGTTGTTTTGCTTGAAGAGACCCCATATCCATCTTCTACCTTCTCCTGAGCACTTTTTTTTTTTTAAGATTTTATTTATTTATTTGACATAGAGAGAGATCACAAGTAGAGAGGCAGGCAGAGAGAGAGGGGGAAGCAGGCTCCCTGCTGAGCAGAGAGCCCAATGCAGGGCTCAATCCCACGACCCTGAGATCATGACCTGAGCCAAAGGCAGAGGCTTTAACCCACTGAGCCACCCAGGCACCCCTCTTCTGAGCACTGTTGAGGGAGGAATCTAGAACTGACCTCTCTCTTTCTTTCTCTCTCTCTCTCTCTGTTTTTTAAACATTTTATTTATTTGACAGAGAGACAAAGCCAGACAGCAGAATAGCAGAGGGAGAGGGAGAAACAGGCTCCCCTCTGAACAGAGAGCCCAATGCGGGGCTCGCTCCCAGGACTCTGAGATCATGACCTGAGCCACCCAGGCACCCCTCCTTCTTTCTTTTATACTATCTTCCTAACAACCAAGGAAATCACACTGAATAAACTCTTTACCAAACGAATTTTTCTTTTCCCATGAACAGGGCTTCCAATTTCCAAGCCTGATGTCGTCTCTCAGTTGGAGTGTGGGGAGGAGCTAGAGAGAGAAGTATCAAAAGCATCAGGTGAGTGATAACATAAAACCCAGATGGTCAGTGGGATCGAATGGGTGAAAGTAGCTTAGAAGTGCTTGTGGGGGAGCCTTTCCAGATTTCACCAGACCCGTGGAAACGTCAAAGTGAAGTCCCTTTCTCCTGTGCTGCACTCCAGCTCTGTGGATGATCGTCTTTTATAAATGCATACTTTTTACTTTTTTTTTTTTTTTTAGAAAATAAATACTTTCCACCCTTTCAAGCCAATTCTTTTTCCCAAATAAGGTAAAATGAAGTCAACATTTTAATATTTGTTAATAATATGCTTGGGTGTTAGGCTCTAAACCAGGCTTTTTCATATATGTTATTTTATCTCCGCAGGATAGGGTGACTTTTTGTCTCAGATCAATGACTAAAAATCGATCTCTGAGTTTCCCCTTGCCTTCCTCTTTATCTAAGTAGAGGTAGCATAGAATAGTGCTTGAGTGCAGACTTTGGAACCAGTCTAAATGTGTTCAAAGCCTATCTCAACTTACTAGCTCTGTGACCTTTAACAAGTGAATTATTCTCTCTGTGACTCAAAGTCCCCAACCGTAAAATAAGGATAATGATAGCACTTAATTCATAGGGTTGCTGTGAAGATCGAATGAAATAATCCAAGAGAAATGCTTATGATAGTACCTGGCCAAATGCTAAGCAAGTAATAACTATTGATTAAGTCCCGGTAACTTATTTTGAAAGATATCATGAATTTGACCTGATCATTTCTATCAAACTGGATGCTGTCATGGACTACGTGCTAATTATACTTTCCTTAGTCTTATCCTTATCTACCTGAGGCAGCATCCCACTGCTGGATTCCCCACTCTGCCAGTTCCGTATTCCTCTACTTGCTTTCAAGGCTTTTGTTGCTTACCTGCCCAACCATTTCACCTTCTTCATCCTTCAACTTGAACCCTTAACACCAGACAGGTGGTCTCTTACTTTCCTCCATTTCCTGTGTGCTCTGTGGACATTTGGGGATTTAATTCCTCCATTCCCTGTAGCTGAAAGTCCTGAAAGTCCGTTTGCCTTTAACCTGTTTCTACCCATTTGCCCTTTGAAATCCCAGGTACTTCCCTGATTATGGTATGTAGTTGAGAACATTGTATTGTATTGATTTAGTTCGTGTAGAGCCATGGTTGGAATGGATATTAAAGAGCATTTAAGCCTGGAAATATTTAAACATTTTTAGCTTTTCTCCCAAAACCCTTACTAGGAAACCTAGGATTTGGGGCAGATGTCCTGACAGGTTGGGAACCAATCTGAGTATATAAGGATTTGACCTTCTTCTCCCTACATGCTGCTCTTTTTTTTTAAACTTCGATCTGTTTAACTCTTTAACGTTTGTTAGGTGTGGGGCAGTCAGAGGTGATCAGTTGCTTTTTTTTTTAAGATTTATTATTTTATCTTTTAAAGATTGATTGATTGATTTGAGAGAGAGCACAAGTGGGAGGGGCAGAGGGAGAGGGAGGGAGATTCCCAGGCGGACTCCATGCTGAGTGCAGAGCCAGACACGGGGCTCAATCTCACGACCCTGAGACTGTAACCTGAGCTGAGATCAGGAAGAGTTGGACGCTTAACTGACTGAGCCACCCAGGAACTCCATCTGCTTCTTAATCACTAAGCTGTGTGATGATGTGAAGTTGCTGATCTGGACCACTTTGTTTCTTCGGTTTTTTAAAAATTTTTAAAAATATTTTATTTATTTGAGAGAGAGAGCATGTGTGTGCGAGTGCACATGAGAAGGGGGAGGGGCAGAGGGGGAGGGAGAATCAGACTCCCTGCTGAGCAAGGAACCTGATGCAGGACGCAATCCCAGGACCCTGGGATCATGATCTGAGTCGAAGGCAGATGCTCAGACTGAGCTGTCCAGGCGCCCTGATCTGGACCACTTTGAATGCTAGTTTAGAGAATCTGTGTCTCATCTTGAGACAATGGAACCCACAGAGTTTTGGGTTTTTTTTTAAGGTTTTGAAGGTTGGTCTGTTAGCAGTGATTGGGAAATCCTGGGATGGGGAAAGATTGGTAGCAAGGAGATCAACCAATAATGGTCATTCTCAAGGCATGAGGGGCAGGGGCTCCAGTGAGGGGGTGAGAGTGGGCAATCCCTGCAAGACTGTCTTTCCGTGTCTCCACCTCACCTGTTTTTAAATCTCATCTGCCCTTTCCCCACATGACCTCTGCCCAGTCTTATTCTCTGTTATTCTTTCTCATCTCCTACCTTCCTGGATAGAAGAGTATTGAGTGCCTGCTCACTCTTTCTCTTTTGTGCAATTGCGCCTCTTTGCCCACTCACCTTTCTCTTCTCAAGTTCTTTCAAAATCGCAAAGCTATTTTTGAGAGCTTTCAAGTTCCTCTGTTCCCTGTAAGCATTTTTCATTTGTTTTTCATTCTTTTCCTACCACAGCAGTTATTTTTCTTTCCTGTGTAGGAAATGATTCACGTGTATTTTTGTTTCTTTCAGACTGAGAGACAAGACCAGAAAGCAAGGAGCTTACTCCAGAGCAGAATATTTCTGAGGAAGAATCAGCCCCTGGTGTGTTACTAGAAGGATTTCCAAAGGAAAATTCCAGTGAACGTGAGGATTCTTCAGAGAGTCAGCAGGAAAACCATGAGAAACATTTAATACAGGAGGCTGTCACTCAGAAGAAATCTTCTGGGGAGAGACGTTACCAGTGTGATGAATTTGGGAGAAGTTTTAGTCAGAGGTCATCTCTTACTCAACAGCAAGGAGGGAGACTACATAACTGTGATTCATTTAAAAAGAACTTAAAATTCAGATCTAATGAGGCACGAGAAAATTTGTGCAGAGAAGAAACCTTGGAAGTGTAATGAGTGTGAGAAAGCCTTTAGTTACTACTCAGCTTTTGTCTTGCATCAGAGAATTCACACAGGAGAAAAGCCCTACGAATGTAACGAATGTGGTAAAGCTTTTAGCCAGAGCATACACCTTACTCTACACCAGAGAATTCATACTGGAGAGAAACCCTACGAATGTCACGAATGTGGGAAAGCCTTCAGTCACCGCTCTGCCCTTATTCGCCATCATATCATCCATACTGGAGAGAAGCCCTATGAATGCAATGAATGTGGGAAGGCCTTTAATCAGAGCTCATACCTCACTCAACATCAGCGAATTCATACTGGAGAAAAACCTTATGAGTGTAACGAATGTGGGAAGGCCTTTAGCCAGAGCACATTCCTTACCCAGCATCAGGTCATTCACACTGGAGAGAAACCCTATAAGTGTAATGAATGTGGGAAGGCCTTTAGTGATCGATCAGGCCTTATTCAGCACCAGAGAACTCATACTGGGGAGAGGCCTTATGAGTGTAATGAGTGCGGGAAAGCCTTTGGCTACTGTTCAGCCCTGACTCAACACCAGAGAACTCACACTGGGGAGAAGCCCTATAAATGCAATGATTGTGCCAAAGCCTTCAGCGACCGCTCAGCCCTTATTCGTCATCAGAGAACACACACCGGAGAGAAGCCTTATAAGTGTAAGGACTGTGGAAAAGCTTTCAGCCAGAGCTCATCTCTTACAAAGCATCAGAAAACTCACACTGGAGAAAAGCCCTATAAGTGTAAGGAATGTGGAAAAGCCTTCAGCCAGAGTTCATCCCTTTCTCAACATCAGAAAACTCATGCTGGAGGGAAAACCAAAGAATATGGAAAAGCCTTTAGTGAGCATTCAGCCTTTGGCCAGCAAAAGAGAATTCATACTGGATAACGACTATGTAAATATGGTACATTCAGAACATATTTAGCGAACAGTTACTAAATGTGAGGGCTACAAAGGAATTTCAGAGTGTGTCACGCAAAAGATATTAACTGAGAAGTCATTGCTGATACGGGACATAGCTTACTTACAATGTGAAGGAGGGGTTTTACATTTTTTCAGTGTAGCAGAGGACTTTGAATCTCCTTGGGGAAAGAGGAAGATTATTTCCAACACCCTAAGGTGTATGTAAACTTCCAAATCCTTGTGGGAGGAATAGGGTGTGCGATGATGCCAAGAAGATCTCTTGTCTAGGCTGGATAGTCTCTTAATGCTAAGGAGATGAAGCTTTAAAGAGATTAGGGGTTCTTTAGGGAAATTGCAGAGGCAGAAATAAGAGATTGAGAATTCACAATGAGTTGGTCCAGGGTTGGGAGTGGAGGTGGAAAGGAAGTGGTCCTTAGGCTTAAGTACAGGGTCACTTAGGAGATAGATGAGAAGGATCGAGAAGAAGAACCAGGGGAATGAACTCAAGAAATGTCAACTGAGATAACTACTCAAATGAGTGCTCCCAACCGGGGAAAATATTAGACTCGTTAGTTGGCCAGGTGCAAAGTTTCCACCCTGACGCCAAGGAACGTTGGCGTGGCAGTCGGCTTCTGTACTTTTTGTCTTGGAGGCCTTGCTTCTTGATTCACAGCCTGCTAAGAATCATATTCACTCCAGAGGTCAAGACTGACAGCCTAGAAAGAGAAGGTATAGAAGGGACCTTTGAAGTTTTCAGTCTATTTTAAGCTAAGTTACCTGAGAATGTGCTTATTTATAAAGATTTTACCTCAATAGTATGTAGTTTGTACTTTAGACTTGTTCACATCATAGTCAAATTAAGTTGTAGACCTCAGCTGACACTGCATATTGGATTGTGAAAGATTCAGAAAGACTTTGAAATACCTTTCACCATTTTATCCTTCGGTAGAGGCACATGACAGCTGTGTATATATATTTTTTTTCATTGAAACTTTGAAGGTTATTACACATATTTTGAGTACTGTGTTTTTAGTTTTCACAAGTTTGATGATGTGTCTTGATGTGGATTTCTTTGAGTTTATCCTGTTTTCTGAACTTCAATCTGTAGGTTTCTGTGTTTCACCACACTTGGGGCATTTTTAGCCATCATTTCTTTGAACACGTTTTCCAGCCCTCCTTCTCTCCTTGCAGGACCCTGATGACACACATGTTAGATCTTTGTAGTCCCACAGGTTCCTGAGGTTCTATTCTTCCGGTTATTTTCCCCCCAGAGTATATTTTTATCTCAATCTGCTCAGGCTCCCATAACAAAATAATGTAGACTGGGGGCTCAAACAACAGAAATGAATTTCTCACAGTTTTGGAGGCTGGGAAGTTCAAGATCAAGGTGTCAAGCCCTCCTGGTGAGGGCTCTCTTCCTGGATTGCAGAGGGCCGCCTTCTTGCTGTGTCCGCACGAGGCATTTTTTTGGTGCTTGCATGGAAAAGAGAGCTCTCTCTTCTATTTCCTATAAAGCTGCCAGTCCTATCTGGTTAGGACCCCAGCCTTATGACCTCATTTACCCTTAATTACCTCTGAGAAGCCCTGTGTCCAAATACAATCACATCGAGAGTTAACACTGCAGCATATGAGTTTGGGGGGCACACAGTTCAGTCCATAGCATTCTGCCCCTAGCTCCCCCAAATTCATGTTCATGCAAAATACATTTGCTCCATCCCAACAACCCCTCAAATCTTAACTCAGTCCAGCATCAAGTCTGAAGTCTTACCTAAATATCACATAAATCAGATATGGATGAGGCTTAAGGTATAATTTATCCTGAGGGAAAATTCTTGTTCAGCTGCGAAACTGTGAAACCAGATAAGTTATGTGCTTCCAAAATATGATTGTGGGACAGGTATGTGATAGATACTGTCATTCCAAAAGGGAGAACTAGGAAAGAAGGAAGGAGTGGGAGGTCCCCAGCAAGTCCAAAACCCAGCAAGACAAACTCCATAAAATTTGAAAAAACTTGAAAAAATTCAAGTCTTGAGAATAATGCTATTTGGCTTGATGCCCCACCTTACAGATCCACTGAGGCAGTGATCTCACCTTCTGGACCCACTGGTACAGCAATCTCAGCACCTAGGCTCTGCTGGATAGCCCTGCCTCCAAAACTTTGGCTGGAGGTCAACTGGCCTATTGAAACTGAGGTGACGTCCCCACCCTTTGAAACAGGAGGCAGCCATGATCCTGAAACTGACTTGAGTCCTTCTTTTTTTTGAAACATAGAGCATGTTTGTGGCTGAGTAGCTTTATTGTTCAGTCCTGTAGGATCTAAGAAGTCAGAGTCTTCCTCCATTTGTCTGGTTTTTCTGTCCCTTGAGTCCCAGCTGGCGTGTTTCTGCTGGTACCATCCCGGGCTTCTGCGGAGATGGCTGAACTTAGTGACACCCATGAGTCACACCCCTGCTCTCTTTTTCAAATGGTTGTTCAGCCACACCCTTAGCGTTCTCTGCAGAACAAACTTTCTCATATTTTGCAATATGGGTGGACAGAATCTTCCAATTCTCTAAGTTCTAGGGTTTTTTGTTTTTGTTTTTGTTTTTGCTTAATAAGTCCTTCAATTTATCTCCCACCCCTCACATTTTGTTATAAGCAGTAAGGAGGGCCCAAGCTGCACCTTCAGCACTTTGCTTGGAAATCTGTGTGGAATGTCCACAGTTTCTTTGCTCACAAGTTCTACCTTCCACAAAACCGTCCAGCCAAGTTCTTTACCACTTTACAAGGATTGCCTTCCAGTTTCCAATAGCGTGTTCCTCATTTCTGTCTGAGATTTCATCAGAATGGCCTTTAACAACCATATTTAGAGCGTGCACCTCAAAACTCTGCCAGCCCCTACCCATAACCCAGTTCCAAAGGTGCTTCCACATCTTTAGGCATTTGTTAGAGCAGCACCCCTCTTCTAAGTGCCAAAATCTGTTCATCTGCTTGGGGGTGCCATAACAAAATACCATAGACTAGGGGGATCCATACAACAGAAATTCATTTCTCACCGTTCTAGAGGCTGGGAAGGCCAAGATCAAGGTGCCCGCTGATTTGCTTTCTGGTAAGAGGGTTCTCTTCCTAGACGGCCACCTCTTTGCCATGTCCTCACAGCCTCACAGAAGAGAGAATTCTCTCTTCTTACAAGGCTACCAAGCCTATCAGCTTAAGACCCCATACTTAGGACTTCATTTAACCTTAATTACCTTCTACAAACCCTGTCTCTAAATATAGTCACATTGGTTAGGGCTTCAACATGAATTGGTCGGGGGATGCTTGACGCACAATTCCATCCGCAGTAATTTTCTTTCTGTTGTTCAGGTTGAGTATTTTATATTGTTCTATCTCCAACTTCACCGATTCTTTCCTCTGCCCCTTCCATTCTGATGTTGACTCCATCATTGGGTTTTACTTCATTGCTATTTTTCAGTTCCATTTGATTGTATTCTATTTCTTTACTGAAACTATTTTCTAAAATCGTGTCAAGCGTGTTTGTCACTGCTCATCGAGGCATTTTATGATGGCTGTTTTAAAATCTTTTATCAGGTAATTCTGACATCTGTGTCGTTTCAGTGTTGGCATCTGTGGGTTGTCTTATTTGAGTTGAGATTTTCCTTCTGTGTGCGTGGGTGATTTTCAGTTGAAATCTGGGCATTTTGAGTATTATATTATGAGACTGTGTCCTATTTAAAGCTTCTATTTGGGCAGGCCTCTTTGGAGAAAGGGTTGAGGGGATACTGCTTATTATTGTAAGTTGGTGTTGGAAGTGTAGGTTCATCATGGCCTCTACTGACACCAGGATAGGGGCCTCACTACTGCCGGGTAGGGGTGGGAGTTACAACTCCCTACCAGGCCTCTACTGACCCCACACCAGCAAGGAAGGGGAGACACATCTTGTCTCTGGGTAGGATCGGAAGCCTACTCCCCACAAGGTCTCCAATGGACACTGCCAGGGTGGGAGGAGGAAAGAGTTGGTTTGGAAAATTCTGTCCTGGTTTGCCCTTCTCTGATACCACTATGATGTGGGGGCGGAGCATTGAGGAGCCTTGTTACGGACTGGGGAAGGTAGAAGTGTAGGCTCCCCATTTGGTCTTGGGTCTTTGGCTGGAGTAGGATGGGTATTGTCTACAAGGTTTCTGTCTTACTAGTCCACTTCTTTCCTCATCCTTTGTCCAGAAAGAACAGACTTTTCTTGGGCCCTGTTTTTGGTCTGTGCCCATTGGCATTTCTCGGTTGCCAGCTTCTTCAGAATCCAGTCTGGGATAGATGAGGGAAAAGGAAAACCCAAGGAACTCAGTCTGTGTTGTTCTTTAGGTCCTGAGGTCCCCAGCCAGTCTGTCTTCTCCCCACCTGTCAGAATCTTATGTTGTTTCATACAGAATGTCCATGGTTTTTAGCTATACTTTGAGAAATAGGGAAAAGCACTACTACATATTTCCCATGACATTCCTTCATTTGACACCAAAATAGCAGATCAAGGTGTCAAAGTTTTGTGGCATACATACATAGGTATATGCAACTAGTTAGGATTAAGTACCAAGAGGAGTGCTCGCTTGTTCCTCCAAAATAAGTTGCCAAGTTGGTAGGTAGAAACTACCAGGCTGCAAGCCTCATCTAGCTTTCAAGGAACTATAGTGTTTAAGTTGAGGAAACGCCAGCATTTAATTGCAGATTACAAATTTCAGAAGGAAAGATAGGTATGATTAAGAATAGAAACATATAAACTATTGTGTTAATTTTTTTTATTTATAGCTTTGTTCCAAGAGCAGGTAAAAACCACTGGAGAATTGAATTCAGAATTTTGGTGGTTTTTTTTTCTATTATGTATTACCTGTATGTAGGTATCTGTTCATTTAAATTTGATATATAACACAGGATATCATAGAGAACCAACGAATAAAAAATGAAAATAACTGGGATTTGGGACAAGTAACTTCATCCTTTTAGATCTGTTTCCTCATTTATATATTTTTAAAAAATGTAATACCTCCTTCAGAGTGGCTAGATTATGTAGTTAATGGATGGAAAGTGATTTACAAGCTATCAAGTGCTATATAACTCTTAGGTATTGTTGATAGAGTCATTTATGACCTGTTCATCATGTATGCTTTATGATGGTGTAGTCCAATAAAAATGATGAATATAATGGAATATGCCTTTTTATATTTTTTTAAAAATAAGTTTTCTTGGACAGAAACAAAATGTGCATCTTTTGAGATCATGGTAAATTATAATGATAGATTTTAATGATAGATTTTCTAATGTCAAAGAATACTTGCATTCTCGGGATTATCCAACTTACTGATTTTTCCCACTTCTGGAAGAGTTTTTTGGGGTTCTCCAGAAACACACAACCAATAAGATTATATATATATACATATATATTTATATTTATATATCACTATTTATTTATTTATTTATTTTTATCACTATTTATTTAAATATATGTTTGTATTTATATATATCCAATAGAATACATAAATACATAATATATTTATATATTTATGAATAATTTGTATATATAAATAATTTATTTATAAATAAATATATATATTTTATATATTCTATTGGATGAATAGTGATATTTATTATAAGGAATTAATATTTATTATATTTATTATTTATTTATTAATTATATTTATTTAATATTTATGCATTTAATATTTATATCATGTATTTATGGAAACTGTTGTGCCGTGACCTGTTGTCTACAAGCTGGGGACCCAGGAAAGCTGGTTGTGTCATTCCAGCCCAAGTCCAAGGCCGAGAACGAAGAGCACTGAGGGCAGAAGCCCAGTGTCTCAGATCAGCAGTCAGGCAGGGAGAGCTGACTCAACCCCCTGCCTTTTTGTCCTATTTAGGCCCATAACGTATTAGACATGCCCACCCACACCGAGGAGCCACTCTGATTTCCTCAGTCCCTCGATTCAAATGCTAATCTTCTGGGAACACATTCATGGCCACACCCAGAAATAATGTTTAGCCAGATATTTGGGCATCCCTGGCCCCACGAAACTGACAAATAAAATTAACCATTACACTAATGTATTTTTACCAGTTAGTCTTGTTCTTCTATTTGCCTTTCCCCTCTTCTTTTTCTGTTTTCTTTCAGATTGGTTAATAAATTTTTTTTTTAATATTTTATTTATTTGCTTGACAGAGAGAGACACAGCGAGAGAGGGAACACAAGCAGGAGGAGTGGGAGAGGGAGAAGCAGGCTTCCCGCTGATCAGGGAGCGCCATGCGGGGCTCGATCCCAGGACCCTGGGATCACGACCCGAGCCAAAGGCAGACGCTCAACGACTGAGCCACGCAGGTACCCATGATTAATAAGTTTTATTTTTTACTTTACAGGTTTGAGATGTATATACTCTGTTTCTATTCTTTTTAATGGTTATTGTTAACATTTTTAACAAGGAAAATTGTATTAAAGGATATTTAACTGAAACTCTAAAATTAATATCATTATTGTTCCTACAAAGACATTAAGTTAATTAGTTATTGCTGCATAGCAAACCAGGCTAAAAATTTGGTGGTTTTTTTTTAAAGATTTTATTTGAGAGAGAGAGAGCGAGCACAAGTGAGGGGGAGGGGCAGAGGGAGAAGCAGACGCCCCGCTAAGTGCAGGGCTCCATGTGGGGCTCAGGACCCCAGGCCTTCGACATCATGACCTGAGCCCAAGTCAGACTTACCCGACTGAGGCACCCCTAAAATTGAGTGGTTTAAAACAACAGCTGTGTATGATTCCTCATGACTCTGCAGGTCAGCTGGATGGTGCTGCTGATCTGATCTCAGCTGGGATGGGTCCCGTGTCTCTAGTCAGGGGGTGGGTTGGCTGTGGCTGGCTGCCAGAGGACGGCCTCCGATGGAATGGCTCTGCTCTCCTCCCTACTATCCCAGTGGGCTAGCTCAGACATGCTCCCCTGGTGGCAGAGGCCCGAAAGAATAGAAAGAAGCATGCAAGGCCATGTGAAGCCTCAGCTCAAATCTAGCACACCCAAACTTTCATCACATTCCATTGGCCAAAGCAAGTCACAAGCCCAGCCTTGATTCAAGAGGCGGGGAAAGAGACTCTACCTCTGTATTAAAGGAGCTGTCGGACCACATCCCAAGGGTGCGGACCCAGGGAGGGGACAAGAACTGGGTCAGTGTTTGCACCAGATAGACCATGCTCCCCCTCCCACCATCTTAAGTATTATAAGTGCTAACATTGTCACTGTTTTAGAATCACCCACACCACTCTATTCCTTCTCGCATTGCAGAAGAACTTCCTTCTGGAGACATATCCTTTCTTTCTGAATGAGATCTTTAAGAGGTTACTCTGGTGAGGATCTGCTGATAGTAAAATGTCAGTTTTTGTTGACTGACGTCTTTATTTTTGATGTGTATTTTCACCAGGTGAAGAATTCTAGGCTGGCTGTTATTTTTCTCTCTGAACTTTAAAGATATTGTTCTACTTTAATCTGGCTTGGTTTCTCGTGGTTTCATAATCATGAGTTATGAGCTTAAATGTTATTGACCTTACTCTGCGGGAATACTGTGTTTCTCCAGAGAAAAATCGAATAAACCCATTTTGTCGGCTGAGATTTCCTGGACCATGCAGGAAATGTTACCTCAAATGCCAAACCCTCCTGGGATTGGTCTGTGATTGATTTACTAGAGGAAGATCACCCCTAACCCCAACTTCCATCACCAAGTTCGGGGAGTGCCTATGTAAGTGTCCCTGTGAACTCCCCTTGGTGGTTGGATTTATTTTCTGTCTCCTTTCCACCAAGGGTCTCAATCATATATGGTATCCTAGATCTAACTCACCACCCTGCTCTGGGCCAAGTCCTTGTCTCCTGGCCTCCAGTGGCTCTCGAATCCCCAAGTTCCAGGTTGTTAAGTTTGGTCTGCAAGGCAGAAAATTTCTGGTTTCTTTTGTCCTTAGAAATGGCAGTATTTTAGGGGCGCCTGGGTGGCTCGGTCAAGCATCTGACTCCTGGTTTCAGCTCAGGTCCTGATCTCAGAGTGGTGAGATCCGGCGCCGCACTCAGCCCAGAGCTGGCCTGAGGATTCTCTCCCTCTCCTTCTGCACCTGTCACTCTCTCTCTCAAATAAACAAATAAATAAATGTAAAAAAAAAAAAAGAAAGAAATAAAGAAAGAAGAAAGAAAGAAAGAAAGAAAGAACGAAAGAAAGAAAGAAAAAGAAAGAAAGAAAGAAAGAAAGAAAGAAAGAAAGAAAGAAAGAAAGAAAGAAAGAAATGGCAGTATTTTATTAACCTAATGAATTTTACAATGAAACAACAGTAGGAAGGAAGCAGAAGATCCTCCCTCCTTTCCTCCCTTCCTTCTCCTTTTTCTTTTCCTTCTACCACATTTGCTTTGTCTATATATGTTTTCCTCTGCTGAACTATCTGAAACTAAATTGCCTACACTGTGGCATTTCATCCTGAGTCATATGTTTTGTAAGAATTATGTATCAGTTTGTATTTTGTATGAGCAAGTACATTCTCCAACATAAGCACAAGGTCATCATTCAACTCAAGAAATGTAATGTTTATTCAATAATGTTATCTAACAGAGAGCCAGTTTTAACTTATCCACACTTATCCCAAAATGTCATTTACAGCCCCACTGCCCAGTTTCCAATCAATGATGCCACATTACAATGTTTGTCCTGCCTCTTTAGTCTTCTTCAGTCTAGAATGGTCTTTCGACCTCTCTAGTCTTTCGTACCATTAACATTTCGAGAAATCCAGGCCAGTTGCTTTGTCAAATGTCCCACAGTCCATATTTTTGGATTACCTTCTCGTGATTAGATTCAGATTAAGCATTTTTGGCGAGAAATCTACGTAGATGTTGTGGAATCCTCAAGTCACATTGAGAGACTCAAGATGCCAGTTTCCTGTTATTCCTAATGCTAAATTTGATTACTCTGTTTACGTGTGGTCCAAATTCCTTCATCGTAATTAGTAATCTCTCCTTTGGGACTTAATAAGTAATCTATGAATACTTTGTTTCCCAGCAACAACCTTCCCCCAGTGTTTTTGGACTCATTGACGATCCCTGCCTGAATCAATGATTAGTGCTTAGAGAATCACATTTTTCTAACTCTGTCATTCCTTCTACATCGAGTAGCTGGCATCCTTACAAAAAGAACAGCTTTCCATCACCACCTCCCACGCTGTTTTTGTAATATCGCTGTGGGTTCATTGATTTCTTTTTCAAATTTTATTTTAATTGAGGTTAAACATTCCTAACGTGTGTAAAGCTTCAGTATACAGCTTGATGAACTTTTATGTAAGCATAGACCCACATAACCACCAACAAATTTTAGGTCAAGATATAAGCCATTTCCATTATTCCTGAAGGCTCCCCCTTGCCTCTTTCTAGTCAATCTGCCCCTCCCCCACTCATCTTCCCAGCCTCTCACCTTCCTGTCCCCCAAGGTAATTACCGTTGTGGTTTCTACTATCCTGGACTAGTTTTACCTATTTTTGATCACCATTTAAAAAATCATATAGTATTAGGCCACCTGGGTGGTTCAGTTGGTTAAGTGTCTGACTCTTGGTTTTTGGCTCAGGTCTGATCTCAGGGTCATGAGATCAAGCCCCATGTCGGGCTTCCTGCTCAGCATGGAGTCTGCTTGAGTGTTTCTCTCCCTCTTCCTCTGCCCTTCTCCGCCTTCGCGTGTTCTCGCTCTTGGTCTCTCTCACTGAAATAAATAATTTTTTAAAAAATCATATAGTATTTATTTTTCTTGTATCTGGCTTCCTCACTCCACATTTTGTGTAATTCAACCGTCTTGCATGTGTATCAGTAATTTGTTCTTTTTCACTGATAGTGTGGTATTCCATTGTATGAATATGTGGCCATTTGTTTATCCATCCTACTGTTGATGGATATTTGAGTTGTTTCCAGTTTGGGGCTATTTTGAGTGTAACTGTTATGCACATTCCTGGTAGACATATGTTTTTCTCTTGGATATATATATTTAGGAGCAGAATTCTGGGTCATGGAACCCGGAAATGTTTAATTTTAGAAGATAATGTCAAATGGTTTCCAAAGGACTTTAGCAATTTACAATACTCCTATCAGCAAGGTATGAGAGTTCCAGTTTTTCAACACTTTGTAACTTCAGTCTTTTAAATTTTAACCTCCTGGTTAGTAATCTCTCATGGTAGTTTTAATTTTCATTTTTCAGATAACTAATGATATTGATCACTCTTTTGAAGGCTAATCAGACATTTGGATATCTACTTTTTAAAAAGCAACTAGTCAGGTCTTTTGTCCATTTAAAAGAATTTTTTGATTCATTTGTGGGAGTTCTTGATATGTTCTTGACACAAGTCCTTTGTTAGATATCTATACTGAGAGTTTGAGCTCCCATTATTTTGTTACGATGAAATGGAGAAAGTGGGAGCCCTTCATGCTGGCCCCTCTATCCTTTCCTTTGAGTATACACCCCATCTTTTTTTTTTTTTTTTTTGGAGAAAGAGAGAGCACTTGTACACACGGGACAAGAGGGAGGGGCAGAAGAACAGGGAGATAGAGAATCCTAAGCAGGCTGGGCACTGAGCCAGACCAGGGGCTCCATCACATGACCCCGAGGCTATGACATGAGCCGGAATCAAGAGTTGGACGCTTAATGGACTGAGTCACCCAGGTGCTCACCTGGCTCACCTAATGCTGACATAATAGTTTATATGAAGGCTTCTTCTCCTTGTTTTGCTGCTCATGTAGAATTGGACTCCTCCACACTTAAGAAATAAAAGGAATACTGCAGGCAGGAAGGCAAAAATTCTACCACCATACTGGAAAATGATTTGGCAGTTTCTTACAAAGATAAACATATACCTACCCATTGACCCAGAAGGCTGACTCCTGCGTATTTGCCCAAGAGGTGAAAATATTTGTTCACGAAAAAAGGCACTCAGAATGTTCCTAGTACATAGTACGACTCTTGGACACAGCCCAGATGTCCCTCAGCGGCTTTGTAAAAAGACAAATCATGGCATATTCATACAATGGACTCACTCCACAATAAACAGAAGGAGCTCCTGATACACGGATGAATTTCAAAAACATCACGTGGAGTGAAAAAGTCAGAACACTACAGTACAGACTATATGGTTCTATTTACATGGAACTCTAGAAAAGATAAATCTGATCTCTAGAGGCAGAAATTAGAAGAGTCACTGCCTGGGGAGGGGCACAGGGATATGTTCTAAGGTGATGAAAATGCTCCTTATCTCAACTGGGGGTACGGATTACACAAGTGTGTATCTATCAAAACGGAACGATTAAGAGACATGCATGCGATGCATATAAAATTGTCTCAAATGTGTGATTCATGTCTCTGGGTTTAAAAAGTAAAAAGAATGGAAGAAAATACTAACTGCCTGGCAAAGACTTAGAATTAGCTGAACAGATGGCATTAATTAAACTTCAAAGAACACTCGGTGAAAGGGGGAACAGGAGATCTGGGCGGAATTGCTGGAGCTGTCCAGGAGCTCCCCCTTCCGCTCACTGCTTTGAAAGATTTATTGCTCTTAAGAACTGCCCTGCAGTTCTCTTAGACTTCACCAGGTGGCAGTGTTGCACCAGCCGCCAAGTGCCTAGGAGGAGTCAGATCGCTAGATACCCCTGCTCTCCGGAGCTAGTAAAGAGAACGGATTTCCTTGTGTCATTATCATAATCCACTTTTAAGCAGATGATATTACTCATCTCGATTGCCTATTTAATTCACCAGCCTCAGCTGAAAACGACTTTTATCTTTTTCCAAAAATTAGTATCTAAGGCGCAAATGTGTCCCCACCACAGGTATTCAAGAGAACGTACTTAAGGCCTGTTGAAAGCTGGGCTGAAGAAGAGCGCCCCAGATACTGAGATGTCATCTCCCAGACTGGCTGACCTGTGGCGTAGGCGCCCTGGAGGAGTCTGGAAAGTCTGCATGATTTCCCTCCAAAGCTTTCTCCTCCGCGGGGCCGTGCCACCATGATTCTCAATGTATGAATGAGCCCCGGGTTCCACAGGTAATTACTACCATTTGTTGAGCCTTTGCCATGTGGCAGGAACTATTCTAAGTGCTGACTATTCATCATATCATTTCTGCTGTGGGAAGTAGGGACTATTAACACACCGATTTCCAAGTGAAGATACAGATTGAAAGGTGTTCTTGGGACACCTAGGTGGCTCAGTTGGTTGGGCATCTGCCTTTGGCTCTGGTCATATCAGGGTCTTAGGATCGAGACCTACATCCGGCTCCTTGCTCAGCGGGGAGTCTGCTTCTCCCTCTCCCTCTGCCTGCTGCTTCCCCTGCTTGTGCGTGTGCTCTCTCTCTCTCTCTGTCTCTGTGTCAAATAAATAAAAAAAATCTTAAAAAAACAAAACAGATAAAAAGGTGTTCTGTGATGTCCCAGTGCTAGTGAAAATGGCCCTGGCCATGACCCTGGCGGGGGAAGCCACGGCTTCAGGTAAGGCCAAGTGGATTCAGACTCATCTGGTCTAGTGGCTGAGTAAAACCATCGGAGACAGGTTTTGGTATTTCACTTTTCATCTCTTCAAGACTCCGGAGTGACTTCACCAGCCCGGTGTTTGTGGGTCTCAGCACATCCCATGGGTTTGCTGACGTTTGATCCAGAACCTTCCGGCATGTCTGCTTCAAAAGAGAAGAAAGTGGCTGGTCTCTTCAGAAGCCTTGTCTACAGAGAAACAACAAGAAAAATGATTTTATTTTCTCGTCATTGCTTAGCACATCTTTGTACCCTGGTCCTTTCAAAAGGTCCCACTAATTTAGGCTTGCTCCTTTTTTAAGCAAACAGAGTTGGAGAAATAGTCTTCCATTCATCCGTGGTTCCAGCATGCTGGTGGATACATCATGGGCTCTCGGGGACGGCTTGTGGATTGAATGGTCTTTTGAATTCTTGGCAAAATTCACCTGAAATTATTTTTAGCTCTAATTTTAGTTTGCCTCATTAGGTGGGATGTCCTGTTCTCTGCTGGCCTAATTGTTCTGGAAAGATACACTTTGCCCAAAGACAACTTCAAGTCACATTCAGAGCCTTTCTGTTTCCGGAAGTGCTCCTTTGCCCGGGGTTTCTTATAAGGACTCCAAATTAGAAATCTTTGTTTCGGCTTTACGCACACACACATACACACAGGTTTTTAATATTTCCTTTCCTTCTCAATAAGCACGTTTCCTCAGCTCGGGACAGGCTGCTCTAGCTGACACCTGGACAGGATGGGGAGCCCACACACTGGCTTGTCTCCCAGTCTTTCAGGCCTGGAAAGCTGTGGCCACAGAAAATGGCCTGAGGCCTCAGGATGGGGGAGCAGATCATGATCTGTGGTGGGGAGACGGCTCTGACCCCGGCTGGTCAGATGGGAAGAAGGTGCCCTGGGGAAGGTGCCAAGGGAGTCTTTGGGACCCCCAAAAAGGAGGCTCTGAGTCGAGGTTCCCTCTGGCTGCACACGGAGGTGAGACTTGAGGCCACTTGCCTGGAAATGTGCCTTCCGGGTGGTTCTGTCCCAAGCAAGGCCTTCGCACACCAAATCTGTGGCGTGTCCTGTGGAGCCCGCCCTGAGCTCTTCCGGGGATGTAGTCTCACTTCTCAGAAACCCAAGTCTAGCGGAGAAGTGAACAGAAACAATAACACTCCCAGAGGAGAGGTGTGGCGGTAGAGACGGGTCCTCGGGCCTCCGACTCCCACGCCCAGCCTGAGGGCTCTCGGGGAGACCCTGCTGGGGGGCGCAGGTGGAGGCTTAGCCACGGAGAGCCACGGGAGGACACTGGGGTCCGGACACAGCACGTCCAGTGGGTGGAGAGATAGAAGCACGACAGACCGGCCTGTTGGGGCAGAGCGGCCTTCACCAGGGCTATGTCTGGGGATGGAGGGGTGTGACAGGTGTCGCCGGCGAGGACAGCTGGCTGTGGGAGGGTTGGCCAGCGCATGAAGACGCTGGAGGGTGCCTGATCCACGTGGTGGCTGTATTTAGTTAGGAGGGTTTAGGCTAGGTTTCAGGAACTGAGTAACTACAGATCTCGGGGCCTAATCCAACAAGGAGTTATTTTTCACTCGGGTCCATGGGCGGTGCTGGCCGGGGTTCGCGTGTATGTGGGGCTGGGCAGAGGGAGGGTGCTGGGTTTGGTGGCTCTGCCAATGCTCAGGGATCCAGGCTGCGGGAGGCGTCACCGTGCTGTAGGTAAGGTCCCCGTCACGTTGTGCAGCTTCAGCCGCCCCACGCCGGGAGCAGGGGAGCAGAGTCCTGGGACCTCACACCGGCTTTTGCTGTGCTTTAGTGGGGGGATCTGGGAGGGTAACTCACTTTCCTTCCGCTGTTCAGCAGGATTCGTCCCAGGGCCCCAACCCGCTGCAGGGGAGGCTGGGAAGGGTAGTCTTCCTCAGCCTGGGGAGGGGAGGCTGAAGTGGGGCCGGGTGAATGCCAAACACTGCCTTTGCCCTAGCCGGCAGCCCACGCTGGGGACAGACTTCATTAGGGGGCAGGAATAGCCGGGAGGTATTTTAAGTAGGGGAGTGTTGTGACTAGGTGGGCTCACCCGGGGGCCACCACATTCGCAGGGGACCGGCAGTCCACCGCCTTCGGCCGCTGTGGAGGTGCAGGGAGGCCCGGGGCTGCTCCCTAGCCGGGCACTGCTGCGGACTCTCACAGATTTCCTGCCAGACAGAGTTAGAAGAGGGGATTCCGTTTGTGCCGGACTAGAAGCAGAAACCACTCCCCTCTGCAAGTTTCCAGGGTGCTCCGGGCTGCCTGATGTCTAGCCAAGAAGAGCTACTTGAGCCTTCTGGTTCAGTTTGGAGAAATGTGGAGTCCTGGAGCCCGGACCCTGGATCCTGCTGCTCCTGGGGCTCCTCCTTCCTGCTGCCTTGCTCGCCTTCCTGCCCTCAGCGTGCTGCTTGCCGAGACTTGTGGGTCTCCCCACTGGGCAATGGGATTCACCCTCGTTGCCCCTCCATCAAAGCCGTGATGTTTTCAGTCTCTTGGGGTTCATCCTCTGACCCTCTGTTGATAATTTCTTCAGTCCTCTGTAATTTGGTCTCAGAATACTTCCGCTACTTTGGGGCTAGGAGGGTAAAACATACATGTATTGGGCAGCTAGAGGTAACGCATTTTCCTGTAGGTTAAAGGTAAAGAGCAGCCCCTCCTGAACTGCGCTCTGAGAAAAAAGGTATCTGTAGAAATGGGCTTGGGATAGCCAAGGGTAGTAGTGACAGCTGGATCCACCCGAGGTCCCACTTCCGTTCTCCCTAAGCCACAGAACACTGGCCTTATTCCAGGCAGCAGAGCGCCCAGACCAAAGAGCATGCTTCCCAGGCTCCCTGGAGCTCGGTGTGGCCTTATGATCAATCTCTGGCCAATGAAATGTACATTCAAGGTCTGGGAGTGACTTCTGGGAAGGCTGCTTAGAGGAAGGTGCCCCAGCCAGAAGGAATATCAACCCTTCCTGGGCATCCCCAGCCTGGAATGTGAATGTGATGGCTGGACCTCCAGCAGCCATCTGTTCCATGAAGCAATCACAAGGTTAGAAACAGAGAAGGACCCTATGTTATTGTTGCTTCATGGAACTACCAGGTTAGCCCCGAATGGCCAGCTTCCAGTTTCATTTCATGAGAGAACGCCCACAGTTAGGTTGGATTTTCTGACCTACTCAACTGAATCTAATCCTAACAGATACACCTGACATAGAAAAAGAATTAACTAGCAAATTAAAGACAGTGGGAAGCTCTACCATAAAGGCAGCTCTTATAGGCAAAATTTCCAAGATGTCCCCTGAAGATTCTTGTCCCTTGGCTGTTCAGTCAAACAGTATTCTAGGAGTTGCTGTGATGGGACTTTGCAGATGTAATTAAGGTTATTCACCAGCTGGCTTTCAGATGGATAGTCAATCCGGGAACCTCCAGGTGGGCCCGCTGTGAGCCCCTAATCACAGACTAGGGAGCAGAACAGGCAGCGAGAGAGCAGAGAGACAAGGCGGAAGAGACCAGAGGAAAGCAACACAGCGGGGCGTCAGAGGGATTCCAAGTGTGAGAAGCACCAGAGGCACGGTTGCTGGCTGAGGGGTGGAGGGGCCCATTGCAGGGAGCTGAGAGCCGAGAGCGGCCCCCAGCTGACAGCCAGCAAGGAAAGGAGACCCAAGTTTGAGGCACTGCTTGCTATCCGATAGGGTTGGAAGTCCACGTTCCCCCGTCATTTGCACTGAAAAGGCACAGCTGCTGACCTTCAGTCTTTTGACGGCACCGTTCCATTGTCAACCCTTTCAGACACCACCGCTCTGATGTGCTGTGCTCCCGGAGGCAGTCTTCCTGCCCCCTCCGCACTCGCACTCGGAAGGCACTGAGCTGCACTGGGATGCCGCTGGCGGCAGCACTCCCATACCCAGTATTTGCACATCACTGCGGCTCTCTCCTTGCTTCATTGGGACTTCCTCCTCCCCTTGCCGGTGCATTTCGAAGGCACAGCTGCCATGCCCTCTCCGTTTGGAGGCACGGCTCCACTCCCTCTGCATTTCAGTGGCACAGCTCTGCCGCCATTGTCTTCTTGATTTTGAAGTCCTTCCCTCACTGCTGCATTGGAAGAACTGGACCAAGGTGGGGACCTCGCTGCTCTGGTCACTGACGTCCTCTGTTTTCCTGCCAGCTCATTAGCCCGTCCCTCACTGCTCTGCTGTGGCCTCATTAGGGACCCAGGGAACCCCAGAGGCTGCCCAGACCCAGTCAGAGAGTTTTCGACATCTTCAAACGTTCTGGGGACAGGTGTGAGTCCCCCAATCCCGGTTACACACAACTAACTGAAGGCTTCCCAAAAGGTGCCCCTGGGACGTTTCTGGGACCCGGCTCTCTCCCTGTGACCCACTGCTTCCTGCCTCTTATACCCCGAGAACTGCTGAGGGACCCAGCTCTCTCCCTACACCTCCTTCTCATGCACAGCACCCCCCCTAACCTGTATTGGTCTGGTCCCCCAAAGCCTGGAACAGAGGCACCTGCCTGTGGTGAGTGGGAAAGGTGGGGGCGGAGATGGCCACAGGCAGGAAGGGAATCCTGACACCCTATTCCACACCCCCGCAGGAAACTTGAGGAGTGTGTGAGGTGGGGATGCCTCCGCCCTTCAGGATAAGGGCTGCTTTCCTGGAGGGGGGCTGGGTCTGCCCGTGGCAGTGGCTCTCGGTCCACCCGACCCATCGGAACCCGTGGGGAGCTCACGAAACCTGCCAATACCAGAAACACGCCCCTGGACAGTCACATGTCGTGGGAAGCAGCCCGGGCATCTGCAGGTGGTTCTGTGGGCAGCGGAATTAGGACTCCCCCAACTGCCAGTGGTGTGGAAGGCCCTCGTCTCTGCTCTTGTCCTGTTGTCCTTACTGGCTAAGCAGTAAATTTTGCCTCAAATGACAGTTCCCTTAATTCCCTTACAGTCCCCCGAAGACCTGTTCCCCAAACTGAAGGTTTAACAGGAAGAGAAGGTCTCCTGTGGGAATGAGTAGTTTTGCCATGGTCCTCGTTCCTCGAAGGTCAGGGTATGTCCTTCAGAAGCCCCTTGCACAGTTTTATGATGCTTCCCTGTGTCTTAGGGACCGAGGCCAGTGTGTGACTCACACCCCTAGGGGAGTCCCGCCCAGGGAGCACGTCTACATTTACTGTTTTGTGACACCTGTGTTTGAAATAGCAGTATTTGCGCGTTGGATAAATGCTCTACATGACACCTGTCATGAGATTCGACCTTCTGTAATGAGATGGGGGTGAGGGTAGCGTTCTTATGGCAGGTTACCCAGAGAGCAGAGACCTTCCCTTCCGAAGAAGCCCAGAAAAGCAAATGTCCGGTTCCTTCCTATGTCTGGTGTCCTGCCTCCTGCGGGAATGCCACTGGGGGACTACTGAGGGGCCCGCCGTGGGGTGCAGGAGTGCCTGTGACCTCCTGAATGCCAAGGTCTTCCTCTGTCTCCCCTGGCCTAGGGGGACCGTGACACATTCAGCCCCATCCTCATTCTAGGGAATGCACTAGCTACGTGAGAAAGGGGAACAGAGCCCCTCCGTTGGGAGCAGAGCCCCGAGAAGGCTGGTCTGGGCTCATCTCGTCCTTCGGGGACCATGACCCAGTCTTGGCGGCCAGGTCTGCAGAGGTTCAGGGAACGCGGGGAACAAGTGGTGGGGAGAGATAGGCAGGCCAGGTCCCTTGGCTGCTTTTAGTATGAAAGACCAGAAGCCAGTGGGGGCTTTTTCCTGCCCTTCCTGTCCCTCCTCCTGACCGTTGGGTGGTCCTATCCTGGACTCAGGCAGCTTCTTGGGGCTCGGGGCTCTGGCCCTGCCTTACCTGGTCACGGCTGTCGGGGGAGGGCATTCAAGTTCCACAGCAGGGCGGAGCAGCTTGGACGATGCCACTGGGCCTCTGCAGGGGGCCCTTTGACCTCTGGGCTGCCTAGCATTCCAAAGGCATCTTAGGTATCCTGTCTCATTACTGACTCATGCTAACTCGCGGTCAGCTGCTCCATGATGGTCTTTTTGTCTCCACAGACAGTTATGAATCTAGGAATCTGTGAATTGGCTGTAACATTTCTCTTGCTTCCATTTTATGCCGCAAGCTCGAAGCCACCATTCCAGTGGATCGAGATTCCTTCGAGACCTCATTCCATCATCGGGATCGTGCACCTTGCCTCCTGGTTTCGAGCCGTCGGCGTTGAGCAAGAGGGCCGGGTTGTGACCCAGAGCAGCCAACACACCACCTGAAACCCCTCCTGGAGACTTGACTTTGTGTATCGACCCTCCGTGACCCCACGCACGTCAGTCTCCCGGTTGTGGGTGGGTGGGCTTGTCTTTCCAGCCTAGCTCCCCTCTTCCAGGCCTGCAGTCGGGAGGAGCCTCTGATGCCAGGTTCTGTGTCCTTCCGGAGCTATCTCAAGGGGACAAGGGGTGGAGCCAGTTTTTCCGAGCTGTAATGTAACTCTCTCTACTGCAGGCTTTTGCCATCGAGCTCCTGGGCCTCTGGGCAGGACATGTCCATGAGGAGACTCGGGGCCCTGACAGAGCTCCTGAGAGTCGGGCTGATGGTGCTGTCGTGAGCGCCCAGGAGGAGGAAATGGACACACAGTGCCTCCAGAGAGGGAACCTCAATAACCTCCCCTCACAGTGAACGTGGTGACGGGAAGAGCTGGGGCCGCAGAAGATCACACAATAGGGCCAGCAGCTCATCTCCAACATGTGTCCATTTGCTTTCTAAGTCGGGCTCTAGAGGGGCATGGCCTGCCCCTCTGATGCTCCTGGACCACACAAGGCCCCACATTGCCCCAAGGCTCTGCAAACCAGACTCTGTCTTCTCCTCAAAGGGCCATGGCTATAAGTGCCCTCATCAGGTAGAGGAAGGAGCAGAAGTCCGTGTCACATGTGGCCTAGGCCTTGACCTTGGAGAGCAGGGGTAGCCTAGGAGGCTGTGGATAATGAGGAAGAGGAAGCCAGGGAGCCTTGAGGAGGTCTGGCTCAGGCCAGAAGATGCTGTCCTCCTAAAAGACACAGAGACCAAGAAGTCTTGAGAACAGGATGACCCTTTGGTCTTGAGGGGACGGACCTGGCCGTGCTGAGTGTGCACAGCCTACTCAGGGGCCTGGGCTGGAAAGACTGAAGCCTTCAACTGACCCGAATCCTTCCTATGGCAAGTCCTTCTGGACGATCTATTCAGTACCTGGCTGCTTCCTTTAGCAGACCAGAGAGCGGCCATCTCCATGGGCCTGGGCCCCTGCCATCCTGACTGTGACCGCTCTTGACAAGGCTGCCTCTGGGACTGAGCCCAGGCGGCCATGTTGAACGCTGCCCCTGGCCCGCGGCGGTTACCACAGACACGCGAGAGCACTTTGCTGAAGCCCCCACATGCTTGCTGTGGCCTCTCTTTGGGCGGCGCCCCATCCTTACTGCTTGGCAAGGCTCATGAAGAAGTTCCCAGGGACATACCACTCA
>CM052885.1:30455740-30501578 GCA_028534135.1 Potos flavus | reverse complement strand
GGCCAGGTGCCCCATCTCCCATCTATTCTTGAATCACATTCACTTGCAGACTCTCTGGCTGAGAGAGAATGTTTTATCTTTAAACATTTTGAAATCTGATTTCTAGTCTAGGGAAATATTTATGGAGAATACTTTATGCGCCGGGTTCTGTGCTTGGTGCTGGGGGCCGGGGAGATAGGAGGGTGAATAAAATACAACTTCTATGTTGGGGAGACAGACTCATGACCAGGAAATATGGACCAGCCTCAAGGGACCACCACCTGAGCCTGGGGGAAGGATCTGGGAGCCTCCCAGAGAGGATGACCATTGAGCCAAGTCTTGAAGGATGAACAGAAATGAGGGGAAAGCAGAGGGCGGGATACGGCAGGGGACCATGTGGGCAGGGGCAGGATGGAGTGGGTACGAGATGAGAGCAGAACCCTGTGGGAACCGCCAGGCGAGCTGAGGGCTCTGGTGGTGCTTGGGGAGACAAATTAAGGAATTCACTTTCATCCTGAGGCTGGAGAAGGAGCCCCAGGAGGGTTTAAAGCCAAAGAGTCACATGTTCCAATCTGCATTTTCAAAGGTCCATTCTGGAGAAACGCTCAGGAGGTGACATTGGAAAGGTACAGTTGAGTGGCTGGATGCAAGAACGAGGGACGAAGAGTCAGGGGTGGTTTTGTGGCTTGGGATACGTGGTGGTGGAAATTCTCCAGAATATTCCCACAAAGTTACACCTTCGTCCATTCTTGTGGAATTCTTACCCAAAAGCTTTTCAGAATGAGACACATTAGGAGGCATACGTGTTTGGCGGCTTCTCAGAAGAAGGTTCTGTTCCCATGACTGTGACCGCCATCTTCTGGATGTTGCCTCCCACTCAGAGGACTGTCCTCACACAGCCACCAGCCTGTCACCGTACCATGTAAGTCCGTCACCATGGGCTGGACCGTGGTGGCCTGGGGGATACTGCCTCGTGCTGGCACCATGAGTCTCTTTGTGCCAGGATTCAGAATGTGGCCCACAGTGCTGTGGGCTCTGGGGACAGTAGACCTGGGGGAACAGGTAGACTCGGATTGGCAGGACAGCCCTCTCTGTCCTGTTGGACGAGGACAAGGTCTGCAGAGGGTCCTGGCCAAAGCGCAGTAGGGAGAGGCCTCAGCCCCGAAAGACCGTCCGAGACAGAGCAGCGGGCACTCGATGGGCTTCCTGTTCCAGGCGCTGAGCCCTCCCAGTGCTCAGCCCCACCTCCTGGGCGTGGAGTCCTCAAATGGCCTGTTTCTCTATAATAAATTCTCATTTCAGATCCTTTAGCCTATCCTTTAGCCTAACGGGTCTCTGATTCTTGCCATCAAAAGAATGTTGACTAAGAAAATGTTGTGCTCCAGTTTCAGTTGTCTGTCCCCTTAGGTTGGTATATGACCCATTCCCGGGACACAGCACGGACGCCTGAGGCCAGGAAGAAAGGGAATCAGCCTGCCCGCCTGCTGTTTCCTTAAGAACCGTGAGACATGCCCTCCCCTCTATTTCCAGCAGGTGGCGCCAGAGGCAGCTGGCCAGCCACACCTGGTGTCGTCAGGCCCTGTTTTCTGAAGGGCGGAATCCTTCTCCTTGCCCCGGTCTCCCCCTCCACACTCCCCACCCTGACCTCAGGACTGTGGGGTTTGGGGACCATCAAACTTCTGAAAACTGTGAGTCAGGAGTGGGAAAGTGGCCCCAGGAAGTACGCCCAAGGTAACCAGGGACAGCTTATCCCAGATCAACCAAAGAATTTCCACGGAGGGCAGAGAGTGCCAGGGGGTCGCAGGAAGAAGGGACAGTCAGGTGTGCCAGAAAGGTGTGACTAAAAGGAGGGGATGGGACAGGACCATGCTTGAACACCTTCCACACTTCTAGAAGCCCAGCAGCCCCCTTGGAGGCTGAGCCAGGGGCATCCCTGCTGCTGAACGGGCCTAGCCCACCCAGCCCCAACATATCCCCTTGCTCTGTGCCCCACCCCCCACTCCGCCTCCAAGGAATTCAATTATAGCAGCAGGGTCATGGCCCCAGCCTGGTCCCCGGGCTGGCCAGGTGGGGCTGCGGGAAGGGGAAGAGCCTGGGGCTGACTGCTCGGTCTGATGATAGATTGTTCCATCAGGATCCTGCTCAGGAAGTAGATTCCTGGCCTCCCCACTGACTCAGGAAAGTCTCTTCTTCAGAGCCTCACTTTGCCCACCAGTCAAACAGGCAAATTCAGTATCATTATCGACCCCTCCTGCCCCTTAGGCCAAAAAAAGAGCTTGGTATGTTTTGTTTCTTCTTGCGGAAATCTTACCTTCAAAGTCCGGTGCTTTTATTATAGACACTTATGAAAACAATAGCAGTAGCAACTCACCGCTTAATTACAATAGTTGGAAGGAGAGAAAGAGTGGGAGGCGGCATGGGGTGGGGGCAGGGCTGGATGTCTCCCACAGCCCCAAGCGTTTCCCACCTCCTGGGAAACTGAGGCTTTAGCTCCCCTGCCACCTCTCTGAGCCAGGGAATACACCCAAAAAACCCCTAAATGGACTTCACTGCCCCACAGGTGGATTATAGTCAGCTAAGAAAGGGCTATTTCTGGGGCAGTGTTCACGTTGGGGGTGGGGGGTGTTTCTTCCTAACAGCTCGCACTGGAGGAAAGAGAGGAGAGAGCTGAAGAGAGGAATCTGGCCCTTCCCCTTGGCAGGCTCCAGGGGGCCATGGTGCCCCAGCGCAGGTGGTGGGCTCAGGTCAATGGGATGGGGAGAGGGAGGGGTGGGCACAGCCCGCCTTTAGCTGTCCTGCACAGTGTCGGGGCAGAGTGGTCAGGAGCCCCCCTCCACGGGCTGGGGTTGGGCCTCCCGGGGCAGTGCTGGTCCTGGACCTTCCCTGGACCCCAGGAGCCAGCACCCCCAGACCATTCCTCATTGCAGCCCTGATCCTCATCTCTGAGTCACTCTTTGATAGGCTCTGTTTCCTGTCTGCACCCCATTATTAACTGGACTATTCTTTTTCTGACTATACTCCTGTCCCGGCTCAGAGGAAACAGTGGGGGCAGCCATAGGAGGGATCCCACTGCAGGCTCAGCCCTGACTCAAATTTAAGTTACTTCTTTAAGGCTCACCCCACCCCCCAGGAGCAGCCGGGCATCCCTGTGCCCCTCCCCCACCCCAGCCAACCCTCGACAGAGCTTAGGGGTCACAGACCTAGGGGTCACTCCCCTCCAGGGCTCCCTGTGGAAAATGGGGCTGCCGTGGAAGCTGACAAACTTCTGTTCCTTCCAAGTAACACATGTTTATTGCACAGAAATTAGCAAGTAGAGATGAGCAGGGAAGAATTTAAAAAGATCGTGATTCTACCCGGAGACGGTCAATATTTTATACCTCCAGTCCACATGTGTGCTGTGCCGTAAGCAGCTGTTTGCCCTTAAAGCACTGTGAGTATCTTTCAAGTCAAAAGAGCCATTGCCACATCATTTTCTTTACTGACTGCCCTGTGTGTCCCATGAGATGCCCATTTCGCCATTTCCTTGGTGGTGGTGGCCAACGGAATGGTTTCTGTATTGTGAATAATGCTGCCAGAAACATCCCCCAACCGTTTAGCAATAGTTCCTCGCAACCTGCTCAGTTACGGGCACCCTCTGGGTGTCGGGCAGACAGCCACTGACAAAGGAGAGACCTGTGGAGACACATCTCTGGCCCTGTGCTTGATGAGTTCCTTCAGCTGATGACAGGATGGGGCGCTGCTGGGCCAAAGCGCACACCTTTGCCGGGATTCACCCTCCCAATTGTGCCTGTCCCAGTAGCTCCTCTGAGAGCCACTCGGGGCAAAGCCTGGTGGCCTCTCTGCTCCAGATTGGATCTCGGCAGGTGCAGGCATGACCCGAGGGACAGAGCCGGCCCCAGGGGAAGCTGGGGGAGGAGCCGGGTTCCTGGGTCTGGGCCGCCTGCCACCCCTTGGGCCGGGGCTACACCGGGTGGCTGTTTTCCCAGCCCCAGACTGGGCTGTTGGGTCTGGGTATGGAATATAGTATTTGAAACTGGGCCACTCCAAACAATCCAGAGCTACTGAGGTGTCTTCCCTACCCAGCTCGGAGGCGGCCCTGCCAGGAGGATCTGCAGAGGGGAGAGGGAGCCCGGGCTCCCACCCCAGGCCCTGCCCCCCTACCTCAGGCCTCCGCCCCTGCCCTTCCAGCGCTGCGGGCGGGCGCCCAGGTAGCTCAGGAGCCCAAACCTGTCGGGCCGGTTTTGAGAGCCGCGGGGACGCAGGCTGGTGAAGGATGCACGGCCTGCCCCGCGCTCTGTCCGCACCCCGGGCCGCCTGAGCCCCGTCCTGCCTGCCCCGCAGCCCCCCGGCCGCCCCCATGACGCGCGCGCCGGGCCTCCTGGCGCCCCTGCTGGGGCTGGGGCTGGGGCTGGGGCTGGGGCTGGGGCTGGGGCTGAGCCCGAGCCCGCCGGGGGCGAGGGCCGCGGACTGCGGGTCCCTCGGCCGCGCGGAGCGCCTGGCGTTCGCCCCGGCGGCCAGGGTCCATTGGCTAGCCCCTCGCGTCCGCCCGCCGGGGGCCCTCAACCCCCTGTACGGCACGGTGCGCCGCTTCCTGTCCGCGGTGCAGCTCAACCCCTTCCCCTCCGGTGAGTGCGCCCCTTCCTCGGGTGGGCCTCGGAGCTAGTGGGTCCCCACTCCACGGCGGGGCTTGCCTCGCCTGTCAGGAGCTCAGGGTCCTGGCCTTTCCCACCCCCGGCTTCCTTCCCAGAAGCCCCCGGGGCCCAGGGGCATCCCATGGAGACCTTTCCTGCCTGACCTTGGACAAGGCCTTTTTCTCTCTGAGCCTCAGTTTCTCTGCCCTCAAGTGGAAGAATTTACATTAGAAGTTCTCAAAGACCTGGCTGAGATTTTCCCCCGGGGTCTAGTGGTGCTGGGGGGTGGGGGGGTGGGAGGGCCAGGGCTACAGCCCTGTCCCTCCCAGCCTGTCCCCTGCCTCTTGAGGGAACCGGCTGCTAGGCCCTCTGCTTTTAACCAGGCTGGCGGCTTGTCCACTGCAGGGCCTTGCTGTAGGGTCCGGGAGGAGGGGTCCCACCAGGCCTCCCCTCAGCCGCTCCCTCCTGTGGCAGCACTGAGGCTTGGGCGCATTGGCCCAGGGCGTCTCCTAAGGTGCCATGGTGGTGGAAGAAGCCTTTCCAGGCATCTCACCTTCCCCTGGCAGTGGGAGTGGACACAGGGGTGGTCCTCAAACACCGACAGCCCCCCCCACCCGGCTTGACTCTTCCTTTAGAGTTGGTAAAGACCTTGCTGAATGAGCCGTCCTCCGTAAAGGTGGATGAGGTGAGCCCCCCCCACCCCGGGGGCGGGACGGGGTGGGGGTGGGTGGGTGGGAGGAGGAAGTTCAGGCGTGAGCATGAGAGGCAGAAGTAGAAAGGCCTCCTCAGCTCAGCCTGCATTGCTGGGTGTCCCCCAGGGTGGGGTCCCGGGGATCCCTTCCCCCCTTCCATTAGCGGGGCACTTGGCAGACCTAATTTCAAACCATAGCTCTCTGCCATTAACGGGCCCTGGGATTTTGCAGGGAGCAAACGTGGCCCTCAGTTTCCTGGTTTACGAGCTGGGAAATCACAAGGACTCCGTGCACCTTGCATGGGTTCTAGGAG
The DNA here is from genome assembly GCA_028534135.1 of Potos flavus. Classification (NCBI taxonomy): domain Eukaryota; kingdom Metazoa; phylum Chordata; class Mammalia; order Carnivora; family Procyonidae; genus Potos; species Potos flavus. Next base: position 30,495,963 of record CM052885.1, on the reverse strand, counting down.
ATGCGTGCAAAGTGCCCGCTGTGTGTGCATTCCCTCCCCTTCTGGTTTCCCTGTGGCATCGGGCAGGAGGCGTCAGGACAGCCCCTCACTCCTGCCGCCTGGCCCAGGTGGTGCGGTACGAGGCGGGCTACGTGGTGTGTGCGGTGATTGCCGGCCTCTACCTGCTGGCGGTGCCCCTCGCCGGCCTGTGTTTCTGCTGCTGCCGCTGCCGCCGGCGCTGTGGGGGCCGAGTGAAGACGGAGCACAAGGCCACGGCCTGCGAGCGAGGCACCCTCATGGCCTTCCTGCTGCTGACCACCCTTGTGCTACTGTGAGGGGCGCTCGGGCCAGGCGGGAGGCGTGGGCGGAGGCCCAGGGTGCCTGCGGGCATCCAGCAAGCCCCTGCGTCCTCCCCCATCCCTGCAGGACTGGTGTGGTCTGTGCCTTTGTCACCAACCAGCGCATGCATGAGCAGATGGGCCCCAGTGTTGAGGCCGTGCCTAAGATTCTGCTCAGCCTCCGGGGTCTGGTCTCCGATGTCCCCCAGGTAAGTACCGAGTAACCCCTCGCCCCCGCGAGCCCGCAGGAGCACCAACCCCAGGCAAGACAGAATAGTGCGGGGACCTGAGGATTAGAAAGGGCTTCTCCTTCAACACGCCCCTGACTGCCCCCTGCTGGAGAGTGGCTGTAATACATGAATGAGCCCCGGGCATCTTCAGGATGACCAGGCAGCTGTGTGGGGCATCCCTGGAGAGAGCTGGGGAAGGGACGAAGGGGTGGGTGCCTATCAGGTGACAGGGGGAGAGCAGCCGCATGACCCTGTGTTTGCCTAGGAGCTGCAGGCCGTGGCACAGCAGTTCTCCCTTCCCCAGAAGCGAGTCTTGGAGGAACTGGATGGTGAGGGATACAGCCGGCTGACAGACGGGCTGGCCCCCGGATTCCCCTGCTCTGGCCTGCCTTGGGGGGGCCCTCTCATCCCCTCATCCTGGGCTCCTCCTGGGCACACCCTCGAAGAGGCAGGGATGGGGCCCGGCTAGGGGGCACAGCCGTCGCTGCGCTGCAGGACTGAGAAGCCAGCGGCGACCCTGCAGAGCCCAATGCGGGGCCTGGGGAGGCTGGACAGATGGGTGAAGAGGGCCCCGAGGCTTCTGGGGGCCAGCCCTGCAGACCACGCTGTGTTCTCCAGGGGTCGGCATGAGCATTGGGAGCACGATCCACACCCAGCTCAAGAGCACCGTGTATGAAATGCTGGCCTCAGTGAGCAGCCTGGGCCAGGGTGAGTGGGACAAGAGTCCTGGAGGGGGGCGTGGCTTGGGGGCAGGCCCCACCCTCGCCCGGCCCGGGATCCCTTATGGCGCCGCAGCAGGCCCCTCCCATGACTTCCTCTTGGTTCTATCCTGGGATCCCCAGCCTGGCTTCACGTGCCCTAGGGCAGTCTCAGTTATAACCACAGAGGTTCCTGACCCACCTCCCTGGGGCTGGGGGGAGGGGAAGGGGTTCTGTCTCCCACGAGGCCTCTGAGGTGGCAGCGTCCAGAAGGGGGTCCCTCAGCCCTGCAGGTCTCTGTGGATCACCTCCAAGCCCTGAACAGCACGTTGGTGGAGCTGCAGAATGGACAGCAGGACCTGGAGCCCGCCGTCCGGGAGCGCCGCGAGCGCCTCCTCGCCCTGCTGGAGGGCCCCGGCTGCCAGGGCTGCACCGAGGCCCGGAGCCGAGCCCATGCCCTGGAGCTAGAAGCTGACTTCCACCAGGTGAGGGCCTCCCGAATAGAAGGGGGCTGCTCTGCCCACTGCCCAGGAATCCCTGGGTGTTTCCCGAGGCAGATTCCAGATCCCCTTCCTCTGGCACCTCCTCCCCTCTCCACGCAGCAAGTGTTCATGATGTGGTCGTCCCGGCAGTGGGCCGAGAGCTTTCCTGGGCCACGTGCTGTACTGTGGGCTTCCTGTATCTTAGCTCTCTGAGTTCTCCTTGCCTCCTGGGGAGATGGTTGCTGTTTTGTGCATGAGGACAATGAAGGTTCCTCCCATCCTCCCTCAGGGTTCCCCCTTAGGTCTCTCCACGGACTTTGTCATACCATCCCCCCATTTCAGGTGTCCACTGTGGACGATGTCCTGCATCGGCTGAAGGGCGTCCCAGAAGCCAACTTCTCCAGCATGGTCCAGGAGGTGAGTGCCTGCGCATTCTACCTGACTTCCCCGCCACCTTGTAGCTCACAAGTGAGGGGGCCTCATTTTCCCCCTTTGGGGGTGACAACCCAGTTGAACCTAAGACTTGGGTCAAATCAGGGCCTTCCCTACCACAGGGCTCCCTGGGCTAGAGGCTCACGATGCCGGTTCTCCAGTGTGCGCAGTCTGGTGGGGGAGGCAGGCCTGGAAGCCAGAAGGAAGAGCTGGGCCCCTCGAGATGGTGGGGGCTGGGGTGGCGAGGGAGCGAGGATGCGAGCCGAGCCCTGGAGCTGCAGCCTGGGTGCAGAAAGGCTGTGGGGAAGGGTGTGGCATGAGTCAGCACCTGTGACCCGGGGCCTGGAAAATGCCAGAGTTGGGGAAATGGTGAGTCACCTGTGCTGGGTGGCTGGAGCTGAAGGTCCCAGGAGGAGGTTCTGGAACGGGAGCTGAGGCTGGAGGAGTAGGTTGGAGCCGACTTCAGGGAGCGAGGCCTGGCATCACGCGCAGGATGGATGAAAGAGGAGAGGACAGCGGGAAGGCTGCCACAGTCTTGGCAAGAGGGGTGGGGAGAGCCAGGAGGGGTCTCCCAGGAGCAATGTTGTGGGGAGCTGTGCCAGGCGGGGCTGAGGGAGCAGAGAAGAGGCCATCCACCAAGAGAACAAAGGGAGGCCTGTTTCCTGATTTCCTGGGCTGGGAGCGCTGAGCGGGGTGGCCTCCCCCTGAGCCTGGTGCTGTCAGGGGTCCCTCAAGCTGGGACGTGGGTGGACAGCAGGAGGCATAGCTGCCTTTTGTCCCGGCAGGAGAACAGCACCTTCAATGCCCTCCCGCTCCTGGTGGCCTTGCAGATGGCCGACGTGGTCAAAGGTGAAGCCCTGTCTGGGGGCCTGCTGCTCCCACCAGAGGCGCTCGTGGAGGGGGGAGTGCGGGGGGGCAGGGGTGGAGGGGGAAGGCTGTCCTCCATCCGGGCCTGGTCAGAGAGTGGGCTCTCTCTGGGGGTCCTAGACGTTCTTCCGGCCCATCCGTCTCCTCCCTGGGCCCCCGGGTGCCTTCCCCCTCCCATAAGTCTCTGCTGCTTGGGGCAGAGCTGAAGAAGGTCGTGGCCCAGAAGCCGGAAGGGCTGAAGACACTGGCCGAAGAGTTCCCAGGCTGGGAGGCAGCCGCTCGCTGGAGCCGGGCGCTGGAGGAGGTGGAGCAGAGTAGCCGCCCCTACCTGAAGGAGATGCAGAGATACGAGAAATACAGGTGCCCGGGAACCCACGGGCTTGGGGATGGGACAGGCAGCCCAGCCTCGAAGCCCCACTGGGCCCGATTCCCAGCCCTCATCAACCAACCCCGGGCTGTACTGAGCATCTGCCCCTACTTCAGCCAAGACCCCTTACTCCTTGGGCCTCTGTCTCCGCCTTGGCTATGGGCCCTTGGGACCTGAGCCTGGGGACCCCGTAGGAGCAGTGGGCACCCTCCTAGCCACTAGGTCCTATGCCGGCCCATCCTGGTGCCTCCCTTCTCAGTGACGCCCCCCTCTCTGTGGCAGGTGGATTTGGGGCTGCGTGCTGTGCTCCGTAGTCCTGCTTGTGGTGGTCTTCAACCTGTTGGGCCTCAACCTGGGCATCTGGGGGCTGTCTGCTGGGGAGGACCCCAGCCACTCGGAAGCCAAGGGCCAGGCTGGAGCCCGCTTCCTCCTGATGTAAGATGGGCTGGGGGCAGGGGAAGGGTCTCTCCCACTGGGCCGGCCGGACTCCTCTCATGCCCATGGATAGCTCCTAGTGTGGCTACAGGAGCAAGTCCTAGGAGTTGAGATGCTGAGCTCCACTTCTGGCTCAGGCACCTACTCACTGGGTGACTCTGGGCCAATTACTAATCCATCTGGGCCTCCACATCCTCATCTGTGTAAAAGGGTTGGACTGGAGCAGGAATGGCAAATAAGAAGCACTTCCCCCTTCTATACCAGTGGCAATTAGAGTAATCGGTGGGCACTCTTTCCTACTGAGCCAGATGGAGCCTCAGAATCCTTAACCCAGCATCTAGATAGCACTTCCAATAGGAGGCGGCTCCAGAGCTAAACTCTGTTTGCCATCTCTGGACTAGATGGGTTTTAAGTCCAGGGCTGCCTCATTCAGTTGTGCAGGCTGGTCACTGCGTAATAATGTCTGACCAAAGAGGCGAGTGGACGCTGATATCTAGCCCTTGTTCTATTCTCCGAGCCTCAGACCCTGGCTTGGGGCTGTGTCTATCCCATAAAGAAGGCCTACAGGTCAGCAGCACTGGTCCCATTCAGCCCCTCTAAGTTGCGTCCTCTACCGCAACTCTCTTTGAGCAAAGCAGCTAGGCTGCCAGGGCCAGCCAGGGTGTCAGTGATAGGGGGGAGTGGGGGGCGGGGAGGGGGCCAGCCAGTAGTTCTGGCTTCTCCCTCCTGGCCCTAGGAGGCTGAGTCCTCAAAGGGCTCTGTCCTGGGGCCGACAGACCCTAGGCCACCCCCCGCCATGTGGTGGGACAGAGGATGTGCAGTCGAGGGTAGCCAGCCTCCTCTCTCCCACCTCAACCCCGTCCCTCTGCCTTCCCCAGCGGTGTGGTCTTCAGCTTCCTCTTCGCTGCTCCCCTCATCCTCCTTGTCTTTGCCACCTTCCTGGTGGGCGGCAACATGCAGACGCTGGTGTGTCGGAGCTGGGAGAGCAAGGAGCTCTACAAGGTGACCCTGCCTGTTCTGCTCTGGGGCCCCCGAGGGAGGCAGAGGGGACCAGGCTCTAGGGAAGCTGGGGTGGCCTTGCGCTCAGCCTGCTCAGGGCCCTTTTCTCTTTGCCCCGTTTCCAGTTTGCAGATACCCCGGGGAACTTGCCCCCATCCATGAACTTGTCTCAGCTTCTTGGCCTGAAGAAGAACATCAGCATCCTCCTGGCGTATCAGTGAGTGGGAAGCCATGGCTGGGGGACAGGGTATGGGGAGGAGCTGAGGTAGGGGTTATTGGCCCCCACCTGCTGTCCTTTTCTCCCATCTCCGGTGTCCATAATTCCTCCCCAGGCAGTGCAAGCAAGGGGCTGCGCTCTGGAGCGTCCTGCAGCTCAATGACTCCTACGACCTGGAGAAGCACCTGAATATCAGCCAGGTGAGGGAAACTTTAGAAGGCTGTGGGGATCCCTCCTGCAGAACCCCCCTCCTCTGGCCTTGCCTCTGTGGTGGGACCATCTTATTGAACCCGAGAAGTCTGCAAGAATGATGGAGGCACCTCAGGGGGCAGAGGCCCAGGGGCAAGCTCAGGGCCTGGCCCAGGGCGAGAGCCCAGGATGGTTTCTAGGGTGTGTGGGAGGATGGGTGAGTGCCTGGAGGCCCAGCTCTGAGCGCTGTGCTCCAGGAAGAACTGAACACACCTGAGGTTGTAGCAGGAAGGGCTGGTGACGGTGAGTGATGGGGCTGGGGTGTCCTGACTGAGGACAGACATTGGTTAGATGCTGCCGTCGGTAGTGGGTATTTGGGGATGGGGGGGTGACAGTGCAAACGATGGTGATGGAGTGTGAGTCCCTGGGGGAGGCCCTCCACTGAGCTCCCACAGCCGTAAAAGTGGGCCAGGGAAAGCTATTTTATAGTGGGTGGCCAGGGAAGGTCTGTATGCCAGATAGGTGCCGGCGGAGAGCCAGGTCTTAGGCGGGAGGGGTGGGCTGGAGTGGGGCCAGATGGGAAGCAGAGGCCTCCTGGGAAACCATCTGGGGCTGGAAGGATCCAGGATGGGGGCCCTGGATACCCAGGAGGACGGCCCTGAGGGCCTGGTGACTCCCCACCCAGGATAGCAGCTCTGGGGGCCTGGCTCAGCAACTGGGCACGCCCTCACGCTGTCCCCCGCCCTCCCTCAGTACACTGCCAAGCTGCAGCAGGAGTTGCAGAACCTCAAAGTAGACGTGAAGAATCTGGACCTGCTGAGCCCAGCTGCCCACCGGGACCTGGAAGCCCTGCAGCGCAGTGGGCTCGAGAAAATCCACTATTCCAGCTTCCTTGTTCAGGTCAGCAGGGAGCACCTCAGGCCAGACCAAGGCAGACGGGGGCTCGCTGAGGTGCAGGGCCGAGGGACCGTCTTGTGTCATCACAGCCCTCCACATTCCCTCCACTTTTCCACACGTCCCTAGGGGTTGGGGGGTCTCTTCCTGTTGGGGGATGTCCGCACACTGTGTCCCTCCAGCCTGTCCGGGTGCCCGCCCCTCCTCCCCACTCCCCTGTCCGGGCTGGGAGCAACCAACAGGCTCCCACCCAACAGCACGTGTCGCTGTTCATGGTCCTGAACCCACTGCTCTGGCGAATGCTGGTGGGAAGTGACCTCCTCGTTGGGTTACACCAGAGGGCGCCTCATTGGTTTTGGGGGTTTTGGCTTTCTTTTCTAACCTAATAGAAAATTCCTGATATATTTCACAGTGTCAGGTCAAACCCACTGTGACCCGTGTGTCACAATAGACTTAGCTGGTGTGAGGTACTTCTGAATAGACTGGGAATTTGAAGGCCGGGGGAGCCAGAGTGCATTCCCTCTTGGCCTCTCCCGTCTGTCTCCAGATCCAGAAGCCCGTGGTGAACACCAACGTGGAGAAGCTGGCCCAGGAGCTGGAGGAACTGGCCCGGACCCAAGTGAGAAGAGACCAGAGGCCCCACTGGGCAGGCAGGAGTCAGAGAGAGGCCTGGGAGATGCGAGAGGGTGGGAGGGCTTGGAGTGGGCGGGGCCACGAAGGCAAAGGCAGGGGATGGTGGGGTTCCCACCAGGGAGCGCTGAGGCCCTGGGTCCCTGGGTGGGCTTAAGAGTTTTGCAGTATCAGTTGTGATTCAAGCTCTACCTCCAGTGGGCTGTGTGGCCGTGGGCAGGTCATTCAGCATCTCCAGGCCTCAGTTTCTTCATCTTTAAATTGGATTTTCCTCCACCTCAGATCAGATGAAGTAACTGGTCTGACATCACACAGTGGGGCAGGCGTTTGTAAGTGTGCACTGCTCGGGGAGTCCGCTGGGACAGGGGTGAGGACAATGCTATGGACTAAGTGTCATGATAGTAATCCTCGAAAAACTTAAATTCTACTGGAAAAAAAATAGCATTTTGCATTTATAAATATTTAGAGCTTGCAAAGTGCTCTTCGAGACTCCACACCAAGCTCACACGATGTGTGGAGTAAGGAGTATTTCCTGTGTTAGGAGATGCCATCACAGCTCAGATGACCTTGGTGTGGCGGGTTTAGAGGTACCTAGTAAGCTAGCAGTGGACCTAGAACTTGGGCTTAGTGCCTCCAAACCTGGATCGGGCCCAGGAGCTTAAAGAGGACTTGGTTTTCTGCCTCCGAGCCCAGCACCTTCCACATCTTCTCAGTATGTCTGAACAGCTGGGTGAAGACTGTGTTGGCAGAAGTTGGCCTGTCCCTGGCAGAGTGCCATCCCCATCTCCGTCCCCCCTCAGGGCAGTTCTGTGCTGGGACAGCAGCTGCAGGAGGAGGCCCAAGGGCTCAAAAACCTCTATCAGGAGAAGGTCCTCCCCCAGGAGAGCCTCATGGTAAGTTTGGAGGCTCAGGGAGCCTGGAACCTGGGGAAGAGGAGAGGCAGGGAGGGGGAAAAGAGGAGGGAGGGGCAGGAAGCTGTCTTCTGTATGCTTCCCTTCCCTTAACCAGCCCTGCCCTCTCCTCCACAGGCCAAGCTCAACCTCACTGTCAGGGCCCTGGCGTCCGAAGCCCCAAATCTCCAGGTGGCTGCCGGGGATGGGGAGGGTGGGGTGGAGCAGGTGGGCCACTGAGGGGAAAAGGGAGGAAGGGCCCTGCCAGCTTGGGATCTCATCTACTCTGCTGAGTCCCCCTGGAGGTTGACGATAGGGGGTGGGAAGAAATGGGGGTGGATGGGCAGATCCTTAAACACCACCGTCTTTGGCCTCTGTGTCTTAGGGCCCAACACCCCCAACCCAAGGTGAGTATGTGTGTGTGAGATGTGAATTAATGAATGGGTGAATGAATGCATGGCTGCTCCCTGACTGAGCAGGGCGCTGAATCAAGCCTCTCTCCTTTCCCACAGATGGAGACCTCTGGTGTCCTGGACAAGATCACTTACCTAAAAGGAGAGCTGCCTAGGTGGGCCACCAGTATCTTGAGGAATGTGAGTGGGACATGGCCCAGGGCCCCGGGGGGCTGCCCCGTAGTCAGAGATGGACCGAGCCGCTAATGCACATGGAGTTTCCGCCTGGCCTCTCCTCCCCCTTGCCCCCCACCGTGGCTCCCAGGAAAGCCAGCTCGGCCTGGCCTGCTGGTGCCGGGCATGGGTGGTGGTGGGGGCTGGTTCCTGGGACCCCTCCCAGCCTGGGCTCCTCTCTCTCCTGCAGGAAAGTGAGTGTTTCCTGACCCGGGAAGTGGGTTACTTCTCCCAGTACGTGGCCTGGGTAAGAGAGGAGGTGAGTTGGGGACCAGGCCCTCCTGGCCTCAAGCAGGCTCCTGGTGGTACCAGATCGTCACACTGTCGCATCCACCCTCTGTCCCCTAGAGCCCCTGGGGGTGCCCTAGGCCCTCAGCATTGAACCCAAACTCTGCATCTGGCTTCTGCACCCCTGCTTCCTGGCGGGGCTCTGCCCACTCAGCCTCGGCCGCAGCCCTTCTCTGAGGCCTGAGTGTGAACTGGGCCGGCCGTGGCTCTCTAGAACCTTGCCCCCGTGCCCTTCGTCATGCGGACCCCCGGCCAAGCGCCCGGCCTCCTGCAGGCCTGTGCCTACCGTGGCCTCTGTAAGCCGTCCGGGACCCACATGGGGCGGGCGCGGTCGTGCTGAGTCCCAAGTGTGTGTGTGTGTGGGCACGTGTGGGGGTGCGTGGGTGTGGGTGTGCACACCACAAGCGGGGCCTCTCCAGTCCTGGGCACACAGTAGGGGCTCAATACAGGCTAGTGAATGGGATGGAAAAGGCGGGAGCAGAGCGATGAGCCCGGGTCCGCGTGTCCTGCTCTCTGTGTCCCTGCATCCACGTGTCTGTGTACAGCCGGGAGGGGCTCCCTCCTGGTCCCTGGACTCCTCTCTGTGCCGGTCACCCTCTTTCTCTGATGATGGGGTGTATGCCCGGGCGTCTGAGCATCCCTCCGTGTGCTTGCCTCCTGTTGACACCGCAGGTGACTCAGCGCATTGCCACCTGCCAGCCTCTCTCCGGAGCCCTGGACAACAGCCGTGTGATCCTGTGCGACATGATGGCCGACCCCTGGGTGAGCGCCTCCTGCTCCTCGGGGCTCGTGGACGAGGAGACCGCCGGGACAGCACAAGCAGGGCCTGAGGGGAAGCGGGAGCCCTGCCTCCAGGCCTGCCCACCAGACCTTCCCCTCAGCCCTGAGAACGCGTCCCCGTGCCCCTCGCCGAGTCAGCGGGAGGCCTGGGGCTGGGAAGAAGTCGCTGCCTAGCCACGGTGAGCTGACCGCACACCCTCTGTTCTAGAACGCCTTCTGGTTCTGCCTGGCATGGTGCACCTTCTTCCTGATCCCCAGCATCGTCTTTGCTGTCAAGACCTCCAAATACTTTCATCCCACTTGGAAACGCCTCAGGTGAGGAGGCGGCCAGGACGAGGGGGACAGCAGGGGTCCGGGACGGAGTCCTTCTGGTCGCTGGATACTGACCCCCTGCCGCACCCCCTCCTGAGACCTTCCCGGGGGAGGCGGCCCAGGCCCAGCTCTGAGGAGTCACACATTGAGCAGCTCCAGGGCCAGGAAGTTCTTTCATATGTCTGCCCCACAGCCTTCTTGTTGCAAAACACCCAGCCATGCACAGCTTTTTGGAACTCTTCCTACCCCTGGGGAGTTGCTGCGGTGGGAAAATCAGGGCTCTGGGCTTGTCCCTGTGTCAGGGCTGAGGGTCTAGGTCTGGGGGCTCACTCGCTTGCTTTCTGCGATGTCCCAGCTCCACCAGCTCAGAGGAGACTCAGCTCTTCCACATCCCCCGGGTCACTTCCCTGAAGCTGTAGGACCCCAGTGGGTGAGTGTCCCCACCGCCTTCGTTCCTCGGTGCCGGGAGTGGGGAGTAGGAAGGGAAGGAAGGGTTTGGGATCTGGGGTCTCTAGGGCCCAGGAGGGCAGGAGGGTTCTGGGACTTGCTGGGGTCTGAGTGTTGGATCTGGCCCACCCAGCCTGAGCCCTGCCTTCCTCACCTTCCCCCTCACCTGTTCATCCATTACAGGGATATTTGCCGGCTGACGGGGGCTGCCCGGGGCTGCCTGTGGCTGCCTGCCTTCCTCCTCCTTTGACTTGCCCTGGACCAGAGGACTCCTGTGGCTCTTGCTCAGAGCCCAGACTGGCATCAGGCCTGGATTATCCTTCAACTCCAGTTACCTGACCCCATTGTGCCTGTCTCTTTCCCACCCCCTTCTGCTGATGAACCCCTTTTTTCATTCGCAAGAGCACATTTGACTTCTATTGAGCTACGAGGGCCGATAGGTTCTTCCAGGTATCGATCCCTTGTCCTCCTCGCTGCAACGTATTAGCACCAGGAGGAGCCTGCTCTCCACCTTTGGAACCCCTTCCTCAGCCCCATGGGTGAGACAGAGGCCCTGCCCAACCCCATTCTGTCACTATCTGCCCCATCCCCCGCCACACCTCCCCCCACTCCTCTCCAAGCTCCTGCTCCTTTTCATCCTCTGACCTGCCCACCTGTCCTAGCTTCACTCTGCCCCAGCCCTTAAGCCCTTAAGTCCTCCCCCCACGGAAACCCTTTTCCCTGCTTTGACCCCTTTCTACCTTATCCCACTACCTTGCTGGCACCCAGGGACCCCTCCTGCCCAACTAAGCCAATCAAGAAAAGCCACCAAACAAGCCAGGGGCCGCTAGGGCTCTGCCTCATGGCCCTTGAGCCCTCCACTGCCCAGGCACCTGGACCCTCCACAGGCCCTGGCCTGGATTTCTGGCCACCTTGTGGGGTGAGGGAGACCTGTCTGAAGGCTGAGCCCCTTGCCTGCACCCTGGGTTGGAAATAATGCTTTGTCCTGCTGCTCTTCTCTGAGCACCGGCTCCCTAGGAAGGGACCTGGGACATGGGCCAGAGAGGGGTTGGTCACCCCCGGCTCCCCAGAAGGTAGCCTCTTTGACAACCCCCACCGAGCTTTCCCAGGAGAGATCTGGTGGCCACAACCGGATTCTGTACTGTGGCCCTTACTCCTTCTATCCTATGCATGAGGCCTAGTCCATCGTGTGCCCTTTCTGAATGCTGGACGCTGAGTTCCAGAAACAGGGAAAAGGAGGAGGAGAGAGAAGAGATGGACAAAACCTCAGATCCATTAACGTGTTCTCACTTCCTAAACCTTGGCCTTGGATCTCTGACATGAGCTCAGGCTGGGGCCTTATATGCAGTTGGTGTTTAATGAGTTTTTTTGGAGAGGAGAATCCGAGGCTTCCTCTGGCCATAGACATCCAGGATTACCGCAGCAATCAGCTGATGGGGAGTGGGTCCCACTCTGGGAGCAGGCAGGCCTGGCTGCACATTCTGGCTTTAACGCTTGACAGCTAGGACACCTTCGACATGTTCCGTGTATTCCCTAGACCTCAGTGTCTCCATTTCTAAATTGGAGAGAATAGGCATGACCACCTCCTAGGGCTATGAAAAATGTGACATTGCATGGAAAGCCCTTGGCAGGAGCCTGGCACAAAACAAATGCTCAGATGCTGCTATTTTTTTTTTTTTTTCTACCATGACTGCTCTGCACCACGGGCTGAGCTGGGCCTTGGCAGGTACAAGGGAGGAGGAGGGAGATGGGTCCCTGTTCAAAGGTGCGAAGCCCTTTAAGATTAGAGTCTGCTGAGTTTCAGAGGTGTCTGTGTTGAATTGCATCTTACAAGCCAGCAACAGATTTGCTACTAGAAATTGGGATGGTGTGCACACAACCTACTGTCACTGTTCCAAGCACACTCCAACCAAGCATCCTTGAATGAGGCACAATTGCTTTCTTTCTTTTTTTTTTTTTTTTTGCTTTTCCCAAAGCTTTTTTGGCTTGTTTCTCATCTGTGGCCCTATGCAGGGGAACTGGCCCCTGCATGTTAAGAATGAAATTGGTGGGATGAAAGTAGAGATAAGAATTACAAAATAATTTCCAGTTCTCCACCTTATCCTTTCTCTATGTAAACATACGGCACGTGGTTATTTTAAAATTTAATGACCTCCTGATATGGAACCTCGTTGAGTCTATTTCTAGCGTCTGTTGTTTATCTTGGTTTTTGTTGGTTTTTGCCTTGCCTCCTCACATACTTGGTGATTTTTGATTGAATGCCACACATTCCATCTGAAAACCTGTAGAGATAATCTGAGGCTTAGGATGAAGATATCTACTGTCTCGAGGATTGTGTTTACATCTGGTGGATGGCTTGGGATCCAGCAAATGGGGATTGTTTTAATCTAGTTTCAGGACTGAGATCATCTGCAGTACCTTGGAGTGCTTGTGTATTTCCAGTTCATTTTTATTCCGGGGGTGAATTCCTCTGGGGTCCCAACCCAAAGCATGAAAGATTTGTCAGGCCCCCCCTCTTCTTGGTGGGCCTGATTTTTACCTCTAATGGCTCTCTGCTCAGCACCTTTGTGATGTCTTCTGGGATCAGCCGACCTCCTGGGGAGAAAGTAGCCCCAAATGTCAGGCACATATCTCTGGGTTTCCTTCTTTTCCCAGATCTTGGTTCTGTGATTCTTTATTCCCTTGTTTACTCTCTGATACCTCCAATCACTTAAAAATATATATTTTGAGTAGCTTTTAAGTTGTCCTTAGTTGGGAATTTAGGCCAGATTACCTAGCTCACCATGATCAGAAGTAGTAGTTCTGCAAAAATAACTGATCTCTGCTCCCCTCCCCCACCCCCCCACCCCCGCCCATGACTCGGGAGAGGCTGTCACTCATTGAATCTAGGTTCCAGAGACCTTCACCTGGCCAACTGAACGAACACTGTTCAAAGGAGCTTGGTTGGAGAGTATCACTGTAGGCCCTGGTGACTGGGGACGGGGGTGGCATTCAGCAGGTGACAGAGAGACAAAAATAGCCACAGAGAAAAATATATTACATATTTTCCCAGTTTTAAAATGCTGGAATCCTAAAATGCTTATCCTGCTTTATGTGTGAAACAAAGCCCCTTTGTGGTCACATTCTCATCTGTTCTCACGACATTCCCTGAAGGCGGTGGGGTTTTTCATGCTTGTTTCACTGTTGGGCAAATGAAACTCTCGAAAGCCATGGGGCAGAGTCAAGGTCACCCAAGCTGAAGCCCGGCCAGGTTTGGATTCAGGTCCCCCGGTCCTGGTGGCCCTAGAGGTTTCCTTCTGGGGACACTGCCAGTTCCCATTCCCCGGGGCTGTGTGGGAGGGAGGCCCTATCTCCAAAGAGATTTGATCCAAGTATCCTTGCTGTCCCTGTGGCAGCAGGGATGACAGATTGAAGGCCCTGGGACATGCCAGATGCTCCAGACTGGCCATCCCAGAGCAAAGGCCCCGTGGGCCATGATTGCCAGATTCCGCCAAAGACACGCCACATGGGCCGGGCCGTTTGAGGTCCCAGGTGAGTGGCCAGGGCAGTTCCAGCTGGCTCCAGTGTGCAGAGGGCCACATGGGAAGGGGCCCGCTCGGGCCACCCGAGGGGACAAAGACAGTTAACATTTATTGAGTTCTGGGAATGAACCAGGAAGTGTGCTAAGCACTAAATGTGAGTTGGCAGATGCGAGCACTGTGGTTCCCCTATTTATGGTTGAGAAAACTAAGGCCCTAGAGACTGGATACGAGCTGAGTAGAGGGGGCTCAGCATACCCAGAGGCATCAACCAATAATGGTTGCATTTCTGGACGTATCTCTGGGGTCAGCCTGTGTTCCAGCTCTGGGAGGTCATGGACAGTGTCCCTCTTTTCCTCTCTCCTAGATTCAGGACCTCTCCACTTTGCTCTCCTAGTGCCCTGTCTCCCCAGGCCTAAACCCCAGGGATCGAACTGGGAGCTCTGGCCGGCCTGGTCCACAGCCCCATGTGCTGCTGGATCGAGGCCTCTTCCCCAAGGCCCCCCAGTTCTTCCTGGCCCTTCCCGGATGGGCCAGTCCCTGGAGCAGTGAGCACTCTCCCATCTTACAAATGCTGCCGGGACACCGCAGCACCCCAGGGGGGGAAGCAGGGGGCGTGTGCTCAGAGCTGACCGCACCGCAGCCCCGACCTCTGCCCACAAGTGATGCAGAATTTAGGTGGCCTGAACCCTCACCAAACTGAGGATACCCGAGAGTCAGGTGTCAAGGTTAGAGGAGGGAGATTTTGAGCTGAGCAGAGCCCAAGGGGAGGGCTGGGACGCCCACCCTTCCAGCCCCGAAGGAAGGTGGCTTCAGAGAGCTTCATGGTGTCCCCTGCAGTTTGAGAAATGGGGTGGACTGATGTGTCACCCCTACTTGCACAGTCTACAGACCGGGGACAGGCTGGCTGCTGTGCGGGCAGAGCCAAGGAAGGGGCTGCTGACCCAGCGAGGGAGCGTGTGAGGGGGTCGGGTGGGCTTTCAGGCCGAGTCCCAGGAGGCTGCCTGAAGCGCGAACAGACCCCGGCGACAGAAGCTGGAGCCACCCAGGCTCCTGGGCGCCCTGAGGCCCCTGTGAAATAGCCCAGTCAGGGGAGTGGCCAGGCAGGCCCCGGGGACCGTGGAGGGGCCTGCGGGAGGGAGAGGCGTAGCTTGAAGCCTCCCTCCCACACCAGAGCGAAGTTGCAGGGCAGCTCCGGTCCGGGTGGCCCACAGGCCGCAACCCACCAGGCACCCTGTGTGTTCGAGGTAAAGGGGTGGAGAACGGTCGCGTGCCCCCACCAAGCAGCAACCCGGGCCTGCCAGGTGGCCATCCCACCGCCCAAGGGCGGGTGGAAGAAGAGATTCAAGCATCAGTAGGTGACACAAAGTGACAGTGACTTTCCAATCCCACAGCTGTGCTGGCCCAGCGTCATGGTGACATCCCCGAGGGCCGTGGCAAGCGGAGGAAGGCTGTTTGGGGGCCCACATGTTTCTTGACCTCTTGTGAGGAGGGGACCCCACCTGCCCATCTCCACCCAGAGGGGCCTCCCTCACAGGCAGAGGCTCTTGGTGGGGCGAGGGCCCAAACCCGGAAACCGTATTGAGGATCTCTCTCTCTCTCTCTGCCCCCCTGCACCACCCCACCTGGACAGGGGCAGGCAGAGCCAGGACCCCCCGAAAAGATCCAGGAAAAAGATACAGACTAGGGGCTCCGTGGAGCCAGGTTTGGAGTCCCTGAGGATGAGGAATGTGAACTTGGGCCTGGAGTGGCGACGATAGTGAGCCACAACTGAGAAGGTCCAGAAGACCTGAGACTCGTGGGTGGGGGCGGTGGGGGCCCCTCACCAAGGGGGGATGAGCGGACAGCCCCCAGCCAGCTGAACGTGCTCGCCACTGCCTCCTCTCAGATGTTGTTAATACAAGGGAACAACCTTCCTTCAGGCTTGAAAGGATCTCTTCCTTTCCCGCTTCCAAACTCCCCCATCCCCGGGCTCCCCCTCCTACCCGCCAATGTGGGGAAAACCGCAGCTGAAACCCGTCAGGCTGAAGCGTGTGCAGCCCACAAGGTGAAGCTCTCTTGCAGCCTTTCCTAACCTTTT
Source organism: Potos flavus (assembly GCA_028534135.1). Taxonomy (NCBI): domain Eukaryota; kingdom Metazoa; phylum Chordata; class Mammalia; order Carnivora; family Procyonidae; genus Potos; species Potos flavus. Next base: position 30,480,265 of record CM052885.1, on the reverse strand, counting down.
TTGGGTCTGATACATGGCCAAAGAATATTTGGAAACTCCCATACTCTCTCTTGGGGAAAGTTTGCTGATGCCCACAGGCGCACACCACTGTCGGCCTCTCAGTCCCACTGAGGCCCGTGTGAGGAGCCCTGCTCCTGGACCCCTCCCCTTCCATTCCCTCCTGCCCTTTCTCCTTCCTGCATCCCCCAAGGGCCCAGTGAGGGGGCCAGACTGGGAGTGACTGGGGCTCTAGAAAAGCCCCAAGGGTGTGGGGGCTAGAAGGAGGCAGGAAGGGGCCTGTAGTGGGGCAAGGATCATGGCAGGGGCACGCCTACCCCAAAGGAGGGTCGTATGAGGGACATCTCATTGGTGGCAGCTGTGGTGGCAGGTCCCCAAGACCCATGGGACGCGGAGCCTGGCAGGGAAGGGCAGCTGTCCTATTTTGTCGCAGCTCAAAACTCCTCCCCTTGGAAGAAAGCATCCTGAGTAGCGGAAGTTCAGTGGGTGTCCCAAGTAGCAGGGGGTGGGGAGGGTGGGGGCGATTCTGCAGAGGGCAGCGCTGGTCTGGGGAGTCGCTTCTTTGGGGTGCAGTCTCCTCACACCGTGCCCCGAGTCAGGCCACCCTGGAGGTGTGGTGGGGCTTTCCTAGCTGATGGGTGGAACGTGCGGAGGTAGGGTGGGATCTTATCCACATGGTCGCTTTGGGATGAAAGGGCCAGGCTGTGTAACTGGCTTCGTTACTTTCTGGCCCATGATCCTTTAACCTTTTTGGGTCTCACTTTCATCCTCTGCAAAGTGAGATCGTGCCACTTTCCTCCCAAGGCTGCCGTGAAGACGGAATGCTCAGTGAGTCCCTGCTTGTGGGAGCTCGCTCAGAGCCAAGGTGGCCAGTGTGCAAGGACTTGGCCCCAGAGAGCTTGGCCTGTGACCAACAGCTTCTCACGCTCCTTCGGAGCTCGCGGCGTGAGGTCCAGCCTGTCCGGCAGCACAGGACCCTCCCGAGCTGTCTCCTGCCCCGGCAACAGTTCTCCTTGCCTCAGTGGGTCCACGATTCCAGACTATTTTCTTCCCCTGAGGATCTGAAAGTTGGAGCTAATTGGCTGGCTCAAAAAAAAAAGGGGGGGGGAGTGCAAATTCTCTCGTGCCTGCTGCAAAGGAGGGGGGTGTCTCAGGCTCTGTTTCCATGGAAACCACTGGCACAGCCTGGCTTCTCGGGGTGCAGAAAAGGGAAACTTGGCGGAGGTTTTGGGCACCTGGCTCCTGGGTATTTTCCCGGGGCTGAGCAAATGGCTACGTGTCTGCCCTCCCAAGGGGCAGGAAGAATCTCCCTCCCAAACTCAGGGGCCCTCACCCCTTTTCCCCAGCACCACCATCGCCCCGGAGATCTGGCAAGGTCTCTCAGCCTCCCTAAGGTGGTCTCAACCTCAGACCCAGGCGGGGACAGATAACAGGCCTTGGAGAGACAGGCTGCCTTGGGGGTATGAGGAGCGCAGGACGGTTGCCCACTGCAAGGCCCCGTGTGGGAGGGAGGCAGTTGAGGGTGGGGGGACGGATGAACCAGCTGGAAGGACTGTATGCGACCCAAGTAATGTGGCCATGGCAGCTTCACCCTTTCCGGCAGTGAGCTCCCATCAGTGAGGCCATTGCCCACCCAGAGACCCAGAATGATGGCCACCAGCAGTGGCCAGAGGATGTCTGCAGGGCAGCGGGAGGGACGCCCGGAAGACCCCAGGCTCAGGAGGAGCCCAGATCCTTCTTCGCAGCCCGTCTTGACTGAGCCTGCCTGAGGTTGTCTGTGGGGGCAGCAGGGAGGGGAGGGGCTGCCTCATCTGGAACTGCCTCAGGGGGGGCTCTCCAGGCTCCCCCCCGACCCCTCCGAGTACTTCGATGATGCGGAGATCTCCTCCCCGCAGTGGAAGCTCTCTGCACCCACCACTCCACCCCCCTGTGACCGAGGTGGGGGAGCAGAGAGTGCGTGTGTTAGAGAGACAGACAGCGGGGGAGGCAGAGAGAGCCGCCAGCTCGGCAGCAGGAGCAGAGGGCAAAGCCAAGAGCCGGGCAAAGGGGCTTCAACAGGCTCAGAGGGAAGGAGTAGGAACCCTTTTATACCCAGAGTGGGACAGCGAGCCTGGGAGGGGGACCGAGAATCCGTCAGAGAGGGGTGGGGAGGGAAAGAGGGAGGAAGAGGGAGGGAGAGAGGGAAAGAGACAGGGAGGGAGGGAGAGGGCTTGAAAGAGGCAGGAGGCAGAGCAGAAGGGGTGGAGCGGGTGGAAGCAGGCGGGGCGGGAGGGGTGGGCAGGGGGCGGGCGAGGAGCCGCCCGTAACAATTACGTGTGGGTCCAAGCAAACATGAGGCAGCTGCCAGCCGGCCCGGCAGTCCTGTTCTCAGCTGCAAAGAGGGGAGGCCGGCAACAGTTTCCTTCAGCGCCCAGGATGCATCGGGCGAAGGTAGGCGCCCGCTGGGCTGGGGGCTCACCGAGGGGTGGGGAGGCAGGGCTTCGTAGGGTGCTCCTGAACCGGGGAGCCCTGTTGTGCTTCCTCCTTTGACCTCAAGCGCTGTCGTGCCCTGTAGGGTCACTTTTGAAAAAGTAAGTGTTGGGGTTTCCTGTCTGGGATGCTGGACGTCCGGGGACCCCTCTGGACCGGAGAGGCGTTAGGTGTTTGTAGGGTAGAAGCTGGACAGAGGAGCTTGGAGTCAGGCAAGTGGCTGGTGCAGCTCTGTCCGGTCCCTGGGGCAAGTGCCAGAGCAGCTGACCCTGACCCTGACCCCACAGCCCTTAGAGGTGGGGGAAGGCCCAGTGCTGGGAGCGGGTGCCTTAGACTTGAAGGCTGGGCAATGAGTGCATCTTTTAATCATTCAGGTGATTAACGAACGCCACTTCCCAAAGGGCTCTGAGCCCCTGAACAAGGACGCATGCTCCTAGTTCCCACTCTGCGGGGCGGCTGGGAGGTTGGAGACAGAGAAGGCAAAGGAAAATGCCTGGGACAGAGTTCAAGAAATAGTAACAGGGTGTTAGGAAGGCTGAAGAATAAGTAAGTGAAGAAGAACGAGGGAGAGGAAAATAAGCCGGATCCCAGACTGCAGTTCGCACTCAGGGAATCCGTCCTGATGCCTTGCAAGCCTCTCACGTGTTTGGGATAATCTTGTTTGGGAAGGAGGAAGCAGCATCCGGTTAGATCTGGCGGCTCATAACAGAACGCCCTGGCTAACAGTGGTTTGAACGAATTGGTTGCGTTTCTCTCGCATGCAAAGTCCGGAGGGAGGCCATAGAGGGCTGGCACAGGGGCCCCTCGGTCAGCAGGGGCTCGGGCTCCATCTGTCTCATTGGCTCCCATTCTTGAGGTTACCTTAAAGTCCAACATGGCTGCTGGAGCTCCAGCCAGCACATGTAGGCAGCAGGAAGTAGAAAGAGGAATGGGGGGGGAGGGAACCTCAAATAAAATCAAGGTCTTGTGAGTAAGGAAGAATAGATATAAGGCTGTCATCCTTCAGTCTCCCCCTACCTTCACCCCCCCAAAGGTGGATTTCTGCTTCTCTCTTACCCTCAAGGACAAGCAGCCCAGAGTCGGCTTGCTTCCAGAGTCAGGTGGTTCCAGGCCACACTTCCCCCAGAGCCTGGGCCACCCCTACCCAGTCTGGTCCATCTCCCAGGGGCGCCAGGAGGATCAGCAGAGGTGATGGCATGAAACCCTTTGAGCCTGGTGATGGGGCACGTTGAAAGGTGCCTTCTCTCCTACCACCTCCAGTCTCCCCAGCAACCTCCAGGGCGGAAACAGAAACCGTGTGCCTCGTTACGGGCGTCCGTGCACATGCTCACTGCACACGGCCAGCACGGGTCCTGGGCATCCGCAGACGGGTGTGAGCATCACCAGCACGCCCCGTGACTGTGCCCACAGCTGACTGCACGCACACAGAGGCAGGAGCGTCTAAACCCGGGCTGCACATGGGCGCATGCAGCCCGATCTATCCACCTGCCAGGAGACAAGCCTCCTCCCTCTGCTCCGCTGCCCCTAACTGCCAGGAGGTCACTTCCTGCCACCACTTGGTGAGCGGAGTGTGTGACTCGAGTCCTACAGGTGCATCTGGCCCTTTCCTTTGCCACTGTGATCCCACATGTGCCCTCCGCTCCCCTGCGACCTTCTCCTGGGCCCCAGTGGCTCTCACTGCACCTTAAGCCTGCCGGTGGCCTTCTTGGGGCTGGTCTGGCCAGAGACTGGAGCAGGTCCCACACCTTCCAGTGCCGGTTCAGGCAGGGACAGTGGTCCTTAGGGAAACTGCCATCGGGTCCCTCACCAAGGTCAGCAGGGGGATTGGGGGAAAAAAAATCTTCCTCTCTAGGGGCGGCAGGGACTGCACTTCAGAAAATGTGCCGGCCCAACTCATTCGTCTTCAGCGGCCTGTCGGTCATGGTCAGCGGCTGCCCCCAATGACACCCCGTGGGTATTCTGTCCCTTGGCCTCTCTGTGCACTACCCAGTCCTTTATGGATCCTTGCGACATCCCAGGAGGACGGGCACCCCCCCCCTTCTACAGACACTGAGGCTCAGAGAGGGGAGCAGCATACGCAGCTTGAACTCCGTGAGCTCCTAGGGGAAAGGAACAATCAGAACCACGGGGTCTCTGGGGGCAGGCACGAACTACTGTCCTAGGTCTTTGGGGAGTGATGTCTTCATGGTCTGGCGCGTGAACTGGGACCTCTGCACCTGCATTATCTCCCTGGACGCCCCGGCAGTCCCTGAGGTAGCTCTTGGTACTGGGCTCACTCTACAGAGGAGGAAACGGAGGTCTGCCTTAAATTGCAAGCTACACTAGAATCTGAACCCCGTTCCATCTTACTCCAAAGCCCAGTTCCCTAGCACTTGGTGGGAGGGCTGGGGAGTCCTAGGAGAAGGCTACGAATGCAGAGTGGCTTTCTTGTCACTAGGCAGCTGGGAAAGTTCCCCATCCCAGCTGGGGGGGCTGGCTTCATGGGTTTGTGGCCCATTGTTCCTTTTGAAACCTTTAGTGAGAGCATGCGAACCAGACCCCATCCCTGGCCATGTCCTCTGGTTTAGCCATATGACCTTGAGCCAGCCATAGATCCCTTTCCGGGTTGTAGATCCAGAGCCAAAAAGGAAAGGACCCCCATCTTTTGAATTCAGGATCCAAATCCTCCCCGAGAGTGGGAGGCGCTATGCCGATTCCGGCTGGCTTGGGGCCCATCTGCTCTCTCTGCCCCACTCCGAGGCATCTCTGGTGACGCCCAGGAGCAGCTGCGGAGCCCTGAATGTGGCCTCTGTGAGGGAGAAGGGCAACCTTGGTTTCCAAGGCAAAGAGAAGAGGAGAGAGAACTTGGCAAGTCTTCCTTAGCTGGTCCTCCAGGCGGAGGATGGGGGCAGGACGGAAGCAGACAGGAAGGAGGGCACAGTGGGGAGTCAGTCGCTGTGTGCCCCCACCCCAGCTCCCTATTCCCAGCTGACTGATGTTTCCCTTGAACAGGTGCATCTGTCAGCTGTGATCAGCCTACGTCCTAGAATGCCACAGAGCAGCCATGTGACAGGGACAGAACCAAGGGGACTCGCAGGCGCCAGGGTTGGAGAGGGGGAGCTAAGCTGAGCTTTGGCAGGACAGCCCAGAGGGGGCCTGTCCCACCTCCCAGTTGGGCCAGCCTCTCGCCTCTGGTCTCCTGCCTCAGGTCTCTGCCCAACAGCCCCCGAGCCCCGCGGGCACGGGTCTATGCCCTGCTCAGCTAGGCAAAGCAGGCGCTGGTCTTCGCGGGCCTCATCTCCAGCACACGCCTCCAGGGCAAACAAGGGGTAAACCCAAGGCCACCTGCTGCTGGTGCCATGCTCTGTGCCCAGCCCACCCTGACTCTAAGATCCTCTCCCAAGACCGACACTCTGAGCAGTGACCCCTAGAGAGCCAGCTTCTACCCCCAGCTCCGCCCAGTTGACCCTGGGAGCTTGGGCAGGTCCATCCCCTCTCTGGGCCTCAGTCTCCCCATTTGGGCCTTAGATATACTCACAGCCCGCGCCGGGCCCTCACCCGAGGCTGGTGCCTTGTGCTGACCGGTGGGGGCTGGGAGTAGAGGTGGGGGATACTATCGAAAGTGCCAAGAGGCAGATCCTCTGGGCACATATATGGCCACTGGCTTGTCACAGAGCCCCATCCCCACCATTTGGGATTGGAGGGCTCCAGCCACGAGTGGATGGTGGCCTGGGGTTGGGGGGCGGGGGTGGAGTGTAACACGGCTGTGCCTTGTCAGCTGTTAGCCTGGCCCTGCATCAGGAGGATCGAGGCTCAGTCCCGCCTCCTTCATGCATTAGCTGTGTGTCCTTGGGCAAGTTAGTTACCTCCTCTGTGCCACCGTCTCCTCATTTTCCTGGGGGAAATATCATCCTCCTCCTAGATAAATGAGGTCCCATATCAGCCTTCTTAGCCCAGCCAGGGCATGGAGCAAGAGCTCCAGAAATGGTTGGAGGGTCAATGTCACTATTTTCTGATTACTGAGTAGAGCCTGGGAAGGGCACTCCAGAAGGAGAATGTCATCAATGAGTCTGCCGAGCCCTCCCCTCCCCCGGGTTAATGAGACACCTGCATCACCTGGGCAGCAAGGGCCAGGTGGGGAGCTTGTGTCCTAGCCCCGGTGGCAGCCGTCAGATGCAGGGCAGCGATGACCCAGTCCTCCCCTCCCCTGCTCCAACGCGTGCGTGCTCGTGCAAGTGTTGACAGGAACTGGGTCCCAGCTTCCCCCTCAGCAGGCGAGCTGCTCCGCCTGCATCTGTAGGTGCCCAGGGGTGGGTGGAGAATCGAGGCTCCCCCAAGCCTCCCCACCCCAAATCCTGGGGCCTGCACGACACGACGCCCACCGCCACTTCCTGCCATCTGGCCAAGTGATGGAAATAGAGCGAGTAACGAGGAGCGGTTGCTCAGGGAGCCAGCCTGTGCTGCCACGGTCCCCAGGACAGCGCTGGGGGTGGGGGGGGCAGGCAGCCTCACATCTGAGCAGCTCTGCGCGTCCCCAGCTGGCCCAGACTCTGGCCCTGAGGCAGCCCTCCTAGGAGGAGGGCAGGGCGGGGAGGGAGACCGAGAACCTGAGACCCATTCTTCCCACAGACAAGGCCCAGAACTTCCCATTGCATGGGATGAGCCCTCTAAACCTTAACAGCACTTTCAGATCTACCGAGGAGCTTTATAAAAATAGAGCAGCGCGGGGCCCCACTGAATCAGATAATGCGGCCCCGCAGGCAGCCAGATGTGGGGGAAGCTCCCAGGTGATTCTGATAGGCAGCAGCTGAGCAGAGCGAGTTGGCTCTCTTTCTGGAAATCACTGGGCCGTCGCTTGGCCCCGCCCATGATTGGCCCCGCCCCTTTCCGGGCCCCGCCCCTTGCTCTGGGCGGCAGAACTTGCTCAGCATCAGAAGGATGGGGGCTATGGGGCTTTGTATGTCACCACCCTCAACCTTCCCCATAGCCCTATAAAGGCAGATTAGTATCCCTGTTTTACAGATGAAGACACTAAGGCTCGGCGTGGTCGAGTACTTTGTGCGGAGCTGCCCAGCCGGGAGGCGAGGGTCTGGGATTCAAGTCCCCGTCAGCAGACCTCCTCCCACTGTACTTGGTGGCCCGAAATAACATTAACCTGCCTGAAATCCCCCTTCCCTGGCTAAGTGTGTCTCCTGAGCCGGCACCTGGTGGGTCCTGGTGGTCCTTATGCAACCATTCAGGCTATTTCTCATCCACAAATGTAAATGTTTGGGGAAAATTAGCTCTAACTTTTCCCTATGCATTTACTCGAATGACATTACCTCTGAGGAAGGGAGCCTGGGTGTTTAAACTTGGGTTTGCCCGGACTCTCCCTGGCCTCCAGCCATGCACCCCCACCCCCAACAGGCTGCCACAGGCCCACAGGTAAACTCTGCCAAGCCTTCTCTGGGCTTCGCTTTGGGGGTTCTCTGGAGGCCGAAGGACGAGAACCACAGAGACAGAAGTGGCTGCCTGAAGGTCTCGCCTCAGGGCACCCCTAATTGCTTGACCTAATGGGTCCCCACCAGGTGACACTGTGCCCGCTGGGCATGGGGCAGTGAGCAGAGCTGCGGCTGGCTTTTCAGGGGATTGCCGGGGGTGGGGACTCACGAGGTGGGGTGTCCGGGGCCTGGGAGTTTGTTTGAGATGATCGGGCTGATGGTGTTCCTGCTGGAGAGTCCAGACCTTGCCCTGGGGCAGCTGGAAGGCATGAGGGGTTGTTCTGCGCCCTCCGTCTCCATGGTGACAGGTGTCGCAGTTACTGGGGAGTCCCCTCGACCTCCCACCACTACCCACATCCACAGCAGATCCTGCACACATACTAATATCTCCACCACCCGTCCCATTGCCTGGGCCTCTCTCAGCATCCCCACTTCCTTCCCTGCATTTAGGCAGCCCCCCAAGTTGGTCTCCTGCCTCCTTGTCCTCCACCCTTCCTCCACACTCCACTGGGCCACCTTTCTGAAACAAGTCTGACCGACCCTAGCAGGGACTTGAAAAGGAGAGAGGAGGTGGGGTCAGGGTATGCCCTGGCAAGAGGAGGCTGCCCCAAATCATCCACCTGGCCGGTCAGAGAACCATCTAGAACAGTGCTAGCCAATAGAAGTGTAGTGTGAGCCACAGGTGTCACGTTAAATGTTCAGGGAAGCACATTAAAGAAAGTTTTTTTTTTTAAGTGAAGTTATTTTTGATCATATATTTTATTTAACCCACTGTAAATATCATTTCAATATGTAAGCAATATAAAGTTATTAAGAAGCTATTTTCCATTCTTCTAAGTAAGGCTTTGGATCCATGTCTATTTGCACTGATGGCACATCTCAGTTTGGACTAGCCCCATTTCAAGTGCTCAACAGTCACCTGCAGCCAGCGGCCCCCCTCTGGGACAGCTCAGACCCAAGGGCTCAGTGCGGCTGCATTGAGGGGCCCCTAGGTCTCCAAGCTTCCTAGCTGTTGGTCCTCTGCCTTCACTGACTTCGCCTTGTCTGCCACAATCTGCGTGATCGTTTTTTTATTTTTTCTTTAAACTTACTCACATTTTAAATGTTAATAAATGCACTGAAAGGGGAATCTTTAAATCATTATTGTAAATGGAAAGAGGGGAGCCGTTGATGGAGGAGAAGGTTAACAGTATGGATGCCTTGCAAGCAGAAATCACCGGGACACCCCTAAAGGTGGACTCCTCCCTGACCCTGAGGGCGAGAGAACACACACCACGGGGGAACCGGGCAAGCTTGCTAAGACGGTGTGAGGAAGAATCTCTTCCAGACTCGGGCTTCAGCTGGCTGATTTGGAGGAGGGTCTGAGGAACCTCAGTAGGTCGGTGAGAGCGTCAAGTAAGATAGCATCTCCACACGCCTCACCCAGTGCCTGGCCCACAGCAGGTCCGTCCCTGGCTTGGGGTCCTCTCTGTCCCTCCCCTGGTACCCGCAGACCTGGACTTGGAAGTGAGCTAAGACCCGCCCCTGACCCATCTGGCCAGACCGGAGCTTTGGGTTGTTAGGGAAAGGCCCTGTCCACCCGCAGCCTCCGCCCTTCGGGGAACCTGTGGGCCTCGGAGAAGGCTGTAGGTCTGTAGGGTCAGCTGAGGGCCGCTGCTGGGATGCGGCCCGGATCGGCCACCTGAGCCAGACGTGCCCATGGGGACTCTGGCTTCCCCGGTCTCTGTCACCCAACCCTGGCCACCCCTTGAGGCCCACAGAGGATGGGGGGAGGGCTCCAGCGCTGCGGACATGATGCCAGGATAAAGCAGGAGCGGGAGGAGAGAAATTCTCAGTTGAATTATGAAGAGCATCAGGGGACTTCCGTCTAGTCATTCGTGAACATTTCTTGAGGTTTTCGAGTGTGTATGTATATTTAATAGCCTTTTTTGTTTGCGCGACAGTATTTTTATTAGACTTTACTGAGATCATTGTGGAATCACGTGTGGCTGTGAGAATTAATATAGAGAGACCCTGGAGGGAAGCTGCAGGTGGGGGGGAGCGGTGGGGGGCAGCGGAGCGAAGGTGCTCGAACCCGCCTGGTGTGTGTGTGAGAAGCGCGGGGAGGTGAGTGCTGGGCGCAGGCAGCGGGCTGACGAGAGGCGGGGTTCCACTGACTGGGGCTTTGAGGGAAGGATGAAGGCATTGGGGTTTTATCTGGACTGCGGTGGAAGGCACGGGGTGCTTAGCAGGGAGGGGAGGGGATTTCATTCAAGTTGGAGTTTCCTCACTGATGCAGCGCTCCTCAATTTTGTCCCCTCTTAAAACAGAGGCATTTTGGGGTGAGGGGGTTGTATCACCTCTCAGGGCTCCCTCCCTCCTATGCCTGAGAGCTTCCAAATCAGGAGCAGGGTGCCCCGAGTGGGCCACTAACATTTTCTGACAGCCCAGGCAGACCCTCTCGCAGACCGACCAGTGTCAACCATTCCTGAGGATGACCTGCGGTCAATCGTCCCTCCTGACTTCCCTCCTGGCGGTTGTGTGGCCCTAACGCGTCTCGGCCACTGTGGGCCCCTCCCCTCCTCCGTAAGGACTCCTCACCCACTTCACAGGGGGAGCCCATCCTAGGCCCTGCCCACGGGGCTCCCAGGGCTCCTGCCCCTCGCTTCCCCAACTCCCTGCGTCAGGGAGAACACACACACTGGGGCTCGTCAGTCCCAGACAATAGCAGGACATTCAGAGACTGACTCTGACGTGGCTGGGGCCTCGGGAGCCGCTCCCCAACTTCCGAGGCCTCTCTGGGGGCCTGGCCCCGGGAAGCCTAAGCAGCACAGTCTGTGACCAGCACCTGAACTCTGAAACCAGGAGACCACAAGTACAGAGAGGCCCTGGAACGCCCCCCAGACTTCTCCTGGACTTAGTTTCCTCATCTTTAAAATGGGGGTGGTGTTGCTGACCCTGTGGGATTGTCTTGACGGTGAGACCACATCGAGGCCCAGGATGAAAGGCATAAACGGAGCTCTCTGCTCTGCCTGTGGGTCTTGCCAGCCTTCCCTGGACGACAGAACCCTGGGCCCCCCGCCAGGTCTCCCCCCACTCTAGTTAGGCCCAGTCTGCAAGACAGAATCCCCGTGACTAGGCGTGGGCTCCACGAGGACCGTCCCTGCCAGCCAGCACCGGCACTGTCCTGGGATCGACGGGGTCCCAATGGATAGCTCCCGAGGCCCACGGCAGTTTTTCCTTCTGACATTCTCCACTAACTCCAGCTGCAGGGCCTACAGCAAAGAATCATGAAGGGACGAAGCCCCAGCTGTTCATCTCCCCCTTACCCCCTCCCTTTCTGGACCGAAATAAAGACCTTACTCATGGAGGCCATTGCTCTCCTGAATAAGATCGTTAATAATGCAGAAGGTGCCTCTCTGACCCAGCGGGGGCAGGACCTGTGTGTGCGTGTGCAAGTACGTGTGTGTTTGTGCATACGGGGGGGGCCTCCCTCAGCCTCCCTGGTACCCCGAGACCCCTGGCCACCCCTGCTCGCCCCCTCTTTCTGCCCCACCAGGATGGGGAGTGCTCGCCCTCGCTGCAGCTCTGGGCACCGCTGACCAGCGTCGTTGCCAGGGCGAGTCCTGGAAAAGGGAAGGAATGTGGGGGTGTTGCTGAGCATGTGTGTCAGGGGGGTGGCTTGGAGGGTGACGGCTGTCGAGAGGGCACGCCCAACTGAGAAGGCCCCAGAAATCAGGGTAAGGGATGTGGATGTCGCCCTGTCTAGGCAGCCACTTCACCGAAAGCTGACCAGACGGCAGACTGTCCAGCCCTAACCAGGAATGGGCCTCAGGGAGCCATGAGCCAACCCAGCTCCTGGAAGGTTCTCCCGCCTCATTGGAGCCTGCGGGGTGCAGCAGACCAGCTTCCCCTCACCCGGGCATTTGTACCCACTCCTCGGTTCAGGGGACCTTGTAGAACTTTTCTTACCCCTCATGCACAGGAAAGCCCATACTGAGGATGTGAGAGAGCCCGAAAATCCACATGCTGCCTTCCTGGCTCGTCCTGCAGCCAGGGAAAAGGCACAGGACCCAGGCGGGGACTAGCAGATTCCTCCACTCTCCACCTTGGACCTGGAGCTAGGGACTCCACTGAGAAGACCCCCAGAGCAGCCTCCAGGTCCCAGGGGCAGCAGGGCCACAAGGCCCATGGGGGTGCCTCCCGCAACTGGAGCTCAGGCCATGTGCCCTGGGTAGAGGGACCCCGGGGACAAGACACTGGGAGGAATTAAGGGTGACCCTGCCCCGGAGGTTGGGGTCAGCCTGGAGGTCCTCTCTGAGTGAGGGCTCAGGCTGCTCTGCCTGTCCCTGCTGCAGGAAGTGATGAAGGTGTCAGACGGCAGCCTCCTGGGAGACCCCGGGCGCACACCGCTGAGCAAGAAGGAGGGCGTCAAGTGGCAGCGGCCGCGGCTCACCCGCCAGGCCCTGATGCGGTGCTGCCTGGTCAAGTGGATCCTGTCCAGTGCCGCGCCCCAGGGCTCAGGTAGGGGCGGGGCGGGCTGGGCGGAGGGCGGGGGTGGGCGTGGGGCGTCTGTTCTGAGCTCTCCTCTCTCCGGGGGCTCAGAGACCAGCCAGGGACCCCAGCCTGGGCTGGACCACCTCTGCTCTGTTGGGACAGTATGTTTTCATTCATTTATGCAAGCAAGGCCACTGCGCTCAAGGCGGGACCCGCGGAGGGTGGGGACGGAGGATTGGGACCATGCTGGGGTGTCCCACCTCGGCTGCTGGGAGGATAGAGTGAGGGGTCCGAGTCCGACAGGCCCGGCTGGCTCTGCCTACTGTCTGCGGGTCCCGTGGGGCGGCTCACGCGTCCTCCCTAAGTCCTCTGTGAAAAGAACGGGCACACACACACGCCACACGGGCACACGCACACGCCACACAGTCACACCTGTGCATACCTACCAACACACCGGCGCCTCCACCAGACATGAGTGTGCACATCCACCCACCACGCGCATGTGGGTGCACACCCAGGCGCACCCACCGCTCACACCCACGTGCACACACACCCACGCGCGTGCGATCACATATACAAGGTGCGCAGGAGAGCCTGCCCCTTTGCTTTGAAGGAAAAGTGCAGACCCGAGCCCTGACAACCTGCCCTGTTTGTTGTCTCTGACACTCTCTGCCCGATTTCCAGGGAGCCTTGCTCTCCGTGACAGGAGAATGGGCATAAATCATGGCCTCAGTCTCCCAGGCCCGATGTGGGGGAGAGGGGAGGGGATGGCCCGAGGGGAGGGGATGGCCCGTGGGGCCCTGCAGCAGGCGAAGCAGCCGGCAGCCACCTCTGTTGAGTGGTCCAGTGGTCGAGAGCAACCCCGCTCCGGGGTGCTCCCGGCGCCATTGCAGCCCCTCCCTTCTGCCCCCGCCTCCCAGAGCCCCTGTCCATCTGTGCTGTTGGCTGACATTTGTTCCCGACCCTTCGCTTCCGCGCTGAGGCCTCTCACAGAAGCACCGGTGCACGTGAATACATGGGAGGGGGGGTCCGTGCGCTCTCCCCAGCTCCTCGGGGTGAGGACGGGGGAATGGATTTTGCATGCGGCGGCGGCGATGTGAAGGCACTAACAGTTCATGCAAACAGTGCCCCTGAGAGGCTGGCATCTCGGCAGTGCTGTTGGTTCCGCAGCCGGGTAAACGCAATGCCATTTGCTCTCAGGATAGAAACCAAGAGCAGGGGTAAGCCTCGGCGGTGTGGCACGGGGGTGCTGCCAGCGGTTTGCGTGATGGGGTCCAGTCTGCTGCTGCCTGTGCTGCTTGAGGCTCCAATACCTGCTGGTCTTGACACCGCCCCCCCCCTGCTCTTTTTTTTTGAAAGCTGGCTCTGCGCCCAGCATGGGGCTTGAACTCATGACCCTGAGATCAAGTCACATGTTATAGCGACTGAGACAGCCAGGCACTCCCTCCAGGCTTTTCTGGCCAGCAGCACAAGACTGTCACCTCAGCGTCCCTCTCTGTCTCACCCTCCCTGATCCTCTCCGCCCAGCGCCCCCATCCCACCCCCAGGCTTCTCTCCCGCTGGGCCCCGTCCCCAACTTCCACTCGAAGGCAACTTTCAGCTGCTTCAGGACGGGGCTGAAGGGTGATGGGCCACCTCTTGGCTGAGGCTTTTTGCACCCCCAAGTGTGGGTGGGCATCCGAGGAAAGCAAGCTGGGGGGCGGGCTTGTTGTGTTCAAGGTCACAAGGAGGAGGCCAGAGGGGCCCATATATCCCACCTTGAGCTCAGGGCGGGTTCCTAGATGTCAGGAACCTATGCCGAGCTGTCAGGATGTGTTTGCTAGAGACTTGTCATAGCCCAGAGCCGTGGGGGCCGGAGTGGGGGTGGGTGGAGCAGGGCCTAGGACCCCTTCCACGGCTCAGGCCAAGCCCTGTGCATCGGCCCGTGTGGACGCGTCCCCCAGACACCATGCCAGGCACTGAGAGGCTGGGTGACGCGGTGAAAAACAAGATCCTATTGCATTGTGTGGGGTAGGCCCTGCAGATCACTCTGTTTTACTGAAGAGTCAAGGGAGGCTCAGGGAGGTCACATGACGCAGCTGGTCACAGGGTATGAGGGGCAGTGCAAGGGCTCTGACGGGAGCTTTTCCACGGGTTCCAGGCGGGGCGCCCACCCCGATGTGTGTCTTCAATGTCTTTTCTCTCGGGGAAACTCTGGGATCTCTGGAGGCAGCAGCCACCCTCACAGACTAAGGAGCCGAGACCCCAGCGCATCCCTGATTTCCACTGGGTCTAGCCCCCAGACCCTACCTCTTTAGTCCAAAGTTGTCCTCCGTGCGCCCCTCTAGTATGGCACGGCTGGTGTGGTCACACTGGGCGCTTGGCATGCACGCGAGATGCTACAGTGTGCCCTGATGAGGCGCTTCTCCTTCAGGAGCCTTCCCGGGCTCCAGGTGCAGAGAACAATCGGTGCCTTCGGTGTCGCTCAGTCCCCGAGCTCAGCGAGGCCGGGCCGAGCTGTCCTGGGTGCGGGGTGCCTGCGGAAGGCGGGCGCGAGGCCGAGACACTACACCCTTGTCGTCAGGGGTTTTTCCATTCAGACGAAGCAGGTCAGAGAGAAGGATTTCCGGGACGGCTTAGGGGGAAGAAGCCAAGGCCCAGGAAAGCACATGGATGTCCCCAAGGCTGAGGCGGCCTTGTTGGACAGGGGCCGGGATTCAAGGGGGCGACGGCAGGACAAGCTGCTACCATGCCTGGGGGTCCCTCCTGGGCTGTGAAGGCCCCCACATGGAGTTGGGAGTGGCCTCTGAGATGGGCCCAGGAGCGGGGGAGTACAGGGGAGCCCAGGGCAGGCGCTCTAACCCCAGCCCCCGCCCCCAAGAGGAGCGCCCATCCTTGGCAGAAGACTGTGTCCCTCACCAGCACTGGGGAGCCCGTCCTCAGTGACCCGGAGGCTGGGGACTCTGACCTGCTCTCCATGTCTCCCCCGCTTCCAAAAGTCCTTCCTGTCAGGATACCAGAACGTCACTCCAGGAGCCTGGCTAAGCTTCCAACTGGATAGACCGGCTTCTCAAGTCTGGCTCCCCAGGCGGGCAGTGGGACTGGGTTTCTTCAGCTATAAAACTATCATCATAGTACTGCTCACAGAATAACCTGGGGTCTTGGCAGCAGACCACTGAATCCGGGCTGGCTAGTTCAACCCGCAGGGCATTTAGTCTAGACGGTTGGGAAGTTCACAGAAATTCTGGAGGACCAGAGAAGGAAGCTTGGGCCTTGCCCGCCGCTCCAGGAAATGCCCCACCTCCCCAGCTGTTCCGGTAGGAACCCCGGAGCCACGGCCACGTGCTGCTCTGGGCCACGTGCAGACTGGTCCTCGCACAAGGAGACGCACTTCTGCCCCTCCCCCAAAGCAGGCACCCACATTTTCATCCACCACTGCGTTCGTGTGTGGGTACTCCTTTCTCTGGGGGTTCTGGCAAGCCCATGTAGAAACATAAAGCCCGCACCACCACTGGCACCCCGATTTAAAAAAGTAGTAGTAGAAAGGTATGAGGACAAAAAGGTAAAGTAACTTGTCTATAATCTCTAAGGCTATATAAAGAGACAGAATTTTAATGGTTCGAAGCACCGAGAGATGCACAACATTGCGTTTCAAATTGAGATTCGAGCTCAGGTACCAATTTTGAAGGATTTATCTGAAAACCGGCCACATGGGTCTGGAAGCTTTCACCCTCATCGAAAGTACAGAAAGTTGAATGGTTGGGGTCTGGTAGCGGGGAGATGATTGATGAAGAGGATTTCTTTAGAGAGAGCGTATTGAGTCCAATGGATGAAGCTGGGAGAGGGATGTTTCTGTTACCTTTTGTCACCTAACAAAATACCCCCCAAATACCGCCATTTTGTTTTCTCTCGTGTCTGTGGGTGAGGCATTTAGGTAGGCCTTTCCTGGGTGGTTTTTCTCCTCCACATGGCATTGATTGTGATTATTCACTTGCCTTTGTTTAGCGGATGGCTGGGCCGGGCCGGGCCAGGAATGTTCTACTGACATGGGCGACCTCGGCGCCCGTGTCTCTCCATGGGGCTGCTTGTGCTTCCTCACTGCATGGCGGGCCCACTGTACAAGGCGGCTGGCTTCCAACAGAGGTGTTCCAGTAAGAAAAGGCCAAAGGGCTCGTGAGGCCTAGGCTCTGGAACTCAGGGCATCATTTCCACTGAACGTTATCGATCACAACAGGCCATAGGCTCAGCCCAGATTTGAGGGGAAGAGAAATAGACTACTTTTCCATAGAGTTGTGGTAGGAAATTTGTAACCGTCTGGAACCACCACAGAGGCCTCAGGTAAGGGTCCTTGGAGGAGCGATCCAAACTCTCATGTCCTCGTTCTGAGCTCTTGGTCATCCTGCCTGGAACACCCCGCTAACATTTATCACTGTGTTCGACAATATTAATAAATTCCCTGGAGAAGTCACCAGATTTGGGACATAGTGCTCCCCTCCCCCACCTTGTGCACCTGCCACACCGTCTCCTCTGGAGAGTCAGGATCATTCAACCCACCCAACACCCACACGTCGGTGGGTCTAAGGGTCTGAGAAACCCAAGATGGCCAGGTGACGGCCTCAGCCTCCAGCCCAGCAGGTCCACTGGTGTTTCCTTTCAGGAAGCGTCCTTGATTGGGGACCCAAAACCTCTAATCCGGAGCCCAGAGTATTGGAGACAAGAAGCAAAAACGCAGTGAGGGGGTTGTTGAGGGCTGCTGTTGTTGAGGGTTGTTTCTGGATCGGTCGCTCTGCTAGGGACGCCACATATCCAGTGACGCATCCGGCATCTGACAGGACAGCCTCTGAATCATCTTGTGGCTGGTGCTGGGGCCAGGCCTGCAGTGGGCTCTCCCGCTGTTCGATAAGGCCAGCCGCTTCCGGGCATGGGGAGCAGGATACGGTCAGTGGGCCTTGCCAGCGCTGGTCCTTGGCCACACTTCTTTGTTGTCAGAGGAGTCCCTCAGGAAGCAGCAATGGTGTGTGGGACACTGTGATGGGCGACGGTGTCAGTAGAAGCAGGGAGCAGGGAGGAAGGTACATATGCAGAATGAGGGTCACTTCCAGAGAAGATAGTTCTGGATAGCCTGGGTACTTAACATCAGCCTGGGGACGCGAAGTTCTTTCATTGAACCCATAAGCCATCTCAGACCACGAGGTGCGTTGCTGGTGAGCGGTGCCGGGAAGCAAGGAGGACAGCCTGCCAGGCCATCTCGTCTACCTGACTACTGAGCTTTCTCAGGCCTGCCGCCCTTTGGACAATGGTCACCCTTCCTCCTCTCTCCTCTCCTCCACCTCCCTGACCCTCGAACAGATGGTTCGCAGCCATCCATGAATGAGCATAGATCTGTACCCCGGGCCATCTCTTCTACCAGAAAGTGTGGGCGAGCAGATGTAGTTCACGCTCCGCCCACCAGGAAGGCTCCCCTTCTCCATCGTCCTCCCCTGCTGAGGGGGCCACCGTGTCAGCCTCGAGCTGGTGCTGGCGTTTCTCACCGCTCTCACCGTCTATGAATGACATGGGAACGCTTTTCCTCTTTGGAAGGCCTTAGGGACTCCCCACGGGGTCACAGGTATGAGGTGAGGGGAAGCTGGCAGTGCCTCAGGTTCCGTAGGGGCCTGAGTCTCTTGCTACATACTTACCCGAGCCTTCCAGACCCTCTGGCCCTGCACTCGGACATAGCCCATGCGCGTGCTGAAGGGGTGCTGCACACACACGTCTGGGCCTTTAGAGCCGAGGGAGAGGTTGATACTCAGTGCCTGATGGGCAGCGGAGGTTGGCTCCATGAGAGCCCAGTAGCAAGCCCCTAGCTCCATGTCAAAAGAAAAGATCATTGCCGAAGAAAGCAAGGCTTTACTCCAAACCCAGGGAGACCATGGAATTTTCCCCCTGGGGACGGCCATCAGCCTGCAGAGCATGCTACCTTGCCTGGAACGCAGTGGGTGCTCGTGAATGTGCAGGGTCACGAGGCCCAAAGGGCAGAGCTGCTGGTCTGCGGCCTGACATGCTGCCGAGCCCCTGGCTTGCTCTCAGCAAAGCAAACGGTCTCGAGCAGCACGCTTCACGGTGGTGCACGGGAAGGCCCAGTCAGCGCTTACTTCCTTTTACCAGCTGGGAGTGCAAGGTGCAACAGTTCGTCTTTCACTTCGGAGGGAATATTTTGACTTGGCTGCACTTGCGTATAACAGAAACCCCAAATAACAGCGGCTTAATTTAGACAGAGATATGAGAAATCTGGGCTAAGCAGTGCCTGGCACCAGATTAGCAATTGGGGATGCAGAATCAAGGTCTTTGGGTTTGTGTGTGTGTGTGTGTGGGGGGCAGTTGCCCTTTTCCTCACAGCCCCAATGTAGTTGCTTTGGCTCCAGCCATCATGGCTTCATTCTAGGCAAGGGAAAGGAGGAAATAGTAGTGCCTCGATCGGGAAAGCAACACTCTCGTGGAAATCTCTGGAAAATTTCTGCCTGTATTTCACTGGCCAGAACTGAGCCACCTTGACTGCAAGGGAGGTGGGGGAATGTTGGTTTTTAAAAGCTGGGCACATTTCTGCCTCCAAGAGAATCTGAATTCCATAGGTGAAAAAGCACCAGAGAATGAATACTGACATGGCATTCTTGGCCACATGGACCTTGTGAGGTTGTTTTGATGACAGAATGTGCTGGTGGCCAGAAGGACCTTAGCCAACTGCCTGGCCCATGCTAGGTGCCCAGTAAAGGTGGGGGGTTGGGGGGGATGGCCAGCAGTTTGTGCTCCAGTCATCCACTCATTTTCCTCTACCCTCCTCATCAGAGGGACCCCTTTTCCTCTCCCCATTCTCTGCTCTACAGAGGCGCCAACAGCGCTGTGGTTTGGTGTCAGTGAGAGGAGACCAGAGGTCCAGAAGTAGCCGAAGGTCAGGGTTAGTGTTCCCGAGCTTCCCAGGCAGAAGGCTGGTGGGAGCAAGCTGCTCCTTTTCTGGCCGCGGAGAAGCCCCGGGTCATGGACGAGGCCCCTAGCAGTGAGATCACACTCTCACCCGAATATCACACCAGCGGCACCTCCTCCATTGGTGCTGGGAGCTCCGGAGCAATGCCCACCCCCACCCCCACCCCCTTCCCAGCCCAGGAAGCTGCAGCAGCCCTTCCGCCTCCCGGAAGAGTGAGCTCCGGGGTCCTGGGGAGCCAGAGCAGGCACGAGGTGAGGGGGCCAGGCTGAGAGTAGGAGTAAGGGCTGCTTGAGGGCAGGCCAGAGAGGCCGAGATCCTGAGGGTCAAGTTGAGACCAAGAGGAGAGACAGACCAGAGTGGGGAGAGAGAGAGAATTCCAGAAGGAAGGCTCTGAGTGTCAGGTTGGGGAGAGGCAGGCAGGGGAAGGACGGGCCAGGCTGGCGGTGCCCTGCACTGTGGCTGGTCGGGTGAGCTGAGGGCAGGAGCTGGGCTCCCCAGGATGACGCCGGGCCCGGGGGTGGCGGGGCGTGGGGAGACCCCAGGCCCAGCCCGGGGGCCTGCTCTGAGGCTTCAGGAGTGCCACCACGGCTGCAAGAAGCACCTGGGAGACATCATCAGCTTCTTCTTCCGCTTCATCTCTGGGAACCTGGCTCGAGGTGAGGGCTGCTTTGACAGGACCGGTCAAGGGAGCAGAAAGAAGCGGGTTCGGGACTCAGGACTGCCGAGCCTGCCTTGTAAGGGGCTGGGGCAATCAGAGGCCGTGGGGACCCCGAGAGCAGAACTGGAAGGAACGCCCTGGCTCGGAGCCCTGCCCTATGACCGCAGGCAGCGAGTGCCAAGCCAGGCTCCCGTGCTCTTGGGCTTGGAGAGGGAGCAGAGGTGGGAGGGGGCTTCCTTCTCCAGGCGCACAGACTCGGGCTCAGCCGAGAGGGAGCTGGAGGCCCCGGAGGCAGCCCACCTGCCTTGCCCACACTGACCCCATTGCCCCAGCCCCTCCCCTCCCCACAGCCCCCTTCCTGGTCCCCCAAAGAGATGTGTGACTTCTATAGTGAGGATGAAAGAAAGTGCTTGATCAGTAACAGCCTTTAAAATCTATACAACCAACCAACCTGGAATTTCGGGCAGGGACACAATGGGGCCCTCATGCTCAGGCCTGGGGAGGAGCCCCATGTGGGAGTGACAGGTCCCGCTCCTGCTCTGTCTCCTCTGCCCCTCACCAGGATGGTGCTCCGGGGCTAAGCAGGACCAAGACCCACCATCGGCCATGGGGAC
This sequence comes from Potos flavus, assembly GCA_028534135.1. NCBI lineage: Eukaryota > Metazoa > Chordata > Mammalia > Carnivora > Procyonidae > Potos > Potos flavus. Next base: position 30,459,652 of record CM052885.1, on the reverse strand, counting down.
CGGGAGGCCGGCACAGGGACAGGGGCTCTGGCGTGTGGGGGTCTGGTGTTTTCTTGGCAAGATGCGCTGGGAAGGGTGGTGTCAGGGGCTCCAGACATTGAAAGGAGAGACCCTCAACAGCTCGGGCTTCTGGGTCCTTTTGTCTTACCCTGTTATTAGAGGGATATGAGGGCAATTAGGCTAAAGTGATCACATGATTCTCTAAAGAGATATCAAATGAAATCCCTAACACATAAACATGAGTCAATGTAGACATGTGATGTATTGGCTTTTTAGCCAAAGATAAAAAAATGCTTCTGCTGCCCAAAGATAATCATAGACCCTGGGGCACAATGTGCCCACACTGAGCGGGGCTGGGCTGAAAACCTGGCCTTTTGTCCCCTGTCTGGGGGGCGGGGGCCTTGTCCCCTGCTCTGATTCCCTGCCCTGACCCGAGAGACGAGCACAGAGCCTGGTACGCCAAATCCTTGTCAAATTAATGAATAATGTTTTAAGAAGAATAAAAACAAAAAATTGAGCATATAATCATATCAATCATCTCAAAATCAGTCAAATAATAATGATTTCAAATACTCAGAAATCATAATAGATCTCTAATCCTAAGAAGACAGGATTCTGATATAAGGAAGGTTTGCAGAGGGAGATCAGGTGGAGGTCTGAGTCTAAAGCAGGGGTGGCAACCTCAAGGGCCTTTAAGGGGGTGGAGACTTAGGCCAATGTGGCTGCCGGAAGTGGGAACCCAGGGTCACAAGCCAGCTTCTCAAAGGCAATGGAAGCTCGGTTTCGGCTCGTGATGCCTCTTAGCCTTGCCTCCCAGCTGCTGACCTTCCCCACCGGAGGCAGTCATTGTAGGGAGGGGATAGAACTTTGCAGACCATGGGCCACTCCTCGGGGAGGGGAGATACCTGGGGGTCTGGCTTAGGGGCAGAGGGATGAGTCTGGAGTTACCAAGCCTCTGGGATGTCCCCACGTGCTGCTTCTACTAGTTGGTCCTGCTTGTTCCTGCTGGCTGGTGATCGGCAGCACCTCTCCTGCCCCTACTGGGTCTGGGCTCTTCATCTGCTCCAGGGGGATGGATATGTGTCCTGGTGCCTGCTCCCCAGGGCACCTAGAGAGTCAGCAAGACCCCTCGCTTACTGAGTTTCTGTGAATGGGAGTCTTTATCGTCCAGTAATCTCATGCACCTTTTTCAAACCCTTTTACATGCTCGATAGGCTTACCGACTCAGAGGGCCTTTTCTCACTCCCTCTGTGTATCTCTGTGTCTCCGTCTGTCTTGCAAGGAGAAAGGAGGCTGCAGGTCTGTGTCACCTAAGGGTGCAATCTGCCTCCCTTAGCTTCAGGTTCCTCATCTGACAAAAAACAAAAACCAACCAACCAAAAAAAAAAAAAAAAACAAACCACAAATTTTGAGCTTGCTGGCCTACTTCTGAGTTCCTTCCAGCTCTGGATGCTGGTTCTGGGATTCACAGTAAGTGGGGGTGCAGGGGTGCCCGGGAGCAGGGAGCAAGGAGGCTGAGAGCAGGCTGGTGTGAGCGCTGAGATGATGCTAGAACACGACGGCTGGACATCCACATAGGGAACAAGCTGGGGCGGGGGGAGGGGGGCGATTCCTTGTCACCTCTGACCCTTTCTGCCTGTCCTGCGGGATCGCCCTTCCCTGTCGTTGGGGGAATTCTGTGCAGATCCCGTGGGCATCTTTCAGGCGTTCATGAGTCCTCAGGGAATCCTGCCTGCCCCAGATCAGCGTTCTAAATCCTCATCCACTTTGGGATCTCCCTCCTGATGACTGGTCTCAGGCCGGAGGGTGGGCAGGGTCCTAGGCGTCTCCACTCCTCCTTCGCCTTGCTTCCCACCTGGTTCCGGGGGTCAGGCCAATGCCAGCTCCCCTCCTTTGCTCACGATGCCCCTTGGTCCCATCTCCCAACTGTTGAGACTCCCCCTCTCCAGGCAGCATGAGGAGGAACACTGAAGATGGATACCCCCAGCTCTCTTCCACAGGGTCCCAGGGAGCTCTGGGGAAATGCACCCTCTGCCTCCAGGACCATCACTGGTGGGTGTCTAGTTCCCGCCCCTCACCCTAGCTGCCTCTGGCCATTGTAGCCATGGCCATCACCTGACCGCCTCCCAGTGTGGGTCAGACCCACCTGGCCCCAGACACAGGCCCAGACCCCAAAAGGCTTCCTAGAAGCACCTCAATTGGACAGAGGACTAAAACCCCTTGGTGTAGGAGGAAAGACACCCAGCACGCCAACCAACCCTTCCAAAGATGTTCCCTTTCTCTGCCTCACCAACCTTTTCCTCCTCTGCGCCCTGGCAGGGTGAGGAAGGATGAGTCACAGAGCCGGTTTCCTAGGCCCTTCTGACCTGCAGAGCTGGTCTCGGGTGTTGGGGCCTCTGCCCAAACTCACCAAGGAAAGGCATTTAACACCTGGATGTGAGACATGGAGTCCACATCAAGACGGGGGAGAGCCTTGTCTTCTGAGCCCCTTGCCCCACCTGGCAGCAGGTGCCCAGACCCCCGGGGCTCCCCGGGATGCGGCATGGGGCAGACGTGGGGAAGGACCAGGAGCCAGGAAAGAGGGCTGGAGCTTGAGATTGAGGCCACAAAGCCTAGAGTTTCCAGACAAAGCTGGGCACAGCTGGCTTGCATTGTCAAAGCATCATTCTCTGTGTGTTAAAAATATCGTTCTTCCACAAATAGACAGTGAGTGTGTGTCAAGGTTCTATTGAAGTACTTAATAAGGAAACCAGCGGAATGACAAAGCTGACTCAAAAGAGAAAGACACACAGGGATTTTTAGAGAGGGTGGAAATAAAAGGGACACTGAGCTATAACCTCTCGGTTGGACTGAAACTAAGAAAGATCCAGGGCAGTGAGATAGCGACCCACGGGGTTATCTTCTCTGCCAGAAAAAAGAGGAAACCATTGCCTCTTATCAGTTTTATAGGCTTGTAAAATGTCTAGGACCTCATCCCTTGTACCATTCACTTCTGCTCCCCTGGAGAGTCCGAGGTTCTGGGCAGGCAGGTGTTGGACAATGCCCTAGCAGGACTGAGAGGCCAGGCAATGTCCTCTGGCTTTGTTCCCACAGTTTTTAAACAGCATACCATCTCTGGCCCTCATAGCTGATAAAAGATAAACTGAGGCACATTAAGAATTTCAAGTTTATTTGAGCACACATCAGCACACACCACCAGAAGGTGATGAGGACCGCTCCACAGACAGGAGCTAGGGGAGTGTCTTATAAGGAAGTTGCCGAAGTAAAGCAAGGAAATATTTGATTGGCCGTGGCCGATGTGGTTGCCTTATTTGGGAAAGCCCGGTCGGCTGCTCGTGATGCATTGTTCTTAAATTTCCTGGGGTTTGGGCTCAGTTGCCTAGAACCAAGGCATTAGAGCCACCACAGTCCAGCAGCCTCCTTGTTTCATCTCTTAAATGATTCCCCCCTTTCGGTCGTCCTTTCATACGTGAGGGATTAACCGACAACTTGGTATTATGGCCGCTCTCCGTCACCCTCAGGGTCAAGTTCTGATCTTGTCAGGAAACACAGATTATGATGTCAGGCCGAGGAAGAATCACTTTTGCTGTTCATCTCATTGTTCATCTTGTTTCTGCTCCTCCAAGCGTAGTGAGACCATCTGATGTACTTCTGATGGTTGTGAGCATATATTTCAGACCCTGGAGAGAACACAATGCACCAGGGAGATCACCGCGATAACTCTCAGGAGGATGATAATGACAAGAGATTGAAGTGTGCTCCTTCACCAGGGCACCCACGAACCCAACCAGTTGGTTGCCAATAAATCAAAGAACGTGTCTGAAGAGGCATCAACCTGTTTTAGCTAAGTGGCTTGCTTGTTAATTTCTCATATGTGAATTTCTACTGTACCAGCGGTCTTGATCCAGGTAC
>CM052885.1:30403240-30450740 GCA_028534135.1 Potos flavus | reverse complement strand
ATACATTGTTTTACAAAGGCTTCAGGTTGTTGCCCTTCCCTTTTAGCTTAGAGGCCTTTAAAAAGTACCTATCAGGTTCTGAATATAGGTCTCCAATGTTACCAACTCCTGTCCCTAGAAGTTCTCTTAAAAAATCCTTTCAAATATCTTATCATCAGGTTTGAGTTGGGACAAAGAGTCAGTATTCCTGCAGTGTTAACTCTTTAAAAGGGACCCTTTTGATGAATTTAGTCTTAGAAGCTTCTATACCAATCAAATATGCATCTCACTGTTTGGGAGATATTTGGGACCCTTTTTTCTCTAGGGCATTTCATAAATGGATAAGTTTATTTAGGTTAAAAGTTCCCACTGTGGCCATCATGATTCAAGATCATTTCTGGTAAGCTTAACCCACTTGTTCAGACAAATGTGCACCTGGGGCCGTGATTTTCATGCATAGAGCCCTAAATGGAGGAGTCCTAGACTTTCTGGACTTGAAGCCCCCTGTTCTCGCCTCTCCTTCCCTTAAAACAAAATTATACTTTCCTGAGGCCCCACCCTGGGCTCAGTCCTGTTTCAGTCTGACCCGGTCTGGTTGAAGTTGGAGAGCTCATAATGTTTACGTTGGACCCAGTCTGGTAAAATAAATGCTTAAATGAAGTCGGAGAGCTTATAATGCAAAAGCTGCAATGCTCATTTATCTGCGAGGGACTTGCCCTTGACCTTCATTCAGGTGCAGGGAGAAAGCAGTGAGCACAAAGGGCTCCATAGGTACCAACGCCTCATTGCTTGCTGCTTCCAGGGCCCATCAGGGTTTCCTTTGGATTCCACTTCTGACACCAGAGCTGTTAAAAGGTAAACTGAGGCACACTACAATTGTCAAGCTTATTTGAGCATACATCGATCTGAATCCGGTAGCGCCAAACCAGAGATGGTTGGGAGCGCTGCACCCATGGGACCTGGGAAGGGGGAGGTTTAAAAGAATATATGGAAGCAAGGCAAGGACTTGATTTGATTGACCATAGCTTAAGCCGTTGCCTTATTTGGGTCGAGTTCCTTGACTCTGGCTTTGGTTTGGGTTTGTTTCCATCAGCTACCAAGGCCTTGGGCCATCCCAGTCTAACGGCCTCCTTGTTTGAATACTTTCACGTAGCTCCGCATAAAGCAAATTGCGTCTAACCTCTCCGTCTCTTCATCTGTAAAAGGATCGTAACAATAACGAGGTCGTGAAGAAGGTTGTCCGATGCACATGAAAATCTTGCACCCGTGAGGTGGGCTTTTACCTTCTCCATTTGGCTACCACGTGGTTTCCTGTCCTGGCTGGCTGTGTATTGGTGTGTGACTTTGGGCAAGGTACTTGGTCTCTATGAACCTGTTTCCTCATCCGCTGAGCAGGCAGAGCCTGTTAAGGGCTAGGGCAGGGCTACCCCTTGTGGTTTCAGTAGCAGGGCTGAGATAATGGGGACTTACTGTATGACTCACAGCTGGAATGCCCCCCTTTCTGGGTCTCAGTTTCCTTATCTGGGAAGCAAGAGCTGGAGAGGGGAATTTACAAGGCCAAAGACTAACTATAAATCTTGTAATTCCCCCCAACTCTTGAGCCAGACACAGGAACCCGGGAGCTTGGGGTGCACTTTTGGGTCCCAGATCCCGGGCAAGGCCTGCCTTTAGAACCACTGCCCCCTCCTGCCTTTTCCCGGCTTTTCCCTGGATGCCCTCTCCCCATCCTGAAAGACTCTGTGCCCTTCCACCACTCAGAGAGCCTCCCAAACCTCTCCCCAGGGCCTTGCTAAGGAAGTGAAGTTCATTAAAAGCCAACTGTGAGTAGCTTGATGCTCTTCCTTAGCTTGAGGGGGGAGGATTCTCCGGACAGATACAATGGGCTGCCGAGGTCCCTGCCTCTGCCTGCCCGGCCTCCCCGATTGCCTGCCTCCAAATGGTCAGATCAGAATGGGTAGGAGAGGGGTGGATGGGGATGCACGGGGAGGGTCAGTGGAAAGGGCACTGACCAGAAAGGTGGGCAGGGGGAGCCCCCCAGAAAGCCGATTGGTAGTCACCTGCCCAGATACTGAAACCTCATGAGCCCCATCACCACCTTCCTGTGCCAGAACTCTTTCCCAGCATGGTGTGTGTGTGGTGCCCAAGTCTCCATCTGCTTGGGTGGAGGGGGATTGGGGATTATTTGGGATGGTGGGGAGGAAAAACAGGAATAGCTTCCAGATGCTCCAGGATGGGAGGAAATGTTTGTGCTGGCCTGGAGATGCTTGGGGAAAACAGAACCTTGGGGACTGAGCAGCTGGGGCTCCTGCGCAGAGGCTCACCAGCTGGAGAGCCTGGTGGATTGGCCTGGCCACCCCTTCTCTCCTTCTTCCTCCCTCCTTGCCCCACTGCCAAAGGATCTCTCTTGGCAGGCATTTCCCCATAAGTCCACCAGGGGGCAGCAGGAACCAACACGGCTGCCATGCTGACCATTTTAATCTGAAATCACCAGTTCTGAGTTCTCCTGACACCAGCCCTTCCTGCTTCCCCTCCTGCCCCCACATCCTCTCACCTTTGGAGCATAGGGACACAAGGATCTGGAGTTCCTGGGCTCCCATTTCCCTCCCAGGACACATCCTGGCTCCTGATGTCCTGAGCTAAGCCCAAGACATGCTGGGACCCTCTCCCCAGCAGGCCTCCCCTCCCCCTCTGCTACCCATGATGTGCCTGCCCCAGGGGCTAGGATTCATAGGATTCAGTGTGCCTTCGGGTGGCAATGGTTCCTTCTTGGATCACCCCCAGAGTCCTCAGGAATGGGGGGTGAATCCCAGTTGTTACATAGGAAGGCCTTTCTTTCTTTCTTTTTTTTTTTTAAAGATTTTATTTATTTGACAGAGAGAAACACAGCGAGAGAGGGAACACAAGCAGGGGGAGCAGGAGAGGGAAAAGCAGGCTTCCCGCCGAGCAGGGAGCAGGATATAGGTCTCTATCCGAGACCCTGGGATCATGACCTGAGCCGAAGGCAGACGCTTGACGACTGAGCCACCCAGGCGCCCCTGGAAGGCCTTCTTTAACCACCCTCCTCAGTGTGGATAAGGGGACAGGTGCAGACGGGAGCCATGTCCACGCCCTGAGCTTGTGCCTTACCTGGGGTGGCAGGCTACCCATAGTGATCTAACACAAATGCTTCCCAAGATAGACAGACCAGGCTCCCAACCGCCAGTCTGTAGGCTCGTACAGGTTTCCCGAGTGAAACAAGGAAAGACGGGGGTAAACTGACTCCGAGTAAACTAACTGTATTCCCTTTCAGTGGTTCACATTTTCATTTCCTTTTGAAATAATGCTGAAGGGAGATGGGAGTTAGGATTTTTAAAAATTTTTTTTTAATGCCCTTGTATTACAAAATAAAAGATGAAATTTTTATGCCCTCTTCCAAATTTGGGGGACAACGTGAGGGGGTCTATAAAAGCCTGACTGAGGCTGGCTGGTGGAAAGGGGGCTCCAGGGGTGGGAGTGGTAGGCAGAGGCCAGGGACAAGGTAGGGAGGCCAGGTGTCTTGGCTGGGACCTACAGAGGACATTCTCCCCACCGCCCTTCAGAGCAAGGTGCAGCCCTGATGTAGTTCACAGGCCTGGGGCCCCCACTCTGGTGACCAAGAGCTGTCCCTTCCAGAGAGGGACAAGCCGAGATTGGGCCTGAGTGGTGACCCGAATCCTGGTAATGGAGTAGGGAGTGTTAGACAGAACAGTCCTCAGAACAGCGCAACCCGGAGCAGGTGAATGAGTGAGGGAGTGAGCAGAAGGAAAAAAGGAGCAACTAAGGAAACAATTGTTCAGGAGTACTGACCCACATAGTCCAGCAGGAGGGAGGAAGCCTCATACAACCTCTACGTTTTCAGAAAGAAAACAACAGGGAATGGAAGGGTTGGCAGAAACCAGTAAGCCGTGAGCAGCCTGGGGTCTAAGCTGGGTGATTTCATGTGGAGGGTCCCCAGACAGGTGGGAGGCTCATGGTCCCAAGGCCACCATCATCCCCTAGCCCCCAAACAGAGGGGCTGCCCCAAGTGGGGAGCAAGGAGCCTGGGGGTGGGTGCAGGTCAGGCTGACGGAGAGGGCCGGGGGTCTTGGGCTGGAGTGCAGGCATGGGGAGGACAGACTCGCCCTACTCTTTCTCCTGCCCCCCTAAGCCAGTAACCCCAGCAGAGAGCCCCCGAGGGTGCTCCTCATTACTGCTCATTTCCTTGCTTCCTTTCCTCATTCCCGCCTCTCCCATCCGAGGTCTCTCCCGGGAGGTGGCCCCTGCGGGGCGTGCTCCACTCAGCAAGCAGCCAGAGGCGGCTTTGCAAACATGAGTAAGTCATTCTCCTGCCAAAACCCTTCAGTGGTTTCCCTCGAACCTTAAATAAATCCAGGGCCCTGCTCTTCCTCTGCAGGACGTTAGCGCACGCCGTCCGCTCTGCCCGGAGCATCTGCACCGGGGGCCTTTCTCCCCTTTCGGGCCTTGGTTCAAATGTCACCTCCTCAGAGGACTGGCCCGGTCATATCACCACGGTGCTGGCACATACCGGGTGCCGGACCAAATGGCATATGGCAAAGACCACTCTCGGCTTTGGGGATGCAGCCAGACTGTCCGCTAAGCCTCGAGCTTCCCCCGAGTAGACGGAGCCAGCAAGACCAGGAGGCCGGCCATCTAGTTCAGGTCTAGGGGTCAGCTCGCCCAGCACTACCAGCCACCCCAGGACCCCAGGATCCCCTTGCATTTAGGGATCCCGGTCCAATGGCTCTGAGGTGACAGGCAGGGCTCCCTGCCCGCTCTTCCAGGAAAGCCGTGTGCTTGTACCCAGGATGCCTGGAGGCAGGGGCATTGTCTCTGTTTATAGCCAGTTTGCAAAGAGGCTTCTGAGCACTGGCTGCGGCCAGGGCAAGGGGCTGGGTGGGGGGCAGGGGGAGGAGGGAACTGCGGTGGGCAGAGCTTACTCCCCGGGGCCCTCAGCCATCCTTATACTGATTCTGCTAGGTGGGCATCACCATCAACCCCATCTCCTGGGAGGACCTGAGGCTTAGGGAAAAGCTTGTCCATCCGTGCGTGCGTCCATCCATCCATCCATCCATCCATCCATCGAATACACATCCACGAAGCACCTACTCAGCCTGGCACAGGCTGGGAGGGAGGAGGAGCTGGGAGACCTTCCCTTCTGCCCTCCCCTCCGTTGCAGGGCCCTCGCTCAGCCCTCCCCGCAAACACAACCGGGAACCCGCCATAGTTGGGCTTCCGGACCAGGCTCGAGCTGGCGGTATTTGGGGACCTGCTGCTGGCCTGTGCCGCACAAACCTGGAGCTCCAAGAGCCCTGCACCTTCTAGGTGGATGGGAGCAGAAGCGAGGCTCTAGGTCTGGTTTATTCTTGGCGCGCCCTGCCCCCCAGGGAGATTTCAAAGTCACCCGCCTCCCCGTCTTCCCTGAGCCATCTTCCCATGACTTACCTACACAGACTCCACCCGCCCTCCCCCACCCCAGTGGCCTTCATCTTACACCTGCTGCGTTCTCAAGGCACAAATGGGGGAAACTGAGGCCTGGAAGGCAATGGGAGCTGTCCAAGGTCATATAGGTCTGGGAACTCTCAGGTCAGTGCTCTTTTCTGTACTCCCCCCAGCTGTCTTAGCCTTGGTGTCCCAGCTTGAGGAGCATGAGGGGCCCAGAGAGAGAGAGGCCGAGGGCTCCGTCCCAGCACTTGGAGGAGGGCGATAGAGTACTCCGAGGACACCTGAGCCATTTCCAAGCACTGAATGCACAAGAGACGTGGTAGAGTTGAGTCTGTGGGGAAGCTGAAAGCCACAGTGCGCTGGCTTCTCTGCATTTGTGTGCACGTGCTTGCGTGTGTGTGTGTGTGTGTGTGTGTGTGAGAGAGAGAGTGAGTGTGTGCACACTCGCCATCCACACATCCCCTATGATCAAGGTGGGCTTTGAGACTTAGCCTGTGTGTTGGGGAAGACACCAGGTGCTGTTCTTAAAGCAACAAGAAGGTCCTTAGAGCTTGGCCAACTGACCCCTGGGAGAGCCTGGCCTGTGCAGGTCCCCCCAGAGCCGGGGTCTCAGGGCGGGGGGGCTGCTGGCAGAGGTGTAAACAGATGCTGGCTTCTCTTTTGGCCGTGGTCTTGGCCAGTACTTAGATGTGTCCTCAGGTATGTAGGCTGCTGGCCGGGGGCCAAGCCAGCTCTTGGGGGTGGGGGTGCCATAGAGGAAGAGGAAAGGGCAGAGAGTGGGTCTCAGCATAACCCAGAGGTTTCTAGAAAGGGTAGGAGGGGTCTGGACTATAGTACTGGCTCTGCTATTTACCAGCTGTGTGACCTAGGGCAAGTCACTTGACCTCTCTGGGCCTCAGTTTCCTTATCTGTAAAATGAGGAGTGATGATAGAACTTTCCTCTCTGGGCTGCGGCAAGGATTAAGTAAGCTGCAGACGTGACTCGGGAATGCCCGGCCCACGATGAGTACGTAGTAAATGCGCCGGCTCCTGGCTCGAGGCTGAGCCTCAGAGTGGCCCCACACCAGCCGTGTCATACTTAGATGGCCGTCATTGAGAGCACCCAACTTCTGAGACTTAACCTCATCCTGTATGGTAACTACGTAAGAGTCCAGGCTAAGACGGGGGCTCCCGGCATTTGCTCCCGTGCGGTCCTGGGCCCGCAGGACTGGCATCTGCCGAGGGTCAGCCCCCGCTGGGGTCACATTGGGAGTGCTCCCGTGCCCTGAGGTGGGCTTCAGCAGCCCATTTTACAGAGGAGTCCTGTGATTCATGGAGGTCTCATGCCCTTAGGGAGCCTCTGCCCCAGGGGACAGGGGGAGGAGCTTGGAGCTGCAGCCCTCTGGTGGGCCTGCTGGGGGTCTGCCGGGCAGGGACCCCTGTGTTAAGTACGTGGCTGGCGCCCATATTCACAGTTTAGCCGAGTAAATATTTACAGCCATTATGGCAATTGATTGCCTTCGATCCTGTGTGCTGCTGTGAGAGAGGCCTGCTTACTCATGCTTTCTTAAAAACAGCTTCTTCTCTCACACGTCTTTAATAATTCAGTGCCTAATTGTCTCCAAACGCAAGCCCGAAAATGCCAACTCAGGGCCTTTGTCCCTGGGCTGGTGCATCTCCCTTCCTCCCTGCCGGGGGCGGCGGGGTGGCGGACTCGCCCCTTTTCTGCGGCAGACCCGGGCCTCCAGGCCCTGCCTGTGACCACTTCCGGGAGGGTCCCGGCCTGCTGAGTGCCGGTGTGCCCCACCTCCGGCTGTTGGCAGAGGCAGTGAGCAAGAGAGCCTCGGAGTAATTGAGTTGCAGGGCTGAGTGGGGAGGAGAGAGGAGGCAGGAGCGGGAAGGTGTGGCTGCTGCTCCTCGGGGAGCCCTGCGGGGCTGAAGAATAGGGAGGGCGGGGGTGGGGATCTGAGGGCAGCTTGAGGTGGCAGGAAAGGCCAATTCTGAATGGGTTTCTGGACACACTTGAGGCCAGAAACTGCCCCTGTCCAGGGCCGGGGGTAGGGGTGGGGCCTGACCAATGTTTAGTGTGTTCTGGGAGCCAGGTCTCCAGTGCTGGGCTTCCTGGCTGGTATGCGGGGAGTCTGCGGGAGCGGACGGGGTCCTGGGGCTGGCCCCCTGGCTGGGTGACAGGGGATACTAATAGCACCACTCTGAGCTCTTCTTCCCTTCTTCCGGCAGGCCCAGGCAGGGGGACACAGGTTCTGGGGAAGAGTCGCCTAGCCATCCCCCAAGCAGAACGTCTGCCCAGTGAAATCCTCATGGCCATGGGGTCAGGCCCTGTGAGGCAGACACTGTGGCAGGTGCAGCAAGGAAGGGACCAGTCTGCGATGGCCTGACCTGGCCCAGGAGCTGACCCTACAGAGGGACTCTGGGCCAGAGCACCAGGGCTGTGGCTCCCAGTCCCTGAGAAGTCCCTGGGCTCACACGGGATCCCTGTAAACCTCGGGGACTCCTCTGCCCTCCAGCCCCAGGCCAGGCCAAGACCACGACCTGTGCATTCACTCAACGAGCTCTCAAGCTTGTCTGTCTGGTGCTGTCCTGGGCCCTGGGGACATGGCCGGGATCTAAGAACAAAATCCCTCTAGTTTATAGGCTATAAAATGAGATTGATATATAAATTATATATTCGAAAGTAATAGGGCTCCAGAAATTACACAGAACGGGGAGGGGGGTGGAGGACCCGGGGAAGGGCTTGGAGGGAATGTGTGACATTTGAACAGCGACGTGAGGTGGAGAGGGAAGAGCCTAAGGGAAAGCTCTACAGGCTGAGGGAGAGCGCAGGCCAGAGCCAGCCACGTCTGGGGAACCGGGAGATGCTCAGAGAGGTCACGGGCACGGCGATTGGAGAGGGTCTGTGTGTAGCCCACTGCGGGAGGCTTCAGCGGAGTGAGGCGGAGCCCAGGGACTTGAACAGCCGCGTGGGGAGCCCTGGAGCTGCCTCCTACTCTGAGCCAGCTCTCCTCCTGCTGCTGCTGCTGCTGCTGCTGCAAGAGGGAAAATAAGGCACAGCAGCCAGGCAGGTGGCGGGGTCCCTGTGGCCATCGGGCTGGGGCAGGGTGCAGGTGACGGAGATGGTGAGAAGCAGTCTGGTCCTGGAGGCATTTGAAGGTGGAGCCGGAAGGATTTGCTGACAGATGAGTGGGAGGGTGTAAGAGAAAGAGAGGAGGTTGAGGTTGAAGATTACGGCGAGGTCAAGGTTTTGTCCCGAGCAGCAGGAACTCGGAGCCATTGTTCACAGTGATGGGAAACGGAGGAGCAGGCCTGGCGTGGGGCGAGCATGGTGGGTGGTGGAGAGGGTTCCTTAGCTGTAGCATGTTAAGTTTGAGGCATCTAAGGACATCCTAGTAGAATGTTGAGGAAGCAGTTGGTAGTTGGGATATGAGGTACTTGGGGACTGAAGCGAGAAAAGCGGGAGTCATTGGCACATACACAGGATCGAAAGCCAAAGGACTGGACAGAAGTGGTCTAGGGCCAAGCCAGGCACACACACACACACGGGTCTCTGGCCCCTATGCCCATCCCCTGAGCTTGGCCTTGGTGTCTATAGAAGGTTTCTATGGTTTATTCTATTCCAAAAAGCACTTATCCATGTTCTGGAAATTGACCTTAATCTTGCTCTAACCACTGGTTGGGATGAGGGTTCCCAGTTCTCCATGCTTCTTGATCTAGACGTGGGCCCCAGACACTGCTGGACCAGCCGTAGCAGGAGCACCCGCTGGCCAGGGCAGGCACCTGCCCCACCCGGGCCAGTGAGAGCCTTTTCCAGATCCTTTGACAGTGAATGGCCCTGTGTCCAGAGATAAAGTGACACACAGGCCTAGCTTCTAGTAGCCCAAAATAGAGCCATGTAGAAGAAGCCATTTGGGTGTGAGAGGTGGAGAACAGTCTGAGCCCACGTTTCTGGTCATTCTTGTCCCTTTCTCTTCCTGTGGTTTGATTTAAGGGCAGAGAAATTCCTTTGCCTGAGCCAATTCAATCAAGGGAGCCCGAATCTCAGCAGTCAGATGTAGAGAAGAGGTGGGGACAGGGGTGCTGGGGAGGTTCAGAACTCAAGGGAAACATGACTCCTCTAAGCCCTGGAAAGGCTCCCCCAAACCAGGCCTACGAGGGGCACGGGACACTCAAGTGGTTCCTGAGGCCAGGACCAGATGCAGCGCTGAGCGGGGTCAGTACCGACTGAGATCAGTCCCATTGGTGATCTGACAGTACTGAGGCCATTGTTTAAATAGATAAGGCCTGTGTTGGTTCACTTGGATTCCCGACAAACGTTTGACTGTTGGTTTCCTTGCTTGTTGATTTCTTCCACCAAGAATCTCAAGGAAACAATGAATATATGGGGGAGGTTCATGCAGCGGCCAAGGTGGCTGGTTTGGGGTTTGGGGTGCAGGGCCGCTCTCTGCCCACTGTATTCTGGGTACAGGCCTCTCTGAGGCCCCTTGTTCAGTACCCAGCAGCATCCCTCCCAGAGATCCAGCCAGACCAGGCACGACTGTGGAGCAGGGTCCAGCGGGCATCTCCGCTCAGGGCCCGGCACACCCCGGGGCTCGGCGAGTGTCACCTTCCCCTTACCGCACGCCTCCTGAGCAGGGACGCAGCCGTGAGGACCCCGCTCGAGCTCGGGCAGGTGCGCCCCTTACGTCAGGCCAGGGGAGGGAGGCCGGGCCACGTGATCACAGGGCGCGCACAGCTGCTTCCAGCTCTCCCAGGAAGGGCAGAAGGGATAACCAGAAAAGAAAGAGGAAGGGGTTGCCTTCAGTGACCCAGAAATTGTGAGGAGCCCCCAAAAGGCAGAAGGCAGGTGGGATCACACTGAAGGAGGAAACTGGGGGAAGCAGAGCTCAAAAGTGCGGAAAACACGCAGCGGCTTTCAGACATGCGTGGGTGGCCACAGAGAGCAGAAGGGGTGCGGAAGGAGGAGCATCTGGCCGAGAACCCCGCCCCCTCCGCCCACACCTTGTCTTCGCACACAGGTGCCCACCCCGGATTAGATTAGAACTAAGTTTGGGCGTGAGGACCTAAGAAGCCGAGCAGTGCTGGGGGGGGGGGGGGGGGCGCGGGGACTGTCCGTGCCCAAGGAGCACAGGGAACCTGGTCCCAGAAGAGGAGCCGCGGGTACACCCTACCACCGGCCACCCCATCCCACCCCGCCTCACCCTCCGTGGGAGGACAGAGCCCCAAGCACTTGACACGTGGACGTGGACTGGTGCCTGAGAGCCCCCCAACATTTGACGAAAACCAACCGCATCAAAGAGAAGCATTAAGCTCAGTGAAATGAAAAAGCAACACCCAAATCAACAGTTACTAAAACAAACAAAAGCAAAAGAACAGAATAAGTATCATAGATCCTCCCAGAGATCCCAGCGGGACATCATTTGCATACAAAAGAATCACCAGTCCCGCAAGGGAAGGGGGGATTGCCGAGTACAGGTCGTAGGTGGGTGGAGTAGCCGAGTGGTTTGCCCTAAAGAACAAATTAATGAGCTTGACCCTGTAACCTAGAATGTCTATCAAGTTATATATCCCGAAAGAGAAAGAGATGAAAAGATGAAAATGACAAAGAATTGCGTCGTGGGGCAGTTCTCGCAGTTTCTACTTGCCCCTGAAAGGAGTAAGCAGGTATGGAGAGAACAGAGAGGAGGAAATACTGTGGGGGGTCATTTCATTTCCTCTTCCAGCAGTGCAGTGAGGAGCCCCGGGAGAGTGAAGTGACTTCTCTGGGACCCACAGCGACTCAGAGGATCCGCTCCTGGTTCAGCCTCACCCCAGAACCCGGGGGCCACGCTAACGGAGACGTGCTGGCTGACATGCTAGAACAGCGTTTCTCCAAGCGTGGCCCGCGGGACAGTGGCGCTTGTCGTGTGATCAAGGATCCTGGGGTCAACTACGTTTGAGAAGTGCTAGTCAGATGAGGCTAAACAAATTTTGTTTTTGTGACCTTTGGGAAGACTTTTTGCCCCATCCCCCCCAGGGGCCTCGACTTCCCTCTCTGTTCATTGGGAATCATAATGCCATCCCTGGCTGTCTTCCAGGTTTTAAGGCTCAAAGGAAACAACGCATGTGACGTTGCATGTACGATTGTGAGAATATGGAATATCGCCTCTCGTGTGAGTCCCGTTCCTAAGTCCTCTGTCTCCTTGTGCTTCAGGCTGTGACGGGCAGCCGTTGGGACCCAGCTTCTCATACATCATTTGGAAATCTGGCCCCCAGAGTCTATTTTTTGGTAAAAATGTTTGTGCCGAGAGGAGACCAAGGTGCTCATTTCGGAGTCCCATGTGTCTGTCCTCGAGCCCCGGCCGGCGCGTCAAGTCCATGGCGGCTGGGGTCCCTCTGTCATGCCGCCGGCAGGAGTGGGGCTGCGTGTGGGCCTCCCACCCCTCTGACTGCGGCACCATGTCTTTTAGATGTTCAGCGCGGTGGGGGTGGGGGTGGGGAACGAGGGCTGAGGAAGGACCCTCAGCCAAGGAGTTAGAGACCTGGGCTCTTGTCCCCACTATGCCACTGTGTGACCTCACAGCCCCTGGCTGGGCCTCACTTGTCTCATCTGTGAAACGGGAGGAAATCACTGCAGCCTTTCCTACCCACCCCTAACGAGGTCAGGCAGCAGCTAGAGAGGTCGTTATAAGGAGGAGAGCAGGGCAGGGGACAGGGAGGGGAGGAGAGAGAACAAATGCCTCATTGCCCTCAAAATAAAGCCTGGTCTGAACCTTCACCTTGACTTCCTGGCCCCTGCCTGGCTCTGCCTCCGCCCCCTGCTCTGACAGCGCCTTATACTGGCTCACCTTTGTCCCCACCCGGCCACCACCTGCTCACTCCCGGTCACACTCTCCTGCCCTGGAGCTTCACAGTCAAATTCTCTTCACGTTCCTCTTTGCCTTCAGACCTGGGCTTGGAGATGTTCCAGCTCCCTCTGGGAAACCCGTTCTGGGCCTCGGGTTTGGGATGGAGCTCTTTACAGTATGTCTCCCACTGCCATCGGGGGCCTGCCCCCTCATAGCTGTCTCATGGTCTGTCTCCCCCTCTAGAACCTATGCTCCTCGAAGCCAGCAGCCACATGTGACACGTTTAATACTGTATCTTCTAGGTGCAGAGTAGATGCTCCGTAAAATATCTGTTGAATGAGCCTCCGCCTCCTTCTAACTCTGAAATCCTACGTCCGTCTAGATTGGAGCAGGGTTCAAAAACCTCCTCTGTGTCTAGCTAACAGACTCCTCTGGCCCCCGACCCCTCTCCCACGATGGCCTCACAAGCCCTCTGAGAGGGGGAATGTTGGAGTGTTGCTAGGGACCTCCGTGGAGCACGTGCTCGGGTTAGAACCCCATGCTTCTGGAGTGCAGTAGTGGGGGGGCGCTGTGTCAGGATGAAGCCACGTCATGCATGGGAGAGCCTGGGAGAGGGCCTGGCACATAGTTAGCTCTCGGGAAATGAAGCTACTACTATTATTAGTCCCCCATTCGCTTGCCTCACTGAGCTCAGAGAAAAGTGCGGACTGGCTGAGACTTCCCAGCCTGGAAGAAGGAGGCAAAGGTGGATCCCTGATCTGGGATTTTCAACCCCCAGCCCAGGACTCCGGCTTCTCCCCTGCTGCTTCCCATCTCAGACCCCAAGGTTTTGATTCCCAGGCCATTCGTTTGCATCTGGCTGACACAGGGCATCTGGAATCAGCACACACCTCCCTGAGCTGCCAGAGGCCACAAGAGCTGGGACACCGACACCAAGCATCCCGGATGGAAATTCCCCAAGACACCCTTGGGCCCTCGGCTTGAGTGCAAACAAAGAAATGCTTATGTCCAGACTTCTTCACAGAGCAGCAGCAAGGATGTGACTTCAGAGCACTTAGCATCAGTGTCATAAAACATGAGGATTGATGACCCTGTGTGACTGGGGCGAATGCCAGGGAGAACAAGCAGACTTGGATGTGGCCAACGATGCTTCTTGTGTACATTTTGTGCAAAGGGCCCCAGCCTCGATTCAGCAGGGTATTAAAATGACATGATACTAGTCAACATATGCACGGACCCCCTTAGCATATAGAGCCCTCCCCCATGCTTGGAGACACCTGATTTTCATGACCGTATAAGGCAGTGAGCTACAGGTTAAGAAATGTTTCCCCCACTTTGGAGAGGAGGAAGCCAAGGCCCAGGGAGATGAGAAAAGCAACATATCTTAGGTCACAGAACCTTCGATCTCCCGACTCCCCATTACCCAATCCTCTTGCCAACACAGAGAAGTGGGAAAGCTAAGTTCAGCTCAGAAAAATTAATTTACCCAAAGAAACGTGGTGGACATTGTGCAAACTGTAAGTGCCTGCAGTGAAGTGAACTATACTTGGCCTTATCTAGCCCTGTCATTCTGGGGCTGGTTGGTTCCTCTGGACTGGACCTATATAAGGGTAAGAAGAGACGTAGGAAGAGATTGGAAGTCCTCCAAATGAGAAAGAGAATGGGAATCTTCTATCACAGGGACCTAAGGAGTAGGATGAGGGGCTTTAAGGGCAAGGTGGCTTCAAGTGTCCCTCTTTCCATTACCCATTCAGTATTCCTGGACTCTTGTAAATCCTTAGGACAATAGATGGGGATTTTGGTATGCCCTGGGTGCAGATAGAGACAAAAAGAGAGATCCTCTCTTCCTGATCAACGTGTAATCAAAGATCATTGGCCAATCAGAAGAGAGTTTTCCATAAGTAAGCTGTAAGGGGTCTACGACTATGGCTACTATGACTCTAATCTGTGACAATGGGAGACATGTCCACATGTCAACAACTCAGTTCTCTTATGCCTTCCAAGTCTGTCCACACCACAAGAACCATGGGAAAAAGGTTTGTTCAATTAAGGAACATGAAGTTCCTTTCCTTCCAGAGACCACTGGCCCTGTTTCTGGGATTCTCAAGATGCTGAGAGATCCCATGGCTCCTGTGAGGGGCAAATACTTATTCCCAGAGGCTGATTCTGATGTGGGAAACTCCATCTCTTTAGTACTTCCAGTGGAACGTGTCTACTGATGAAAAATTCTCTCAGTTTTTGTTTAACTCAGAGTGTCTCAATTTGCCCTTCATTTTTTGAAAGACATTTTTGCTGGGTATAGAATTATAGGTTGGCTGGTTATTTCTCTTTGAGCACTTTGAAAAAATGTTATTCCATTGTATTCTGGCTTCTGTGGTTTTTGTCACAAAGTCTACCGTCATGCGCATTATGTCCCTGAATGTCTTTTTCCTCTGGATGTCTTTGAGATTTTTCTCTTTACCTTTAATTTTCAGTAGTTTGACCATGATATGCCTAGCTGTGGATTTCTTTGCAATTATCCTATCTTGGATTTGTTGAGCTTGTTGAAAATGTGGTTTGATATCTTTCATCTGTTTTGGAAATTTTTCTGCCATTGCTTCAAATTCTGATTCTGTCTCTTGCTCTCTCTCTGCTTCTTCTGGAACTCCAATTACACATTTGTTGGGCTTATTTACTTTGTTCCCACATCTTCCTTATATTCTTTTCTGTTTTTTTTCTCTGACATTCAATTGTAGTCCATTCACATTTATTGTAATTATTGATATGGTTGGATTTCCATCTGCCATTTTGCTACTTGTTTTCTATTTGTCTCTTTTTTGTTCTCTGTTCCTCCTTTACTGCCATCTATTGTGTTAAACGTATATTTTATACCATCTTAATACCTCTGTTGATTTTTAACACTGCATTATTTTGACTTACTTGCTTAGTGGATCTTTGAGGGTTTATAATATACGTTTAATTTATAACAATTTACTTCAGAATAATATTAACTTAATTCCAGTAAAATATAAAAACTTTCCTCCAATATATTTTCTTCTTTTCTCTCCTCCTGTATGCTGTCATCATCACATATATTACATTGATATATGTTATAAGCCAAGGCATACAGTGTTATAAGTATTGGTTTATGCAAATATTTATTCAGTCTTTTTTTAAAAAAGATTTTAGTTATTTATTAGAGGGGGAGGGGCAGAGGAGGAAGAAGAAGGACAAGCAGACTCCCCACTGAGTGCAGAGTCCAATGTGGGGCTCGATCCCATGACCCTGAGATCATGACCTAAGCTGAAATCAAGTCAGACGCTCAACCAACTGAGCCACCCAAGCACCCCTTTACTCAATCTTTTAAATTTTCTCACAGTACTTAAATTGCTGGCACCTCAATTTTTTTCCTGTGGATTTCAATTGCCTCCTTTCAGTCTTTAATATTTCTTGTAAGACAAGTCTGTTAGCAATGAACTGTCTGTCTTTGTTTATCTGGGAATTTCTATTTTGTCTTCATTTTTGAAGGATGGTTTTAGCTAGATAAAGAATTTTTGGTTGATAGTTGTTTGTTTTTTCTTTCAGCACCTTGGGTATGTCATTCTACTGCTTTCCAGCTATTTCCATTATTTCCGAGAAAGACAGCTATTAATTATATTGTTCCCAGCATGTGATGTGTCATTTTTCTCTTATTGCTTTCAAGATTTTCTCTTTATCTTTGCATTTCAACTGTTTGACTGTGATGCGTATAGGTGGGGATATCTTCCTGTTTATCATTTTTGGAGTTTTTTGAGCTTCCTGGATCTAGAGATTAATGTTTTTCATCAAATTTGGGAATTTTTGGCTATTATTTCTTCAAAGATTTTCTTTGCTTCTCTCTCACTCTCCTCTGTTCTTCTGGAACTTTCATCACATTTATTTTTGTGTTTGTTTGTTTATAAAAGATTTTATTCATTTATTTGAGAGAAAGAGAGAGAGCACAAGCAGGGGTAGTGGTAGGCAGAGGGAGAGGGAGAAGCAGACTCCCACCAAGCAGGAGCCCAACGTGGGGCTCTATCCCAGGACCCTGGGATCATGACCTAATCTGAAGGCAGACACTTAACTGACTGAGCCACCCAGTAGCCCTTATGTTGGTATATTTAATATTGGCCTAGAGATATCTGAGAGTCATTTCATTTTTCTTCTATGTTTTTTCTCTTTGTTTTTCAGACTGGATAATTTCTATTAATCTATCTTCAAGGTTACTGGTTCTTTTTTCTGCTAGCTCATATCTGCTGTTGAGTCCCTCTAATGAATTTTTAAATTTCAGTTATTTCACTTTTCATCTTCAGAATTTTCATTTACTTCTTTTACGTTTTCTGCCACTATATTGAGATTCTTCATTCATTAAGTCATTGGTCACACTTTCCTTGAAGTCTTTAAATATGGTTTTCTTTAGTTCTTTGAATGTATTTACAATAGCTGCTTTGAGGTCTTTATCTGCTAAATCCAACATCTAGCTATACTCACAGTTTCTACTGACCTTTTTTTTTTCTTAAGCATGAGTCACATTTTCATGTTTCTTGGCATGTCTGCAATTTTTATTTTTATTTATTTATTTATTTTTAAAGATTTTATTTATTTATTTGACAGAGAGAGAGAGAGATCACAAGTAGGCAGAGAGGCAGGCAGAGAGAGAGGGGGAAGCAGGCTCCCCGCTGAGCAGAGAGCCGATGCAGGGCTCGATCCCAGGACCCTGAGATCACGACCTGAGCAGAAGACAGAGGCTTTAACCCACTGAGCCACCCAGGCGCCTCTGTCTGCAATTTTTAATTGAACACGGGGTCAGGGACATGAGCAGCTTCATGTGGTAGACAGTTTCTGCTTCTTCTGCAGGTCACCTGTGTTGTCAGGGCTGGAGGCAGTGAGAGACAGATGTGGGTTCCAGTTTGTTCTTACTTTTTCTCACTTTGTATCCAGTCTTTTCCTCTATATTCTGGTCCTTTTGACCTACATATAGAAACTTCAGGCGTATGTAGGGGCAATAGCCTTCCATGGACTTCTTATTCAGCTCCCCCAATTGAGTAAGGTCTCATTCTTATAATAAATCCTTTATTCTCTATCACTCTCTTTTCTATAGCTATATCCTCTATCAGTCATAGTGGTTCTGCTTCCCCGATCAACCCTAATGATGCAAATTTCCAATTCTCTGTTAAAATTTAAGCTTCATCTTTTCATTTGTTTTGTCCATTTCCTTTTTAAATTTTTGGAAACATACTAATTATAGTTGTTTTGAAGTCCTTATCTGCTAATTCCAAAATCTCGGTCATATCTGTATGTTTCTATTAAGTTCATGATCAGTCACTTTTCCTTCTTCACATGCTAATACTTTTTTATTGCATGCTGATTGATGTGCTTGTTATGCATGTGAATGGTATGTTGAAGGGGCTCTGGGTTAGCTTCTCTCCCTTGAAAGAGTGTTGAATTTTGTTTTGGCAGGCAGTTAACCTCCTGGCAAACCACACTCATCCTGTGAAAGCTTGCATTTAGGCTTGTTAAAGTATGTCTGTTTCAGCTTTTTTCTTATGTATAGAGTGTAGCTCTTCTCCTAAGTCATTGTCTTTTTTTTTTTTAAGATTTTATTTATTTGACAGAGAGAAAGAGATCACAAGTAGGCAGAGAGGCAGGCAGAGGGAGAGGGGGAAGCAGGCTCCTGGCTAAGCAGAGAGCCCGACACGGGGCTCGATCCCAGGACCCCGAGATCATGACCCGAGCCAAAGGCAGAGGCTTAACTCACTGAGCCACCCAGGTACCCCCTAAGTCATTGTCTTAATCCTAAAGTGTAGCCTTCCTGGGACCTCAACAGAAAGCCTGAGTTGTTCCCCAGGTTGCTTGACCTAGGGAAGGTCAATATTGAAGGTTGCTCGACCTTCAATATTTCCTCAGAGTTGTATGAGTTCTGAAATCTCTGTTCAGCTTTTAGTTCCCTCAGCCACTACTCTCTGCAAGTCTCTCTGCTCGTGAACAGCCTGACCATTGACCAAGGACCCAAGGGATATTTTTGTAGATTTTTGGGGCTGCTCCTTCTCTGTGGTTCCCTCATTTCCAGACACCTGCCTCTCAAATCATGGCCACCTTAGCCATCCTGAAGACTGATCTCTATTTCCTCCATCCAGTGTGACCACCAGTGTTAGGAGGTTTTGCTGCCCAGCATTTTGAAAATATGATCAGAAATAAAGAATAAATGAATGTGGGGATCATTTAGTGTGATTCTCAGGGATCATTGCCCTATATTAATTGATGTCCAGTGCCCACATATAGTTGCTTTACATGTTTTGTCCAGATTTTATAGTTATTTCCATTGGTAAGGTAAGTTTGTTGCCAGCTACTTCATCATAATTAGAAGCTTCCTTTTTTGCACTCAATAAGGCTGAGAGAGGTAATACCATTGTATAGTTAAAAACACAGATGTGTTCAAACTCACCTATGTCCTTGCTTGGTCTCTGAGTGTCGATAGGATATACAATGAGTCCTTTCTCTGTGATAATAACAGAAGCTTTAGCCTCTATTGAATACCTCAAATGGATGAAAGTCACTGTTCTAAGTGCTTTGCATGTACTAATTTATTTTGCTCTCATACTTACTCTGTGACACAGGTATTATCATTCCCACTTATAGTTGCAGAAACTGAGTCTTGTTGAGGCTAATTACTTGCCCAGGGTCACATGGCTAATAAGTGGAAAGGCCAGGATTTGAACCCAGGCAGTCTGTCTTCAAAGCCTGCACTATTAACCAATATGCCACATTGTCATTTAAAAACAATATTTTAAAAAATGTTTTGTTATATAGGCACTTGCGTGGCTCAGTCAGTTAAGCATCCAGCTCTTGGTTTTGGCTCAGCTCATGATCTTAGGCTCATGGGATCGAGCCCCATATTGGGCTCCACGCTCAGCATGGAGTCTGCTTCAGATTCTCTCTCCCTCTCCTTCTATCCCTTCTGCTCGCACACACACACTCTCTGTCTTTCTCTAAAATAAATCTTCAAAAAAATGTCTTGTTATAAGTTATGAGAAAATAAAATCGCTGTAGGAGCAGAGCCTTAAAAATAGCTTTTCCTCCCAGGCTGCATTTGGAATATGCAGAATCTGCCGGCTTCCTTCATTTCTCTCAATGAGGTTCCCTCCTTTCCAGTCCTTCTGCCTCTATCTGGGTGCAGGCAACCTTCACCTTTCACCCAAGCTCTTCCCTGTCCTCGTCCTGGGCTTCTCTGCCTCCAGGCTTGTTCTTGAAGCAGCAGGGACAGAGAGGAAAGGCAGGAAGCAGGCAGAGGAGTGCTGGTGAGGACTGGGGCCAAGAAAACCAGCCCAACTATTGGGCTGGAGAATGGAGCAACCTAGAGCTGGGGAGGAGAGCAGCAGAACATTCAGTTGGAGCCGTCAGTTGGGGATTGAACACTTAGAAAGAAGCTCCCAGGCACAAGGCCGGCAACTGGCAAGGAGCAGGCAGACACCAGGCAAGGCAGGAGCCCCAAAGAGCCAATGTGGTCAGCACAGGAAGTGGATGGGGAGGCAGGGGTCATGAGGCACACCACCCACCTCTCTGTGACACTGCCTTCACAGTACATTCAAACACCAGCCTCTTACCTGGTGAGCACTTGGTGTACATCTCTTAAGCCTCAGTTTCCCCTCAGCTTCATGAAACAGAAAACCTAAGTAATGGTGACTCAAATGAGACCAGAGTTTAGTTTTCCCAAGCAATGACAAATCCAGAGGTAGGTAGTTGTTAGGTTTAGTTTGGCAGCTCAAGTCATCATAATTCGGGAACCTGTGTCCTTCTCTCATGGCTCCAGGTATCGCCATCATAATCCATTCCACAAAGGAGTGGAGAGAAATGACAAAAAAAGGCAGATGCTACTGAGTCTCTCCCAGTCCCTTCAAGGTGGTTTCCTAGGAGCCCTACCCAATGGCTCTGCTTATATCTCATTGGCCCAAACTATGTCATATGGCCATCTCTAGCCACAAAGAAAGCTGGGAAATGTAGTTTTTCTTCAGAGCACATTGTTGCCCCCAGCAAAACCAAGATTCTGTTAGCGAGAAAGAAGGGAAGAACAAATCCTAAGTCTATGAATCTCTAGCCACAAAGAAAGCTGGGAAATGTAGTTTTTCTGCAGAGTACATTGTTGCCCCCAATAAAATTAAGATTCTGTTAGAGAGAAAGAAGGGAAGAACAAATCCTAAGTCTATGCAACCAAAAGTCTCTGCCACAGGGGTAAATGATGTTATTTCCTCCATAATTAGAGTTGACATGAAGATGAAACCAGGTAATTCTCATAAAGCATCTAGTAGATACCTGCTCAGTCAATAGCAGTGAATATTCTCAAACTCGAGGAGCTTTTCTAATAGTCCATCTAAGAAAAATCTTCACGAGAAACTGACTCTGTAAAACGCTCACCAGGACCACCCACAGAGTGAGGGCTCACTAAATATTTGAGGCATTGACTTGTCTAAGCCCCACCGAAGGAGAGAGCATCAGTAGAGGCTGGTGAGACACAGTCTGAAGGCTTTTTAAAGCCCTGTGTTGGAGGAAGTGGACTCTGTTTACTTGGTGGGTATATTGATGAGACTTTGGGCCTTGGGCCTAGATACTCTAAGAGAGGGGTATTAGCACAGAAACTGTAGCTTGTCTGCCCCAATCTACTCCTTACTTCATCCCTCTTTAGAGAGCTCTGGTTCCAGCCCCAGGATCAGGTGTGTCCCTTCCTCCTTCAGCTACAAGTAGAACTCAGCCTTCCCCCTCACCCTGGGGGTGGTCCTGATTGATCTGAGCCATCATGTTTGCATTAATTAGATTAGATCAGGTGTTGTAGCAATGAGACTCTCATAACTCAGTGGCCTAAGGACAAAGTTTATTTCTGTCTCCTGTGACCATCCTGAGGTGAGTGTTCAGGTTGCTGAGTGGCTCCACTCCATGCAGACATTCAGGGCCCAGGTGCCTTCCATCTTGTGGCTCTGCCATCTCCTCCCTATCCAAGCTTCGGAAGTGAATTCAGATAATTTTCTAAGATACCTTTCACTCATGAGTTCTCATACTTGTTATCCAAAACTCAGGAATCTGATAGATTTGGATGATACATTGTACTACTCATGACCTGAACTTACCAAAATAACTCTCACATCTGAATTCAGAAAACATATGGATTTGGATAGTGAGGATCCTTGGGCTATCCACCCTGCAGTGGAAGGAGAAAGCTTAACTAGATACCTTCATTCTATTCTCTGGGTCCACACCTTGTCCCCTGTCCTGCACAGTCCCAGCCTTGCCCTCCATTCCCTGTCCGTTTCCCTCTGGGCCATATTTGAAGTAGGCATTGGGAAGTATGTCCTCCTCTAGAGCCATAGAGCTTTCCAAGTTTTCTGCTAGGGCAAGTTGGGAAGGCCAAGCGTTGTTGTGGGTCTTGATTACTCACAGGCTTTTGGGGGCCAGACTTCTGACTTCTACCACAATATAATTCCCTCAAAGACTTGGTCATTTTCTGGTCCATTTTCTTCCAGTTGGTTCTGTGTTCAGCAACCACTACCAACATTCTTTTCTGGATACAGTTCTCCCATAGCTGCTTTATTTCTTGGCTTCCTTCTTCTACCCATTTCTATCTCTCACTTGAGACTATCTTTGTTTGGCTGAATGTTTGGCTGATAAATCTTAAAGGACCTTTGAAAAATGTTTTCTGCAACGATCTTATTTCTGTTGCTTGGTCCAAGTGTTTGCTTTTCTAACATTGTGAAGCCTTCAGTACCTTGTGTCTCCCTCTTCCTTTCTACCTCTATTTTCAAAATAGCCAGTTCTCATGTCACTTCATCTTTTCCTTTAAGAGATTTTTTAAAGTTTATTTCTGTCTCCTTTAACATCTCAGGGTAAGTGTTCTAGCTTGGTGGGCCGGTTCTGTTCCATGCAGGTCATTCAGGGACCCACGTCCCTTCTATCTTGTGGCTCCACACTCTCCTCCTCTTCCAGACTTGTCAGGATATGCATGGCTGAGGCTTGTCATTGACATGTCTGGGTCCCAGCCAGTAAGAAAAAGAGAAGAGAGAATGATGAAGACACTCACTCATTGACTTAAGGCCTCCATCCCCAAAGCAGCACCTATCTCTTCTACTGTTATGAATTTAGTCATATGGCCACAACTAATTGCAAAGGGGTCTGGGAAATGCTGTCACCACTGGGCAACTGTGTGCCTAAGTAAGGCTTTTTTACTGTAGAAGAGAGGAGAGGAGGATGAGTTTTGGTGGAGAGCTAGGAGTCTCTCCTATAGTTCTGGTCTCATTCCTCTTGCCAACAACAGATTTAGGCATGTCATGTGAAATAATTCCAGCCATGAAACACCAGGAAGTGTTCATGAGAAGCTTACTGGGTAAGTTTTCTTCACTATAAAAAAAAAAAAAAAGGCATAGGAAGAGATGATCCCGTCTTTCCCAGGACATTGTCACATCAGGATGTGATGTCTGGAACTAGGCATCCATCTTGTGGTCATGAAGGGAGCAGGCTGTGGGTAAGGTTAATGCCTTGAGGCTGTAGATGTAGGTAGATACATGAACCCAAGTCCTTAATGATACCCCTGGATCTGAGCTGATTGTCCCTGGAGCCACCCTCCTGCTGGACTTCTGTGTGTGACATGGTACATTTCCTAATGGTTTAAAAGAATGGAGGATTTCTGTTACCTGTAGCCACAAACCTCCCACATTTCATCTGAAGTTGGGCCAGGGCAGAGACTGTATGGATGGGTTCTGTGTGGTCCCCAGAGGTCTGTTTGATTGAAAGATTTGGGCAATACCATAAGTATTGCCCAAATATACCAGAAGTAGACCCCTTTGGTGTCACTTCCTAGGTGTTTCTGGCTCTGAGGAAGTGGGCATCTCCAGGAACAGGGTCCCTCATGCCTGATTTGGGAGGCTTTCACATCCATCAGCTTGTCAGATTCTCATAGCACGCTGTTTGATAAGCAGGTAAATGTCACCAAGTGACCTCCTTTTACAAGAAGGAAAGGGAAGCTCGGAGAGCTCTGCCAACAGATTAGGGTGGGAACTAGGGACTTGGCCCTGGTTCTCTTGGACTCCCAGTCTAGTGCTCTTGCTAGTGATACCAGGACAGCCTCTGCTGAAATAATTGGAGGAAAAGCACCATCTGACATCCCATTAATTATTTTATAAATACATTGAGGCGGGTACTACTTATACATTCAGGAAGTTTACCATCTGGTGGGAGAACAGAAACAAATCAAAGAACACATAGCTAAACTCACATTGTGAGACCTGCAAAGAGGGAAGGGGGTGGAGGGCATAGCAGAGACTAATAAGGGTGAGCATCAGGGAAGATACTCTGCAGAAGTGACATTTAAGCTAAGACCCAAAAGACAAGTAGGCACTAATTAGTTGCGTAAAATGGAAGAGGAGGAGGAGGAAGAACATTCATGGCTCGGAGATCTGGAGGTCGGAGAATCTTGGGCCCATTCAGGTAGCTGCAGGTGTGGCTGGGGTCATGTGAGCAAGGGAGAGGAGGAAGGGCCTGACCACACTGGTGTAGAGGGGCATGGCAGGATTGAATTAAAATCACAGGCTGTGGAGCTGGAATGTTTGGATTCAAATTCTGTGTATTATAAGCTGTGTGCCCTTTAGCAAAGAGTTAACCACTCTGTGCTTCAACTTCTTCCTCTTGTCAAGTCCCTACCTTATTGGGATCTGTGAGAAATGAAGAAGCTGAGTGGTGTTGAAGTGCCTGGTACATAGTGAGTTCTTAGTAAGTGTCAGCTGCTCTGATGGGCCATATTAAAGATTTGGGTCTTTGTTTTATGAGTAATGAGGGTTGCATTGATTAAGACCCTTTTGGTTGCAAGGAACAGCAACCCAAATCACACTGGCTTAAGCAACATTAGGGGGATTTATTGGCTCATATAACTGAAAGATATAGGCTTGGGTGGGCCATCAGGCACAGCTGGATCAAGGCATAGAACATTGTCAATCAGGCTATTTATCTTTTCTGTTTTCTCAAGAAATAATTTCATTCTCCAGGTTCCTGTCCCCACGTGGTGGCAGGATGGCCATTTAGCTGCCACAGTGAACAAGAGTGCCCCTCTTGCTTGTCCCAGGGCCAGTCATGGAGGTCTCTCATTGTCCTGCTTCCCAGCTGGTACCCACCCCTGAACAAATCGCTATGGCAGTGAGGGGTGGTATGCAGTGGGAAAAGAGGAATTGGTGTTGGTTGACCAGTTATATCCCCAAACCTCCGAAATCACAAGGCTGGCAGGGGCAGGGGGTTCTACAAAGGAAATAGGAGAGCTGTCACCAAATCAGGGAGAAGAATGTCAGGCAGGCAAACACAACTAGTGTTGAGTCAGACAGCCACTAGAGGTTTTAATCAAGGGAAAAACAGGATCTGATGTCCATCTTGAGATGACCACTCTGGTTGCTGAAAGAGGGAGAGACAGGAGGAGGATGGAATGGAGATGGGGAGAGTTGCTGGCAGTTGATGGCAGGAGTCCGGGAGAAAGGGACAATGGCATGGCCAGGCCGGTGGCAGTGGAGCTGAGACGGATGAGAAAGAGGCACAGTGCCGGAGTTTGTTGGTAGATGGGGCAGGAGTGGGAAAGGAAGATTCCAGGTAAGCCAGCGTTTGGGCCTGAGTAGCTAAGATGGAGGTTGAAGGAGGGGCAGGTCTGGGGGAAGCCTGACAGTTTAGCTTTGAATAGACCACATCTGAGGAGCCTAGGAACATCCATGGGGAGGAGTCCTAGAGGCATTTCTTTGGGATGTGGAATTCCACTCGTGGACATTCTTGTCTGGTTCCTGTGAAATATGAGAAGGAGAAATAAACCGAATAATGACTATTTTGCCCAGTAGAATGCACTAGAACCAAGGGGGGCCTGTCCTCTGGGAGAGTTGAGACAGGAGCCACTTGCTGAGCTTTTTGCTGTCCCTCCAACAGCATGTGTATGGCCCAGTCTCTGCCTTAAAAGTCAAAAGACCTTTTGAAATCCTTGGGCAACTATGTGGTCAGTAGGTTGGGACACTCAATTAATGTTGGTCAAATGGACGGGGTCCCAAGCCACGGGAGTTGACAGCGCAGCTGTGGTGAGAGAGGAGAAGCACGGGATGACATGGGAGATGTCTGGGCAGACAGCCAAAACACGATGCAGAATGGCCTGGCCCAGGCAGCAGAGGCCACGGCGGTTCTGAGGAGAAGAGGGTTGGTGCAGGGCTGGCATAATCTGGGGAGGCTTCCTGGAGGCCACACGGGAGTGATATCAATATTCTAGGCATAGGAAGACCATGACTTTGGTGTGGGATGCAAGGCTAGGTTCGGGTGTGCCCCAGACTACCCCAAAACAGCTGGATGTCTAAAAACTTTCTAAACCAGGACACGAGGGCCTCCAAGAGCCTCCCAGACATCCTGAAATCTTCCAAGCGAGGGCTCGGGGCTCCCCAACCTACTACTATCACCCGGGGTAGAGCGAGCTGCTCCCTCCACATTGCCCCTTGTCTTTCCCTACTTCCGTGGCAGTCCTCAGCACCCCGCTGCAGGGATTTCTCTGTCTGTGCCCCTCCCCCAATGCAGGGAGCTGGCAGGGAGCACTGTCAACAGCCAGCGTGCTCCCTGCCACAGGAGGCACTTGGGGGATGTTGGGGAGGGGGCAGCTGGGAGCTAGGAGGGGAGCTACAGGCAGCTGGGAAAGGCCCGGCGTGGGACTTCATGGGTGTGGGGAGGATGTATAAGGTCTGGGGGCTTGTCCGCCAGCTTCCCTGTCCACGTCCCGTGGAAGCAGGGAGCATGATGGGGCCATCAGCCCAGCCTCAGTGGACCTGGTTGGCCCCAGAGCTGGCAGGCCCCAAGCTAGTGAGTGAGCGGGGGAGTCAGCTTCCCATCCATTAGGCCCCTGGCCCAGGCAGCTAATGCCGAGCGGACATTCTGCTCTCATCCCTGGTATCCACTTAGGCGTCGTTAATATTTTACGCCACAGAGCCAGGGGATCGATGTCTCATTTATAGCTCAGTGTTTATGAGCAGTCATTGAAGCTTTCCCAGGGAAGATGCTCAGGAGCACCAGGGGAAACTGAGGCAGGAGAGCAGGGATGGACCAGCCTCAGGAGGACACTCGGTATGGCTTCCTTTGCTTGCTCAGTCCTCTATCCCCCCTGCCCCCCCCCACTCTATCTGGCACACTGAACATACCCAGCTCAAATAACACATCATAAGAGGCCATCAGTGCCTGTGACACAGGCCAGCCCTTGTCTTACTGGATCCTTTACAAGGCCCTGGAGAGGTTGGCTTGTCAACAGGCTTAGAGAGGTTAATGTACTCTTAACCAGACCATTGATTAAGGATTGGTGGCAACTAGCTGGGACACAGGCTAGATTTTACTCAGCGCCAAAGTGTGTAAATTAGAGTACAGGAGGGTCTTGAGGCTTTCTAGACTTACACACTTTAGCAACGCATGTGCTCCAACAGAGCTGTGTTCTCTGGCGATCATTAGCGTCTCTGCTTAGAGCTCTTGGTCAGTGGAGACTCACCGCATGCCCACTAAATGCAATTGAAAGCTGTGCATTTACAGTTCTTTAAAAATATCTCCAATAACTCAGACTTTTAACCAGGTGTATTAAACACTGAGGTTGAACTGCACAGGCCAGAAGAAACCCAGCAGCCTCTCTCCCACCCGTTTCCACTGGAAACTGTGCGGTATGCTGGGCCAGCATCTGCTCTGGGATCTAGGAGGCCTGGGCTGCACCTGTGCCCCTTCCCCAGTCCACCCTCTAGGTCTCGGTTTCCTTGACTGTAAAATGGGGACGAGAAATACCCACTGGGCAGCCCTTACGGATTACGAGTAAACCTAAAGGCTTGGCTCCTGTACCAGCTCCAGAAGGGAGCTCGCGCTGTTTCCCGCCCCACCAGGGCACTGAGGTCTGTGCCTGGGGCGCGGTACCAGTTCACTATTTGTTGAACGGATGACCGGGTGGGTAGCAGAGGCTCATACATGGAAGCTACTATTGTTCAGACCCTAGGTCCAAACAGGCGTGGAACGGGGCTGGATTTCCCCCTCCACTAAGGCTGCAGGAGAACTACAGAACTTGGCGTTCCAAGCAGCCCGCGCTTCCCTCCCTCTAAGCCCGGGACTGGCGAGGACACCCGCAAGGCAACGCCCGCCGGAGGGCAGCAGAGAGCCACGGCTCTGGCCCTCAAGTTCGGGAGTTCGGGGACTGGAAGGATCCGGGGCTCCGCCCTGCCACGCCCCCTTCTCTCCCCTTCCTTTCCTATTCAGCGCCCCCAGGCAGGAAGAGAGTGATCCACAAATTAGCGCTCCTGTGCACTACCTGCGCGGTGGACTTGGCATCCGTTTAGCTCTTTCCCACGACCGGAAAGGCAGGCCGGCACCAGCCCCTCTGTATGGAGGAGGAATCGGCAAGTCCGTGACTCGACCAAGGTCACGCAGCAAAATCGGAAGTGGAACTCAGTTCCGTAGTCTCTAATGCCAAAGCCCACACTCCCTCCAAAAGCCTGGAGCGCACGTGGGTTTCCGGGACTGGGTAACTTTGGATACCAACTTTTTCATTTTCAGCCGGGGCCAGACCAAGGCCAAGTTCAGTCTCGAGCGGAGACCTGGGTGGTGTGGGAAATACCCCGGGGCGAGAGGGCTTCCCTGATCCCCCAAGGCCGGCTCTGCGCAGTCCAGCGGGACAGTGAGCGGCTGTGGCAGGCTCCACACCCCTCAGCCAGGAGTCTGGAGCCCCGACTCCTCGCGGAGAGCGATGCTGCGGCTCCCTTCCTCTCCGGTCCCCGGACCCTTCCCCAGCCACTCAGCCCCCACCCTGCCCGGGCAGTTGGCGAAACCGCCGACCGCGTGGTCTCCCGGGGGCTGGCTGGGTGGCGGCGGCGGTGCGCCAGGCTCCGTAAGGGGGCTGGGCCGCACGGGGCGGGGCCACCTCCCTCCGCCCCTTCCCGGGCTCCAGCCGGCGGGGGCGGGGGGGGCGCGGCTGCAGGGGGGGCGCGGCTGCAGGGGACGCCTCCCCGGGTGGTCGCCGCGCCTAGGCCAATGAGCGCGCGGGGAGCCGCGATGGAGGCTGGGGCGGCCGGGAGCTCCCGGGACCCTCGCGGTCGCCGCGCCCCCGTGTCCCCGCGCCCGCGGGGCTGGAGAGGGGGCGAAAGAGGCGCGACGCTCGCGCCGGCCATGGAGGCGTCTCTGGCCCGCGCCGGCCGCCCGAGCTGCGCTCCGCGCCGCCGCCGCCGCCGCGCCTCGAAGTTTGCCGGCTGACTCGGAAAGTTGCGCTCGGGCTCTGCCGCGGCGCGGCGTCCAACCTCCGGGCCTGCCCAGTTCGCCGCCGCCGCCCTCCGCGGGGCCCGGGCCCCGTCTACACCCGCAGCCCCGCCTGCCGGGGGATGTGAGCCGCGGCCTCCCCAAGAGGCCGGGCGGGCTGCAGGGGTCCCGGCGCCTCCCGAGGCACGCGCGGGCGAGGGGCACGCCCCGGCCCCGGGCAGCTCGGGTCGCCATGGGCATCCAGGGTATGGAGCTGTGCGCCATGGCCGTGGTGGTGCTGCTGTTCATCGCCGTCCTCAAGCAGTTCGGCATCCTGGAGCCCATGTCCATGGAAGGTAACGCCTGGCCATCCGCCCCTCTGCCGGGGCCAGCGGTGTGTGGGGAGGGAGCAGCAGTGCCGCTCCGGGGCGCGGGTCTGCGGGCCGGGCGAGTGCGGCCCTCGGGCGCCCAGCGCTGAGCGGCACTGGCAGCCTGAGCCGCCGCCCCCTCCGGACTCCAGAAGGCTAGCTTGGGACTAAGGGGATGGAGAGGCCTGGAGCTCCGAGGAGCCCCAGAGGGGATGGAGCTGCGGTGCTTGGGGTGGGCGTGAGCGAGATGCCTGGTGACACCCTCAGCCATCCTAGGCCTGCCGGTCCGAGACGCCCCGAGTGAGCACAGCCGGCTCGGGCGTCCCGTTGGCGGGAGGTGGCTCAGGGTGAAGATGACTGGAAGGATCCCCAGCCTAGGGTACCTGATGGCGGCAAGTGAGTAGACCTCAGCCACATCATGGGGCTGCCCCTTTTGCCTCGACCCACATCCCTAGGCAAGGCTCAGGCCCACGGAATCCGTAACCAAATCCTCAGGCGCCACATTTCTGTCCTAGTAAAATATTAACCGAGGAGACAGACCTACCCTTAAATCAGACAGTGGACAGCCTCCCTGGGACCCCTGAGAGGCGTCCTCCGAGCTGCTTCCCAACCTTCTATAACTCCCTAAGACTTCTGGGCAGGTTAGGAGGAGGAGCCCCTCTAGGGCACACCCATTCTGAAGGGGACCTTGACCTCCCGGGGCTGTAACTTCCCGTCCTCCCGATTCCAAAGAGGCCTTTGCAACCCCATGCCTCTATACTGAGGGGAAGGGGCCAGGCTGTCCTGTGCTTGTTACTTGTGCTCCCTTGCTGTCCTCTCGGGAGGACAGATGTCCTCCTGCCGCAGCACTCGGCTGACCTTGCCAGGCTCCAGCTCCTGAGACTGAAACCCAGAGGGCCAGGCAGGTGGAGGGAAGACCTTGTCCTTGCCTCTGAACTGCCTGGCAGTCCCTCCAGCCTGAGGATGTGCCCCCAAACCCCTGCCAAGGGCTGCTGAGGACAGAAAGGAGCACAGGGCCTGGAAGCAAGGCCCTTCCTCCATTTTGCCTTCAGAACCTAGACTCTGACTCTTTATCTGAAGTCCATGGCTATGCCCCTAAGAAGCCATCAGGCTCCATCACACCTTTTCCAGGCAAGTTCATGGGACCCAGAGAGAAGAGACGTGATCAAGGTGGTTCTTAGAGGTGCCACCATAAGCTTTAAATTTTACATGGAGAGGAAAATTGCCCAAGCTGGGCCTGCATTTGTCTGGATGCTGAGCCTGGCTAGGGAATCTACGACAGGTGATTTAGTGGGAAATGCATTTGCTTGGGATGAGGTTGGGGGAAAGCATCCTGCACCCCTGTGGCCCTGAGGACCTTTGCCTCCTGCAGGGCACCGGTCTGTCCCACGTGCCCTATCCTTTGCCTTCTCGAGTCTGTGGAGTGTGTGTGTAGGGAGGGATTGGTGCTCAGGCAAGTCACGGCCCCTACATTGATCTTCCCCGTTTCGGGGACCCTCCTGGGCCACCAAGGAGCCAGGAGCACCAGTGGTCTCATTCTACTTGGTTCTACAAAACCTTCCGAACTGAGCCCAACCCCCTCCCAGGTCCGGGCCTGTGAAATTTGTCTTTGTGATTTCTAAGGAAATGGGATTTCTTTACAAGGTAGATAGTCTGCACGAGACTACAGAGGCTTTCTTCAACCTGCTAAAAAACTCACTTGAGGCTCTAGTGAGTTTCCCTTTCCTGGTACAGTTGTCCACTCGTGCCCCTTTGGAGTTCTGATGCGTTGAGGCAGTGGGAGGAGTGTGGAGCCTGTGTCAGCCAGGTCTTAGCTGGGGGTCCTGTCACCCACACATGCTGGCCCTAAAACTCCCTTAACCTTTCTGGGCCTCAGTTTTGTTACCTGTAAAGTGGGTTGTAGCAGACGTGTAACTAGCCACTGGGGCTTTAAGGCCTCCGGCACCGTTCTTGGCATATAATAAATGCGCAAACTTTGTGAACCGTTGGCATCAAAAATAATTAGCAACGGAGTGATGACTCGTAGTAACAGGACTGATTCGTGGTTGGAAACATTCTCTCACTCAAACAGGCCTCCGCTCCTGCATCAGAGGGGGGGACTTCTGAGTTCCAGATGATGCATGTTGTTGGGGGTGCTGTTCTTTAAGTGCCTGGAAGAGTCTAAGGGACCGTCAGACGGGCTGTGAGGAGCCCAGGCCTTGCGGCCCCAGCCTGGATGGGAGCGGGCACCGAGGGAAGAGGGCTGGCGCCCTCAAGCGTGCGTGTGTGCGGTTGTGTCTCTTGTCTTCCCCGAGCCTCCGTAGTTCCCATCCGTGAGCCGCCAGAGTTACGATGCCCCTGGGATTGTCAGGAACTAATGGATCCGGGTTCTAGGGATGCAGCCTTCTAGAAGTAGACGCAGATGATAAAAAGCCCTCAGTCTGCCCTGGGTCTCCTGTCCGTCTCTGCCTCCTGGTGAGGCGGTGGGGGAATCCTAGCCGGGTTCGGCCACTAGCTTACCAGGTAACTTTGGTGCATTTAACATTCTTGAGCCCGAATTTCCTTATCTGTAGATTGAGGATAAAAGCATATTTTCCCCTACGCATTTCACAGGGGTGTGGTGAACTAAAGCACTTTGGAAAAGTAAAAAGCAGAACTCAAGGCTAAGGGACTCACAGGGTGGGGCACAGCGGTAAAAAGTGACCGTGGGCCAGAAATTCTTGGTGCCCGGTTTGCAAGCCCTGACACCACACACCTTTTTGTCCACATCTGGGCCTGAGGCTTGACTTTGGTCACTGCCTCTTATCTCAGATCGGATTTCCTGGATTTCCTAAATTCTAGATGAGTAACTCTCAACTGAGGGCAGTTTTGCTCTTTCGTGAACGTTTGGTAATGTCTGGGGACATTTTTGACTGTCACAGTTGGGGAGGGGGGCCACTGGCATCTCGCAGGTAGAGGGCAGACATCCGGCAATGAACAAGACAGCCCCCACAAGAAAGAATTATCAGGCCCAAATGCCCGTAGGAAGGCTGAGAAACCTGGTTCTGGAAGGACCACTCGGGTTAGGTGGCCAGGGGCTAGGGCAGCTGCTTTTCAGGCCTGACTCAGTCACTGACATGCTGTCATTAACTTGGGCGAGTCACTCTTCTTACCTGAGCTCTGTTTCCTCGTCTGTATTGGGGTATTGGATTGGAGGCACATCTCTCTGGGAGCTTTCCCTGACGCCTCTGGCTCCCCGTCCCTTTGGGTTGTGTTAGATGATGCTGTTCTAAGATTTTCTGTGTCCCCATCCCCCCCCCCCCATATGGGCTTTCCGAGAGGGTCAGGGACTTGCATCTATGTACTTGCGGCCCCAGAGTGTCCCCGCACTGCCTGGCAAACGGCAGGTGTTGAGGAAGTGTAAATTACTCGACATCACTGGCACACATTTATTGGGCACCCTTTGTATGCCAGGCAGTGTGAAGCCACCGGAAGCACAAGTAATGCAGGGTCTTGGCCCTCCCTTTAGCACACCCCTGGGCAGATGTCCTCTGAGGGGGGGACCCCTCTGGCTGGGGTGGGGACAGGGAGGCTGAACTGGGACAGTGGGGGTAGAGGTGGGTGAAGAGACAGAGGTGTGAAGGGGAGAATGGGGAGTGCCCAGAGGGAGGTAGGCACAGCCTGACCCACCACCCCTGCTCTTCCCTCCTTGAGGTGGCCCCACCCCTCTTTGTGCATATCATAATTTTGTCTTCAACGGCAGCAGGCCCATCCTAGA
The DNA here is from genome assembly GCA_028534135.1 of Potos flavus. NCBI lineage: Eukaryota > Metazoa > Chordata > Mammalia > Carnivora > Procyonidae > Potos > Potos flavus. The sequence goes on along the minus strand of CM052885.1, from coordinate 30,418,146 downwards.
GCTGAGGACGCCGAGGCTTGGGGAGAGTAAGTCACCTAACTGAGGCTCCGGGTGGGGGGAGTGGCTTCTGCAGGGCAGGGAGGTGGCCTGGAGCCTGAGGCCTCATGCTGCTGTACGCTGGGAGATTTGGGCCAAACCCCCTCCCTCCCCAAGTCAGTGCCCCGACTGTTCCATATCTAGTGGTTTCAAAGTGCCTTAGCCACGGAATGTGCAACGGAGTCTTACTGAGAAGCCCAGTACCCCCGACAGACGGAAGAGGCATGGCTGGCCTTCGCAGGGGAGTCTTGCCCCACAGTGGTCCCCGGGGCACCTCGGAGGGACCTCCAGGTCTAGGAGTCCCCTGACCATCAGGGGCTGTCCACGCTGGCTGGCTCCAATCCCTCTTACCCTGCCGATAGGCCAAAAATGCCCCTCACCCAGGACTTGGTGCATCTTTGCTTAGTGAATTAAAGATTCGGAGCCACTTTCTCCGAGCCCCTGCGGGGGGGTCCTGCCCAGAGGGGGCTGTGTGGCCTGGGAGGAGAGCCCCGTTGGTGATTTGTCAGGCTGCTGTATAACGCGGGGACCTTCTGCTTTAGAACAACAATAATAACTTTTTTTTTTTTTTTTAAGAACAAATTTTTAAAAGCCTCATGCTTTCCCTCTTTTAACAAAATGTTTGTTTGATGAAGAGGAGCGAAGGCGGGAGTTGACAAGTCAGTGAAGGACTCGCTGTGGGAGTCAAGGTGAAGCCAGGTCCCCTGCTCCTCAGACACTTCCAGACGGTTCCGTGACCTTTCCTTGGTGCATACGTGTGTAGAGGGGGTGAAAGTGGGGAGTGGGGGGTGGAGAGGAGGGGGCGAGATCTCTCTTCCTCTTCTTACAAGGTCACCCGTCCTACTAGATGAGTGTCCCCCCCCTTAGGACCTCATCATACCTTAATTATGTCCAAAGCTGTATCTCCAAATAGAGTCACATTGGCTTAGGGCTTCAACATGTGAATTTTGGGGAGACCCAACTCTGGCCCATAGCACCGGTAAACTGAGAATTAGGCATCTGGCAGGGAGTCATAGCCAAACAGAGGAAAGTAGAATAGAGATGAGGGATAGATAGGAATGGTAGGGGGCAGCACCTCTGAGGACGAAGGCACCTTTGAGCAGACGAAGGAGGCGTGAGTTCCGAGGGAAAAGCAGTGTCCTGTAGAGGGAGTGTGCCTGGTGGGCTTGCGGGGCCCCAAGGGGGCCAGAATGGCCGAAGCAGAGGAAGCAAAGGGAGAGACTGGGGAGATGAGGTCAGAGCCGAGCTTGGGTGGGGTGGGGGAGTGGCGGTGGCAGTGGCATGCGTTTATTGGTTATTTATTGGTTATTTTTATATTCAGAGCTTATGGGAGGTTGTTGAACAGAGGAATACACGGGCTATGTTTCCAGCAGCTTCCTCCAGCACTGAAAACTAGACCTACAGGACCCAGGGCAGAAGCCATGGGCAACAGGCCAGGAGAGATGCTGGAGCCTTGGATCAGGGTGGGGACGAGGAAGTGGGAGAAAGGGTCAGAGGCGGGAGCGGAGAGTTAGAGCCGGCCATGCCTGTGGATTGAGCGCTGGGAGAAAGGTCTATGCCCAGGGTTTTGGCCGAAGCACCCAACAGGACAGAGTTGCCGTCCTGGGAGCTGGGGAAGGCTGTGGGTGGAACAGGTTTTGGGAGGAGGATCAGGAGCTCAGTTTGGAAATGCTCCATTTGAGAACCACCTGCAGAGGGCAAGCAGGCAAGTGAGTCTGGAGCGGCGGGAGAAGGTAGCCCACAGTCCCGGACTGAGTCTTGACTTTTAAAGTAGCTTTCAGACTCTGCAGATTTCATGAGTGTCCCATTTTTCCTTGTTCTCAGGTGCGTTTTCCATACTAATGATTTTGAACGCCTCTTTGTGTACCCATCAGCTTTTTCCGTTTGCTCACCTCTGACTTGCCTGTGGATATCCTTTGGCCATTTCTTTTGGGACTTGCTGTCCTTTTTCTTTCTTCCAAGTGTCCCATTTTGTCCAGACCGGAGGTGTGTCCTCGCTCTCATTTTCTCTTGATCTGGATACTCTAATTACTTTTTTTTTTAATATTTTTTTATTTAAAAATTTTTATTTATTTATTTGAGAGAGAGAGAGAGCAGAGGCAGGGGCAGAGGGAGAGAACGTCAGCAGACTCCATGCTAAGCACAGAGCCCCACGTGGGGCTCGATCTCAGGATCCTGAGATCACAACCCGAGACTAAATCAGGAACCCGAGCCTAAATCAAGAGCCCCGTGCTCAACTGACTGAGCCACCCAGGCACTCCTCTAATTACCTTTAAACATTTTAATTAACCTCTAGTAAATTCAAATATATATTTGATCTGTGCATTAAAAAGAATAATAAACACCAATGAACCTATCCTCCCCACCCCCGGAACTAGAACATCACCAGCCTGCCTCTCTCTGAGTTTCTCCTCTCCCACCCCTCAGAGGTTACCACCGGCCAGATTGGCACTTGTCATTCCTGGATTTTTGTTCTTATTTATCATTTTATTTCTTATGTAGCCCCACAAATTGTTTGGTTATTCTTGGTTTTGAATTTTGGAACAAATATGTGTTACAGTGCCACAAATTGTTTGGTTATTTTTGGTTTTGAATTTTGGAACAAATATGTGTTACAGTTCGTTTGCTGCTCTGGGACATTTCATCCAGTGGATGGCCCACAATCTGTTTATCGGCTCTATTTTCAGGCGTGCAGTTGATTCAGGCTGTTGTTATTATAGTGTTGGGGTGTCCGCTCTCCTGCCTGTCTCCTGGGCATTGTTTCTCTAGCACACAGTTCCTCCGGTAGGGTTACCATGCTCTAGAGTATGCAAATGTGTGCATCATTAGCATGAAAATGCAAATACTTCCCCACAGTGCATGCTTGCACCAGTATGCACACTCACTAGCATGCTTAAAAATTACTGTTGACCTCCCTTCTCTCCCTAGCCAGCACTTAGTCTTGGTCAACCTTCTTTCTTTTTTTTTTTTTTTTTTTCTTTTCTTTTCTTTTCTTTTTTTTTTTAAAGATTTTATTTATTTATTTGACAGAGAGAAAGCACAAGAAGGGGGAGCAGCAGGCAGAGGAAGAAGCAGGCTCCCCACTGAGCAAGGAGCCCGATGTGGGTCTCAATCCCAGGACCCCGGCCGGGGATCATGACCTGAGCCAACGGCAGCCTCCTAACTGAGCCACCCAGGAGCCCCAACCTGATTTCATTTTATTATTTCCTGCCAATCTAGCTGTTGTGTTCTCAATGTAATTTGCAGTTTCCTGTTTATTAATGAGGTTGAGCCATCTTTCCCATATTCATCCATCTTTCCAGTTTCCTTTTTTGATGATTGTCTCTTCTAGATATTCTTCTTTCGACGGTTTTAAACAATGTCTTCTCCCTTTCTGCTGAGTGTCTCAAACTGGACACGGTGCCCTTTTTTTCCCTTCTTTTGAACAGAAATCTTTAATTGTGATGTAATCAAATCCATCCATTTTTTTTCCTTTATGGTTTGAATTTTTGAAGTTTATTTATTTATTTATTTTTTAAAGATTTTATTTATTTATTTGACAGAGAGAGATCACAAGTAAGCAGAGAGGCAGGCAGAGAGAGAGGGGGAAGCAGGCTCCCTGCTGAGCCGAGAGCCCAATGCAGGGCTCGATCCCAGGACCCTGAGATCATGATCTGAGCCGAAGGCAGAGGCTTTAACCCACTGAGCCACCCAGGTGCCGCTGAACTTTTGAAGTTTAAAGAAGTCTTTTCCCACCCTTAGTGTAGCAAGATTCTTTCACATTTTAACTCTATAGCTTACCTTTCACATTTGGGTCTTCAGTTCATCTGGAACTCACTTTTGCATGTGGTGTGAGAAAGGGATCCAGATTTCTGTGCTGAGCCAGTTTTCCTAAAACCGCCTACTAAACAATCTGACCCTTGCACAAATCTTCTGAGACGTTCCTGCTATATCTCGGTCTCTTCTTGCGCTCTCTGGTCTGTTTTTCAGTGTGTTTATTCTTGCACCAACCACACAACTTTTATTACGGTAGCTGTGCAAATGTATTAGTATTTAATGGGAAAAATCCCCTCTGTACTCTTCCTTTCTGGATTTTTATGGATTTTTGTTCCTCCTCTGCATTTCAGAGTGATTTTATCAAAGTCCTCAAAAAGCCCAACTGGATTTTTAATTGAGATTATGTTGAATTACTTTGGGGAGAGATGGCATCTTTATATTATGTGGTCCTATCTTAGATGGAATGTCTCATTTATTCAGATTACCTTGCTATATGGAAGTCCTTTGAGTTTTAGTTAATACTTAAATAGTTTTGAGTTTTTATTGCTATCATGAATGTTATATTTTTAATTACATTTTCTAGGTGGTTATTATTGGTGTAGAAAATTGCTATTGATTTTTGTAAATTAATCTTATATCTGGCAACCTTACTAAACTCTCATGTATATTGATTCCTTTGGTCCCAGTAGGGACCAAATATCTACAAGAATGTTAGTTTTATCCTTTACTTCCCAATTTCTGTATTATTTCTTTCTTTCTTGAAATTTCCTTAGAGCATTGGCAGGATATCAGTTAGTGGTGACTGTGGCCAACCTTGGCTTGTCCCAAATCTTAAAGGGAATGTGTCTGAGCCTTTGCCATTCAATCTTATATTTTCTGTATATAAATATATAACTTGCAAACATAAGCTACATCAAGTTAAGAAAGTTCCCTTCAATCCTAGTTTGCTTAAGGTTTTTGTTTGTTTGATTATAAATAGATGTGGATGTTTATCAAATGCCTTTTCTGTATTAAGGTTTTTGTATGATTTTCCTTTCATGTCACAGATAAAACCTTGATCATGGTGTACTTTTTTTTAGTACAGTTGGATTCAGTTAGCTAATATTTGGTTTAAGGTTATATGTACATTCAAGAGTGAAATGGGCTTGTAATTTTCTTTTTGTTTGCTTTTCCAGCTTTACTGAGATAGAAGTGACATATAACAGTGTATAGGGGTCCCTGGGTGGCTCAGTTTATTGAGCGTCCAACTCTTGATTTCAGCTTAGGTCATGATCTCGGGTCGCAGGATCAAGCCCCACATCAGGCTCTGTGCTAAGCGTGCAATCTGTTTGCGATTCTCTCCCTCTGCTCCTCTCCCTGCTCTCTCTCTCTCTCTCAAATAAATAAATAAATAAAATCTTAAAAAAAAACCCAAACCAAAAAAAAATTATAAATGTATGAAATGACTACTATAATAAAGTTAATTAATGCCTCCATCATCTCACATAATTACCCTTTTGTTGGGGGGGCAGTGAGAACATTTAAGATCCATCATCTTAGCAACTTTCAAGTATACAACACAGTATTCTTAACTGTAGTCAACACGCTGTACATAGACCCCCATCACTTACTCGTTTATAATCGGAAGTTTTTACCTGGTGACCAACATCTCATTTCCCCCACCACCTGCCCTGGCAACCACCAGGCTACTCTCTGTGTCTATAAGTTTGGCTTTTTTTAGATTCCCCACGTAAATGAGATCATACCGTATCTGACTTTCTGTGCCTGACTTATTTCACTTAGCATAATGCCCTCAAGGTCCACCTATGGTGTCACTATAAATTTCATTCTTATATGGCCCTTTTATGGTTCAAGAGTCAAGATTACTGATCAGTGGACTAGCAATATGGTGATCACTGGTCATTCTTTGAAAAGCAGCTTGTTTGGACTGGTGGGGTCAGTATCCCATAGGATTAATAAGTTCAAGGGAGAATAGGAGAGGAAGTAAAGACAGTGAGTTAAAGAAGAGGAGAAGAAAGAAATAGCTGGAGGGGACAGTAGGGTTGAGGAAGAAATAGCTATAGGTTTGGGATTTTTGTTTTATTTTTTGACTCTTAGGGGCAGAGGATTAAGTTATTCATCTTCTTTAGTTTATGGGACATTTTTTTTTTTATCAGTCTTGACCCATTGAAATCCCTCTCTTACTTTATTTTTTCCCTTTTATCCCTTCATTTCCTTCTACTCAAATAGGCAATTACTCTAGTTTCTCTTTCATTTGTTTCTAATCTACATACAAAGAGTTCCCCTTTTTCGGTGTCCAGTCCTATGAATTTGGACAAATGCATCATAATGTAAGCACCGCCACAGTCAAGGTAGAGAACAATTACATCACACGAAAAATTCTCTCCCACTGCCTTTTCTGTCATCAACACGTCCCCTATGCCACAACCCCTTGCAGCCACAGAGAGAGAGAGATTGTCTTTCCCTATGATTTCTGAAATTTTGTCTTTTCCAGAATGTCATTTAAGTGGAATCCTACATTGCATAGGCTGAATTTGTTCACTTAGCTAGTGCATTTGAGGTCCATCCACGTTGCTGCGTGCACCAGTAGTTGGGTCATTTTTATTGCTGAGTGGTATTCCGCCAGCCCTCTGTCCATTCACTGGTTGAAGGACTTGCGGGTTATTTCTGGCTTTGGGTGATTGTAAATGAAGTTGCTCTAAACATTTGCATAAATGTTATTGTGTGACTATGATAGGTTTCATTTCATATGGGTAAATACCCAGGAGTAGGAAATCTGGTCATATGGTAAGTGTATGTTTCTAAGAAACTACCAAACTGATTTCTAGATGGGCAGTATCATTTTCCTTCCCACCAACCAAGTGTAATGGTTCCAGTTACTCCATATCCTCACCAGCGCTTAGTATTGTCAATATTTGTTAGTTAAGAGAGGTGTGTAGTAGCATTTCCTTGCAATTTTAGGTGTATTTCTACAATCGCAAGTTGTGGTAAACACCTTTTTATATGCTTATTTGCCACCTGTATGTCCTCTAGGTCAAGTGTCTGACCAAGTTTTTGCCCACTTACTAATTTGAGTTGTTTTCTTACTGTTGAGTTTTGAGAGTTCTTCATATAATCTGGATATCCTTTGTCAGATATATGATTTGCGAATATTTCCTTCCAGTCTGTAGTTCACCTTTTTATCTCTCGTATCTCTTGCAGAGTGAAAGTTTTAAATGTTATTAAAAAGTACAGTTTACCCAAAAATAAAATAAAAAGTGCAACTTAGCAATTTTTCTTTTATGGATCATGCTATTGGTGTGTCTAAGAACTCTGCTTAAACCCAGGCCATAAAAATTTCCTCCTGCGTGTGTGGTTTTTTTTCCTAGAAGTTTTATGGTTTTAGGTCTTATGTTTAAATCTGTGCTCTATTTTGAGTTAAAATTTGTATAAGATGTAAGGCTCATGTACCATGGATATATGTACCACATATGTTTTCCTTGCCTGTGGCTCGCTTATTGGGTTTCCTAATAACTTTATTGGTTTTTCCTCTATGTTTGTCTATTTTCTTTTTTGCTGATTTTCACTCTTATTTTTATTATCTCCTTTCTTCTAATAACTTTGAGAATTGAACTCAATTTGCTCTCTTTCTGGATTCTGAAAAGCTTAGATCTAGAAGTTTATACATTGACTTTATACCTAATTGAACTCAATTTGCTCTCTTTCTGGATTCTGAAAATTTTAGATCTAGAAATTTATATAATTGACTTTATACCTATCTTCCTTTCTAATCAAGTAACTTAAAGCTATAAATTTCCCTCTAAATGCAGCTTTGCCTGCAACCAGAAAATTTTAGTATGCTGTAGTTTTATTATCATTCAATGCAAAATATTCCGAGACTCTCTTTGGGATTTTCCTTCTCCGACTTATGGGTATAGTAGAAGTGTGTTTAATTTCTAAGCATTTGGGAATTTTGTTTTACCTATCTTGTTTTTTGGGATTTTGATTTAATACCACAGGGGTCAGAGTTTTGCTTTATATTCCAGCATCTGGTATATGTTGGGAACCACAAAATGTGTATTCTACAGTTGTTAGACATAGAGGTCTATAAATATTAATTTGATCAAATTGGTTGATAGTGTTTTTAAAATCTTTTGTATTTTTATATGTACCATTTACTGAAAAAGCGTATTAAGATCTTCAACTGTAACTGTGGTTTATCTGTTTCTCCCTTTAGTTTTGAATTTTTTTGCTTTAGGTATTTTAAAGTTTTTGTTAGATATATGTATATATTGCATATTGCTCTGTCTTCTTGATGAATTAATCCTTACGTCATTATAAAATGTTCCTCTTTGTCTCTAGTCGTACCCTTTGTCTTGAGGTCTCCTTTTTCTACTAGTAATATAGCCACATCAGGTTTCTTATCTATTCTACTCTTTTAATTTACATCTGCTGCTGTGATTTAAGGGTATCCTTTTGTAAGTAGCATATAGTTGGGTCTTGCTTTTTCATCCACTCTGAAATGTCTGCCTCTTAGTTGAAGTAGGCAACCGATTTTTAACATCCATTTATGATGCTTTAATCCACTGTGTGGTTCTCCCTGGTGTGAACCCCCCCATGTTGTGCCCACCCATCCTTCCTGTGATGCACCCCTGGGATGCCTCCAACTCCCCCATCAAAAATGCTATTGCCATGAACATCCTTGTACAGTCCCCTTAGCTGGCTAAGATTCTATCTGTTTACCCAGAGTAGAGTGGCTGGCTTGCAAGGTTTACCTATACTTAATTTGATTAAGGATTGCCAGATTTAACAGTATGTCCTCATGGTGACGGGAATGATCCAGAAGGGAGAGCAAAAAGAAGATGAGGAAAGAGGAAAGAGTGGGAAGACTTGCTGCAGTCCCATGCTGGAGACAGCGGGGCTGGGACCCACTGTGCAGGTGGAGGGGTTTGTCTTGGCTAGGAACCAGGACAGTTCTCTCTCAGAGAAAGAGGGAAAGCAGATATTTGGGCCAATACAGGTAGATGGTAGACACGTGGGTGGGAGCTTAGAGAAATTTTTTCCTGTGGCTTCTGTTTTCTCAGTGATGTAGGAAGCAACCTGACAAGGGGTGGGGAGGAGGCACTGGGAATTTAAAAAGAAGAAAGGTATGAAAGCACTGGCTTGGAGATCAGGAGCATGCATGGACCTAGGCAGCAGAGCCTGATTGCCAGGTCCTTTGCAGGGCGCGGTGGCTCTGAGCGAGAGCCAGCGGGACTCGTGGGAGAGGCCCGGGTGCAGGGCAGCCCACTGCAGGGCTCAATGTGTTCCGGTTAGCAGTGCTGCCCGCCTGGCGCTGGGCGGGGTGTGCGGTGCTGGGCGGCTCACAGTCCTCCCCCTGCAGTGGGAGCTGGAGAGCAGCCCTGAGATAATCACACACTCATTGTTGTGCGGGAAGCCAGGGGAGGCCAGGGGTGGTGGCAGTGCAGTGGAGATAGTGCTCCCCATTTCAGTGGGAAGTTCTGTAATTATGTGAGCCTCTGTAATTATGAGCGCCTTCAGCAAGGTGCTCAGTGCTGTTTTGTCGATAGCTCGATTTTGTGTTGTAGAAGTGATACACACTGTACCAAAAGAAATGAGAAAAATGTTAACAAAAAATTCATAAATAAAAAAGTAAAGATCACCTGAAATTGACCTCCTCCTCTTACAAAGATAACCATGGCTAATTAACATTTAGATGTATTATTATTAAAGGAAAGGTCTGATCCCTGCTCTATGGGCCTTGAGGTCTGACCTCCTACCCAAATGTGACTGACACCCTCACACCAAATGCAGCCAGAGAGCAGCATGTTAGGCTGCATGGGCCAAGAGCGGTGACCTCCCATTCCTGGGGGAAATCAGGGAGGGCAGCGTGGAGGAGGTGGTCCGGGAATTGGATCTTGAAGGCTGAGTCCCTGTGAGCTTCTCTTGCTGTCTTTTTTCCTCCCACCTCCCTTTGTTCAGTGCCTCTCTAGGATAAGACCAGCTCCCAGCCCCCACCCCACATTGTGGCTGAGAGGGTGACATACTCTAGTTGAGGCAAGTGGAGGGGGGCCTACTCTGCGGGAGGAGCAAAGCAGCAGAGCAGCCATAAGGCACAACTCCTGAATGTGTGTCATTCCACCATAAGCACTCCATTTGTGCAGTGCACAGCCTGTGGGGACGTACATGGTAATCATGTAAGGAAAATGCCTCCACCCCTACTTTAACACATGGCCTGGTTCCCACACTGGAGCAAGAGGAGGAGCAGGGGCATTTGTTCCACCCTCCCTGGGTCTGTGTCCCCTTCCAGATAGCAGTGACAGTGAGCTGGAGCTGTCCACAGTGCGCCACCAGCCGGAGGGACTGGACCAGCTGCAGGCACAGACCAAGTTCACCAAGAAGGAGTTGCAGTCCCTCTACAGGGGCTTCAAGAACGTGAGTGCTACCCATCCCTCTGGGACAGGCCCTGACCCACCTAGGCCTCCTGTCCCGGGTTCCAGGAAGAAGGGACCTTGGCCCAAAGAGACCTTCTAGAAACTTCTCCATGGCACAGCAAATATCCTAGGGGCCTTTATGGATCTTAGGTTTTGTGGGAGAGCTGTCTGGGATTGGTCAGGTCTCCAAATCAGTATTCTGAAGGCACCGTCCTCCTTTCTGTGTGTTCCCAATGCTGGCACAGGCGAGGAGCATATGGAGAGACTTACCACTTACCCCTCCTGCATCACCCTGCCCCACGGCCAGACTTTCCCCAGCTCAGGGGCTCAGTAGCACCCAGCAGTATCTCAGGCAGCAGTATCCCTGGAGGGAGGAGAGAGGCCAGGCCCTGTGGAGTTTGGGTGTGGGGCTGGGGATGGCTGAGGTCACTGAAGGGTGACTTCCTGCTGCAGGAGTGTCCCACGGGCCTGGTGGATGAAGACACCTTCAAACTCATTTACTCCCAGTTCTTCCCTCAGGGAGGTGAGTCTGAGGCCAGGCCCCCTGGCTCTTCCCCAAATCCCCACATCCCCCCTGTGGCAGCTCTACAAACAGTGGCTGTCACTTTTACGGGGAAGCAGATCCTTGCTTCCACCCTTTGCCTGCCAGAGGCCTGGTGCTGCCTCTGTCCTGTGGAAGGGTGGGGGACTCCAGCTCTGGAGGCAGCTGGAACCTGCAGCGGGGCTGCCTGGGGTGGGAGCCCCGACACACCCCAGCGCCCCCCCTTGCTCTCCCCAGATGCTACCACTTACGCACACTTCCTCTTCAACGCCTTCGACGCTGATGGGAACGGGGCCATCCGCTTTGAGGTAGGTCCCCGACGACCCCTCCCATGTCCCCCACCCCTGCAGCCCTCCGGGGGGATCTCCCTGCCCTGGCACCTTTCTCGGCCCTTCTGAAGGACCAGACACAATCCTGGGTGTGAACCGTCCCGTGTGTCCCTCAGAGAAGGAGCGGACTGTGCTCGGCTGGCCCTGGGCCTCACTGTGAAGCTAGGGAGATGGGACGTGGCTGTCTGCCCCCCCGCTTCTCACTCAGCCTTTCCCTCCATTCTGTCCCATCAAGCCAACAAGCTGCTAAGGCACACTGAGGCCCTAGGAACCCAGTGTGAAACTGCCTTTGAAAAGGCGGGCAAGGCTTCACTCAGGGCTCTGTGCTCCTGGCAGGGTTTCCGGCCCCCAGCCCCAGAATTTAGCCCCTGCCCCAAGGCAGGGGGGCAGCTAGCCTGAGCGGGCATGGCGAGTGAAGTGTGGTGTGCCCCCCTCCGACGCCTGCCCCCCAGGAGGGCCTCGCCTGGGCTCCGTGGGGCCGGCGAGCAGGCTGGCCCCTGTGGGCTCCACCTCGGCTGGCCACACGGGACCACTTGAGAGAGGCCCCGTCTGTGGAGCCCAAGCCCCTAAAAATAGCTGCAGGCGAGAAGCTGAAACCTCTTTGGAGAGGAGAACCTTGCTGAGAGCCTGGCCTGATCGATAACCACCCTGCTCGGCTTCCAGGGCCAAGGGCAGCTGACAGGAAAGCAGAGGAGCGAGCTGGCCGGGCTCAGGAAGCCCCTGGACGCGCCAGGGTGTAATAATAACCCGTCGGTGGTGCCGCTCAGTTGATTTTTGTGCGGCGGCCAGCCTGTACACTGACGGGGGGCAGGGAGGGGGGCGGCGAGGCCACGGCCTTGTCCTGTGACCGCAGGGGCCCCGCCCGCCCCCGGGCTGCAGGCTGGAGACTGTGTGAGTCTAGTGTCGTCATCCTGTCTTCAGTGGCACCTGCCCGCGGCAAAAACCCAAGCACCACAAAGGCTGACAGGAAAAACCGATTGTCCTCCCCTGTGACCAGCCTCTTGTATATCCTTGAGGGGGCAGCTAAGATTTCCAGAACTAAAGCGTGGGGAGGACTCGTGTGAGGGACCCAACCGGGGCTCTGTGAGAGAGTTTTTCTCGTTCAGAAATCAGCTGATAGGACAGCTCACCGGGGTCCCCGTGTGCGGTGGGTGTCAGGAGGGTCTCGGTCACTGCCCTGTGGTCTTTGCTGTCCCTCCCCTGAAGGAGGGGTCTGGTGGTGCCTTTCAGGTGGTGGGGGGTGGGTCTTTGTGGGGCATGCTGTCAGTGGCCGAGTTGGGGGCACTGGTGCCGAAGCCCCTGTGCCGGGCGCCTTCTCAGAAGGACAGGCATCTCAGGCATCATCCGGGGCCTTCCGCGGGCTTCTTTGCCATGAAGTCAGCTCCTCTGGTTCCATGATGCATATGTTTATCTTGAGGACTGTCTTGACTTCAGCGTTCTGCTCTAGGAGAGCTTTTTCAGAAAGAGAGGAGGGCACGTGTGTCCCCAGGGACCTTCCAGTCAGCAGGGCCCAATCCTGGGTGCCCCACGGGTTGGTATCCCCAACTTTTGGGCCGTCATCACACCGTCTGCTCCCCGCTGTGGCTGAGGTCCTGCTCTGTAGGACCAGGTCTTTGGTCCTGCTGAGACCCTCGTGTGCACTCAGGGGCGTCTCAGCGTGGGAGCAGAGGCCTGTGTCACCGTGCCACTGCAGAGCCCCTCAGGCTCCCCGGGCTCTGCCCCAGGGACACAACCTCAGAGCAGGAGGTGAGGGACTTCATTTGCCTTGGAGTCAGGGGGTTATGGCTGGTGACAGTCCCACATGAAACTGTGTTGTGTGGGGCGGGAAGCTTAGAACTACTGAGTCCTTGGATGTGTGCTGGCAGGACATAGGGTCCTTTGTGGGTTTTGGAAGATGGGCCAAGTGGCCTCGCAGGAGACATTCCCACTCGTCTCTGGCCTGGTACCATCATCAGTGTTCTACCTGCACACTTAGGGACACGGAACGGAGACACTCCTCGAATGGTTGTGGCTGACTCCGAGGGCCATGAGGCGGCAGGCAGGCCTGGGGCTGTGAAGACAAGATGGCGGCGGTGAGGGAGAAGGAGAGGGGTATAGGCACCTCCCCCATGGCCCACATGAGAAGGGAGGCCCTGTGTGGGCCTCACCATTCCCTGCAGCCTCAAAGTGGGACTCCTCATCTTTGTCTCCCATTGGGAAAGCCTGTCAGATCCCAGGGATGTCATTTCTGGGACGCAGTACCTCGTCACTAACTCACGCAGGAGCTTCAGTGATGATTCCCCCAACTTAGGCATGTAGGAACCATCACCTGTTTCTCCTTTAACATTTTTATTTTCTTCACTGACACACGGACGACGGACTTTACGAGCCCAGTAGAGTGACAGGCTGTGCTTTGAAAGAGCAGTCGTGAGGCACCCACCCACACCCCCGAGGAGGCCGCCACCTTCCGCTGTAGCCCATTGCCGCCGTTTGCCCCCGTGTCCCCAGTAGCACACGTGGTGCCCCTTCCCGGCTGCCCAGTTCTAGACTACTGGCCCTCCGCTGTGGGGGCGAGGAGCTGGGTCTCCCACGGGCGCACACACCTTTCCCATATCCCCTGGCTTTCCAGAACGATAGGATTCACGTGAGACAAGGCCTGTGGTTTACTCTGATGGCGTGAATTTGACGCCCAGCTGAGCCTTCCGGTGAACTGTCTATGTTTTCCTTTCCTGCACACATTTTTACTTTGCCGCCAGTTAACAGTGGTCCTGATCGTTGAGTTGCCCGGGGCCTGTGATCTCATCATTAATTCAACCCCATGCCTTTCTCCAGTCATCCGGATGGGCATCTCCCCGGGGATGCTCCCCAGCCTCTTTCCCCCCAGGGTTCCAGAATTCCTCATCTTCCTCTTCCTTGCTTTATTCTCCCTTTTCAGGGGTACAGCTATGAGCAGCTTCCTATGAAAGAGTAACGTGGGAGGTAACTTCTGAGGCTTTAGATGTCTGGAAGCATCTTCATTGCATTCCTGTTCTTGCCTGATCCAGTGTATGGGACCAAAGCTGCAGTGGGAAGTTGCCCTCCCTCCCCATGGTGGTGGCCGCACTTCGACGGCTTCTTGCCAGAGGCAGAGCATGCCGAATCCTGACCCTGTGTACGGGACCTGATTTTGTTTGTTCTGTTTGGTTGTGTTTTCTCTCTGGAAGCTTGTAGGATCCTCTTTTTGCACCCGGTGCCTGCAGGCAACACGGGGGGCCATTTCCGTGCTCTGTGCTTGGCCTTGGCAGGACCCAGATGCTCCCAGCCTTCCATTCTGGGAAGTCCTGCTTCTCTGGCCTGCTTTCCTCCATCTCCTCCGGTTCTCCCAGGAATTCCTGGTGCACCAGCGGTGGTTCCTCTGGAGTGGACCTCTCGTTGCCCTCTTTTCTCTTTTCCAGCTTTTTCCTTTTCACACGACTTTATGGAAAATTCCACGTGCTCTTCCAAACCTCTTCTGAGTTCGTCATTTAGCTTCCTTATTTTTAATTCCCAAGAGCTCTTTCTTGTTCTCAATTACTCCCCTTTTGTAGCCTCCTATTCTTATTTTGGGGGCGACAGATGTATAATCTCTACTTCTAGTCATTTTTGTTAAGTTTTTTTCCTCCTGGAATAAGTTTTGTTTCTTCCAGATTGCTTCCCTGTTTCCCTTAGCCTTTCCCAGGTACAGGCCTCCTCAGATCCAGAAAATCTGGTGTTCGAGGGGCAGCCCAACCCCTTGGTGCACGGCCCAGCCCCTTGCAGTCCGTCGTCCCCCACTCCGTGTTCGGGGACAGCCCGGCTCTGCTCCCTTCTTTCAGAAGAACCTGGGAGGGCCCC
>CM052885.1:30370081-30402740 GCA_028534135.1 Potos flavus | reverse complement strand
GCCCTCACTGAGGCCATGGCTTGGGTTACAGAAAATGGACCGGAATCAGGACGGGGTGGTGACCATCGATGAGTTCCTGGAGACCTGTCAGAAGGTAGGTGGCATCAGGAGTTGAGGACACCCAGGGTCCTGCCCCTGCCAGCCCCCGAGCCCCCCCAACCTCCAGACTCCATGTTCCCACTTTGGTCTGAGCCCATCCCTTGGCCACCCACTCCTGCCAGCCCGCAGCCCACGGGCTCATCATCCCTCACACTGCCCTGTAGGGCCTCACATCAGAGGGGCAGACTCGGGCCAACAGGAGGACAGTTGGGCCCCGGGGCCCGTAGCACGGGGTCATGCTGTAAGAAAGGCGCCTGGAGCCTCCCCTTGCCTTGCTGTTGACCTTCGTCTTCAGAGCACCTTGGGGGCCATGACGTGTGCCTCCCCTGCCTCAGTCCCGGAGAGCCCTCTGGCCTCCATCTGAGTGCAGCCAGGGAAGTCTGCCATCCGCGAGTCTGCAGCCCCCGGAGACGCTTGCAGCCGGGCTCCAGGGCTGAGGAGAGGCTGGGCCCGACCAGCTGCCCCTGCCCCCAGGGAGACAGACAGAGTGGTCCCTGCAGGGTCCCGAGTCCCTGGGAGGAATCCGCTCAGGGTAGGACCCGTGTGGGCACGGCCCGCGCCCGCCGCCCCCCCCCCCCGGGGTCTAACCAGGCCCCTCCTCCTCTCTCCACACAGGATGAGAACATCATGAGCTCCATGCAGCTGTTTGAGAACGTCATCTAGGCCGTGGCGGGGGGGAGGAGGGTCCTTAGGTGGCCACTGCCACCTCTGCCCCCAAAGAAATCTCAGTCCTGCCGGGAGCAGCTTCCATGAGAAACTTTTTTCTAATATATTTGCAAAAAGTGAACAATTTGCTCTAGACACACACACACACACACACACACACACACACACACACAGAGCCCATTCCTCTGGGCTGGGAGAGGGGGTGCAGAGGTCAGGGAGGGGCTGAGTCTGGCTGGGAGCCGGATCCAGGTGACGAGAGCCATACGGCCCGGGGCCAGCCCCTGTCCGGGCCAGTGCGGTGGGGCCGCCCCTGAGTGGGCGCTGAGCGAGCCGTGTCTGCAGGCTGCTGGCCGAGGGGTGCTGTTGGGAAACGGGAAGGCGCTCAAGGTCCCCTACAGAAGCAGGTCCGGTCTCCAAAAGAAAAGCCCCTCTGGTGTGAGTCCCCTCACCCCTCCCTCCCATCACCCTTCTTTCACACCCCACACAGGCCAGGTCGTGGGGGCTACTCTGGCCTTCTTGTCTCCCAGACACTCCCCTGTCCACCGACTGTATGAATGCTCGTCACCACAGGACACTTGTGGGGCAGTGGGGTTAAGAGTGTTGGGTTGGGGAAAGGGGTAGGAATGGAGATGGCCTGCTGTTTCCTGGAAACACTTGCCTGGGGTCCCAGGATGCCTGTCACTCCACCGGGAAGCTCCAGTGATAAGGGGCCACTGGACTCTCTTCTCTCCATCCTGGGAAGGGGCCTCTCAAGCTCAGGGATTGGGTTTCTTGATGCAGGATCTTAGTGCACTGCAATGGAGGAAGCCTTCCGTTGCCCCAGTCCTAGCCCAGTGGGAATGAAGTGGGTGGGGCTGCCCATCCCCCTCTGGCACTAGAGTGTTCAACCCCAAGGTCATAACAGGTCCTAAGAAGAGGTCACAAGTATCGGGGACTGGCAGCCAGGGAGCCCAGGTGGCAGAGCAGTCCTGAGAAGGCACTTCTCCCTCCTTTCTTGTCCGTTCCCATGTCCCTTGGCCCCCAGCTTGGATGAGCCCCCACTACCACTTTCTGGTTAGGGTCCTAAAGCAATGTGGCCATCCCTGTCTCCACAGGATCCCCCCAGCCCACACAAAAAGCACAAGCACCCAGAGCAGCTCAGGTTGCAGCCCCCAGAGGGAGCTGAGGACGCTCTGATTTTCCGAGATCAGGCCCTCCTAGCGGGCTGAGGCCTGGGTCGCGGTGGCCCCAATCAGGTAGCTCTGGAGAAGAAGCATGGGGGTCCGTTCTGTGCCTCGGAGCCATGTGGCCTCAAAGCCCAGCCCCAGCCCAGCCCGGCTCACCAACATTCAAAAGCACAAATCGTAGGGATTGTCCTCGTCTGGGTTCTGCTCTGGGGATGGAGGCTCCTGTCAGCCTGAAGGCAGAGCCAAGAGCGAGGGCTGAGGGGCCTGAGGCCGAGTGGGAGGTCAACAGAAACCTCCAGGAAAGAGAGAGGGGCTGCTCTCCTCCGCCCAGGCGTCCCCAAGAAGGAACCCAGTCCTTTCTGAGGAACATTTCCATACAATACATTCCACCGGCTGCCACCCCCTCTCTGCTCAGGCCTGGCCCAGGGGCGAGCAGGGCCCTCAAAGGAAAGGTGGAATGGCGGTGGCCATGGAGATTGGCCTGGTTTGGTCACGGGGACCCCTTGGCACCCACACACACAGGTGGTCCACTCCCTCGGAGTTGTACTGACACCCCGTCTCTGGTCTGGGGTGGGGGGTCTTTCTTTCCTCCTCCAGGAGGGCATCAGCTTCCCCTGGCTCAGGGATCTTCTCCCCCTCCGCCCTCCCAGCTGGCGTAGCTGTGCTTCTAAAGGGCCCAGGCCATAGAAGAGGGTCATCACCATGCCCCTGCCCCTCTTGGCCTGGGGCCAGACTGGCTGCACGTCCAAGCAGGAGGGGTCTGTCTCCCACACTGGGATGCGGACTGGCCGCATGTCTGCATGGCAGAAGCGTCTCCCTGGGGTGCAGCCTGGGAGGGTGGTTCCTGTTCTCAGCGCCCACCAATATTCAGTCCTGTATATTTTAATAAAATAAACTTGGCAAAGAAGAGGGACTCTCTTTGGCTTTATCCCAACTCTGGATTTCAGTCCGGCCCCTCCCATCCCTGCTACTATTAGCCATGGCTCCTGCCCAGGGCCATGCTGGTAAATGTTTGACATTCCCTGAAGTGTAGCATTTGCCAACGTCCACCCTGGCCGGCTGGCCGGCTGGCCGGCTTTCAGGCTCCTGCTGTGATGGCACTGAAGGCGGTGCCGGGCAGGGAGGCCCACAGTTGGGAAGCCTTTACAAGAAGCTCCAGCCACCGGAACCTCTGCAGAACCAGTAGGGAGGGGCGACTTCTTGAGGCGCCATTTGTATTTCCTTCCCAGACCCTTTTTCTTTTCCAGTTCCAAGAAGTCATTTCTGCCGTGTCCCCTTGGCTGGAGGGTGCAGATGACAGGCAGAAGATGAATCTGCCTGAAGATAGCCTCCTCTCTTGGCTTTATTTTCAAAAGTGTAAACTCCGTGAGAATGCCGCCAGGGGAGGGGCAAGAAATGAGAACCTGGCAGGGAGGAGTGGAAGGGCTTTCCCCAACTCAAGGATGGGGAGGAGGGAGGTTCTGGGGGGGATCTGCAGTGCTTTAAGGACCAGCCCCCACGCCATGTGACATCACCTCCACAGTGAACACAGACCCAAGCCTCCGTGAGTCACCAGGTTTGGCTGATGGGCATCTCAGCAGTAGTTGGGAGGACAGATGACAGGAAGCCACTTCCACCACCACACACACCAAAAGGCCCCAGGGCCTTGGCACAGTCCAGGTAAGGAAGCCCTTACCTGGGATATCCTGCATTTGCCATGGGCTGACCACCATGGTGAGTATGTTCACTCTGGTCACAGCCTAAAGGGCACAGATGGGGAAGCTGGGTTAAAAGATCTTAGGACCTTCCAGTCATTGAAGAATGGAGCTGAGCAGGTGGCTTGAGGCTGGGTGTAAGTATTGACTCACTTCATGATGGTCTACCAAGCTCAGAGTGGGGAAAGCCCATCCATCCATCATCCATCCATCCATCATCCATCCTCCCTCCCTCCCTTCATCCACCATCGATCCATCATCCATCCTCCCTCCCTCCATCCATCATCAGTCCTCCCTCCATCTATCCATCATCCATCATCCTTCCATCTATGCATCCATACATCCATCATCCATCCTCCCTCCATCCATCCATCATCCATCCTCCCTCCATCCATCCATCATCATCCTCCCTCCCTCCATCCATCATCCATCCTCCTTCCATCCATCCATGCATCCATCCATTTATACATCTGTTTTCCACTCATTCACTCAGCACCTTCCTGACCTGGATACTCAGTGCAGAGGTGGTGATGAGGGTATGCCTTCTGTGTGGCTGGGTGGCAGTGATGGGTCCAAAGGAGCCCTGGGTTCAGGGACAGGAGACGTTAGTCCTGACCTGGGCCATAAAACTTATGTGGCCTTGGACAAATCCCATCCTCTCTTGCTCTCTGGGTGTTGGTTTAAGAAGAGAAGGAGGGAACACTTTCCAACTCATTTTTTAAAGAGTGGTATTATCAGGATTCTTAAAAAATCAGTCATGGGCAGGATAAGAAGGAAAAATTACAGGACATTCTCAACTATAAAACAAAGATGTAAAAAATCAGAATATCAGTAAACTCATTTCAACAATGTATGTAATATATCATGACAGATTTGGGTTTATCCCAGAAGTGCAAGGTTTACCATTTAAAAATATAGACACTTCAGTTTCCAATAACATGGAGTATTCCTTCCACTGAAAACAACTAAAAATCTAGAATAAAATAACTTCTTAGAAACATCATTGAACTGACCAAAAAGTAAAGCGTTCTTGGACCAGGAACTGAGTGGATGTGGAAATTCAGAGATGCAAGCAGAGCCCTGAAAGGATTTTTTGAAACGGGTGAGCTTGGCTGAGCTTTGGTTTCACATCCTTCCAAAGCCTAAGGTATAAGAGATCAAGCCCAGGATCCACCCAGGTGAGAAATCTACCAAGAAATCCTTCCTCCACAGAACTGGGGCCCCAGTTACACCCTTGGAGATAATGAGCATGAACTAAAAGCAAACCCAGCCATTCCCACCTTCTCTCCCAGGAGGCTGCAAGAAAATTTGACTATCTCGAGCCCCCAATAAAACTGGGAAAATTCACCCCTAAAATTAGGAAGCATGAGGGGCTCCTGGGTGTCTCAGTCAATTGGACATCCGACTCTTAATTTTGGCCCAGGTCGTGATCCTGGGGTCCTGGGATCGAGCTCAGCAGGGAGTCTGCTTGAGAGTCTCTCCCTCTGCCCCCGCCCTGTGCATGTGTGTGCTCTCTCTTTAAAATAATAAATCTTCAAAAATATTAGGAAGCATGAGCTAAACTTTATGTGAGTTTGCAGCCCAAATTCACACAGAAAATATGATTGAGAATTTAATTTGTAGTGATCTCTGTAAAGTCGAAGGAAAATGAGCACATTTCAGTCAACAACGATTGAGTATTCAAAGAAACAAGACACCGTAAGTGAGGTTTAGTAGAAACAACGGGCCGCGTCAAGAGATCCAGAGGGTTTCCGATAATGGAATTATCAGACGCAACTATAAATGACTCTATTTAATATGTTTATAGAAATAAAAGGCAAACTTGAAAATGCATGTAGAAAAGACTATACTGATTGCCTAAGCATATCTGAAAAAAGAATAAAAACTTCTGGGGGAAAAATATATATATTGGTATTTTATTTTATATTATATATATAATATATATATCACATTATATATTATATATATTACATATTATATATAATGTATGTATTATACATATCTATATATTATATATCCATATATAATATATAATATATAAATTATATAATACATATTATATATAGAGAGAGAGACTAAATTTAAAACTCAAGGAATGGGTTTAGCAGTAAATCAGATGCAGCTAACAAAAGAATCAGCGACTTGGAAATCTAAATCTAAAGAAATTATTCAAATTGTAACTCTGAGAAATAAAGAAATAGAGACTATATAGAGGTAAATAAACATAGAAAATAGAGCGAGAAAGTAAACCTTAAATCTCAATGGAGTCCCTAAAAAAAGGGGGGGATGGCCAAGAAGTTCCAGACTTGACTAACACGGTTTTTGTCATGGTTCTCCTGGCAGAGGGGGATGGGTGCTAAGGAATTAGCTCACATGATTGTGGGGACTGGCAAGTCTGAAATATGCAGGGCAGGGTGGCAGGCTGGAAACTCAGGCAAGACTTGAAGCTACAATCCTGAGTCCAAAATTCACAGAGCCCACCAGCGGGGTAGAACCTGGGGCAAAATTTCTCCGGTAGTCTTGAGGTAGATTCCTTCTTCCAGGAAACCTAAGTTTTGCTCTTAAGGCCTTCAACTGATGGAATAGTCCCATCCACATTCTGGTGGGTAACCGGCTTAAAGTCTACTGATTCTAACTAGTAATGGTGTGCACATCACAAGATACCTTCACAGCGACATTTAGACTAGTGTTAGGCATCATAGTTTAGACAAGCATGAGGGTCACCTGGACACAGAAGATTAATCATTTCAGACACCAATATACTGATTTAGGAAATTCAAACGAGTCCCAAGCAGGCTAAATAAAAGGAGACTGTCAGCTAAGACATAGTATACTGAAACCCCAGAACACCAAAGATCACCAAGCCGGCTGGAGAGGAAAGCACAACAGACCGACAGATGACATCTCATTGGTAACAATGATGCTAAAAGACAGTGGATTATCTTAAGTTTGTTCAAAAGAACTGCCAACCTGGAATTTTAGACTGTGCAACATAAAAATGTTTTCAGACAAACATAATTTAAGAGAGTTTGCCATCAATAGACACTAAAGAAAATTCTGACGGATTTACTTCATCTCCCCCACCTACAAGGTCTGAGGTGCAAGAAGCGTGAGGAGCCCAGAGCGCAGTAAATACTAAGTCCATTCCCCTGCTCCAGGCACCGGCTCTGTGAAACTTGGCTGCTCACTGCCTCTACATCCCCAACGTGTGCAGTGTGTCTTCCTGCTGCCTCTGGAGAGCATGCTCTCGCTGCCCCCAGAGGAATCACTTGGTCTGAAGACCACCCTTCCTGCTGGGTGTGGCTTTTCACTGGCAGAGCCATCAGCAGCCTATGGATTGGCTGCCACGGGACAGGTGTCCGGGCTGGTCCAGACAGCTGCGTGGGCCAGGATGAAGTGACTCACCCCCTCAGTAAGCAACAGAAGTCTGGACTAGAAGGGGAGGAGCTGCCCAAGGTGCAGGGGTGGGGGGTTGCTAGGGGTTGAAGGAAGCTTACAGAAATCTTCTCCCCACCCTGCCTAGGTCCTTACACATCCCCATAACCTCCGGACATGCTATACCTCCAAGGCCCGATGACATTTAGGGCATAGGGCCCATGCTTTGGTTCCAGAATTTTGTTTCATCCTAAGCACATCCGTTTACCTTGCTGAGCCTCAGTTTCCACACTGTAAAATGAGTAGAAAAACAATCCTGACAGAATCGTTATGATGATTAAATATGAATATTTACTAGCCTCTTGATAATTATGAACATCTTTCCTTCTTACCCCACTGACGTTTTCATGTATTTTTGCCCTTGCTAGAGAAGGGTGGCTCATGTCAATAAGCCGCCAGAGAAAAGACAGATGTCTGGAGAGGAGTTTCCAGGTGTTGGAAATAAACCAGTGTGATGGTTCCCAGTTTCCCTGGTAACTTCCAAAGCCTATTTTGGGACGTGGTGGCTAAGGAGGAGCAATCCGTGCCATTCAGGCCACATCCAGAAACGCGCTGTCCACGTGCCCCGTCCTCCTGCCACCACTCACTGCATGGCCACGCTGACCTGCCCCAGACAAGAGAGAGGACCCGGAGTAAGCACAGAGGGTCCTGTGGCCAGGTTTTTCTCATTCACTCTCATGGGCCTACCCCGGAGGCCTCTCGTCATTACCTTTTTTGCAGGGAAGGGGGAAAGTGAGGCCCGGAGACACTGGGTAAGGAGCCCCTACCCTTCCGCATCGTGTTCTGCTGCACAGCTTTCCAGAGCAATGGCCAGCCTACCATTTAGAAGATGCACGGCTTCTCTTTTCCTCCTCCACGTGGGAGGTTTTATTGGAGACGCCCTTTGCTTGTGGTTACAGGTGCTGTGCTCCCCGTTGGCCACCAGGGGGTGACTGCACCGCAAAGGGGCCTCCGCACAGATTTCCTGCCCTCAGGATCTCGGAGGAAACTACTTGCGAGGGAAGTTTTGCATCATTTCTTTCACAGCCCAGAGACATTTTCATATTTCTGCCTCATTCTCCACGTGGTTTTTCTTCAGCAAATGGACTTGATCAAGATTAATAATTCCACAAGAGTGTGGAATTATACCTATCTGGGTGCTGAGAGAGAGGACACGCTGTCAGTCCCTATTTTATTAACCAGGACACAAATAACTACTCATCAGACTGCATAAGTGTTACCACACGGAACTGATTTAATTCCAGCACATAGCAAGGACGTTAACGTTTGGGTTCCCCAGTGAGCCTTGCCCATGAGGCTTTTGAAAATCCTGGAAAAAGCTTGAAAAACCCAATGACACCCCTTAGGGTCTAGAAAGCCAGACAGGAGACAGTAGTTTGTCGCAGAAACATCTGGGCTGTTGGAGACCCTTATGGGAAGGAGCTGTGTGTAGAGCAGGCTTCAAACCGCTGAGAGTGTGATCCTGACAGAAGCAAACTTTGAAACAACCACACCCTCCCCCTACAAACACTTGTGGGGACTGAGATCATTTTGCAATCTCTCGGCACTCTTCTGTCGCTAACCTTTGCTCAGTGCCCCCGGAGCCCTCAGTAACAGCGACACTCTCTTTCAAGTTGGCTGCTGCCTCAGAGGCTCCCAAAGTTGCAGAGCTGTCTGTCTTCTGTGAGCCTCTAATCATTGTGTGTCTGCTTTGGGTGGTTTTCTGCCTCCTCCTTCACACCAGGCGGTGAGGCTCCAATAATCCTCTTCCCTGCCCCCACCAAGTTCCAAATTCCTTGGTCTTCACTAAGGAAGGCACCATTCTACATTTATTAGACACCTTCCCACACACCAGGTGTGGGCTGCAATGTGAGGAGAACACCGTGGATAAGCCACAGTCTCTGCCTTTGGGAAATTCAAGTCCTGTGGGGACCCAGAAGGCCAAAAGTCCAAGGCAGGGATTCAGACCATGAGGGAAATTACTACGAGGCACACACGGGGTGGGGAGGTGGGGACAAAGCTCATCAGGGAGGATTGCCAGAGGACCTGGACTTCCCACAGAATTGTGAGTAAAACAAGAGGAAACAGTGAGGTTCCTCAAAGTGAGGAACTGAGGGACCCTCCCCAGTATAAGTATTCGTGATGTCCATTTAGAATGGCTGGGCGCCTTTTTTCCCTGGTCTGTCCTGCCTTCCCTGACCCATTCCAGACAGGAGCTGTGCTGCAGTCAGTAAGGCTTTGAGAGCTAGTGTGAGGCCCTCCTCAAGCCAGGTTCTGTCATCCTGAACCTGGTTCCTTGTTCTTTGCATTGCCCCATTAATCTTCTCCATCCCAGACAAGCCCCCAAGGCCATGGACACTGCTGCCAGCCCAAAGCAGGTACTGGGCCCCCCTCCCTGCCCCCTTGCCCACTCGCATGAGCCCTAGCCTGTCAGGTTAGGGAAATACCAGAGGCCAGTCACCTCTGGTTCCACATGGGCCTCTCTATAATCACATGAACTTTGTCTGAACTAGCTTGTTGTAAAGAGAATGTGCAGAATCTAGCTGCCTGCAAAGTGACTTCTGCAGGGTTCAGAGATTAGAGAAGAGGGTGGGATATAGGTAGGGTCCAATCTGCACAGAGAATGATGCTTGTAGGGCAGACCCAGAGACAGCATGGCCAGGAGTAACCCTTCCCTACGCAGGGAGGGCCAAGATGACGGGATCTGTAAGAAATCCTCTATCCGTTGCACCCACACCCCTGCCCATTCATGCAAGAAATCGTACATATCTTGAAAGGGAAGATACAGGTTTAATTAGCCCTTGGCCAGAACTGAGAGGTCCCAGAGAAGCGGCAGTGTAATGAGAGCGGCCTGACAGGAAGTCCCCGTGTGGCCCTGGAAAGGATTCAGGCTCCTCCTGAACAGGCGCCTGAGCGCAGCCTTCTCTTGGGTGCCGGTGGCACCAGTTAAGGGGCCGTCCAACCCTCAAACCTCGCTCTGCCGGCTGTCCTGACTCCCGAGGGCCATCAGCCTTAGAACAGGCTCCCTGACTACTGCTGCGTACTTTTTGTCTTGTGTATTCCTCCAGCCGGAAACCCCAGCTTCCCTTTAACTCACCTATCTTTGCTCTCGCCCCTTAATCTGGACACAGGGCTCCCTCTGTTCAGCTCTCTCAGCTTCCTTTGAACATTACCGAACCCTCCTGTGAATGCAGGATCTACGTCTACCCCCATCCCTTTGCCCGGGATGGCCCTCTATTCTCTTAGCAACAAAAGGCTTTCAGAAACTTCACTCTCCCTGACGACCCTGGGCACCATGGGGACGAGGAAGGTCACCAGCCTTCCGCCTCCCGGGCAGCCTCCCTCTTCTCCCGGCAGTAGACTCCCAGTCTCTCCCGGGGAAGCCTCCTCTACCCCCCAGTCGATGAAACCTTGGCGGCCGTGTTACCTCCAAGCCGAACGAGGCCATGCCTTTCCCTGCCAGCGATTGGTTGAGGGGCGGGCACCTGGCCCGATTACAGCCAATGAGGTTCAGGGAGACATGTGCTGGGCATGCTGGGAAGACGCTGCGGCCTTACTCTCAAAAGCTGGGGTGTGTGAGTGTAGTAGTTGTTCGTGTAGCTCTGTCACTGCACGGATCTGGGGGGAACGAAGTTGGTGCGGAAGATGGCCTGACTGAGGGATGAAGAGAGAGAATGGAAGGTCCGGCGAAGGCAAGTGGGGGCAGGGGGTGGCCCTCGAGCTCAAAATCAAACTGTACCTTAAGCAAGCCCCCTCCCAATGTCTAGACTCTTCGCTTATGAGCCACTGATAGGATTCCCCACCTCACCCACCATTCCCTTAAGCCAGTTAGAACTTGGTTGACTGGCACTTTAACTGAAAAATTCTTAATTGCTGTGGCTCATGATGTTAAGCTCAGCTGTGGGTGGTGAGCGTGCTTTCTAGACTCCAGCGGGCCCTAAAGGAAGCGGGGTCTGCGGCCGGCCTGCCCGGTGCCGTCTCTCCTGCCAGATTGTGGGCATCTTGCAAGCAAACCCTTGCAAGCAGGTGTTCCCTCCTAGGGCCCAGGACTGGCGCTGTGGCGGGCACGGGGGGAGGGAGTGGTAATGCTGCTGAACTGAAGGTTATAGGGAAGGAGGCCATGGCAGACAGCCCAGGGTGGGGCCAGGTGTCAAGGCCCTGAGTCTGCTGGGTCATAGGCCCAGCTCTCCCACATTACCAGGGTCAAAGTCTCTGAAACATCTCTGGCCTGCTCTGTAGGGTGCCTCAGCCTGAGCACTCACCCCAGCCCCAGCCCCAGCCCAGTCCCTCTTTCTTCCCCTTTTCCTTTCCTGAGCAATTCTGGCTGCCCTGACGCAGGAGCAGGGTAAATGAAGCCAGGCAGTGCTTTTTCCCAGTTTTGAGAAATTACCAAATACAGTAAAACATCCAGAAACTAAAAAAAAGCTCCAAAGAGCAGGCCGTCAGTTCCCCACAGCCAACTACCAGCCCAACCAGTATTGTGAGATCAAGTTCTCTGCTTTTTTGACTGCCGCGGCCGGCTCTCCTGTGTTATGCTCAAGTCCCTGTTCAGGCGCCACTTGTCGCGACAATCTCGAACCAGGGCTGAGGGTAAGGGAATGAGAAAAAGAAAGTAGAGAGACAAAGCATGGGGATGGGAGGAACACAACGGATGATGTCCAGACTGTGTTCAGCTTTATTTCAGAGTGTGCATGCTTATATAGTGTGTGAAAAACAAGTTCAAGGAAACAGCTTCACACGTAAGTCACATAGCACACGCAGCACTTCTTAAGGACTACTAAGATTAACAAAGGCAGATTTATGAGTCGCAGGTGCATATACCTCAGAGACATTACCACAAATCAGCGAGATAATTGGTTGCAACCTGTACAGCTTGTTTTTCAAAGGGGCATAGCCAATCACAGACCAGCATGCCTCAAGGCCTCTTGCATGAGCCCATTCTCCAGCGTCCACTTTCCGCCCAATCAGGCAGGGGTCACGAGTCAGGGCATAAGCCCATTCTCTAGCGACCGCTTTCCGCCCATTCGGGCAGGGGTCACGAGTCCGGGCTTGGCAGGTCCCTTTAACAGCTAGCCTGCGGCTGTCCACATTTGACAGACTTCCCCAGCCCCAAATGGAGCTTTGTCCTGGGCAGAGCAAATGCGGCCGAAAGGAAGGAGACCGTGGTCTCTGACTTGTGTCCCCTCACTCCAGCCTGTGTCCCCTGTGTATGTGGGACAGGCATCAAGACACTGGTGTGGAAGGCATCTTCACTCTAGCTCCCAGCCCTGGTCCCTTGCTTCACCATTCTCTTGTCATTGTAAAAAACAAACAACCGTTGTACAGCCAGCCCTCTGCTGGGGTCTGAGGTTCAAATGGCAAAATATTTGCAAACCCTTTCCGGTGGAGCCTATAATTTCTTGGAGACAAGGCATTAATAAAGTAAGTCACTCAAAAGAGTTTAAATTTACAGCCAGTGCTATAGGCACAAAAGTGAGGTCTCTTGTTCTGTGAGAACCTTTGGACGGGCCACATGATCTCAGGAGGCTTCCTGAGGGAAGTGGCATTTGAGCTGAACCTGAAGCATGAGCAGCAGGGAGCCAGGTAAAGGGCTGTGGCATGGGAGGAAGACAGCATTGCCCAGAATTGGGCTAGATGGATGGGGCCTGGAGCCCAGAATCCTGAGCGCAGACTCAGGTAAAATGGAGAGGTCCTCTGAAGGCTTGGGCATAGCCTGAGAGCAGCAGGAAGCCACTGATGAGTGTCCTGTCAAGACAGTGTTTTGAAAATGCCCCTCTGTCCGGAACACGGACACCAAATTGGAGGGGGCCGGAGAAGATGCAGGGAAACCAGAGAAGAGGCTGTCGTGGTCCGCATAGCTGTCCTTGGTTATTATTACATCTCCCAGTGATGCTCGTGCAGGGTCTCTAGAGCACTTGCAGTTAAACAGTGGCTGGGGTAGGAGTCATCTGATCACTGAAGTTTATGGCAAATAGGGATGCTATATGGAGCCTCTGGAAAGCACTCATAGGCGAATCATCACAGTCCAGGTTCTAGGACTGTGGAGCATGTCCATATACCCTCTTTTGAAATACATACTCTCACTTTGAGAAACAGCTCTGGCTTGCTGTTGGGCTTTGGTAGAAACTTAGCACCTAAGTATGGGATATGAGGTGCTGAGCTTCCCAAATAATCTGGGTGTTGTTGGACACCCCCGCCCGAGTCATAAGATTGGTATGTGCAGCATCAGTGTGTCATCAAACGGAAATGGTGGAGAGGAGTCCAAGCTCAGGCAAGTGTGGAAGATACAACTAAGTCGCACAAGCAGGTGACTCACGTTCTTTTCACACCGATTCTGGTTGTATTGCCTCCTCTCAACCCACGTGCAAGGCTTCCTGGGATGATCTTTACTGAAGATGAAAAACCCAAGCATGGTTTGCACAGGGGTCTGCATGATAGGATGCTGATTCTTCCCCAGAGTTACAAGGCAGCATGACTCTCATTCAGGGATGACCTTGAAGGTCAGTGGTAAAGAAAAATTCTTCCCTGTGGCCAAAACTTTGTGCAATGTGTTTGATTTTTCTGGAGTGAGAGATGGCCAGAAGTATGAATCTACTGGCTATTGATTCATGATCTGTCGTTAGTGGTTTGGCCGTGTGGACAAGGACTTGGAAGGAACAGGAATGGAAGATTAGAGTAATAGGGTTCTCCAGAGAACAGAACCAACATAGATAGGGAGATAAATAGGTAGGTAGGTAGGTAGATTTTTAAAAAGATTATTTATTTGAGACAGAGCATGCATGTGTGCAGAGGGGAGGGGCAGAGGTGGGGGGAGGGAGAGAGAAACTTAAGCACACTCTACTGAGTGTGGAACCCAACTTAGGGCTTGATCTCATGATGCTGAGATCACGACCTGAGCTGAAACCAAGAGTCAGATGCTTAACCTACTGTGTCACCCAGATGCCCAGATAAGACGTTTTAAGGAATTGACTCATGTGATTGTGGAGGCTTTGTGTGTCCAAAATCTAATGAGGTAGGCCAGCAGGCCGGAGACTGGGAGGAGCTGCAGTTTGAGTTGAAAGGCCATCTGCTGGCAAAGTTCCTTCTTGCATGGAGTGGGGGTGGGTAGATATCAGTCTTTGTTCTATTAAGGCCTTCAACGGATTGGACTATGGGGGGCAATCTGCTTTACTCCCACTCCACCGATTTAAATCTTTTTTTTTTTTAAGATTTTATTTATTTATTTGACACAGATCACAAGTAGGCAGAGAGGCAGGTAGAGAGAGAGGAGGAAGCAGGCTCCCTGAGCAGAGAGCCCGATGTGGGGCTCGATCCCAGGACCCTGAGATCATGACCTGAGCCGAATGCAGAGGCTTAACCCACTGAGCCACCCAGGCGCCCCTCCACTGATTTAAATCTTAATTTCATCCAAAGAAGGCTCTTACAGAAACATACAGAATAATGTTTGACTAAGTTTCTGGGCACTGTGGCCAAGCCAAGTTGACGCATAAAATTACCACCATCACAGTTGATGATAAGCAAGTCTGGAGAAGAGGCATGTGTTTGGACCTCCCTGAAAGGACACAGACTATGAAGAAAGTAGTGTACACGTGAATGCCCACCAAAAGCATCCATTGCAGAGGAGACACTTAACAACAGGTGGACAAAATGACAGATTCTGGGTGTTACTTAGCTTCTCTCCATAGCCACCCTGGTGCTTGCTCAATGGGCCCATGAACAGAGGCACCAGGATGGCAGGCATAGGGTCCATGCATGGTCTCAGCAATGTGTACTTCCTCTTACCAAGACTGACCTAACACTGCTGCTGAGTGCCTAATCTGCGGAGATCAGTGTTAATCCCTGATATGGCACCATTCCTTGCGGGCACCAGTTAGCCATCTGGTGGCAGGCGGATTACCTTGGATCTCCTCCATCATGGAAGGGGCAGAGATTTGCCCTCACAGGACCCATATTAGTAAAGTTTAATGAAAAATACAACAACAGCAAAGGTTAGTGGAAAACTGCAGAAACCAAAAAAGGCAGGACAACTGAGGGCTCAAACCTTTTGGGAATGAGAGTTTAGGTTACTCCTTTAGGTAAAGAACCCACCAGCTTGAGGGCAGGGGAAATACAGAGTGTGCAGTGAAAGAAGAAAGCTAGCAGCATCAGTTTAACAGCCTTGTGACAAACTACAGAAAGAACTGTAGGAGTTTTCCTTTTTTTTTTTTTTTTTTGGTTTTTGGGTTTTTTTTATTGATTTTTTTAATCGATCGCTTTTTTCATCATAATTATACTTTTTAATCCCAATCCCCTATTTTCCCCATCCCTCTACCCTCCCCCCCAACCTCCCCTTTGGTAACCATCAGTTCTCTATGGTTAAGAGTGTGTTTGTTGATTTGTCTATCTTTTTTTTTTCCTTTGCTCATTTTGTTTCTTAAATTCCACATATGAGTGAGATCATCTATTTGTCTTTCTCTGACTTACTTCTGACTTTTTAGCTCTATCCATGTTGCTGAAAATGGCAAGATTTCATTCTTTTTACGACTGAATGATATTCTGTTATACACACACAGGCACCCCACTTCTTTGTCCATTCACCTGTCGATGGACACTTGGGCTGCTTCCATAGTTTGGCTATTGTGGATAATGCTGCAGGGGTGCATATATTCCTTTGAATAATTTGTGGTTTTGTATTTTTTGGGTAAATACCCAGTGGTGGGATTACTGGATCATAGGTTAGTTCTATATTTAATTTTTGAGGCACCTTCATGCTGTTTTCCCTGTGGCTGTACCAGTTTGCATTCCCACCAGCAGTGCATGAGGGTTCCTTTTTTACCAACACTTGTTGTTTCTTGGGTTTTTGATTTTAGCCATCCTGACAGGTGTGAGGTGATATCTCACTGTAGTTTTGACTTGGATTTCCCTGATGGTGATGTTGAGCATCTTTTGATGTGTCTATTGGCCATCTGTATGTCTTCTTTGGAGAAATGTCTGTTCATGTCTTCTGCCCATTTTTAAATTGGATTGTTTTTTGGTTATTGAGTTGTATCAGTTCTTTGTATATTTTGGATACTAACCCTTTATTGAATATGTCATTTGCAAAAGTCTTCTTGAGTATGTTGCCTTTTAGTTTTGTTGATAGTTTCTTTTGCTGTGCAGAAACTTTGTATTTTGATGTAGTCCCAGTAGTTTATTTTTGCTTTTATTCCCTTTGCCTCAGGAGACATATCTAGAAAAATGGTGCTATGGCTGATGTCAGAGAGAGCACCGCCTATGCTCTCTTCTAGGATTTTTATGGCTTCAGGTCTCACATTTAGGTCTTTAATCCATTTTGAGTTTATTTTTGTGTATGGTGAAAGAAAGTGGTCCAGTTTCATTCTTTTGCACGTGGCTGTCCAGTTTTCCCAACACCATTTGTTGAAGAGACTGTCTTTTTCCCATTGTATGTACTTTCTTCCTTTGCCAAAGATTAATTGGCCATATAATTGTGGGCTTATTTCTGGGTTTTCTGTTCTATTCCATAGATCTGTGTGTCTGTTTTTATGCCAGTACCATACTGTTTTGATTACTGCAGCTTTATAACTTGAAATCTGGAATTGTGATACCTTGAGATTTGTTTTTCTTTTTCAAAATTGCTTTGGTGTTTGAAATCTTATGTGGTTCCATACAAATTTTAGGATTGTTCTAGTTCTGTGAAAAGTTTTGCCTATTTTCTGTTTGATTGTTACATTTGGGTATGCTAACCATTTGTTCCTCTCTCCTTCCCAATTTTCCTTTATACACAAGTTATCAGAACTTAATTTGACATTTTAGGCAACAGAATGTTCTCATCCGGGGCTGGTACTAAATTTGTGATGGATACCATGATTCTTGGGGAAAGGGTGAGAACTTCTTTACTCCTAGGAAGCATAACCTCAGATTAGATAGCAGTCAAGAGTTGTTTTGTTGATGTACAGAATTTAAATGTGTCAAGGGTCCATTTGGAAGCGGAATAGTCAAAAGGTTGGACTGTGCCGTTACCTATTTATTGCCTGTCAGCTCCAGATTCACCTGTTTTGCCTACTCTGTAAAAACAGACCCAGGCCTTTTAAATATTTTCTCCTTGCCAGCCAACACTGAAGCATTGTCTGCAGAGGGCACTGGAGGAGAGACATTCCGAGAGGAAAGGGTTTTGCTTCCTGGTGTCAGGTTCTCACTAGACTCGCTCTTGCAGCATGGGCAACCTCTCCAGCACCAGGATCTTGCAGCATTCCCCAGGGCCCAGCTCTTACAGTAAGTGGTACCAGCAGGACCTGCGGCCAGCAGCCTCCCTTGACACCCCCTCCTTTAGTGGCTTTGTAATGTAGCATTTGTAGCAAAGTGTTGCCAGTACCCTAGAGGGTGGATTTCAAGTGAGCTCCAGATTTCTAGTTGGTTTCACCAGTCCAGCACTAAACATCTCTGCCATCTCCAGCAAGGTCTGGGTCTCAGCCCTGGCAGGTTTCTTCCTTGGGTGTTTCCTCCACTCTTAAGGGTTTAACTTCTCCTTTTATCTGATATTTTTATATTTTTTAGAGTCTTACAGGGGGCAATCCCTCATGACGCCAATCCTCTGTTATAGTTAATACTTCCTTATATTAAAATTAAATCTGTTCAGATTACTGTGTGGTTTCTTTCCTGATTGAAACCAGACTGATACACTGTCCCGAGAGAGCCAAGAGAAGGCTGTACCACCTTTTATTACCTAGCTGTTACAGGCCGAATTGGGTCCTTCCAAAATATGTATGTTGAAGTCCCAACCCCTAGTACCTCAGAGTTGTATTTGGAGATAAGTCTTTTAAAGAGGTAATTAAATTAAAATGAGGCTGTTAGGGTGGACGCTAATCAAATGTGACTAGTGTCCTCATAAGAGGAAGGTTGGACACACAGACACAAGGGGTGTGTACACAGGGACGACCATGCAAAGAGCCAGCAAGAAGGTGGTCATCTGCAGGCCAAGGAGAGAGCCCGGAGAAGAACCCAACCTGCCAACATCTTGAGCTTAGATTTCCAGCCCCCCAAACTGTGAGAAAACAAATGTCTGTTCTTTAAGCCACCCGCTCTGATGGCAGCCCCAGTGGACTAGTACACTAACCTCGGCTTCAGGCAGGGTCATCCGCCACACTGTATTTAGCAGAAGTGAGTCACTAAGTCCAGCCCACGGAAAAGAGGATGGAAATTAGATACCTCTTATTGATGGGAGGAGTGTCAGAGAGAATTTTTGGACACGTTTTAAAACCATCCCAGAGGCCCAGCAGGACTGCAGCCGGGCAGGTATATTAGTGGTTTGGCCTGGGATGCTGGGAAGTCTTAACAGTTCAGATGTGGGGAGGTGCTGTAGCTAGGACATGGAGATGGTTTGGAAATGGAAGTGAGAGTGTGGGAAGGACAAAGACTGAATTCTGCTTTGGGAACTGCCCAGCTGGACAGAAGCTCCTGACATCTCTGAGAGACGAAGACTGTGTTTGATGTGGAAAAATCATTTAAGCTCAGTCTTGGACATGTTGTTTATGGTCCTTTCGAGACATCAAAATGGAGATGTCCAATAGTCAGTTGGGTTCATGTGAGACTTCATTCCATGGTGATAATTAAACCATCACACATGAAGAAGATTGCTTAGGGATCCTACTGAGTGGGGAGAAGAGCAGTAAGGAGCACGCCTTGAGAGATGCCAACATCTGTAGGTTGGATGGAGGAAGGTGAGTTTGAAAGAGACTGAGATGGAGAAGGAAATTAAAGAAAGTGTGGTGTGGGAGGAGACTTACCAGTTCAGATCATGTGTAGCTGCAAGTAACAGGGATCCAAAATAACAGTGGCTTAAAAAAAGATTTTTCATTTGTTTGTGTGAAAGACCAGAAACGCCCATCTGTAACCCCTAGCAACCATTAATCTGTTCTCCATCTCTGTAATTTTGAGATGCTTTATAAATGGTACCATACAGAATGTGACCTTTTGAGATTGGCCTTTTTCACTCAGCATAATGCCCTTGAGATCTGTCCAAGTTTTTGTGGCTATCCAAAGTTGGTTCCTTTTTATTGACAAGTAGTATTTCACCGTATGGATGTACCACATTTTGTTTAGCCAGTCCCCTATTGTAAAACACTTGGGTTATTTCCATGGTTTTAGCTTATTACAAATAAAACTATGAACAATCATATGTAGGTTTTCATTTCTCTGGAATAAATGCCCAGGATTACAGTTTCTGGGCCATATGGTAAATGCATGTTTAGTTTTTTAAGAAACAGCCAAACTGTTTTCTAGAGAGGCTATAGCATTTGACATTCCTATCAGCAACAGGTAAGAGATCCAGTTATCTGCATCCTCTCCAGCATTTGGTATTGCCACTGTTTTGTTTTTGTTTTTTTTTTAACTGTTCTAATAATGCACTGATATCTCATTGTGATCTTAATTTGCATCCCCCTAATCTCTATAGAGATGTTGAACATCTTTTCATATAATCATATGGCACCTGTATAGTTTCTTCAGAAAAACATCTCTTCATGTCATTTATCCATTTTCTGATTAGATTGGCTTTTTTTCTCTATTGATTTTTTAGGGTTTTTCTTTCTTTTTTAATTAACATAATGTATTATTTGTTTCAGGGGTACAGGTCTGTGTCTTTTTTAACTGAAGTGTTGTTGGCACTATTTCACATTCGTTTCAGGTATACAACCTAGTGATTCAACAAGTCTATATGCTGTGGATTTTTTTATATATCCTAGATACAAGTTCTTTGTCAGAGATGTAATTTGCAAATATTTTCTCCCTGTCTAGTTTGTTCTTTCATCCTCTTAACATCCTTTTGCAGAGCAAAAGTTTTTACTTATGATGAGGGCCACTACTTGGTTGGGTTTTTTTTTTCTCCCTGTGTTATGCTTTTTGGGATAGTGTCTAAGAACCTTTCACTAAGTCAGTAAGCCATATGTCTCAAATATTTTCTCCTATGTTTTCTTCTAAAAACTTGATAATTTTACATTTTAAATTTAAATCTGTGATCCATTTTGAATTAAATTTTGTATAAGCTATGAAGTTTAGGTCAAGGGTCGTTTTTAAAGAGATGGATATCCAATTGCTCCAGTACCGTTTGTTGCAAGGACTATCCTTCCTCCATTGAATTGCATTTGTATCTTTCTCAAAAAGCAGCTGGGCATATTTCTGTGGTCCACTTCTGGGTTCTCTTTTCTGTTCCACTGATCTGTCTATTCCTCTGCCAATACCACACAATCTTGATTACAGTAACTACATAATAAGTCTTGAAATCAGGTTGGCCGATTATTCTCACTTTATTCTTTTTTTTTTTTTTTTTAAGATTTTATTTATTCATTTGACAGAGAGAGATCACAAGTAGGCAGAGAGGCAGGCAGAGAGAGAGGGGGAAGCAGGCTCCCTGCTGAACACAGAGCCCGATGCGGGGCTCGATCCCAGGACCCTGAGATCATGACCTGAGCCGAAGGCAGAGGCTTTAACCCACTGAGCCACCCAGGTGCCCCTCACTTTATTCTTTTAAAAAATTGTTTTAGCTATTCTAGTTCCTTTGCCTTTCAATGCAAATTTTAGAACAGTCTTGTCTGTATGTATAAAAAATCTTGATGGGATACTGGTAGGAATTGTGTTAAACCTGTATATTAGTTTGTGGAGAATTAACATCTTCATTATGTTAAGTCTTCCAATCTGTGAACATAGTGTGTCACATTATTTATTTTGATCTCTGATTTCTCTTATCGGTGTTTTATATTTTATAGTTTTTAGTATACAGGCCCTGCACATGTTTTGTTAGATTTGTGCCTAAGTATTTTTTATTTGAAGAAATAGTATTATAAATTTCAGGATGCGCATTTTCATTGCCAGTATATAGAAATACAGTTGATTTTTCTATATTGATCTTGTACTCTGTGACCTTGCTGAATTCACTTACTATTCCCAAGAGATCTTCCTCCGTATGGATTTCTATGAAGAAAACCATTTCATCTGAAAATAAGGTAAGTTTTATTTCTTCCTTTGCAATCTATATGCTTTTTTATTTCCTTTCATTGCCTTATTGTACTAGCTAAAATTTCCAGTACTATGATGATTAAGAGTGGTAGCAGAGTGCCTGGGTTGTTCAGTCCATTGTGTCTGACTCTTAATTTCAGCTCAGGTCAGGATCTCAGGCTCTTGAAATCAAGACCCAAATCAGGCTCCACACTCAGCAGAGAGTCTGCTTGAGTTTCTCTCTCTCCCTCTACCCCTTCCCCAACTTGTGCAATCAAACAATCAATTCTTTTTAAAAAATGTTAGGAATAGGCATTTTTCTTTGTTCCAATACCAGGGGGGGAAGCATTCAGCTTTTCACCATTAACTATTATGTTAACTGTGGGCTTTCTGTTAGATATTCTTTATCCAGTTGAAGAAGTTCCCTTCTGAGTTCTCTGAGAGTATTTGTCATGAATGGGTGTTGAATTTTGTCACATTTTTTATACATTGATATGACTATGTGATTTTTTTTCTTTAGCTTATTAATATGGTGGATTGTATTGAATAATTTTAGATATTGCCTTGCATTCCTGGAATAAACCCTGTTTGGTCATGGTAGAGAATCCTCTTTATATGTTTCTGAATTATATTTGCTGATACGTCGCGGCCGGCGCGACAATCTCGAACCAGGGCTGAGGGTAAGGGAAGGAGGAAAAAAAAAGTAGAGAGACAAAGCATGAGAGCGGGAGGAACACAACAGTTGATGTCCAGATTGTGTTCAGCTTTATTTCAGAGTGCGCATGCTTATATAGTGTGCGAAAAACAAGTTCAAGGAAACAGCTTCACACGTAAGTCACGTAGCACACGCAGCACTTTTCTAAGGACTACTAAGATTAACAAAGGCAGATTTATGAGTCGCATGTGCATATACCTCAGAGACATTACCACAACTCAGCGAGATAATTGGTTGCAACCTGTACAGCTTGTTTTTCAAAGGGGGCATGACCAATCACAGACCAGCATGCCTCAAGGCCCTTTGCACAAGCCCATTCTCCAGCGCCCACTTTCCGCCCAATCAGGCAGGGGTCAGGAGTCAGGGCACAAGCCCATTCTCTAGCGACCGCTTTCCGCCCATTTGGGCAGGGGTCACGAGTCCGGGCTCGGCAGGTCCCTTTAACAGCTAGCCTGCGGCTGTCCACACTGATATTTTGTTAAGGACTTTTACATCTGTATTTATGGGAATTACTGGTTTATAGTTTCCTTTTTTGTACTGTCTTTTGCTTTCTGGTATCAGGGTAATACCAGCTTCATAAAATGAATTGAGACATGTTCCTTCCTATTCTATTTTCTGAAATAGATTAGGTAGAATTGGTGTTCATTCTTTAAACATTTGGTAGAATTCTCCAGTGAAACCATCTGGGACTGGATGTTTCTTTTCCAGGAGCTTTAAGTTACAAATTTCATTTCCTTAATAGATACAGTGCTATCCAAATTATCTATTTCATTTTGGGTGAAATGTGTTAGGCTCTATTTTAAGGAATTGCTCCGTTTCATTGAGGTTGTCAAATTTATATGCGTAGATTTGTTCATAGTATCCTCTTATTATCTTTTTGATCATGGTCTTTAATGACATCACCTGTTTTATTCTTGTCCAAGAACTGAAGTCCTCTCCTTGGCATTTGGAAAGTGCAGTCTCAAACCTCTGCCTAAGTTATGTGTTCCCCTGTCTCCCTGTTTCCCTTCAGTCTTTCTGGCTGATCTTTACATGATGGGTCTCATGACTGGGGGTTATGCCAAGCTCTCTTTACCACATCCCTCCTGATCATACTTACTCTCACAAGTTCCATTTCTATCTGTATGCTGACCTCTGCCTTCAAGCTAATTCCCTAAGTTCCAAGACCTGTGCCTCCAACTGCCCACCCTGCAGTGCCTCCTTGAATGTGTCACAGGGACATGAAATACAACCCATCCAAAACTGAGCTCACCATCCTCTCCCCAGACCTGCTGCCCCTCTAGAACCCTTGTCTC
Source organism: Potos flavus (assembly GCA_028534135.1). Classification (NCBI taxonomy): domain Eukaryota; kingdom Metazoa; phylum Chordata; class Mammalia; order Carnivora; family Procyonidae; genus Potos; species Potos flavus. The sequence goes on along the minus strand of CM052885.1, from coordinate 30,379,723 downwards.
CATGAATGGCAGTACCATTTACCGCCAGAGACCTAGGAGTTGGCCTTGGACCTCCTTCCCCTTTCCCTTCCACCTCCTGTCATCATCATTGAGGGCTGTCAGTTCTACCTTCTAAACATCTCTGGATTCTCCCCCATCTTTGCCACACACCAAGCCACCTACACCATTGCTCTCACGTGCACCACTCTTATCCAGACACTTTGCCCTAGAGGAGTGGCCAGGGCAGAAGTTCTCAAATGCAAGTCTAACCATGGCACACCCCCTGTGAGGTCTCCTGTGTGCTTAGATAAGGCCAGACTCTTTCTTGGGACAAGTAAAGCCCTGGATGATCTGGTTCATGGTAAAGTCTTGGGCATCTTGCCCAGAGCCCTTTACATGTCCCCATATGCCGGAGGCCTACAATCCTACTGGATTGTAACTGGCTGTTTAATTAAACCACCTATGCACTAGAATGCCTGTTCTTTGATGCTGGAGATTATGCTTCCCACTATCCTGCCCTAGGCCCAACACAGTGCATGTGAAGACAAGGCTGCTTGAGAATGGGAGGAAAGGGCTGCACTTCGGGCAAGAATGCTGGTTCCACTACTCACACTCCTTGTGTCACCTTGAGCAAAACACTTCCGCCTCAGGTTTCCCATATGTAAAATGGGTGCAATCATTCCTCCTCTTCTCAGTGATATATCAGAATCAGAAGACAAAAATACTCGTCGTTGTGAACCAGGACGCCATAATTTGGTCTCCTCCACCACAATCAAAACGGCGCCTGGCCGCGAGCAGGGCCCGACGCAGGTGAGGCTAGCAAGGCGCCCAGGGCACAGATTTTCAGGAAGCACTCGCTGTCAGATTCATGCAGGTAGAGGGAGCCCGGACTATGAGTGGTGGGGAATTTGGCCTCGGGCGACGGTTGGCCTCACCAGTGTCGGCCCATGGAGACGCCTGAAGGAACCCTAGAGAGGCCACCCACCCTCCAGCGCTAGGCCCGCCCCCTCCGTGACGTGACTTCCGGGACAGAGTGAGGCGCCCTTCTATTGGCTGCTGTTCTATGGCGTCACCAAGGAGGGCCGGCCTGGGCGAAGGTTTTAGTGGAGCAGCTGGGCGCGCTACTCCTACGGAGCTCTGGGGGAGTCGCGGTTTCTAGAACGCGGTGCAGGTGTCTAGACACCTGCTGACCTTGGCCCCCAGCCCCGTGAGCCCGAGCCCGACAGCTCAGGGCACCCGGCAAGACCGGTCGCCGCGGCCAGGTAGGTTGGGGTTGTGGGCCGGGTCTCAGCCTCCCTGCAGGTCTTACGCTGAGGTCAGGATTGGACCGGGATCCCCGGCCGCAGCGACCACGGGGACCCGGAGGGGCAGAGACACAGCTGAGGAACTGGTGCAGGGTGCCAAGCAAGTGGGTGGTAGGACACAATCCCACGTCTCTCAGTCTGCTATGTTTGTGCTGTTTCCGCCTCGAATCCCTGACTTTTTGCTTAAGGACCCTTTTCCAGGAGTTGAATTGAGCCCGTGCTCTTGTTGCGTTGTGATTACCAAAGAAGCACCAGGGCCACTTTCTAACTGGAACTTTGACAGATGATTTCTTTAAGCCTTATTGCCCATTTCTGTAAAATGGGACGTTGTACCTGAGGGTATTGCTGTAGGGCAGAATGAGAACGGGAATGTATCTGTCATGTGGGAAGGTCATAGTCCCTCAGGCCTGGGGTTATCTTGGAAAGCAGGTGACCAGCCTTATCCCTGAAGCAGCAGCCAGCATGTGACCAAGTTTTTCCCGGCTGACAGCAGACAGGGTGTTCATGGGCTTCTAGGACATACCTGTTTGGAAGTCCAACCCCCACCACATCTAGAACACTTTAGTCCAAACCAAGAGTTTCAGTGTCACCTGGACTTGGATTCAAGTCCCAGCTATTTTCTTTCCTTGGGAACTTGGGCAAATCCCTTCATCATTCTGAGCCTTGTTTTTTTCATCTGTAAAATGGAACTAACGTACCTACTTTCCACAATTGTCAAGAGAACTGAATCAGACATTGTAGGCAAAGCACTTAAAGTAAGACCTGGCATTCAGTGGGAGCAATAACTATTTTTTTCAGTGTGTGGAGTGTCTGAGTGCATGCATTTTGACTTGAATTGCTTTTTGACAGTAGCATCATTGTGTAAGATAGGAGGACAGAAGATTCAAAGCTGATTCTCTGGTCAAACTCCTTGGCTGCTACAGTGATCGGATCAGTGACCTGGGTCTAATGAGTCTTTAACTGAACATGGCAAATTGAACCATCAGGGTGAGGACCAGGAGTCTGGGACTACCTCCACGTGCCTGAGCATAAAGGGCTACTTTTTTTTTTTAAAGATTTTATTTATTTATTTATTTATTTGACAGCAAGAGAGCGCAATCACAAGTAGGCAGAGAGGCAGGCAGAGGGAGAGGGGGAAGCAGGCTCCCCGCTGAGCAGAGGGCCCGATGTGCGGCTCGATCCCAGCACCCTGAGATCATGACCCGAGCCAAAGGCAGAGGCCCAACCCATTGAGCCACCCAGGCACCCCTAAAGGGCTACTTTTTAAAGCAAGGACCTATGCAGGGCAGGGACTGTTTGGAATGAAGGCCAGGCTTAGATTAGAAACAAAACAAGAGAGGGGCGCCTGGGTGGCTCAGTGGGTTAAAGCCTTTGCCTTCGGCTCAGGTCATGATCTCAAGGTCCTGGGATCGAGCCCCACGTCGGGCTCTCTGCTCAGCAGGGAGCCTGCTTCCCCTTCTCTCTCTGCCTGCCTCTCTGCCTACTTGTGATCTCTCTCTCTCTGTCAAATAAATAAATCGTAAAAAACAAAACAAGAGAATGGGGTTTGTCTTTGAGTAAAGCCAAGAACTCAAAACAGGACCTGAGCCCTATTGATACCTTCTAAGCGATTTGAGAAGGGAAGACGTAGCCATGTTGACAATCACCAAGCTTTCCCAAGTAGTGAAAAGTCAGGCCGCGGCTCCTGGCATTTGTTGATTCAATAGAGTGTAGTGTAGAGCCTTCTGTGTTCCAGACATAGTGCTCAGCACTGTGGACTCAGCAGTGAAAGAGTGGGATGTAGTCCTGGAACCCAGAGAGGAGACAGCCCAGTGATGCCTCTCAAGCTTAGGCCATGCCCTTTGTCTGCAGCTTCTTCCCTCAGGTAGCCTGAACTGCAGCAAGAGAAACGAAATAATTACTGTCTGGAGAGGTTTGTGGGCGCTGCTCCTAGAAGGCTAGGATAGCCTGGTAGGGGTTTTGGCTTGGTAATGTGAGCAGTGGAAAGCATTTCAATAGAAGGGTAAAAGGATCAAATTGGTATTTAAAAAAATCGCCTACGACTGCTGTGAAGCCAGTTTTACCAGTGGTCACTTGTCCATGCAGGGCCCCACTCTTAGCTAATTTCTAGTCCTGATTATTTTATTTTATTTTTATTATTTTTTTAAATTTATTTATTTGACAGAGAAAGATCACAAGTAGGCAGAGAGGCAGGCAGAGAGAGGGGGGAAAGCAGGTTCCCTGCTGAGCAGAGAGCCCGATGTGGGGCTTGATCCCAGGACCCTGAGATCATGACCTAAGTGGAAGGCAGAGGCTTTAACCCACTGAGCCACCCAGGTGCCCCTAGTCCTGCTTATTTTAGCCCAGCCCAGCCCAGCTCATCTCAGCATCACTTCCTCAAGAAACTAGACAAAGGCAGGACCCTTTATCTTCACAGCAGTAGTCCCAATTGCTGGATTTACTTATGCCATCAGTTGTTAATATCAGTCTCCCCTGAGAGCAGGATGGCAGGGCTGTACGTGTCCGATCTATAGTTTGCCCAGTGCCTCGATGGTGCCAGGTGCAGCGTAAGCCTGCAGAAAGCACCAGTTCAAGGAACGCTGGAATCCCTGCCATCTAGATTAGTGCCTGGCATGAAGTAGTCACTCCTTTAGAAACGTTTCGTTACAGACATTGAATTGAGCAAAAACAATCACCTGATAAAGTGTAACGGGATGAAATAACTAATAAATGTGGACCACTTCCAGGACTGTGCTGTGCCAGGAATGGCTGATGGGGTGAGAGGGCTTGGGCTGCAGCTCGGGGAACTCTGTGGATCCTGATGGTGGGTTCGGTTCCCTCTGTCTCCCAGGACCCACGTTTTTCTTCATAGGTTCTGATGCTGGTCTCCTGTAGAAGGTTGCTCACAACTCTGCTGCAGGCTCAGAAGTGGCCCTTTCAACCCTCCAGAAATATGAGACTGGTGCAGTTCCAGGCACCCCACCTGACGGGACCTCACCTGGGCTTGGAGTCAGGGAATGGCGGAGGGGTCATCAACCTCAACGCCTTTGACCCCACAGTGCCCAAGACGATGGTGGAGTTCCTAGAGCAGGGAGAGGCCACTCTCTCAGTGGCAAGAAGGTAAATCAGCGGGCAGCTACAATGGCTGCCCTGCTACCCCCTCCTTCTTCCCACCCCCATCCCTGCCCTGGGAAACATAACCAGCTGGTAGCTCTTTCACAAGTGAGCAGGGTAACTCTACCTTTCCTTTCTCACCTCTTCTCATAGTGAAGAGCCTTAGAAATCTCGTATGACAACATCCTCAGGCCCAGGGATGGTGGTTAACTGTCTCAAGGCCAGACATTCGGTGGTGGAGCTAGAACTCTGCTTCATCACCCTGCCTTCCCCAGGGGATTCAGTTCCTGTCTGCTGAGAAGTCTGGGATCTGGGGTCCTAGGAGGCATCTTGGGAAGCTTGGGGGAGTCTTTGGATGCTTGGCTCCGTAGAAGAGAGAGAACTATAAAAAGGTGTTCTTAGAGATGGTCCTTGGGTTTGGGCTAGATAAGGTAGGGACTTACCTGAAGTCAGGAGCTGTTTGAAATCTGATGAACAGTAAATGTATTAAACTGGCAAAAATACAAGTGTTTGACAGCATGCAGTATTGGTAACAGTATATTTCCGGGGGCGCCTGGGTGGCTTAGTCGTTGAGCATCTGCCTTCAGCTGGGGTCATGATCCTGGGCTCCTGGGATCGAGCCCCGCGTCAGCCTGCTTCTCCCTCTCCCACTCCCCCTGCTTGTGTTCCCTCTTTTGCTGTCAAATAAATAAAATCTTAAAAAAAACACCAAAAAACCAAAACAGTATGTTTCCGATACTGTCGTAGTCTCACAAGATTGGAAACTACTTCCATGCCCTCATTATGTAATTGGGTGTACCTGTACTGTGCAGGTAAACACGGTCCTGTCAAAAGAGGGGAAAGGTATATGCTGTTATGGAGAGGTCTCCAAAAAAGACGTATTTTTTAAAAGGTCTATTTGGTGTGCTGTCACTTGTGTAAGAAAGGACAGGAGGAGAAGAGTATGTGTATGGAGAGCATGTGAAGAGCTACACGGGCCACGGTAGCCATGTCCAAGGGTGGAGCAGGGGCAGAAGAGAGGCCTTTCCAGTCTTCTCATGTGCACCTTTTGAATTCCCTTACATGACATGTATTACCTAATGGGGGAAAGGAAATCAACACTGGATAAAAAATAAACAGTGCTCTGATACCAAAGGATAATACGTGGGTTTGGTTTGCACACTGATTGTGATGGTTGATAGATCTAGAAAATATATTTGAAAAAGCAAAACTTGTAGCTGTTGCAGTACCTCCCCGGCGCCCAGAGATTGCTGGCCTGCTCCTAACCAGTCCCTCTCTCCTGCTCTGGTCTCTGCAGAGCCCTGACTGCCCAGTTGCCAGTCCTACCACGGTCAGAGGTGACCTTCCTGGCCCCAGTCACTCGGCCAGACAAGGTGGTGTGTGTGGGAATGAATTACATGGACCACTGCAAAGAACAGAACGTTCCAGTGCCAAAGGAGCCCATCATCTTCAGCAAGTTTGCCAGCTCCATCGTGGGGCCCTACGACGAGGTCATCCTCCCGCCGGAGAGCCAGGTCAGTACCTCCTTATAGGCCCCCAGTCAGTGGCCCATCACTAGGGTGCTCAGCACTCAGCAGCCAGCGTAAAGGAGCTGCCTGTTGCTTAGTAGTACATTCAGCAGAAACTACAGGGGATTATACTGTGTAAGGCTGGTCTCAGGGACAAAAAAGAAATTAAAATATTTTTTACTGATTGCAAAAATAATACACTTTAATTATAGAAAAATAATAAAATTCAGGATGCATCTTCTAAGAGTAAGTACAATGTCCTACATGACCATAATAACCACTATGGCCACTAAGGAAATTAACACGAATAATACCTCATATATAGTCCCATTGGGAATATACCCAGTTGCCCCCAGAGATGACTTAATTTGGGATCTATTTTATTTTTTATTTGTTGAACCAGGATCAGTCAAGGATACGCATTGTACTTGGTTATGTCTCTTTAATGCCTTTAATCTTGAACAGGATGCATATTTTCTCAAGGGGTCAGTCAGTAAATAATAGACTCCGAATGCCACAGTGTCTATTGCAACAAGCCCTATCTGCCCCTGTCATGTGAAAGCAGCCATGGCTGATACGTAAATGAGTGAGTATGACTGTGTTCTAGGAAAGCGATTTCTTTTTTTTTTTTTTTAAAGATTTTATTTATTTATTTGACAGAGAGAGAGAGCACAAGTAGGCAGAGAGGCAGGCAGAGAGAGAGGGGGAAGCAGGCTCCCTGCCGAGCAGAGAGCCCGATTCGGGGCTTGATCCCAGGAACCTGAGATCATGACCTGAGCCGAAGGCAGAGGCTTTAACCCACTGAGCCACCCAGGCACCCCCCAGGAAAGCGATTTCTAAAAGCAGCCAGCAAGCTGGATCTGGCCCATGGGCCGTAGTTTACTGACTTCCAATATCAAACAATCCCCCTGCCATTTTCTGTCTTTCATGACACTGACTTTTGGAAGAATCCTGGCAAATTGCCTTAGCATATCCCACACACTGTTTCCTCATGTGTAGATTTGAGTTAAATATTTTTGTCAAGGATTCTGCATAGGTATTAGTTCATTTGGACTGCTTGAACAAAATACTGCCAACTGGGTGGCTCATAAACCACAGAAATTTATTCCTCATAGTACTGGAGGCTGGGAAGTCCAAGATCAAGGTGCCGATATATTTGGTGCTTGGGGAGAGCCGGCTTCTTGGTTCACAGACGACGGTCTTTGCTGTTTTCTCACATGGTACAAGAGCAAGGGAGCTCTCTGGGATCTCTTTTATAAGGACACTAACTCTATTCATGAGAGCTTCGCCTTCATGCCCTAGTTACTTCCCAAAGGCTCTGCCTCCTAATATTATTACATTGGGGGTTAGGTTTCAACATATGAATTTCATGGTGGGCACATTCAGTCTGAAGCAACAGATATGCATTACACCCCATTGGGACGCTTATGTCAGATGGTCCTAAAGTTTGATGACTTGGTTTACTTGATGTTGACTAGATCTCATGGGAAAGGTACATTTCACTGTGGTAATTAATAAACAGTCTACAGGGTAGGAATTTGAGACCCTGTGACTATCTTATGGCACCACAGCTCTTCATCCAGGGATCCTCACCTGAATCCATTACTGTATTGGGGGTTAGAAAAAGGCGGTTTTTCTATCATGCCTTCTTCTTCTCCTACTAGCTGGCATTCTGTGAAGAAAAGCTACCTCCCTTCTTCTTTCACTCCTGTCCCTTTAGTAGCACTATATATTTTGATTTTCATTTTTATCCAATATGTTGTAGTCCACCATTTACATTCTTTTTGATATTCAAATAGTCTCAGTTTGGCCAGTGGATGGCTTCAAGTTGGCCCCGGCCCTGTCACTTTTTGAGTCCTTGCTTTCTGGCCAAGATATTCCAGGCTCATCTGGTACTGTCTCAGACCTGGAATTAGCCATTTCCCCCAAGGAACCCAGTTCTGTCTAGTGGGGAGCTAGAGACCAAGATCAGGCATCAGCTGTGCTCAGGGCAACTCTGGTGGTTACCATTAGAAAGAGCAAGCAGTTTGAAAGGCTTAAGTTTTATCTTAAAGTTGTACTTTGCTGATTATGGGAAAGGCTGCGCATGTTTTCCTTTTTCTCTGGCTGTGCCCATTTCTTTTCATTTAAGTGAGTTAATACCTAAAAGCACTTAGGATGCTATTGGCACACAGTAGAGTTAGCTGTTAGTACTTGGTATTCATTCTTTTTTGAAAGTATCGAGTGACTTGTAAATTCAGTACGCAGACAGATGTTGCCTTTCTTAAAAAATTTATTTATAATCCCTATACCCACTGTGGGGCTCGAACTCACAACCCCAAAATCAAGTCACATGCTCTACCAGCTGAGCCTGCCAGGCACTCCCCAGTGGGGAGCTGTGCCTACACACAGTGGTGCTGCCTGCCGCTGCCCACATTTGTGCGTCTGCAAGCCACACTCCCCCCTCATGCACTGCATCTGGTTCATAGTGATTACAGTTGTGGGCCCACAGCCAAGCCCCGCTGTTAGAGACCTAGGCCCTGAAGTCAGGTGTGCAGCCCCCTCAGCATGGGAGTAGGCCCCGGAGCCAGGCAGCTCACTGCTGCTTTCTCTACAGGAGGTGGACTGGGAGGTGGAGCTGGCCGTGGTCATTGGAAAGAAAGGCAAGCGCATCAAGGTAAGGTGGAGGAGGGGCCATCTGTCTCTGGCATTGGGAATGGTCGGCAACCATTGCCTGCTCCCTGACTGCCTTACTCTTTGCCCATCTGTGGCTAGTTCTGGTGACTAACATGGGATAAAGGCTTGGTTATGAGGTTGGTGTCACTGTGATGATCTAACTTCCAATCTGACCAAATCCCCTGTCCCCTAAAGGCCACAGATGCCATGGCTCATGTGGCCGGCTTCACTGTGGCTCATGATGTAAGTGCTCGTGACTGGCAAGTGAGACGCAATGGAAAGCAGTGGCTGCTGGGGAAAACCTTTGACACCTTCTGCCCCCTGGGCCCTGCCTTGGTGACCAAGGACAGTATAGCAGGTAGGTCTTGGATAGCCCACACGGTGACTCTTCCTGGTCTTGCACGGACACATCAGAGTAAACGAAAAGCCACACTCAGGAAATTGGAATGTGGACTTGGCTTTTTCTGATTCCTTAGAGAGCAAGTCTCAACCTAGGCCACAGGTTCCACAGGCCTCCTTCCACGTCCCTTATTGCAGAGGTGAGAGAACTTCCTCTAGCTGCCACTATCCTGAACATCTTTAAGTTGGAAAGCAGCAGAAGTTGGCTGTCGAAAGCCTGTGCCTTTCCCCCAGTGAGAGGGAGAGCACGCGCACCGCCAGCGGTACCAGGGCAGTACCCGTTCTAAGCAGCAAGGGCAAGGTGAGCCAGGAGGAAGGCCAGTCACGAAGGCAGCCGCGCATGGCCATTTGGGTGGGGGTGTGTCCACACAGCCCAGCTTCCCACCACCCTGTGCAGACATCAGTGAAGTGAAATTGTGTGTTCTGGGGGGTGGGGGGTTTACAAACCAAAAAAGTTGAAGGTGCTCCTTAGCCAGGACACTACTACAGGTAAGCTGTCCCCTGCCGTCAAGTGCAGGAGGCGCCCGTGCCCGTCTGGGTGGTTACCCTGTTGCAGTACAGCTACCCAGTCATTTCCATGTGTGCAGCTGTCAGCCTCTGCTGTGGGTAGAGGAGGGTCTGGGCCATTCCTCCTTAACCCACCTCAGTGACCACAGGCAGATGCTCTGAGAGGCGGTAGATGCATGGAGACCTGAGGAGGCCAA
>CM052885.1:30313042-30369581 GCA_028534135.1 Potos flavus | reverse complement strand
TCTCGTGCTGAAAGAAGGAACTAGCCAAGGCTAGCTAGGGGTGGGACTAGATGCAAAAACCCTTTCTCTTCTACAACCCTCCTTCCCAGAGTTGCGATGTCACTGCCCAGCAGGGGGCAGCAGCCACCAGCAAACCCTTCCCTGCCTCTGGGGAGCCTGGCTGGCGGCCTGGGACTCACCGAAGAACCCTTCCTCCTGGGCAGTGGCCTGCAAGAACTGCAAGAGCTGCTCTGTGTAGCCGGACTCTGTGGGAGAGAGAAGATGTAGGCCTGGGGCCCCTGCCCTGAGAGCTCTCAGCTTCCCCCTGTGGCTGGCCAGGGAAGCGTGGGCCTTACCTGTATCCGGCAGCTGTCCCTGGTGGAGGAAGGTGGCAGCCTGTGCAAAGGCCTGGAGCAGTGGGCTAAGCAGGCGGCAGAGGAAGAGGAAGAAGTCAGGGCAGCGTGACTGCTGACTGAGCTGGAGGGGGACAGACCAGATGAGGGCAGCTCCCACTGCCTGCCTGCCTGCCTCCCCCACCCACGACATGGCTTCTCCCAACTTACCCTGAAGTACCGGCCCTCAGCCTCCTCGAAGTCATCACTGTCACTATCAGTAAAGTCCCCACTCGGTTTCCACAGCAGCTTTGCGCTTAAACGCTGCCGCCCTGTGTCACAGGCTGGCCGGGAGCCTGGGGTCTGGGGGCCATGGGAGCCATTGGTCCCTGACAGGTTCAGCCCTGAGCCCTGCCCTCACCCCCCCCCCCACTTCCCTAGACTAGGTACATAGCAGACCAGGCATGTGGAGTTGAAACCAGTAAAAGCAGATCTAAGGAGCCCAAGAGGACACCCAGGGCCATGCCAGACCATGAGCCAACTTGCAGGATGAGAGGAAGGGAGCAGTGACCCTTAAGGGCCATAGTTCTGTGGACAAGAACTGTAGGGGGCAGGAGGCATGCAGAGGACCTCAGAGGTCCAGTTGTCCAGTCCTGTCATGCATGATAGGGCAGATGGGGCAAAGCCCAAAGCAAAGACTGGCAGAGGCAGGGCTCAGGCCTCCCTGTCTGCCAGGCCAGGGCCACGCCTATCCCCAGCAGCATGCTGGGGCAGGAGGCGGAGTCCAGGGCAGCTGCCACTCAGGGTGGGAGGAGGTGGCCAGGCCCCAGACCTGGGCTTTGTCTCTAGCTGCCCCGCCTACCTCCTCAGCAACCAGGAGCCCACACTGGATGAGACGGTCCAGCACTTCCTGACAGTAGCAGTAGGAAGACTGGCAGGGCTGAGGAGAAAAGCATTCATGCGGCCTCAAACAGGCAAATGGGCAGGAGCCTGGTCAGAAGCAGGGCAAGGGAGACCTACCGCCATAGGAGGACTTAGGGGCCCATGCCTGCCCAGTCCCTCCCCCTCTCCACAACCGAGAGGGGAGGCCCAGGACCACATGGGGCTGGGGGGAGAGGCCTTACCTGCAGCAGCAGCAGGTCCTGTGGCAGCAAGTGCAGCAGCAGCAGGATCTGGCGGTACAGCTCGTTCTGGCTCAGCAGCTCAATGCCCTGTAGCTCCCAGGGCCCCTCAGGCAGCACTCTGCCTGCCAGCAGCCCCCGAACAGCACAGGCTGGGGGAGGAAAGGGCCGGGCACAAGGAGGGAAGCCATTCGCCTTGCCCCAACACGTCCCACCCAGCCCGAGCCCTGGAGACTCACCACCCACAGCCTCACTCAGGAAGGCAGGCAGCAGCTCAGCGCTCAGGCGTGCCAGGCGTGTGAGACCCGGGCCTGGGCGAGGAACCACCAGCAAGTCCCCCTGATGGACGCGCAGCAGGGCCACATGCGCCCGGAGCAGGCTCAGCGTGTGCTGCACGAGGCACCGCAGCTGCCCCGAGAAGCCCACGTCAAAGCCACGCAGTAGCGTCTCCTCTGTCAGCCAGGAGAACTCCCCCAGGAGCTGGGACAGGAACACACCCTGGGGGACAGGGCAGTACAGGGGCTGAGGAGAAGGGCCACACCCCTCCCCCAGCCCCCTACCACTTTGTCCCCTACCTTCTGGTGCTTAAAGAGCAGCAGTGTCGCCATGATGGCTGTGCTCATCACTGCCGAGCTGGTCACGCTGGCTGGGCCCGGGGGTGGGAAATGCTGGTCAGGGCCAGTGGCCTGGTCCTTCCACCGTCCCAGCAAGTCTTCCTAGTCAAAAACATTCCTCCCACACACCCCTGGCAGCAGGGGGCTCATCCAGCCATCTGCCCCTTCACAGTGCACCCTCCACAGCTTAGCCAGCCTGTGTACTCATCTAGCGACTCCCTCAGGTTCTCCCTGGCTGCCCTGCTCCCCAGAAGCAGGGAGGGTTCCACTCCTCTTCACGTGTCCCAAGTGGGCCATACAGGAATGGACATCAGGTGCAGAAACCCACTTGGAACGGAGGGCCCCAAAGACTGGCTGACCCGGTAGAGACCGCTTAGGAGCCTCCCCTGAAAGGCCCAGACCTAGCTCCCCCTCACCATTCAGGACATGTCGGCTCAGCCTCCTGACCAGGAGCTGGTCCTCTTCCTTAAGTGCCAGAAGGGGCCCAGTTGCTGGGGTCCACTCCTGCTCCTTCTCAGTGTCTGGGACAACAGTACTGGGATAGACACAGAATACAGGATAAAGGGACCAAATCTCAAAAGAGTTGTGGGGAAGCCCAACGCTTTCTCAAAGGTGAGGGTGTTTCCCCATCCCCACTCCCAAGGTTACATGGTGGCTCATGTAACTCTAGCCCTTTCCAGGTCCGTGTGCCATGTCCCACAGTCAGATTATAGGCAAGGTGGGGTGCCTGGCTCTGTTCTAGATGACCCGTGGATATCTGGAGAGGGAAGGCTAGAGCTGATGTTTGTGCGTATGGGGGAAGAGGGTGTCCGCTCACAAGCTGGGGCTGAAAGGCTGCCTGCCTTGCCCCCGAGACCCCCACACTCCCATGCCCCTACCATTGGCCCAGCACGATGGGCTGCAGCAGCTGCTCCAGGGTCTGCCTGCTGCCCCAGCAGCTTCTGGCGTTGATGGTGTATTCCTGCCCGGGACAAGGCTCTTAGATGGCCTGCCCTGGCCCACCAGAAAACCTGCACACAGCCCCCCTGAGGTAGGGAAGGCTATCCTGCAGGGGCTCCGAGGGCCAGGCTGCCAGAAGCCCCGGGACAGACCCCAGGTACTGTCAGCCTTGTCCGGCAGGCTGCATACCTGTAGGGAGAAGGGCTGGGCCAGGTGCACACGGACACAGACCCTGGGGCTGTGGCCCCAGCTTCGTAGGCTCCGCAGGACAGCCAGAGCTCCTGTCCACAACCCCAGTGGGGCCAAGGCCTGCTGAGAGGGAGGGGCTGAGTGAGCAAACTGCCTGGGGGCACTATTTTCTGCTCTACTTTATCTTGGGCCCAAACTGGTACATGACCATGACTTCTTCAAGCTCATTTTCTCATCCATGACACAGGAGAAATCCCTCTCTAACTGGGGCTTTAGAAGATGAAATGAGCGTATAAGTGTCATCCTCGTATAAATGACTATAATAAGTGTCATCCTTGGCAAGTGCCACAGGATGATGACTGAAGGGGTAGAATTCCTTTGCACTCTCCCCTTTACTCTAACTCTAAAGGGAGCTGGCCAGAGGACACAATAATGTGTCTCCTCTCTAGAGATGGTGTCCACTTGGAGTCACCAGGGGCAGGACTCACGTGGTATACATCACAGGGTGCATCTGGAACCAGGTCATAGGTGATAGCCACTGGCACTAGCATGGCATCTGGGATGACGCCCACCTGGACAGCCTGCACCACCAGTCCCAGCCAGGTCTGGCCCAGGGCTGACAGCCGAGGCCCATGGGCCCCAGGGAGCTCCTCCAGGAATATGAGCAAGGGCTGCCTGCTGACCAACAGCTGCTCCATAACCTGGAAGGGGGTTGGGGGAGGCAGATATCAAGGCCAGAGCAGCAACAAGCCCCTGTACCCTGGTCTGACCCCACTGGGGGCACTTACGGCATGGACCGCAGCCCTTGCAAGGACCCCCTCAGAGCTGTCCAGGGTGAGGTTGGCCTCTGGAGGCAAGAAAAGCCCCCCAAGCTTCTTTAGCAGAGCTCTGTGGGGCACAAGGCAAAGCTTAATGAGAGAAGGGACTCAGGAGATGGGACCAGGCAGGAGGCTAGTGAGAGCCTTGGCCTACCAGGGCCAGCCGGGGTCCTGCCTGAACACCCTGAAGCCAGGCATGGCCCTAAGGCTCATAGCTGACTCTCCACCTGAGCCCCACAGGCTGAGAGGACAGAGAGTTGGGAGCAGAAAGACCAGGAAGAGGGCCTCCGGGGAACTGCCGCCAGCAATACCCCCGTACACATCCCCACACACCCCTACCCCAGGCTAGGGACTTCTCCCCTGTATGTCTAGGGGCACAAGGCTTTTACCTGAGGGTGGGGGAGCAGGTGCGGGGGTCCCAAGCCACACGGAGCACACCCAGGCCTTGGGAGAGCAGCACAAAGGGCAGCAGGATCCCATCCAGGAGTGACTTGTGGGTAGAGAGGAGGACAAGCGGCAAGCCCTGCTTGGGGAGAGCCAGAGGGAAGTGCCAATCCGCCCCCACCCTGAAGATGCAGGAAGCTGAAACCCAGCACCTCCAGACCCAGGGCAGCCCCAGAGGGAGGGAGGGTTCAGCTGAGCAGCTCTTCCTCTGAGCACATTTCCCAAAAGTAGAGAAGCTCTGTCAACAACTTTTAAGGTAATGCACTGATGTAATGGTTGTTAAGACCATGATGAAAAGACGTTAGAGGGAGCCCCATGGGAGCAAGACCGTGAGACACGAAGAGAAGGTCGTCAAAGAGCAGTGGATTTTTCCCACCAGCTGATGGGGCTGGTCCCAACTTAGGGCTTGGCCTAGACTCTGCTCCTCTGTTCCCGCCATCCCCATCCCAATGGAGGGCGGGCCTTACTGCCTGGGCGGCCTTGTGGACCATCTTCATCTGGCCCTTGTGGAGCTGCACGTTCAGGAAGACACAGTTCAGGAACCGCAGCAGTGCCCAGCTGAACAGCCTGGAGAGTGACACCCAGTCTGAGGTGTGTCAGGGCCCCACCCATGAGGCAGGGCCCGCGGCACCTCAGGAGGCTATCCAGCACTCCTGTAAGGCAAGTGCTACTACTGTCCCCACTTTATGGAAGAAGCAAGTGAGGCTTGGGGAGGTTATAGAAGCTGCTGAGTAGTAGTAGAGAGAGCTAAGAAGTGGTGATGCAGAGACTGAAAGGCCTGACACCAAAGCCCATGCCTATGAGGTGCTGTTACTTTCCCAAGACCTCACGGTGCAACTGCCTCAAATCAGCTTCAGAGCATCTCCCAGCTTCCCTTTACCCTAAAAGAAATTAGAGGACCAAGACTCTCTCCAGGCATAAACCCAGCCTGGTCTTTGGAAACTGCTGGGAAAGGTGAAATACGAAGGAAGGAGTTAGTGATGCAAAAAGAGGATAACTGAAAGGGCCAAGTCTCTGAGGAGGCATTCCCCAGAGGCCCAATGGGGGACTGGTGTTGAATGAGGACAGAAGTGTAGATGCAAGTAGCACAGAGATGTGCTGGACAAGCAGCATGCCCTCGTCCAGTGGCTTCTACTTCTCCATGAAGCATGAGATGGGGCCATCAGTTAACAGCAGGTAAATCTGAGAAGGAGCAGTCTGGATCAGTCTCAGCAGATGCTGTGTGCCTCTTTGAAAATCTCATAAAGGAAACACTTGACTGCTTAGGTACAGAGAAGGCAGGTAGCTGGGTTCAAACACCAGGGACTCCTTCCCAAGGGCATTACCATCACGATGAGCCCTGGAATCGAAGCAAGGCCAGGAGAGAAGAAAAGACAAGAAGGGGGCTGATGGCTGGTGTAAAGGTGGTCAGGTAAAGGGACTGGAAGTCTCCGCAAAGTCGAAGAACTGTCGCATGGAGGACTGGTCAAAGTTACCAACAACTTCTACTTCCTGTCCTAACTAAGCAGTTGACCACTGAGCACTTTCAAGACAGCTGTGCCTTCTTTGCCTCAGTGATTCATTCATCTCTTGGTTTTAAATATCCATATGCTAAAGCGTTGCAAATCTATGTTTCTGGCCCCAACGACTTCTGAGCTCCAGACTCATCAACTGCCTCTTCAGTGTCTCCACTGACACATCAGGTATCTGAAACTCTATGTCCAAAATATCCTTTGCGGGCCAAACTCACTCCTCCCCAAGCCTGCCCCCTCCATCCACACCACCCAGTGCTCTGCCAAAACCCTGGCTCTCCCATGATTTCTCCCTTTTCCCCTCATTGCCCCCACCCTCATCCTTTAACCCATCGGTGACCTGTTAATTTCACATTGGTCTCTCAATCCATTTTTCCAACCCCTACTGTCACCACCACATGCCTCATCATGGCATCTCACCTGGACTAATAAAACTTCCCAGATGGTCTTCTGTTCTCTACTCTTGATCCCAATTCACCTTGTTGGCATTTTCCTGTTTAAAACCTTTCCATTGGTTTTCACTGCACTTAGAAATCAAATCCAAACTTCTTGAATGGCCCTTCTTATCTTGTCCCTTCTACTCTCAATTTTATCTCCGACAGCTCTCTCCCTCACTTGCCAGCTTCCAACCACAGCTTCATGAGCAAAAGTGGCCATTTCCTATGGCCATAGCTCATGCTGTTCCCTCTAGTAGGATTGTTCCCTCTATCCTTGCCCCCTCAAGCTTGGCTCCTTTCCCCCTTTTGTCTCTCTCTTACAAGTCTCTTCCTCCCCAACACCTATTCAGTCTTAACCCTTGTTCTGTCCTTCTTGCAGCCATGTTTACTCTGCCCTGTGCATCCCTCTGTTCTCCAGGAACAAGGCCCTGCATCTAAGAGGAGCTCAGATCTGTGCCAGATGAGTGCAGGAGAGAGCATGGACGCCTATACGATGGGGGAACCAGCCACCTTACCTCTCTCCACAGGAACCTGATCTGGGGAGAGGAGGAAGGATGGAGAGGGAACTGGAGTCTGGGCCACAACCAGGGTGGTGGTTCCTGGGGTGATCCCTAAGCCCCTATCCCAGGACAGAGATAAAACCAGGCCAGCAATGATGAGAACCTGGGCTGGAAGATGGCTCAGATCAAAGCCTCACCCCATGCCTGATTGGTCCCATCAAGGAGCCAGCTGTCCTTGAAAGATCTCACAATGTCCAGGTCAGGGGCTCCCTTCAGGCTCTCTGGGAAACACACCATCCAACTTCCCAGGAGGGGAGTCCAGTCTTTCTCCAAATGTAGCCAGAAGGGCAGAGGCCCCGGCCCAGAAAAGAGTGCCCCTCAGCACAGAGTTACCTGAGCAGGAAGGGGTGGAGTGGAGCCTGGATATGGCTCACGATGCGCTGTACCTCTTTCTTCACAAGGCCTGGTACCTGGCCTTCCCCAGCCCCTCCTGGGGCCCTCCCTGAGATGACACTCTGCACCCTGTGGAGTGAGGGGGAGTGGTGTCAGGCTGGGGCAGGCCTAAAATCTCTCAGGGAAGTTCCTTCAGCACCACAGCATCCCCAGAATACAGACTCCAGTATTTATCCTCCATCTTTAAGGAAGGGCCCCAGCAAAGCTAACAGTCTATAAGCCAGCCCTCTAAACCACCCCTGCCTAGAATGTTGGTCATCCCTTCAAGGGTCTCAAAAATGCCAGCCAGACTCCAATCCCTGCTTCCTCACCCAGTGCTTTCCATGATCTTCTGTGGGGCATCCTGACAGGGTGGTATGTGCTGCTCCAGTGACCATAAGAAATAGCAGAGCCTCCGAACCAGCCAGCCCCGAAACCTGGACACAGGCCCCAGAGCAGGGAAGGTGGTGATCTTTCAGAGGGCCCATACCCCACTAGGGTCTACAGAGGGTATTCCACCAGGAAGGGATCACACATGAGTCCCATGGCCTGGGAACACCTGAACTTGGCTTATGATGAAGCAGGAAGAAGCAGCAACTGCCCATCTGTGCCCCATTCCCTCCCCTCTCCTTGAGTGGGATACAGGTTTAGGGCCGGCCATACAGTGGGCAATCCATAAATGCTCACAGAAGAACCTGCAGGAGAGCGCCAAGCCCGCCTCTCCCCACCTGTGGGTATGGAGCAGAGGGCAGGGGCCCTTCTTTTTCCACCAAAGGAAAAAATAATGAAACCACAAAACAGGGCCCCCAAAGCCCTTCACCCAAGGACCCTGCCCACCACCCTGCCCCGACCTCCCAAGCTCTACCTGGTGTTCTCCTCCTTCACCAGGATCACATTGCAGAAGCCTAGATCCATTATGCTTCTGTGGAAGAGGGACTCCTGCAGGAGAGGGGCCAGGGACAGCATGTCCCTGGGGGCCTTCACAGACCAAAAAAGGAAAGCCCCCCTCCCCATATTCTGTAGGCTTTGCCTGATGGGAGTATGGAGTATACCAAGAGACAAAATTACAGTACAGCATTTCACTTCTCAGATCCTAAGACTCACTCAGGAGAAAGGGTCCCACAGTCAAAATGGAAGTGCTGCATGCTGTACAGATTCCCCCTCCTGGAAAGTAGCATACAGTCTCTGAGAAGTTCTCTTGTCAACAGCAGAGAACACGCAGCCTGGATCTGTGCCAGGACCCTGGGGCTCATCAGCATCAGCACATGGTATGGACACACGAGGTCTTCAAGCATGTGTTGAGTGCTGTGTGACTTTAAGTGCAGTGTCCCCAGAACTGAACAAGATCCATGCAGGCCTGGCAGACCCCAGCCCTCTGGCCATGCCCTATCTCCTCTCTCTGCACTACCCCACCCAACTCTTGAAGGCCTGGAAGCCAGCCCTGACCAACAACACAACCAACACCAACGCATCCATTCCCCCTGAAAGACAAGAGCACAGCCATGGGTCAAGGAGGGCTGAACATAAAGGATAAAAGAAGCTGCTTTCCAGAGCCGTGGCTCCCACAGTCGATTTCCCCAAGTTTTCCTGGTGGGGCCCAGCCCCACCATCACTAACCCAGCTCTTGGGAGTGCAGGTTTGGCAGCAGCGACCCACAAAGGGGCGATATTTCCCCAGGAATGGGGTAACAGCCTCCAGCTTCATCCCAAAGCTTGAGGACCACAACCTGGTCTGGAAAAGGGTCAAAGGAAGAAATTAGAGGACTCAAAATCCTTGGCAGAGGGAAGGAGGCTCCAGAAGTGAGGGGGCACAGAAAGGGAGGTGAGAGGACAGAGGGTATTTTGGGAATGGGAGGGGCCACACTACCTCCTGGCTGTTCTGGGTGTTCCTCTGCGGGGTTTGGAGTCTGGCTTCCAACATGGTATCCATGGGGCCTATAAAATCTGAGAACTAGCCACTTCTGCCTCTCTCTCTCTCTCCACCGGAACCCGACCTGGGGAGAGGAAGAAGGATGGAGGGGGAACTGGAGTTTGGGGAACAACCAGTTCCCAGAGTGACACCCCCCCCAAGTCCTCAACCCTAGGACAGACAGACAACACCCAAGCCAGCAGTGATGAGAAGCTGGGCTGGAAGCTGAAGGGAAGCTGGTTCGGATCAAAGCCCCACCCCATACCCGACAGGTCCTACAAAGGAGCCAGCCGTCCTCAAAAGGTTTCAGTGTTCAGATCAGGAGCTCCCTCAGGCTAACATGAAGGGGATCAGCTGTCTTATCATCAGCAGCCACCCTGCCATCTCACAGCACAGATGGGGGCTGGAATGGAGACTGAGACCCCTTCTGTGCACAGGGAAAGAACAACGCTGGATTGGCAGGAAGGGGGCATCAGACTGCCAAAGAAGAACAGGACCATTGCCACAAGGCCACCAGGTCCTGCTCAGCAGCTCTTCTCCCTTGCATGAAATAGCACTTTTTCCATCCAATCATTACAGGAATGTGGGCATAGGGTATGAGGTGGGGGGATAGCTGGAGGGTCAGAACACAGAGAAATACCACACAGACCTGTTCCCAAGGAATGTTCATCTGGTCAGGGACAAGAGAGATTTTTCCAAAGTGGATCCCCTTTTACACAGTACTCTCCACAAAAGCTCCCACTTGGTATCTCTTCAGCCCCTCCCTCCCACAATATTTCCCTGAACAAACATCTATCTTCCACAAGACAACACTGAACCCCTCCCAGCCTAGAAACTGGATGCTAGACACCCCTCTACCCTGAATTCTCATCATGTCCCTGATGGGTAGGCTGATCCAATTATTTATGTTGCCCCACCACACAATGCACATATCCACGTGAAAGTGCCTTCTCACTTCCCCAATATCCTACCAAATTCTGTCCATGGCTCTAAATCCATGATCTCTGGATCACCCTCTAGTTTTTTCCTCTCTTCCTTGGCTCTCCTAGCCCAAGCTTGCTAGGCAAGAAGCCTCCTCCAGAACCGAGATTTCATTTCCCCACATCATCTGAAAGTCTCCTGGTGGCAAGGGCTGCAGAGGACACCTCTCTATACGTGCAGCAGTCAGCCCTGTACAGAGGAGGGATCCAGGAAGTGCTAGATGAGACTGTAACTTCCCCTCCCAGAATTCGTCTGGGTCTCTCCTCCTCTTCCCAATTAGCACAGTTTAGAACTATGAAGCCACGAGGTAGGAGGATCAAAATTCCTTCAGGGCACTGAAATTCCTTCTAGCTCTGCTAGACTCATTCCAAATGCACTTCCTACTTTGAAAAACGTCTCACAGCCTCACTCACACATTTGGCACAGAGTCCCCCAAGCTGAGACTGCAATTTGAGGGGTTCTGCCTCCTTTGCAAGGATGCCTACTCCCCAGCCTCAAACCCCCACTTTCAAAATCTAACCCCATTAGATCTGTGCTAACCCTGAAGGGGTAACTCCCATTCACCAGCTGAGTCAACTACTCAGCTTATAAGATCCAGAGGTCAGTTCTAGGGTAAATCTTTCTAGCACTCAAGTCCCCAAAATGGAGATCTCCGTCAGTCTGTAGCTCCTGCCTGGACGCCCCCTCCTCCCAGGACACTTACAGCAGAGGTGGTAAACTGGCATCCCAGAGGCCAAATGTAGTTCATACATGTATTTTCTTAGGCCATACAATATTCTAAAACTTGACGAATTAACCGTAACATTTAAGACTAGTAGCATGTTTTATTAGAAAAAGGGCTTTCCAGCTGTTGTTTTTAAAAACAAAACAAGGGGCACCTGGGTGGCTCAGTCATTAAGCGTCTGCCTTCAGCTGAGGTCATGATCCCAGCATCCTGGGATCGAGCCCCGGAAGCCTGCTTCTCCCTCTCCCACTCCTCCTGCTCGTTTGTGTTCCCTCTGTTGCTGTCTCTGTCAAATAAATAAGTAAAATCTTTTTAAAAATAAAAAATAAAAACAAAACCCTCAAACTTGAGACCTGGCGTCTCTGGCTTGCAACCCCACCCCTCCAGGGCCTGGGCTGGCTAGAGCCCCGCAGCACGTGCCTTCTCATTTGCCCCATCGACGACACCTGACGCGGGGCCCGTGTGCGCAGCGGAGTCTGCAGCCCCTCACCAAGGGCTAACAGCCAAACCCGATCCCTGTCCGCAATGTCTGTTCCCTACAAAGAACCTCGGCTTGAACAAGGCGTGCCCGGCGCCGGGGGTGGGGGGGTGTGGGGGTGGGAGGTGCTCGGAACTCGGGCCTCTCACCAGACTCCCGGCAAGCGTTCCCCGAGCTGCCCCAGATAGAAGAAAAGGTGCCTGCGCCGGTGGCAGGGTCGAACGTCGGGCATGGACGCCTCCCCTGGGGGTCTAGGCTGACGGGACGCCCCTGACGGACCCCACAGAGGGACGCATTTGCTCGGCAGGCCCTGCAAGGTCGGCACTCCGTCCAACCCCTGCCGACCCCTAGAAAAGTTGTCCGAGCTGGCTCCCAAACTGGGAAGGTCCCTGGACCATCCCGGGCCTGGTCTGACCTGGCCCAGCGCGGGAGCAAACCCGCGGTTCTCACCTCACGCCCGCCGCCAGCTCCCGCCAAAGCAGCTACCAGTGAGGCGGCCGGAAGGCACGAAGGCACGGACTGGCGGGCTCTGCGTTCCCGGCTAAAAGAAAGCCCCGTTTAACCAATTGGGACACGCGCCGGGCTTGAAGCCCCGCCCCTTGGCGCCCCGCACCACGCCGCGCCGTGCGGCGTGACCACGTGACCCTTGCTGTGGGCGGTTCCCGCCCCCCGGCTGACTGCCTGCGGGGCTGTCACAGGCGTGTAGGTCCGTCCTGGCTGTGTGCTGGGCCCTGTTTGCCCTCCAAGGGAGGCCGGGCGGTTTCGTGGGAACCCGTGGAGGTGTTCTTGAGACCTGGGGGTACCCGAAGGTTGAACAACGACTCTTGAGCAGCCAGGTTCTAATGAAAGACTTTCTTTCCCAGGATACACATGGCCTCCCAGCTGGAGTTCAGAGTCTGGCAAAAGTCCAAGTTGGGAACATTTACAAAAGAGAGAGAATCATCAGGAGCTGGTTACAGATCATGGGAAAACAAGTCAGGCCTCCCCACTGTCATTTCCCTCCTTGATTAGAACCCTAGAGCATAGCCAGGGACATGCAACAGTGACCAGCTGCCTGGGTTTCAGCCGGCCCTGTGACCAGTGTGTTTATTGGTGTGGTTATTTGATTAATATCCGAGTCCTGTCTTGGCCTTAAGCTCCAAGTGAATGAAGACCGCATTGGTTCATTCATCTTTTGAGGGTCCCCAACACACAGCAGGGGAGCAGCAAGTAGCAGGCAAAACCATACAGAATAAATGAGGAAAGGGACAACTGCTGTGTTCCTGCACTGCCGCCCCCCCCCCCCGTGTAATGATCTCACTTGTTACACAAGAGAATCCCATGGTTTCAGAACATTGTTGACACTGCAGGAGTAAAACCACATGGAAGCCTGGCTGGGCAGGAGAGAAGGTGGTTCACATCCCTCCCTCCTTGACCCACCGCCCTTGATGTGACTGCCCCCATCATCCTCTCCAGGGTATAGCCATCTCAATGCCTTCTTTGTGCCAGTTTGTGTGTAGCTACCCAGGCCATATTTTTTGTGTCCACTGACTTTATCACAGGTTTGTGGTGTCCAGTCAGCACTTGCAAAATCCATGTTTTCCATCTTGCTTTCTTTTGTATCTAGGTGCACTGGCCACAACTAGACCCTGAGATTCGGAAGCTGAAACAAAACAAAAACAAAATCACCTTTATTTAGAAGCCTCCTAAGAGTACAGACTTGAATTTACCTGACCGCCCCCCCCCCCTTGTTCTGGGAACACTATCTGTATAGGCAGTTAAATTTCACAGTTGTCTGAGGTAGGTTCCCACCTGTCCTTCTGACGGAGATTTATTGTTGAGACGTAGCCCCAAGCATCCCCAAGATGCTTCAGACTGGAAAGTTGCACAGATCGTGACAGTGGAAACCAGGTGTGTCAGTGAGCAGAGTTCTGTTTTTGGTGATGTTGCTTCTTTGGAAGAAATGTGTTTTGTTTTTGTTGTTTGCTATAATTTGGACATTTAAAAAGAAGCATCACCTCTCAGACCTGGATTGGAGTTGGGCTATTGAGGATTCAGTGTGCTCTACTTCAAGAAGATGCAGAAAACCGGGGCCTGCCTGCAGGCCAGCTGCCGTGGAGAATGACTGCGACTGGCCTGACCTTGGAAGAAACAGAGAAGCTCATTTGGGTCTGGCCACACCCAACCTGGATTAGAACTCAGGAGCCTCACCCTGGGTTCAGGCCAGATCACATCACCCAGCATGCCGTGATGCGTGTAGCTGACTCCCTGGGCCCACGGAGACAAAGGCCCTCCCTGTGGTTGGTGGCACGCTAGTGTTCCCTGAATGAGATGGGCCTTCCTGCTGTATATCATCTGGAAAAGATGATACTTAGGCTGGCATTCATCTGGGCAAAGGGCTCCGGCCCCTCTCTCTTGGGCTCACCAGGGGGTTTGGAGAAAGGACCCCTTTCTCAAAGGGGACCACCTGCCTTCTCTCACCTCCCCCATCGAGAGCTCAGCACAGTCACCTTTAGAGATAACCATTGGTTGGGCTCTGTGTTGTACTTCCCTTCCATTATTCCAGAACTTTCCATAAAGTCCTGTTAAATATTGCAATAAAGCACACAGCTGAGAATGGAGGAGTGGAATCTAGGTACTAGTGGCTGGAAAGTGAGCAAATGGATGCTGGGAAGCTGCAAACAGATGCTCACCACACAGGCCACTTGCTACCTGGCCAAGGTTGGCAGCTCTGTGGAGGAAAACTTGAGCCAAGAAGCTGAGGTGGGGGATGGGGAATGGGGAGTGGAAATATGAAGTCCTTGTATAATAACAGGAATCTGGGGTTCTGTGAAGACCAGAAACAGTGTGAAAAGTTAAGGAGAGGATGGCCTGAGGGAGGAGGGTGTTTTGTGTTACAGGGCTCTACTCTCCACCCCGTCATCTTTATCAACAACTTGAATATTGACCCAGAAGGCACCTTTGGCATTCTAGAAGATGCCATGAGACAATAAGGAATAAAGGTTATTTGCTGACAGAATTAGGATTCAAAGAGATTCTGAGAAAAGGGAAATTAGGACCAAAAAGAGCCCCATCCTAAAAGTGTCTGGCGATCCTGAGGAATGACAGTCGAGTAGAGTGAGCAGAAATTTGGACATATTGTTGTAGTCTCTGTCCAATGGGACTGTTTTCCTTTCCACTGATTGTAATTCAAATCCAAGCCAAAAGATGATGGGGTGGCTCACATAACTAGAAAGCGTAGGTGTGCTAACTTCAGGCATGGCTAGATCCAGTGATCAAACAATGTTGTCAGTCTCTGGTTCTCATGTGTCTGTACTACTTGCCTCTGATTGGTTTTATTCTTCCTTACAGCTCTCTCTTGTACCAAGATGACTGCCAGCAACCCAAGACTTACACCCACCTGCCTTAGCAACCTAAGAAAGAAATGTCTGGCACCCAGCATCCATAGGAAAAGCCCAGGGAAGACGCTGATTGGTCCTGGTGGATCATCTGCCCACTCTCTGGACCAATCACTGTCTAGGGAGTTTGGTGCCACATTGGCTCCACATAGACCACTGCACCCTTTCCCTAACTTTGCAAAGTGAAGAGAACACCATGATTGACTACCACAGCAGGAATGGGATGTGGAGACGTTGGTTCCCTCAGGGAAGGGGTGCTGGCTGACAAAAGCAATATGCCCATCATGGTTTCTGCTGACTTACCAACAGTAGACTGGGATCATTTGTCTGGTCTGGACTGTGTTCCAGGGCCCAGCACGGGGGATTCTGGATAAATCTTTGTTGAGTGATGAGTGAACTTCCTTCTCTGTGGACCTTAGTTCTCTTCTTCTACTGAATGGGAATAATTGCTACTTATTTCACATGGTTGGAATGTGGCTCAGGAAGACTGTGGAGTGGATGGGTTTGGAAAAAAAGCATGATCAATCCTCCAAACATCATTGATGGTGGTGAACCAGCCAGTGCCATCATGTGATGCTGGCCAGGGCAACCCTGGGGAAAGCCAGGAGTTATTCTGTTGTTCTATGGTCCCCTCACCCCTTGTCCCCACCTCAAGGGAGCCCAACCCTTCTGGGTGGGAAGCTTAACTTCCAGCCATATGCATTTCCTCCATCATACTTGGGTTTTGTCTAACTAGAGAACATAGGTTCTGTAACAGGGTGTTTCCTTCCTATTGCCCAGGTTGGCTGGGAATGGAGGGAGTGGTGCTGAGGAACATTCCAGACCCATTCTTTCTTCCTCCTTGGAGATTTCCTCCCTAGCACTGATTTAGCAAACTCCAACCATTGCTTGCTAATTGCTAGGTGGGAGCAAAGTGTGGGTGTAGACACCTTCCAAGCAGAGTCATCTCATGCTCTTGGGAGGGCTGGCCAAATATATGGTGATGTTACCTCTCCCTAAGTTAATCTATAATGTCACTGTAATCCCGGAGTGCCTGGGTGGCTCAGTGGGTTGAGGCCTCTGCCTTCGGCTCAGGTCATGGTCTCAGGGTCCTGGGATCGAGCCCCGCATCGGGCTCTCTGCTCAGCGGGGAGCCTGCTTCCCCCCCTCTCTCTGCCTGCCTCTCTGCCTGCTTGTGATCTCTTTCTATCTCTGTCAGGTAAATAGGTGAAATCTTTAAAAAAAAAAAAAAAAAAAAAAAGAAGTGCCCTCCCTCTAAGCCATTCTCCCTGCCAGAGTCCCTTTCCCAGAAAGCAAAGAGGCTAGCTAGCATGCTCTGAGCGTTTTCAACACAAATGGCTGAGGGAGGGCCCTCTTGAGGTCCTGGGTCATTGCAAGAGAGCTCATATAGAAGCAAATCTATATAATCAGTTGCCAGAAAACTACTTAATGGGCCTGTATTCATCCTGCACCAGGAGAGCTGCAGAGACAGAATGGTCACAATCCCTCAACAAAAACCCATTCTGGGCCAGCCCCAGGATCTGGGGATTCTCCAGCACTTAACCACTAGCCTTCCTGCTCCATCTGGCCCACAGGCAGCTGGTGGGCACCGGGGGCAATGCTGGGCTGGGCAGGGCTATGGTCGGAGGAGGCATGGGGGGTCTGGAGACCTTTCTTCGTATGGCCCCCGCAATACCTCCCCTCAAACCATTCTTCCCCGCTGCCTGGGGTTTTGAACACAGTCCTTGGCTCTTTTCATGGCTATGGTGGGCAGCATGGTTGTGTAACAAGCAGCCAGCCATAAGAGGCTGAGTTCCAACTGCGTGGGCAAAGAACAGGTAGCATTGCTTTCCCCCAGGATGGGGCTGCTTTCTGCTGGTCTGCACCAGCCTCTGGAGCAGGAAACGGAGCAGAGAGAGATGTGTGGATTAGTTAGAATGCTTTCAGCTGGAAAGAATAGAAGGCCCAACTCAAAGGGGCTTAAACAATAAAAGAGAGTTGTTTCCTGCACAAAGAAGCCCTAAGGCTGTAGAGCTCAGAGTCAGTTCAGTGCTACAGTGACATCAATAGAGCAGCAGGTTTCTTCTCCCTTCCCATGCCATCCTCAGTGGGCCAGCTCTGTTCTCAGAGTGGCTTCTCTCATGACCACAATACGGCTGCCACAGCTCCAGGCATCACGTCCAGACATGACTGCACATAGCAGAAGAGATCACCTCTTCCTGGTTACATTTTTGGTTTTTGTTTTGTTTTGTTTTGTTTTTTCTTGGCTACATCTTTTTAAGAGTAAGGGAAACTTTTCTCAGCATCCCCCTAGCTGCTTTTCTGTCATATCTCACTGGCCAGAATTTCATCCCACGCTCATTCTTGGCCAGTCTTCAGCAGAGGGCACTGGCTTAAAGGGTGTAGACTACCCCAATGATACTCCAGCAGCATCTGCTGCATCAGGATGCAGAGGTTCTTCCCATCAGATATCAGGGGAGAGGGGTTTGGGGTTCTAGTCCTGGAGCTTTCTTCACTAGTCAACATCTGACCCTGGACAAGTCAGACCTCTTGTCAGTCACCTGCCTGGCAGACATTCTTTCTTCACACCTTGCAAACACAACCCTGATCTGGCTTGGTAGCGATGTGTGCAGCCAGAGGAGGGATCACAACTGTGTAAACTTGTTTGGTAAATGCATGCCTGGGCAGCCCCCATTGCAACCAGGGGTGATCATTCCCAGGCGATGATAAAGAAGGGGGACTCTGCTGTGATCCTTCTGGGAAAGATTTGCTTCTATAAGGAAAGCCTCCTCCTTTTTTCTCCCCTCTGTCTTGCTCCCTTCTTTCCAATTTTGTTCACCAGTAAGTAAGAATGTGATATTTGGAGCTGTGGCAGCCATCGTGCAACAATGCGGGAAATACCAAGGAAATCTCAGACTTCCCAATCTCACACTTACACTTTATTGGGCTGTGGGGCAGTCTTAAAGCCATGAGATTTGTTATGTGAGTAAAATAAACTCCTATTCATTTAAGTTTCCATTGGTTGAGTTCTTATTTATAGCCGAACATACCTTAATTGACACAGAGCTCAGTTTCTTCATCAGTAAAATGAAAAGAATCGCTCCGATGGTGGCCATCTTCCTTGGGGTTCTCCTCTTCTTTGATGAAGGAATCCTCCTAGAATTCACCCTTTAGAGCACCAAGAAGATCAAGTTCCTGCTGACCTCCCATCTGTTTGCAAACCTGAGAAGACAAAACGGTGACAATAGAGAGTCTCTGAAGCCTTTTCCTTTCCTCCCAGGGAACTCCATCCATAACCAAAATTCCCAAAGGACACAGGTGAGGCTCAGTTACAATTACATATAACAAAAGCACAGAAACCTGACAATACTGTCTTAAGCAAACAAGCCTTTGGTGTTTTTTTCCTTGAGTAATAGGAAGTCCAGAGGCAGGAAGCCACTGGGGTTGGGGTGAGGTTATCAGAGACCAAGGTCCTTTCAGCCTCCTACTTTGCCATCTTTGGCAATTGCCTTTGTCCTCATGGTCACAAATGGCTGATGCCCTTTCAGACAGAGCTTTTTGCCCCAGAGAGGAATGAGGAGAAGGTGAAGGGGCAAACTCTCACGAGAAACCCCCACTCAGAGGACATCTGTCATTGGTCATATTGGGTTGTGTAACTGTCCGTGGCTTTGAGGGAGAGGAAGGGGAGAATGGCTGTGGGTAGACAACAAGCCATATGGGCCACTAATTTTGGGGTCAAAAGACCTGGGCCGCAGTCTAGCAATACTTGCTGCTGCCCTCCGTGACCCTGGCGATTCAGTTAAATTCTTGAGCTTCAGCAGCCTCATCGGCCTGTCACAAAGGGAGGGAAGAGGACCACATCCATGAGGGTCCCCAAAAGGCTGGGGTGCTAGTTCGGGGACCTAGGGCTGCTTTGGGAATGGGAAGGGTGTCTTACTCAAGGCTCTTTTGATTTCAAGTGATAAAAACTCATCAAACTTCTCTACAGAGAAAAAGAGAGGGGGATGGGGATTTATTCTGAGGATGTGTGGCAGACCCATGGGGCAAGGGGAGCAGTCAGACCTCAGGAAGGACTTGCCCCCAAGCTGGAGAGCCCTTGGAGATGGAAGCAGCTGCCCCTCTGGCTCTCCTGGCATCATGGTAGCCCGCCTTGGGTTTTTCCCCACGCTATCTGCACCTTCTATCCTTCTGGATGCAGGGAGGCTTCCTCAGCCCACAGCTCCCAAGTTCCCTC
Source organism: Potos flavus (assembly GCA_028534135.1). Lineage (NCBI taxonomy): Eukaryota > Metazoa > Chordata > Mammalia > Carnivora > Procyonidae > Potos > Potos flavus. The sequence continues at coordinate 30,350,584 of CM052885.1, read as the reverse complement.
AGACAATGGACCACTGGCATGTCTGCATTCTTATTTCCGACCTGTGGGAGAGACCGTCTGATGGTCCAGCTCATCCTTGTGTCCATCTCTTGTCCCATCGATTCAGCCCTAGGATTAGAGCCGTTCCCAGAAAAGAGGGCTTGAATGAGGCTGCCTAACACACTCAGAACAGAGCACTGTCCGCCAAGGGAGGGGAGGCGCAGAGGCAGGAGAGTCGTCTTGGGGGTGACTGGAGGGGTGAGGTGGACCTGTGGACGTGTGCCTCAGCAACCCGCGGGAAGGGGGGCAGGTTGAAGGCAGATTTTCTTACGTGTCCAAAGCTTCACTGCAGTCAGGTCACATGCTCCCTTGCCCCGCTTCGAGATGGAATTGCCTTCTTGGGCTCACATGATCCCCCAACAGCTCCCAGGGGCCTGTAGGGAGAAACCGGGAGAATGAAACATGTCCCCACGTCAGTCACCTCCAGGATATGCCAGTTTGAGCCGGGACAAGAAAGCAGATGGACAGGGCCACTGGCATGTGGGAGGCAGAAGAATGAACCCCAAAGGCCTGCACGTCCAGATCCCTGAAAAGTGGGAACATGCTAGACTCTACGGCAGGGCAGAATTATGGCTGCAGAAGGAATGATGTTTGCTAGTCAGCTGACCTGAAAATAAGGAGATTATCCTGATTATGGGTGGTGGGGCAAGGTACTCACTAGAGTCCTTGAAATGTGGAGAGGAAGGCAGAAAAGTCCGTGTGGGAGAGACACAGTGTGAGACTTGAGCGGCCCCGGCTGGCTTTGTGGATGGAAAGGGGCCACAAGCAGCCGAGGGCAGGCAGCTCACAGAAGCCAGACAAGGCAGAAAACAGATTCTCCTCTTGAGCCTCGAGAAAGGCATGCTGCCCTGGTGCCACCATGATTTTCCCTCAGGGACACCTGTGGCACACTTCCCCCCCTAGAACTATGAGATAGGACATTCATGCTGCCCTGAGCCACTGAGTCGGCGGGAAGGGCTTACCGCAGCAGTGGGAACAGAATACGTGGCATTTCAAGGGCAGCCTTCCACATGGGGTGAGTGATGGAGAGGCAGCGCTGGCCCGTGGAAATAAAACGCGTGCCACAGAAGTAATTTCACATCTCTAGTGGTCACATTTAAAAACTAAGAAGAATAGGTAAAATGGGTTTCAACAATACGTTTTTGTGCCATATATTGAGTATACTATCATTTCAACATGTAATCAATACAAATAGAAGAGATATTTATGATATTAAGTAATGAGATAGTTTATGGCGTTACAATTAATTTATTAATTAGTCGAGATAGCTCGCGCTCTGTTTTCATCCCGTCTTCGGAATTCAGTGTATATTTGACACTCACAGAACATCTCCCTTTTTCTGACCACATTTCAAGTGCTCATTGGCGGTACATGCCCAGGGGCTACTGGGCTGGACCGCGTAGTGGCCATTCCTCAGGTAGCTCAGCGGCAGCGGCCATAATGGGGACTCATTTGTGAGAGAGCCGAGGGAAACTGCCGACCCCTGCTGATCTTTTGCCCCACGTTAGACACCCAAGAGTCAAGTTCTATCCTTATCAGCATCCTCAGTGGCCGTGGGAGCATCTTGATTGTGTTTGGGCATCTCAGAGCCCAGAAGGTTCTGTGGGCTCAGTCACAGTGGGCAGGAAGGCCCCAGAGAGGATGGGCGTGGCTACTGGCTGGGGGGAAATGACGGCTCCTTGGATCGTGGGGGAGGAGGTAGGGGTGGAGGAAGGTAGGGGGGATGGTCCCATGGGAACATGAACAGGCTAAGAAGGAAATTTTAAAAGCCTGCGCCTGGAACATTCTACCTCCAAAGAATCAGGTGAACTCGGAGCAGGGAGCCAAGCTGTCTCTGTAGTGTGAGACAGCTTCACATTTGGAAAGTAGACAAAAACCGTTGCTCGGCCTTTAGAGGCAGAGCATCAGAAACGCCCGGAGGAATGAGATCAGCTGAAAAAAAAAATGGGTTTGATCTTCTAGACCAAAGAGGAACAGTGGGGAACAGGTCAAAAACAGAGTGGAGGAGCACAGAAGTCATCTCCACGGCTGTAACCCTCTCCTCTTCTACGGGGGAAGGTGGGACTGGCGGGGAATGGGCTGCAGGGGTGGCCGGCACAAGGCCCGGCGGCCAGGAGAGGACACACAGCTGGGCTGCTGCGGGAGGGGGGCTGAGGGTCTCCGGGACCCACGTGCTGCTGAAAGGCCTGGGGCCTGAGAGAACCAAGGGAGGCCTGCTGGGGCCAGCAGCTCTGGGAGAAGCACTTACCTACAGGCCCAACCAGCCCTCAGCCCCCCTCCACACACTGCAGATAGAAGAGAACTGGAGAAGCCAGGCAGGGAGGGAGCTGGCCTGGCTTTCGCCCTTCCTAGGAGGGTGCAGGCCAGGCCTTCAGCATCCTGTGGACCCTGCATATCCCCCCTGCTCAACCTTTAAACTCTTTGCTCAGTAAAGAGGAAACACACAGCTCAGGGAAAGACACAGCTGGAGGCTTGCACACTGGCTCTTCTGTGCTTTGGTGTGGTCCTGCCTAACGAGAAAGAAGCTGGCAAGTCTGGGAGAGCGGCGGGGATGTCCGATGAGCCACGCCCAGTCAGGAAATGAGAGCAAGATTTTAATTCAGCAGTGTCTGATGTCACAGGCTTCGCTCTCCTGCCTACATTATGCAGCTTTGCCCCCAAACGACTTCAAAAGCTCGTTGTGAGCTGTATGGCAATGTGCAAGGTCAAGGGGCATCCACACCATGACTCCCTGATAGTCTCATAAATCCCCTCCTCAGCCCCTCTCCAGACAGAGAGCATTCTGCAAACCTGGGGCCCTTGCAGGCCAGGCCAGGAGACAGTGTGATGACAATACTGTCCCCCCCCCCCGCCCCCACCCTCTGGGCCTCTCCCCTGCCATCCAGTCTGCTCAGTCCAGGGACCCTCAGCTGCCCACAGGTTCCTGAGCTGGAAGATTCCTTTCATTCCTGTGGAATCTGGAGCCCCAGTTCTTCCCCACCCCTGATGCCTGCCCCAATCCTTGCTGGCAGCAGCGCTCCCAGCCTTGCTAATCTGTTAATTATCCTCTGCTAGCAAAGGAGACTGTTAATTGAAAGCTCAGCCCCCTCCTTTAATTGCCCGCCCGCCTGCCTGCCTGCCTTCTGCTGTCTTGGTTTCCTCTCCATTCTCTGCCTGCCTAGGGCCCTTGGTTCTAGGTCTTTGAGCTTTAGAATATCTTCCTGACCCATAATGGCATTTGTTAACCCCCTTTTGCAGGGAGGGCCTCAGCGGCCCCAGTCTGAGACTCAGGGGGTCACATTCACTCCTGCTGGGTCTACTGTGCGGGACAGGGAGGCGGCTAAAGCAGTTTGCCCAGGAATGAGTGGAGAGGTATCAGCCTGCGGGAGGACTCACCAGGGGAGCAAATTTTAACATAAAGGAAACACCAGACTCCTTAGAGTAGGGCCAGCTCCAAGGAGGCTGTGCGGGTGCCTGGAAGGTTCCCACCCTGGCTGAGTCTCCCCCTCACCCCACACCCCCTGCCTGGAGGGTTCTCTTACCTCAGTCCTGTGAGTCTGGCTCCTGGCCTCATTCACCCCTTCTCTCCCTGGCACGTCACCAGGTTGACCAGGCACAGATAGAATTTGCAAACGTCAACAACCTGATGAGTGAAAAAAGCATCGTTCAGAAAAATGGGGATAATATGATCCCATTTTTCTAATTAAACTCCGAGTGTGATATACATATAGGTTGGTAACATAGTTTTTAAAGTTCTGGTAAAAATGCCCACCAAATTGACGAACAGTTATTTTTGGAGGGTGGGGTTGGGAGAAGAAGGGAAGACCAACATTTTCATCTTTACTGTTTGAATTATTTCACCAAGAAAGGGAGCATGTGAACATTTGTCCTAAATGGCTGTATGACCTTGGACAAGCCACTTGACCACTCTGAGCCTCACCAGTACAATGGAGACTTGTCCCAAATCCCCTTTCACTCTATATTAGGACTCTTGGTCGAAAGCAACCTAAACCAATCCAAGCTTGTATAATAAAAAGGGGAATAGTTTCATAGAAGAACCTGGGGTTTTATGTATCCAGATCTTTGGCAAGAAATAGAATGCTCATGGGACGCCTGGGTGGCTCAGTTGGTTAAGCGTCTGCCTTCCGCTCAGGTCATGATCCTAAGGTCCTGGGATTGAGTCCTGCATGGGGAGCCTGCTTCTCCCTCTGCCTGCCGCTCCCCCTGCTTGTGCTCCCTCTCTCTTGCTCTGACAAATAAATAAGTAAAATCTTAAAAAAAAAAGAAAGAAAGAAAGAAACAGAATGCTGGAGATGTCTCTCCATCTCTCCTTACTGTGTTCCTGCTTTCTTCTTTTCTCTTTAAAGAATGATTTCTCTGTTTCCACATTCCAATGGAAGATAAGAAAGCAGTCAGGTTTACATAGTATGGGTCTAGCCCATCAGAAAGGCCTAGATCCTAATTCTAAAGTCTTAGGCGAGGTTCTTACTGACCAGCTTGGTGACTGTATCTGTCAGGATAGACTGGGGTATGTTGTCACAGTCCCCAAATCTCAATGGGTTTAAAACAGTAAACTTTATTTCTTACACACACAACATGTTCACCGTGGGCAAAGTCAGAGACCCAGGATGATGGACGCTTCATCTCAACAAATGCACCCAGGACCTCAGAGACAAGGAAAGAGACGAGGCAGACTAACATGGGCTCTTAAAGCTTCTGCCTGGAAGTCACACACACGTATTGTTTCCAGTGACATTTTCTTGGGCGGAGCAAGTCAGGTGGCCCAGGCCTGAATTGCAGTGGATGGAGAAGTCAGCTGGCACGATGAGCCTGGGATAAAAAGGACAGCCCCACAGACTGCCAGAATGGCGACTTGCCCACTCTCCTTTCACCTGCCCCACCCCTCCAGGAATTCCCGCTCTGCTGAGAAAATGCTGCCAGCAAAGGAGGCCGAGATTCTTGGGGAAGGATTCGGTTTCCAGCCAGTGTTGGCTGGCTCCTTTTCCGTGGTGAGGAAAAAAAAAAATCATCATGGCAGAGAGCAAGAAGTCCCAACAGATTCCTGGAGACTGCCTGTGAATCCCAGGCTTGCCAAGGCCCCAATCCCCCGCACTCTGGGCTTGGGGTCCCAGGAGGACAGCCTTCTCCCCAGTCCAGCTCCCCTCCCCCCTCAACATGGAAGACATACTTCTGAAGGTCGAGGCTGGGTTGGCGTGGGGGGTGGGAGGGAACCTTTGGCAGATTCTACCCGAGGACCAAGAACATTAACCGTAGCTGTAGCTCCTTGCTCTGCCTTCATCTTCGCTGCCTTCGTCTTCCAGAACCCTTGCCTCCATGGGGTCACTTCGGAGGGGGTGCCAGGCAGAGGTGGATTTCAGGCGTCAGAGGCCTGGCTCTCTCACTAACTGGCTCTGTGACCCAGGCAAGTCAGCTAATGCTGGGAGCCTCACTCGGTTTCTTCCTCTGTAAACTGGGTTCGTTACAACGTCTGGCCACCTGACGGTCCCTGTAGATTCTTGTGGCGTCATGGCTCTTTGCCAGAGACGATGCCTGGGCAAACATAAACGGTTATCTTTGTTGTCATGACCTTCCTGGGATCCTCACTAGGTAGGACCTGGCCCTATCCTGCCTCACGCCTGCCCCTGGGAATGGCCCACCCAACTCATAGCTCCCCACCCAGCCATGAAATAGTCACTCTGCCAGCTCGTCTGGAGAAGAGCTCGTCTCTGAGATTTTAGACAGAATAATTTCTTCTGCCTCTCATGCCTGCCTGTCCGGGAAAAATCACACAACCCACACAGTCCCCCCCATGTGCACCCACACACTCCCAAAGCCATTGTTTCCCTCATCAGCCAGCAAAAAGCTCCCCATCTCTGTGGAGCACAGCGCGGCACTGGAAGAGGAGGGGAAGCTGAGGAAAGAGGGCTGACACCCCTACCTCAGAGGTGCTCCTGGCCCCGGGCCAAGGGCTGACCTCAGGATGCAGGGACCAGGCTCCTTGCAGACTCCCGCCCCTCCCGGGTCCAGCCTCGAAGCCAGCTCTGCCTCGGGTCAGCCACCGTACAAGGCCCTCCTGGCTGAGGCCTTGACCCAAGCCGCTGCAGGAGTCACATAAGGCAGGACTGAGTGTCAGTGCCCCCGTGTGACGGCTGCGGGCCGAGAGGGCAGGGAGTATGGTCACACAGCCGGTTGGTGACAGGATGAGAAGTCCCATGCTCTTTCTGCACTGTTTCCCAGAACTTCTTGCCACTAGAGGCCTGGAAGCCGGAGGGCCCGGGAAAGATTTTCAGGGAGAGCCAAGGGACACCAGGAGCCCCAACCCCTCCCTCCCGGCGCTGATGGCACGCAGGCCTCTGCTGCCCAGTGCTGCCTGCCGATGTGGGTTCGTGGGTTCGACCAGCTCTCAGCGACAGCAGCAACAGCAGCCCCTCCTCCCCCCACACTGCTGGTCCTGAGGCCGGCTCTGTCAGTGGGGTCAAGCCTCAGAGGTCCCCTGCAAGCGCAGGCATCCAGGGACCAGGCTGACTTCCCGAGCTGTGAGTGAGTCTCTCCAAGACGGGCAGGTATGCCTGGAGGGGGCGCACCCTGGCCGCCCTGCCCTCTGGGAGGAGGAAGGTTCTAGCTCGCCCGCCCCCCTTGCCCCGCAGGGGCTGCTGTGAAGCCTTTCCCCTCTACCATCCAGGACGCTGGGTCTGGGGACTGATGATGGATTAAGGGAGCTCAGGCAGTGAGGAAGTGAGGGGCCGAGGGAAGGGGACACGGACAGAGCATTTGGTGGGGGGAGACCTGAGATCACAGACCCTTTTTCTACAGTAATGCGGACCTTTGCTCAAAATCTGCTTCCATACCTTCCGTTCCTCCCCAGACACGGCCCTCTACCAAAGGGCGTTGAGGAGGAAAGCCAGAAATCGCCGATGCACCAGAGTCCACCCTTCTTCTCGCAGCCCCCAGGTGGATCCTGCTCCCCTCTCGGAGACTGGGGTGGGTTCCCCAGGATAGGGGAGAGCTGATCCCAGAGAAGGAAGGCGGTCTGGGAGAGGAAGTGGCCTTCCCATGCTTCGGGAACTGGGGGACACGCCCCGCCTCTGCTATTCCCATAGCTACCTCCTTCTGACCCCTCCGCAAACCCCACACGAGCTCCCTCGCCCCTGTGCCTGGCCCCGCGGCCCACCAGGAGCCAGAGAGAGCCCCTCTTCAGGCACCAAAGGGAAGGGGCTTTTGTGGCCAGCACTCAGAGACAAACCTTGGGGCCAGCCTGGGGGCTGAGAACTAGCCAGTCCCACCACAACCAGGGCCATAAATATGCCACGCTCCTTGACCCCGTAATCCCACTGTTTGGAATTCCTCCCAAAGACATAATTTGCAAGGGGGAAATAGCTATACGTGCATAGCTGTTTATAGCAATATTTATATTGCTATTTATAATAGGACAAAACTGCGGTCAGCCAAAATGGTCTGCAAGTGGTGGAGAGGATGGGTGATGTGTCAATAAGGCAGAATGTTTATTTATTAAGAAAAATGGCAAACTGGGAAATTTCTTTGCGAAATAATGTGAAGGGAAAAGAGAACAAAAATGTGTACCCATTTATTCAGTCGACAAATGGTGACTGCGTACTGGGTCTAGATCATGTGCTACTGCCCTAGGCGCAGGAGAGACCACCATGGATGGGACCAAGCCCCTGCCTTCCTGGAGGGAACATTCCAGAGGCGAGCCATAGTAAACAAGGAATCATAACACCATCAGGTAAGTGCCTCCCTAAGACAGGAGATGGACAGAGGGACTCACTCCCCAGCTACGCTGCCCCAGCTTCCCTCTGCTGCCCACGGGGGCATCCTTCCTGTCTGGGCAAGTGGGTCACCAGGATGTGGCCCAGCAGAGGGCCACAGACTCCCAAGGGAGAAGCCCTTCATCAGGAAGGTGCCAGGCCCAGGAGTGCGGAGGCCAAGGCCACCGTGTGGCAATGAGGCAGCAGGCCAAGGGCAGTGGGCACAGCCAGCCTGAAGGGCCTTCTCCCCACCGGAGGGAAATCTGGCAGGGCGCTTTTGGGAAGCTCGTGAACGTCTGGGGTCTGTGGACCAGCCCGGGGGAGAAGGAGTCCCCCAGAGTGTGAGCTAGCTTTTCTACTAACCTGGCAAGTGGGAGCTCAGGATTGATGGTGCCTCGGGGGCTGGGGGTCCGTCCGTCTGATCTCTATCTCAGCTGGGTCCCCTGGTGGCCTGCGGAGGTAAAGGGGTAGGAAGGAGGAGCGGAAGTGTAATGCAGAGGTGGGCTGGCCCAGGTCCTGCCCACTCTGTGAGGCCCACTCCAAACACCAGGAAGCCGTTCAGACCCAGAACCCTCCCTCACTAGGTCCCTCGTGGGGGCAAGAGATGCATAGAGCGCAAGAGCTCGGAGACGGAGCAGCCGGGTCTCCAGGAACAGGGGCCCTTTCCACTTCCCCAGAGCCTGGACGGACCTTCCTGGGGTGAGCAAAGCTCAGGCCAGGAATTGCGGGGCACCCTGCCAAGTGCAGGGTCCGGGTGGACCGCTGGCCACGGTCAGGGCCGGGGAGCAGGTGGGCCGTCTCTATCCTAGCTTCCCCGCCCCAAGCAGAAGCTAAGAGACTCCCGGCTCGGGGCCGTGGGAGGCACCAGGCAAACAGAGGAGTCGGCAAGCTAAACATGCTATTAGCCGTGATGGAGAAGTGCCGATTATCTGCACGGCTGTCAGCAGCATCTTCCCACCCCCTCGAGCCCGCACCTGGGGGGGGGGGGCACCTCTCTTGCCTCCGCAGAGAAGCCCAGCCCCGGAGAGAAAGGCGAGGAGGCGGGCACTCTGGGTCACCATTCCCCAGCGCTGTGCCCTGGCCTTTCCTCTGGTGACGAGGGACCTAATGGCCAGGCCATCTCCCCACCTGCGCCCTTCTAGCTGGACCTTTGTTCCTGCAGCTGTCAGCCGGGGGTGCAAGTCACACTCCCTCACAGCGTTGCTGGGAGGGTCCAGTGAGATATTTTGGGCAAAAGCACCTTGTGTAAAAGGGCTAGGGGGTCAGTGCAATTATGATTCTTCCATCAAAAAATCTGATCTTCAGGGGTTCTCGCTGTCTGTTTCACTCACATAGCATCCAATCGAAGTTCAAGAAGGGCAAGCAATTTGAGCAAACTCCCACAGCTGCAAACAGAAATAGGCGCCGTCCCGATGTTGCAGCCGGGAGGAAGCTCGAAGGACATCTCCCCCTGGTTCTGTAAAAGGGAGCTGAGGTCCAGAAAAGTGGCCACAGGGCGGCACGGAGGGCGGACAGCCCTGCAGGCCAGCACCGCCAGTCCCCACCCGGTGCCTTCCCAGGCCTTGGCCCCCCAGTGCAGGGCCACTGTCTAGCGCAGCCCAGGAATGAACTCTCGGCACAGAGGGGAAGATCAACCCTGGCAGTCCCTTCTGGAACTTCATCTCAGAGAGGCTGTCTTGGAGACGCGATGCCATGGCCTAGAGGAACGCACAGCTGGTGTTGGGAGTGTGGGCCCCTAGCCAGCTGATGAGGGTGGACCTTGAGCCGAGGGGGAAGGAACCTTCCCCCGGCACCACAGTGGGTCACGTTTTCTGAAAGCTCACGCTGTGTGTGAGGCTCTTGGGAACCGATCGCCTTCTCCCAGCCCTGCCTCTCCAACGCCATCAGTCTCCCCACTTGACAGAAGAGAGTGCTCTGGGGGGACAGGCTGGAGGTGAGAGGCGGGGTGAGGCCTAGTGCACTTGGGGCCCTGCCCACCTGCCCACCGCATCCCCCCACCTCCAGTCAGCCTCTGGAGAGCACTGTCGCACACAGGAGGAGTGGCCTAGAGAGGCAGGGATGATGATCGTACTTGTGTGGGAGGGACGCTGAGGGGGAATGGGGTGACTCACAGGACACTGGGGGACATGAAGTGTGTCAGGGAACCAAGTGGAAGGGAAGGGGGCTGGTGGCTCAGGGACAGTTGGGGAGGGCATGGCTGACGACGGAGCTCATTCCCAGAAGCCACTTGGCTACCTGGCAGGACTTAAAAAAGCGAGGGGCTCATGTCCACTGGGATTCATCTCTGCCGTGAGTAACAGTGTGTGAATAAGAGAGAAGCTTATTCCTCTCCCACATCCATCCGTGGTGAGCCTGGAGCTGACCCAACGGCCCTGCTTTGTGAGGGAGGGGGTCTCGGAGGTCGGGAGAGCCTCCAGCCCCCCCACGGCCTTCTCCCTCCCAGACAGCTCACGCGGAAGCCCTGCCTCCCTTCCCTCTGCCTGCACTCGGCTGGGTGCCGGGGCTGCCCGCTCTGGGGAGAGGGCAGAAGGGTAGTGCCCGTGCCATCGAGGAGCAGGGGCCCCTCTCGAAGGCACTCAGGGAAGGCTCCGCCTCCGGCCGCACTGTTCCCCCGACTGACCCATCCCCAGCCCGGGCCGGGCCTCGGGGCCACAGCTACTACAGAGGGCGGCTGCTGCTTCCTCAGTGGCCCAGTGAGGCCTCTAAGACAAAGTTCTGGGAACATCCAGGGCCATCGGCAGAGATCGTCTTGGATGGCCCCCTTCTTCTTAGAGCCTCCTCCCCAACCATCCGGACGAATGTTGATTCTGTTGACCTCCCACTGTGGCCTGAGTGTCTTTGCCTTGCTGTGGGCGTTTGCATTGTAAAACAGAGGAGGGTGATGCTTAATCCGAAGGAACGGAGGATTAAGGAACTCTCTTTGGGAGAGTTCAGGCACTGATGGGGAAGAGTCTGGTGTGGGGCCCCCTGCCCCACCACGTGTCCTGAGCCTGTCCTGGGCTCCAAGGGTCTGGCCCTTTCCACTGCCATCTGCAGACTTTCCACAGAGACCACCAGTCTTCAGGGAATCATTGAACGATTTGGATCACTGCTCTTCTGGGTGACCCCGTGCCAATTACCCTTCCCTCCTCCCTCTAGGGGATAACGTGAGGACTGCTGTGTGTGTGTGTGTGCGTGTCTGTGTGTGTGTGCACGCACACGTGTGAGCTTCCCAGCACTCAGGCCACACCACCACCACCCTGGCCACACTGCTCCATGCTGCTGCCCTCACTCATAAGCCTGGAAGACACTGCCGGTTGTCTAACAAGGGCCATTCCCAGGTCCTCTGCTTCCACCCTTCTTCCTTACTGGCCCATTCAGCCCTCCATCAGAGAGAAAATGCCAGGCCCTTGCTTTTCCAGCCCCCCTTTACAGATAAGACCTGATTATAGTTGAAGGGGCCTGGGGTGGGGAGGGGGGAGTCTGCTGAGTCTTCTGGGGAAACTGCCCATTTGCTATCTTTAGATGTGTGAGGACATGTTGTCTAGTGCTGTGGCAGCCATCTTGTGACTATGAGGAAACAAGCCCAAGGTGGGAAAAATGGTCCTTAACTACATCATTGAGCTACTAAATTAGCCAGCCCTGGCAATACCCACCTCTAATTGTTATGTGACATAATAAAACATCATGTGCATTTACACATTTTAGTTGGGCAATCCTTTTACTTGCAGCCACAAGTACTGTAATACAAAGGCCAATTGTCATCTGGTGCCCACCTGCCTTTTCAGCCTCATCTTCCACCACAACCCTTACAATGGATCTTTAGCTGAAACATGTTTTGCTTCTGCTTTGCTTGGCCTGTTGCCTATAGGCCCCCTCTGGTCTCTCTTCTAATCAGTGAACTCTTAGCCATCCCTCAAAGCCCAGATCAAATTCTCCCTCTTCTGCCAACTTCTGAGCTCCCCCAGGCAGAACCCAAGGCCCCATTTTGCTGCTTCAAAGGCCCTCGCTGTAGAATTTCCACAAAATTCTCTACTTTTCAGCTGAGCACCCCACTGTGAGCTCCTCAATGTTAAAGACCCCTTCTGCTTTATCTGGGTCTCCCCTAGCATGGTACCTGGTATGCTACAGGTGCTTAGTAAATGCTGAATGTTGAATAAATGATGACCCTGCTTCATCCACCTCCTCCAGCCCTCCTGACGTTCTCACCCAGCTGGGCAGGAAGGTGGTAGGTCTCTCACTCCCTGGGCCAAAGGATGCCAAGATCACCAGACTGGTTGAAGCAGAGTGAGGACTGCAGGCTGGCTTACCTGCCTCCTGTCCAGGGCTCTTTCCAGAACTGAGTGGGGGAAACTGGGTGTGTTTCAGAGCTGGCATGATAGCTGTCCAAATTGACGTGACAGTGAGGGAGGCAGGAGCTGGGGGAGCAGAGGGAACTGTCAGGCGCTGAACAATGCCGCCTGCCAGCCACTGAGGAGCAGAGGGGGTGGGGAGAGAGAAGGGAGCTTGGTGCTGGGAAGGGGCCTGGGACCTCCTCCCCCAAGTACACCCTCTCCCCTAGCCTATGCTGGCTCAAGCCTCACACCAGGCAAAGGTGGGAACCCTCCAGCTGGTGGGCTCAGGGTCCTCCAGGACCCCTCTGGGAACTCAACAGGAGTGGCTTGGAGGGCTTTGGAGACTGGAATGATGCTTTGCCCATGGCGGGAGGGGGCAGGGACCAATGTCAAGAGCATCATCCATCTCTGAGGATGAGGGCCAGGCTCCTGGGTCCAGCCCTGCTCCTCTGAAGCGGACTGCAGGATTGGTAAGTGCTGTGGCCTCTGAGTCCCACTAGAGGCCCATGGATTGGGCTCCTGAGTGCTGAGCTGCCCTAGCCATAGCACACAGCTTCTCTGGGCCTGGCTCCTGCCTGAGTCCAGCCAGTGAGGCCTCTGCAGGCCTTCCTTCAGCTGCAGAGATTTGCCTTCCTGAGACCTGAGCCTCCCAGGCAGGGTGACAGTGGAGAAGGTATGGGGGAAAGCGGGCTCAGAAGCTGAAGCCAGGAGTCTTATTCTTTGTTTCCTTACTAGGTTTTTAAGATTTTTCTCTAAGTTGCTCAAGAACATCTCATTGTAAGAGAAAACACATACACGCACATACACACACTCAAATATTCTAGATAATGCTATGTCTTTTAACTTCCTGTTCCCCCAAACAAGTTTCTGTCCCCAGAGATAATTTCAGCTAGTATTATTTTTTTCATAAAACTACTCCATGCAAAAATATATACTTGTTCATGGTAAACAATTGAAGCAAATACCAAACGTCTAAGACGAAATATCTCCTTCTCCCCAATAATCATTATTAACCATTTTGGGGATCTTCTTCTGAATCATCTAAAATTCACACACAGGAATAAGATATTCGTTGTTTTCTCGTAAAATATATATTATTTTTCTACACAAATGGGGTCCTGCTTCTGAGTGCTCTCACACACGCTCTCAGAGGTTTCTCCTTGCACACCCAGAGGGACTCTGCCAAGGTGGGCTGCTGGGGTGTCCCCCCCCAACTCTTGCACTCTTGTCCCCAGGGCGTGCCCCTCCCCGGGGAGCCAGAGGAAAAGCTCTGGTGCTCAGTGGGCAGGCGCCGCCAGCCCTCCCAGAGAGCTTCCACGATGGGCCTGGGCTGGCTGCCGGGGACCCCAGGCCCGCCACCAACCTTGAGTTTCTCCGGAGGACGTAGGGATGGGAGTCCCTTCACGCCTCCCCATGGATGAGCAGGGAATCCCATCTCCTTCCCCGCGCCTTTCCAGCAGATGGCCCGTACCCCGCCGTGTGAGCCCGCTGACAGTGTTTGCTGGCCACCAGAAGCCCCCAGCCAGAATTCCAGGCGGGGAACGGCTGTGCGCGCTCCCTGCACTTCACCCATCCACTCCCTCCAACACCAGGAGTCCCGCAACAACGTCACAGAGCAGGAGGCTGTGTGGCCAGTGGCGAGGCCCGGCAAAGAGGGCTCGGGTGTCACCCATGCCCCAGCCCCAGCCGAGGCAGGAGGCCCCAAGCCAGCTTGGCCGTTCCCCATTTCTCCCTCTACTGCTGCTGCTCCTGGTTCAAAAAGTTAAAATAAACACCGTCTCTGCCAAAAAAAAAAAAAGAAAAAAGAGGGGGGAGAAAAAAAACAACAATAAAAAATTTAATCTTCCTGAGATGTGGATCTTCTCTAACAGGAGGCAGCTGCTGGAGACGAGTTTGGAAGAGAGGGGGTGGGCTTTTTTTTTTCTTAGTATTTTCCATTTCTCCCCAGGAGGTGCCTCTTGTTAAAATACATTCCTGGAACGTGACCTCCGTGTGCTTTGCTGATAATTAAAGTTGCTGTGTGTTTTCTTTGCCTGTTTGCTGTGGTTGTTTGTCATGATTGCTGGGGGTTCCTTAGTGACAGGACCTTGGGGGGGAGGGGGGAGGGTCGAGAGAGGGACGTGCGCACAAGGTCACGGGGAGTCACCCCAGCAGCTGGCGGCCAAAAGGGTCAAGCAGCTGGGGGGGTCAACCCTCCCTGGAGCCAGCCATCGGCTGCAAAAACCTGGATGAACATTCTGGCTAACATTAAACGTGACAAGACACTGGAGGCATTTTCAGACATACCTTCCTCATCTGCCCCTTTTCTCGGGGAACTTTTGGAAGAGATGTTCCGTCCAAACAAGGCGGCAGCTCCCAGCAGCGCTGACGCGGACTTCCGTGGACTTTCAGAGGCATAGGGGGCTCAAGGCAACCTCCTGGCCTGAGCAAGAGGACACAGTCACTGTCCCTCAGCCGGGCCTAAGTCACTGCTTTCCCCCGTGGACGAGAGAGCTGAGAAAATGGAGCCCATCACGCAGGGGCTCAGGGGCACCCCGGGTCTGGCCGCGGCTCCCCGGGCGCCCGCTCGCCAGGCGCCGCAGTCTGGAGTGTTCGGAGGTCGGAGAAATCCTGCGGCTGCCTGTAGGCTCAGCAGGAACAGGTGTGTGCTGGGCGTGGTTACACGTGCCCGGCCCCGCCACGCCTAGCGCCAATGGTCTACGGTCGCGTCCTGGCACGGGGTCATGGCTTCTCTGATCAGAGGGCAAGTCCCTCAGACAAGGCCACGGGCCCCCCACCCCCACCCCGAGACCACTGTGGGAGGCCAGAGGAGGATCTGGCGGCCTCAGGGGTCTGCTCCTGAGCCTTTTTGCCTGGAAGCCCATTCCCTGGAGTGGAAAGCAGCCCAGGGGGCGGGGCCGGGAAGGCGTGCCTTCCAGACTGGCCCCCACCAGCCCATCCCCTCCTCCTGGTCCCTTAGGGAGTGGCCCGGTGATTCTCTGACAGTGGGCGCTGGTGGCTGGCAGTGTGGCGTCTCACTCCGCCTCTCAACCCTCTCAACCCTCTCAACGAGAGCCCATTAAGCCTCCTTTTATTACCACATAACTACTGCCATCTGAGAGGCTTTACTCTCTTTATTTTAGAAATAAACAGTTTTAAATCCCGATAGCAAGAAAGGAGCACACCAGCTCGGGCTTCTCACTGGGAAAGGGGCAGAGGCGGGGCAGAGGCCCCGGGGACAGGCGCCAGCGTCCCCAGGCTCCTGTTGGCCTTGTCAGCGCAGAGCTCAGAGGACAGCAGCTGGCTCCTCAGCCGCCCAGGGAGCGGCGGGGGGAGGGCAGGGCCGGCCACCTCCAGCCCTAGTGTGTGCAGGAAGCTGCAATGGGGCCCACCAGGTCCCCCTTACTACTGCTGACCCCGGGGCCATCCCACCCCCACACCTCTAACCATCACCACAGCCTGGCGAGGCGGGCGGTGCTGGGACCCTCACTCCCGTCTACAGTGAGAACACAGGAGGCTCAGTGCCCCCCCCCCCCCCCAGGGTCTGCCTGGTGGTGACCGGAGTACAAACAGTGAGGATGAGAACCGTCCTTAACTGAGCCCTTTCTCCCGTCTCCCAGGGCACTCAGGGACACTGCGCTGTACCATCGCACGGACATGACCAGAACGCCTGTCCTGAGCCATGACCGGAAGCAGACACTGGGCGTGGGAGAATGGGGAGATGACGGGAGGGACAGACCCAGCCCTTCCACCCAAGGAGATCGCCGGGAGCAAGGAAGACCCCCGAGGCAGCTGGAAACAGCGGTCCACCTTGGATGGTGAAGGGCACCCCGCCATGGGGAGCCCCCGGGAGCTGTTTCAGTGATACAAGTGGAGTGGCAGGCAGAGAAGGAGGAAAGGACAGCCAGGGTGGAGGGGACACCTGGGCAAAGGCACAGAGGTGCAGAAGAAGAGAGGCATTTGGGAATTGGTGAAGATATTGGAGGCGGCTCTGAGGCCTGATGTTGGGGGGAAGCTGAGAGGGAACAGCCCCTCTGGCAGGGGTCCCCTCCTTCCCTCTGGGGCCCCAGCCAGGGAGAGCACTGCTGCCCTGGGCAGGCCAGGGAAGCAGCCAGGATTCTGGCATGCAAAGAAGGCTCCTCCAGCCCCTTGCAGGAGGCAGCCTGGGGGAAGGGGGGAAACGCAGAGTCCATCCCACCGACTGGCCTTCCTTCTCCACCCAATTTCCTCACTTGGAAAATGGAGACCCCCCCCCCCCCCACACACACACCCTGAGCTCTAATCTCCTTCTAGACTTGTCATAAGAGACAAAGATGGTAGCAAAACCGCTCTTGTAAAGTGAACTCACTAGAAGGATGTAAGTGAAAAGGGCTAAGATGTCAGAGATGGACTTCTGAGCTATTCTCGGGTCCAGCCTTCAGTTTACAGAGGGAGAAACAGGCCCAGGGAGGTCATCTAATGTGCCCAAGATGAGCCAGTGAGTTGGAGCAGGGATGAACCTTACACCATGTGTAACCAAACGTACACCATGCTGCCTGCAGCCTGGCAACTCTTTTCTTACCTTCTTTGCCTGCCCCTGGCCCCCAATATTTCTCCTCAGCCTGCCAAACTGGATGGGACCACATCATTAGGATAGTTTCTTGGAGGTGGTTAATCTGCATGCCCCTTTAGGAAGGCTTTCAATGGGTATCAGCCACTCACACCTTAGTACGAATTAGTTTTATCAGCTGCTTTCCCCAGAGCTAACAAAGAAAGGGCATTAGTGGGATGAGGATTTTTTAAAAAGAGGCAGAGGAAGGGATAACTGTAGATCCTGTGGCTTTGTTCAGGGAAGACAAGCTTAAATGGGCCCTAGGCAGCTGTTCTAGTACAAAGAGGGGGCCTGATTTCAAGTCCAATTTCTGAAATTTATTCTAAGCCCCAAGTCTTCTCTCTGCACAACAGCAACAGCGAATTGACTAAATCAGAAGTCCCTTCCAGTTTTTCCCACCACAAGGAGAGGGTCCTGGAAAGCGGTGGGCAGTCTTCCAGCTCCCCCACCCTCATCCTCCTCCCCACCAAGTCCCAGGAGAGGAAGGCCAGGCTTCAGGGCCCTTCATGTCACAGGCCAAGCCCTGTTGCAGCTCCCATGAAGGCAGGAAGAGGGGCTCCAGCAGGAGTCAATCACGCAGGGAAATTCCTGCCTTGGCAGCACCGCAGGAAGCACAGGAAGCAGATGGAACCTCTCAGCCCTGCTCCACCTTCAGCTTGTAACTGCCTCCTCCAGGGAGCAGGACCTGACTCCCCAGTGACAAACATAAACATCCGCTCTACTGAGGGTCCCCCACAGCTTACAAACCTCTGCATATTTCTCTCTTTTTATGTTAATAATACCTCATTGAAGTACAGTGTAATTAACATACAATCAAGTGTACAAATCTTAAGTGCTCGAGGAGTCTCTGCAAATGGGTACGCCCTGCAGCCATCACTCGCATCGGGATAATAAATGAGTCTTGCAACAATATAATTTCTTTACGCCTCTCAGTCCTTTGTGCTAGTTTCACCTATATTTTACTTCTGCATTCTTATGATTTTTTGCTTTAAACAGTCAAAAGTCTTTTTTAAAAAGTGGGGGCGGAAATTGATCTGTTATAGTCATCCACATGTTTACAATTGCTGGTGTCCCCATTTCTTTCTGGCAGTCTGGGCTTCATCTGGGATTCTTTCCTTTGGCCTGAAGAACTTCCTTTAGTATTTCTTGTAGTGTAGGTCTCCTAGCAATGAATTCTCCAAGCTTTTATTTGCATCTATGTTCATGAAAGGTATTGGTTTATAGTTTTATTTTCTTATAATGTCTTTGTCTGATTTTGGTGTTAGGGAGATTAGGGCCTCATAAAATGAGTCAGGAAGTATTCCCTCTGCCTCTCTCCTCTGCAAGAAATTGTAGAAAATTGCAATAATTTCTTCCTTAAATGCCAGGTAGAATTCACTAGCGAACCCATCTGGGCCTGGTGCTTTCTGTTTTGGAAAGTTATTAGTTATTGAACCAATGTCATTAATATTCAGATCGTCTATTTCTCCTTGTGTGAGTTGTAGCTTTCAAGGAATTGGTCCAATAGTCCAGATTATCAAGTTATATAGTAGTTTATAATATTCCTTTATTATCCTTTTAATAAAGGATCTGTAGTAATATCCCCTCTTTCATGTCTGATATTAGTAATTTGCGTCCTCTCTTTTTCTTAGACTGACTAAAGAGTTATCAGTTTTATTGATCCTTTCAAAGAACCAGCTTTTGTTTTCATTATTTTCTCTTGATTTCTTGTTTTCAATTTGATTGATTCTATTCTAATTTTCACTATTTCTTTTCTTCTACTCACTCTGGATTTAAGTTAATCTTTTTTTAGTGTCTTAAGGTGGAAGCTTAGATAATTGGTTTTAAATCTTTCTTCTTTTCTAATATATGCATTCAATGCTATAAATTTTCCTCTAAGCATGGCTTTTGTTGCGTCCGACAAATTTCAATAAATTGTATTTTTACTTTCATTTAGTTCAGAATATTTTAAAATTTCTCTTGAGATTTCTTCATTAACCCACAGATTATTTAGAAATGTATTGTTTGATTTCCCAGTATTTTATAATTTTTCAGCTATTTTTCTGTTATTGATTGCTAGTTTACTTTGCTTTTCATCTGAGAGCAGATATTGTATGATTTCTCTTCTTTTATATTTGTTTAAGTGTGTTTTCTAGCCCAGGTTATAATCTGTTTGGGTGAATATTCCATGTGAGCTTGAGAATATGTATTCTGATGTTGAGTGAGTTAGTCTATAGATTTTCTGCCTGATAATTCTGTCCATTTCTTTCTTTTTCCTTTTTTTTTTAGAGAGAGAGGTGGGGGGGGACAGAAGGAGAGAGAGAGAGAGAGAGAGAAAGAGAGAGAGAGAACCCTAAGCAGGCTCCATGCCCAGTGCAGAGCCCAATGTGGGCCTTGAACTCACAACCCTGGGATCATGAGCTGAGCCGAATCAAGAGTCAGACGTTTAACTGACTGAGCCACCCAGTGCCCCGAATTCTGTCCATTCTCTCTCTGTTTCTATCCATCCATGTTTCTATCTACTTATCTGTCCTCCATCTATCTACCTATCTATCATCTATCTCTGCTTTCCACCCCTGCCCCCAGCTGATGCTTATTCAGCCAAAGCTCCATGCAGGAGAACTGGCAGGCCAGCTAGTAGAGGATAGCTCTGTATTAGGGGCTCCTCTAGATTATTTTACTTTTTATTTTTTTTAAAGATTTTATTTATTTATTTTGAGAGAGAGAGTGAGAGAGCACGAGCGGGGGAGGGGCAGAGGGAGAGAGAGAGTCTCAAGCAGACTCCATGCTAAGAGCAGAGCCTGACATGGGGCTCAGTCTCATGACTGTGAGATCATGACCTGAGCCAAAATCAAGAATCGGATGCTTAACTGACTGAGCCACCCAGGCGCCCAGGGGCTCGTTTAGATTCTGATATACCAGAAGAGTTCACTTTGTTGTTGAGAGTTTGGACATTTTTTCCTTTCCCAGCAAAGTCCCTCTGCCTGTCGGGCCTGCTCCTTCCCTCCCCAGTTTAGGCAGCCACCCCCACTCAGGCAGTATGAAAGCAACTGCCAATCTCTTCTCTCCTGAAAGGCTTTGCCCTCTCTGTAATTTAGTTCACTTAGACTGTGTATGTGCGCACATCTCCACAGCCTTCCTATGGCTTTAAAGGAAACACTTAAAAAAATTTTGTCTGCTGCGCTCTTCAGCTTGGATAATTTATTTCACTCTGCCTTTGAGTTCACTGATCCTCGTTGCTATGGCAGGAACAATGGTCTGTCACCACCTTCCATATCCTACCTGAGCTGTCCCTATTAGCTTTCTTTTCAGCCTCCCATCAGCTCTGTGAATTGGGCAGGTCAGGGATTGGCATCATTGTCCCTGTTTCACAGCCGAGGTCACAGAGGGCTAGAAGGATCTGTAAATGCTCCGAAGACATGATGAAGCCCAGACTGGAACCCCAGTCCCCCAGCCCAGTGCCCCTCCCCCACACCGCTCTGCCACGGGGCTCTCGTTCATGTCATCAGGCTCCTTGTCTTCCCAGCTCCAGGTGGCCCATCAAGCTGGGCCCTGGGGTTCAGGTCTCCCCGGCTCCGTGTCCACTCCTCTCTCAGAGTGGAGGGAAGGCTCGAGCAGCCCCAGCAAGGCTTGGGGACGCTCCAAACCGAAGGAGCCTGTAGGACGCCCCACCCCTGAAATCCTAAGGACAGGTTGTGCATACCCTTTGTATCCTTGCCCAACTCATCCTCCAGAACACACGTACAACTTGTCCTCTGGTTCCATCAAGACTCTAAACAGCCCTGCATTTGCATCCCCAGCCACTTGAGTTAAACGCTCTAAGCCCAACTTCCCAGGACCAGTGGCTCAGGCATCATTGTTGGACCCGGAATCCCTTTCTGGTGACTGGGTCCTCATCTGCTATACCTTTCCGTCCAAGAGATGTAACAGCCCACAGAAAATGGCTCTGTTTATGACACGTACAATTTCAACCTTACGTGTCTTGTTTAGTGCCTGCTGCATGCCAGGCGTTAGGCAGTATTAATGCCACAGTCCTTCATCTTAATAGGCATCTGGGGGCACCTGGGTGGCTCAGTCAGTTGAGCGTCTGCCTTCGGCGCAGGTCATGATGCCAGGATCCTGGGATCGAGCCCAGAGGTATTAGGTTCTCCGCTCAGTGGGGAGCCTGCTTCTCCCTCTGTCTGCTACTCCCCTGCTTGTGCTCTCTCTCTCTCTCGCTCTCTCTCTCTCTCTCGCTCTCAAATAAGTAAATAAGTAAAATCTTAAAAAAAAAATAGGCAATCTGGCCAAACTCTGCAAACATCTGAAAGGCCTGCAAACATTCTTTCTCCCTGCCCCAGTCCCCTGGCCATGCTACCTCCGAGGGCCACTTGTCCTCTGGACACTTGGGGGCCTGTCTTTCTGGATATGAAGGTCGCTTGTCCAAAATTATCGTCATGGTCCAGCCCTGCCTTCCTAAATCCTACCTCCCCCTCACAAATTTAGAAATAAAAGATGCCTCAAGATGCTCCCTGATTTGCAGGGTGGTGGTGACTGACAGCCTTGAAAGCCAATGAACGACCTCATCTCCCAGGATCAGATCATCACCCCCACCCCTTCCCTGGGAAGCATCCTGGGATGGATCCTTTGGGCAAGGCTGTTGTGCTCACAATGGGACTTGCTGCAGGGTCCCAGTATCAAACTCCTGGGCCTGCCATGACCCTAACGAACTCACGTCATGGACACGAGGAGAATGAGTTCAATAGGTGCTTTGGAGTAGAGAGGCCGGGATTTGGATCCTGGTTGCCCCACTTATTGACTGAGCTTGGGGATTTGCTTTCCACCTACCTGCCCCCAGTGAAGACAGGCCAGGGCACGGGCAGCAGGTGCACCAGTCGCGAAGAATGTGCTCACTTCCACGCCCCGTGCCCCCCGCTGACCTCAGTCAGATCTGGGCCGACCCAAGCGCTGCCCCTCAGCGGTAGGAAATCTTCCTGCTGCTCCACTGGAATGGCCTCCGTCCCCCAAGATGCAGGTTTGAGGTTCACAACCAACGCTCGAGGCCACCAAAGGGCTCTCTAGAGTCTGTAAGAGAAAGCTTTGGAGTCATGCAATCCTGTGCAAACACCAGCCCTGCCGCTGACCAGCCCTGTGACCTTGGGCAATTATTTAGCTCCGTGGGGCCCAGATTTCCTCATCTGAAAGGAGGATGGCGATGAGCCCTGAGATGAGATGGCTCATGTAGGAGCACGCCTAGTGCACAAACAGGGGTTCGGCCATGTCTGCTGTCTGCCTCCCTCCTTTCTCTCCCCTCCCCAGGTCCAAGAAACTACAGAAACCTGAAGACACGGTCAAGCACTCACCATCAGTGGCCTTTGAAAAATCAGAGAGGCACGCAGGGGGCCAGCAGAGAAGTGATGGGGAAATTTTGTACCCATTTCCGAGAAGGGATTGAAAAACCTGCATACGGATAAGCTTAAATTTTATCTCCAGCAAGATTCTCAAGTTATCCAATGGCTTTATTTACAAGAACTGGAAAATGGCATTGCAGGCTCTTCTGGAAGGAGGCAATGGTCACCCACATGCAGGGTTCCTCTGCTGGTCATGCCAACACAAACCCCCTCCCCTCTTTGATATTTGACCGGCATTAGGAGGAAACATAGCATTTCTCGATGTGACGGACCATCTCATCATAGCCTGGAGGTGATGCATGCAGGTTGAAGCTCAGTAGTTCATTTACATAGATGATGGAACAACTAATTATTCACGGAGTGGGCCTCTAACACTCAGGTTCCATCCTGCCCCAAAAGCTTGGCGGTACGTTGGATGGGCCACAGTATACCTATCAACCAACCCCAAGCATCACACTGGCTAGAAAGGATGGTGAGCTTTTTTAATGACGGGATCCAGATTCAGAATTAACCCAAGACTGTGGAGCAGTGGGTGTACTCTCAGACATTGCTGGTGGGAGGGAAGAGAATACAGCCACTTCGGAAAAAAGATCTGTCAGTTTCTTATCAAATTAAATATACATCTACATATGAGCCAGCAATTACAATATTAAATATTTACCCAAGAGAAACAAAGACATATGTCCCCACAAAGGCTCATACGCAAGCGTCCTTAGCAGGTTTCTTGCCTCTAGAGGGCTGAGATGGACATTGCCAGACAAAGGGCTTGAAAGCTTTCCAGGGAGACGGTGGTGTTCTCTATCTTCACAGCAGTTTGGGCTACACAGGTGTTTGCCTTGGTCAAAATCTGTGACTTGTGAGTTTCATTGTATATACCCAAAAAGGTAAATAAATATTGATCTCAAGTCAATGTACACATGCTGAAATGTTTGGGGAGAGCAGGAGAAGAGTGCTGAAGTCTGCAACTTACTTTGAACGTCATCAAAAGAGAAGATGGGTTGACAGAAGGGTAGAATGATGCATAGATAGCTATGGGATAAAGCAAGGATGTTAAATAGAAGTTGTAGCTTCTAGGTGGTGAGCATAGAGTTGTTTACTATCCGATTCTTTCAACTTTTTTGCATGTTTGAAAATTTCATAATAAGATGTTCAAAAAATTAACCCAAGAGGATAGGGAGATGGCCAAGAATCAGGGTGAAATTGAATGCAGCTAGATCCCTTGCCAAGGTCACAGCACATAGCCCACTCGTGGGCCAGCTCTTGGACTGCTTTTAGGCAAGGAGGAAGCAAGCCCTCCCCTTTCCCCAGCCCTGGCAGATCCTCCACATGCTGGAGTCAATGATCAGTGAACTTGGGCACACTCTGTGCAAGGTCACTTGAATCAGGAGGCAGATGAGGTCAGGCTGCCAAGGCGTTCACAGCGACTCCCCCTCCCTTCTGCCCCGGGGGTCCCTCCCGCCCAAGCCCAGTGCAGAGCCATTGGCCTCCAGGGTGGCGGATGCTGGAGAGGCAGAGTGCAGCCTGGCTCAGGGCTGGCCAGCCAGAGGCCAGGGACTGCAGAGCTGCTCACGTCCGCACATTTCTGAACATCCACATTCCTTGGCTCGCTTCCAGGGGCCAAGACTCCCACCCCTCCACTGGGGACGGCTGCCTCCTGCACTCAGCCAGAGGGGGCCCAAGAATTCTGGCTGGCTCAGCCTCGCACTCCGACCTCAGCAGAGAGGCAAGCAGAAAGCCACGTCTTCCAGCCCGTCCTGCCCCTGCCCTGCCCCAGGCCTGCACGGTGGAATGCTGACCCTCGGGGCTGCTGCCCTGCCTGGATCTCCTCACGCAAGCTCCCCGAGACCCCTACAGCGACTCGCCCTCTCCCTCCAGCCACGGTGCCCTTCCCCACGCCTGCCCCTTCTCCCCAAGCGCCCGAGTCATGGCACAGACTTCTGCTCAGGCCCCGAGAGGTGCCACGGGCAGACTTATTTCAGTGTTCCCTTCATCCTCCCTGCTCCCCCATCCTCCCATGGGTGTCCTTCCATACCGGGTATCCTTAGAACTATCTAGTATGGGGGCGCCTGGGTGGCTCAGTGGGTTAAAGCCTCTGCCTTCAGCTCAGGTCATGATCTCAGGGTCCTGGGATCGAGCCCCACATCGGGCTCTCTGCTCAGCAGGGAGCCGCCTTCCCCCTCTCTCTCTGCCTGCCTCTCTGCCTACTTGTGATCTCTCTCCTCACTGTCAAATAAATAAATAAAATCTTAAAAAAAAAAAAAGAACTATCTAGTATGATTTCTCTAAGTGTTTTCAGTGGACGGAAGCGGTTTCGTCGTATGGCCTCTGTCCCTCACGTGGGTTTGCACGCAGAACCATATTTTTAGGATCTCCTGGCGATGGCTTGTGACCTCGTTCACAGCTCTGGATGGCTGTGAGACTCACACCTACCTATTCTCCCAATGTTGGACTGATTTAACCCCATGCTTCCCGGCCCTAAGTGATGCTGCAAGAAACATCCTCGTGAAGGCTCCTGGAGACCCAAGCGGGAGCTGCCTGGGAGGAGAAGCCAGTACTGGGGCGCCCGCTGCAGACTTCCACATCCTTCAAACCCTAGGTGCTGTCAGATGGCTCCTGAGCCACCACACCGGTCCCCACGCCACCAGCTGGCGCGACAAGAGGAGAGAGGACATGACTGTTTGGGAAAGTCTTTGCTCTCTGACAAGGCAGGAGCTGATGTGGAAAAGGTGGGAAGCTTCGGCTGTAGGACACAGGGGAGGCTGCGGTGGAGTCTCCAAGGACGAGGTGAGGAACAGGGGAGGAGGAGAGAAGGAGCCCCTGTGGGGGGAGGCCAAGCGCCCCCGTGGGCAAATTTAGGGTCGTCCAAAATGTTATCCTAGAGTTTTTTGCTTTGCAGGCTATGGTGAGAGCCCTCTTCAGAATGACCAGCTGGTCAGAGGCATCTACTCTTCCCATGATGCTTCACGTGAGGGGGCTTCCTAGAGGCCCGAGGACCAGACCCCAGTGTGGGAGCCAAAGTGGGAACAATAGGGGTCCATGAGCTCTGCCTTGTAGTAACAGACTTCCTAGAGGGCATCAGGCCCCCCAACAGAGCATGGGGTTTGGGGTTCTTGGCCATCTTATCTCGATCCCAAGGGTGGGGAGGTGCTCCTGACACCTGAACGATGCTCCCCGGTAGGTGGGGACATTGTTGAGGATGTCACTTCCCGCATCACCGAGTGCCCCGCTGAGGACGAGGGGGACAAACGGGCCTCTGCCTGTGCTGTGTCTGAGCCCGGCTGTGTGTCGAGCTGATGACCTGTGAACCAGGTCTCTGATCAGGCTTCCCACTCACCCTCTGGCGAGTATGCGGGGCCATCTGCTTTCTTGATGGTGTCCTTTGAAGCATGTTTTTTTGTTTTTTGGGTTTTTTTTTAATTTTGAAGAAGTCCAATTTACCCATTTTCTTCTTTGGTTGCTTGTGCTCTTGGTGCCATACCTAAGAAACCACTGCCCAATCCAACGTCATGAGATCATGTCTGTTTTCCTGTAAGAGTTTTGTCGTTTAAGTTCTTACATTTAAATCTTTGATCCATTTTGAATTAATTTTTGTACATGCTGTGACACAAGAATCAAAATTCATTCTTTACCTATCCAGTCTCCCAAGACCAACTGTTGAGAAAATGATTCTTTACCCCATTGGATTATCTTGGGCCCATTGTCAAAAATCAATTGCATGTAAATGCAAGGGCTTTTTCTAGATTCTAAGTTCTATTCCACTGATGGGAGTGTGACCTCGTGTCAGTACCACACAGTCTTTTTTTTTTTTTTTAGATTTTATTTTAATTAATGTATTTATTTTAAATAGGCTCCACACCCAATATGGGGCTCCAAGTCACAACCCTGAGATCCAGAGTCACAAACTCCAACTGAGCCAGCCAGGCGCCCCTCTCCCCATCCCAATCTTAGTTAAGGTAACTTTGTAGTAAGTTTTGAAATCAGAAATTCTCTAACTTTGTTCTTTCTCAATGCTGTGTTGGCTGTTTTGGGTTTCTTACCTTTCCATATGAACAACAGTGGGATCAACTTTTCAATTGTTTGGAGAGGCCAGCTGGATTTAATAGAGATTACATTGAATCTGTAGGTCAATTTGGAGAATATTGCCATATTGACAGTCTCAAATCTTCTGATCCTTGGACATTTATTTTCATTTATTTAGATCTGCTTTACTTTCTTTCAACAGTGTTCTATAATTTCCAGGGTACAAGTTCTTCACTTCTTTTGTTACATTTATTCCTAAGTATTTTTATTAGTATTTTTATTAGTATTTTATTTTTATTATTTATTCTGATGCTATTGTAAATGGAATTGTTTTCTTAATTTCATTGTCAGATTGTTCATTGCGACTATATAGATATCCAAGGAGATTCCAATATCCTCTTTCTCTCCTGTGGTTCGGCCTCCCTTCTCTCTGGGCCATGACCCTGAGCTACCCTAGGTTCCAGCCCAGTGTCACCAGGGTTTCTGCTGGCCTGTGTCCCCACCAGACCATGGCTCCTCGGGGCCTCATTCTGGTCCAGGGCGCAGTACTCAGGGCATGTTCATCCAGGAAATGAAAGAATAAGTGAATAAGTGAGTGAATGAATCAACGGATGGACACATTAATCCGTGCCGTGCACTGGATTCTGCATGTTATGGGGCAGCTGCCCCCCAGAGCACTGGCCTCAGGTCCCCCAGGTGAGTCCCAGGCTTATCTTGTACCTTCCCTGGAGGTACTTCTGCTCCATGCCCTCCACCCACACTCCAGGGAAATGGAGAGGGGTGGTGGCCGGGGCCAGCTTCCCTGCAGGCTGCAAGGGAAAGGTTCATTGGAGGCAGAGCTAAGTGAAGGGAGAGGCAAGTGGGCGGGCACTGGGGCAGAGGTAGCCCAGCCAGTGGTTCAAGCCTCCCCCGGGGAACCAGGCAGGCTCCAGCCAGGCTGCCGGACAGCTGAAACGACCGAAATGTTTACCAGCTGATGGGCTGATAAACAAATTGTAGTATATTTATACAATAAAGTAGTATTTGGCCATAAATAGGAATGGAAACTGGTACACAGAGCAAGAGGAACCTTGAAAACACGAGGCTAAGTGACAGAAGCCAGACACAAAAGGCCACACACTGTGATTCCATTTCCATGAAATACCGAGAATTAAAAAAAAAAAAAGAAAAAAAGAAAGAAATACCGAGAATAGGCAAATGCACAGAGACAGAAAGTGGACTCGTGGTTGCCAGGGGCTGGGGGCAGGAGGGGGGACGGAAGTTCAAGAGACAAAGCGGACAGGGTTTCTTTGGGGGTGACGAAAATGTGCTAATCTTGATCGTGGTGATGGCCACACAGCTCTTGAATATACTAAAAGCCCCTGAGATGTGTACTTTAAATGGGTGACTTACGTGGTATATTATAATTTCTCTCTCAATAAAGACATAGAATTGTGTAGGAATTCTATCTCAATAAAGATTTTTTTTTAAAAGTCTCTGTGGAGGGGCGTCTGCGGTAGCAGCAGCAGTATCTGGGCCCAGCCCCCCAAGAGCACCACAGACCCACGGGTCACCTTAACCAGGCCACCTCCCCTCTCTGGAGCCTGTCTCCTCATCTCCAGAATGGAAGGGACCAGGTCATTTCTGAGTGTCTTTCCACCCCCGATGTGTCATGACTCAAAACATGGGAGCCCTTTGAGCCAGCAGCCCCAGTTCCGGAGCTCTCACCTGGAGAGCCGTCCTCAGGCCGGAGAAAGCACTGTGCTCAGAAATGTTCCATGCAGCATCTTCTGTAATGCTGCAAAACCAGAAGCCGCCGAAGCTTCCGATAACAATAGAACGGTTATATAAACCGCAGTTGTGCCGTTTAAAACGAGGCCTGAAAACCCTGACAAACAAGGAAAATGCTGCTGCTGTGACATTTGGAGAGAAGTGGGGACAGGGCTGAGTGGGAACAGGGGGCCGAGCCCACGTAAGACTTAGCAGGAGAGCAACAGGGACAGACTGGAGCTAGCGTGTCGGGGAGAAGCCATGAGACCGAGCGCATCTCCCACGTCTACCAGGAAGCCCACCAGTGTCACCACGACGGGGTTTGTGTGACCTCCAAGGTGGAAATCAGTTCCTTAGTGTGTAGTCTGTGTGGCACAGGTGACCTGCAGGCTGCGGTTGCCTTGTGGGGCAGGCGGCCTCGGGCACAAGGAAGCCAGGAGGCTCGTGGTCACCTGTCAGGCTGCCTCAAAGTCATGGTCCCCAATGGACTGCGCTTCCCCAGGGGGCAGCCGTCGGGAACCATGGGGAGTTCCTGTAGGAGCATCCTCACCCAGCTGGATTAGCCCCCCAGGAGAAACGGGGGCTCCGTCCAGGGAGAATCATTGTCCTGGACCAAACTTGAAAGGTCTACCGGACCAAGACTTCGGTGGCTCGTGCCATGTCTTGCTCCACCCACTCTGGCTCTACCTAGGTCCAACGCTCGAGGGGAGGAGTGAGGAGGAAATGTGGGAGGGAGGTGTCACCTCCTGGTC
Source organism: Potos flavus (assembly GCA_028534135.1). Classification (NCBI taxonomy): domain Eukaryota; kingdom Metazoa; phylum Chordata; class Mammalia; order Carnivora; family Procyonidae; genus Potos; species Potos flavus. Next base: position 30,322,027 of record CM052885.1, on the reverse strand, counting down.
CAGCCCACGCACCCGCTGCCGGAGGCGGGGGCTCCCCTTCCCAGACTTACCCGGCAGTTGGGGCAGTGGCAGCACGGGCGAGCCAGGTCTGGCCTGGTGAACTCCTTCCACAGGCCCAGGTCACAACCGCACCAGAGCCCTGGGGCCCAGTGGGCATGGGCTTTCCTCACCTCTGCGAGCTCCCACCCCCCCTTCCCCTCCCCTATGCCTCCCATGGGTGGCTCCCTGCAAGCCTTTGGGGGCCCCGCCCAAACCCTTCATGTCACAGGGACAAATGAGGCTGGCCACCGGGCCTTACCTGAGCCAAAGGGAAACCCCACAGGAGACAGGAGACGAGGGAGTGAGGGAAGCCTGAGCAGCTGGCTTCCGGACCGGGCTCTGGTCATGAGAGCCCCTTGCTGTCTGGTGGCCTCAGTTGGTCAAACTCAGCTGTCCTCAGCCACCCCGGCCAGCGGCTGTGGGGCTCTGGGAGCATGGCGGCGGGGCTGGGGAAGAGGGTGGGCTCTGGTCCAGGTTAGGGGTCTCACCTGAGTTCTGGGTGGGGCCAGCTGCTGGGCCACTGTCGTCCTCAGGGCTCAGAGACATAGAGAGCCAAGGCAGAGAGAAGAGCTTCCATGGCCGGGGCTCCCGGGAGTGGGGCCGAGGCCAGGGCAGGAGACGGGGTGCTCTGGGTCAAGGAACTGACTCCTTAGGGTCTTGGGCAGGCTTTTCCGCTTTTGCAAAGCAGTTTCACACGCAGGGCCTCCAAACCTCCAGACTCAGCCCTGTCTCGGGAGACAGGCAGGACAAGCCTCGCCTTACAAACAAAAGAGCCGTTTGTGGGTCCTGGGTCATGAGTGCCAGGCCCAGTCTGGAGAGAGACAGACAGACAGACAATGGAGAATGGCACAGTGAGGGGGGAGGACAGCAGAAGGTGCCGTCGGGCTGGCTGCCGAGCTCAGGTGTGGGAGCCTGAACGCTGGGGGCTCGGAAAGGCCTCCCGGAGCGGGGCTCAGAGCGGAGGGGGCTGGGGACAAAAGGCCGGGCACCAGGAGGGGCACTTGGAAAGGGTTCAGGATGACATCAGATAGCTTCAGTTTCGCTAAGTGCCTGCCTAATTCTGCCAGGTAGGTATTCCCGTTTCATTTCACAGATGGCAAAACTGAGTGTGATGTTACAGACTTGCCCACAGTTACTCCGAGGATTTTGGTAAGTCGCTGGGTGAACTGCTGTAAACGTGAGCCCCCAGATCTCCGTGGCTTAGCGCACACGGATTTCTTGCTCACATCACAGTCCTGTGGGAGTCCGGCACCCCTCCTCCCAGCCGTGACTCAGGGACCCAGGCTCCATTGTCCTCTGGTACCTGGCCTTGGAGGTGGCTGCAGAGCGGAAATTGAGTTGAGGATCACCCATGGGGGAGTCGTATGGGCCAAGTGGAAGCAGCGTGGGTCTCTTCTGCCCCCTCCCCACTGGCCCCGATTCACCCCTAGGTCAAGGGGGCCAGGAAGTGAGGTCTACTGGGTGTGCAGGAAGAAGGGGAACCCAAGGATGTCAGGGATACTGGATGACTCCTTCCTGAGCAATTGACCCTGAACTCTTATCTTTAACCATAAGCCACTCCTCCCACACACTGGGGGAAACAGGCACCTTGGCTACATGGTGAGCAGCTGGGATGGCTCAAATGCAAGGGCAGGGAAGATCTAGCCCCCGGAGGGCTGCAGGCCAGATGTAAGTCTCCAGCACCAGCGGGGCGTCTGGACTTTCTCCTTAGGCAGCGGGGAGCCACTGACAGCCTGTAAGCAGGGAAGCGCCATGGGTGAGTCTGGGTTCTAGAGAGATAAGGCTGCGGGGGAGGGGAGGAAGGAAACCAGACCACGAGGTCATGTGAATGGCCCAGGGTCCCTGGCAACCCAGAGTTGAGTCTCCGGACCCCCACTCCAGTGTTCGTCCTCCTCTGGCCCAGCCCATCATGGAAACCTCAGCCGCGGGATCTCCGTGGGGGCCCCAGGCAGGACACCGCAGCCTCCCCCCATGGGGGCCAGCTAAGGGAAGGCTGCCCTTGCTCTGGGAGGGTGACGTGGAGCTGTAATTCTATTGTCTGGGACCTGGCAAGGACAGAGGGACCAATAACTCTGTTTCGTTCATTGCAGGCGCCGGGACATCACTCAGGCCCAATAGGAGCCATTAACCTAGATCAAGCGTGCCCTGCAGGGAAATCATCTCCCAGCAGCCTCATTAGGACAGGGCCTTGCAGCAAGACACAAGGGGGTGGGTAAGGTGGGGCCCCTGGGGAGGCTGAGGGTGTCGCTCCCCAGGGGGAAGCATTGGTGGGCATGTAAGTCATTGGCCCTACATCTTGGCTCTTCGTTGCCCGAGGAGAAGGCCAGGTGTTTCCTGATGTGGGTGGGCCACCTGGTGTCCAGGTACACGCGAGCCTCTGCAAACCTCCTCATACACCTTTCTGTCCCTACACAACCTGGTGACAATACTTCTTTCTTTGTCCCTGCTAGACCCTCTCCTCTTCACAGGCCCTCCCAGCCTTCTCACAGAGTGCTGGGAGGGACTCCTGCAGGATTTCTCCCAGCCCCTTCCCCCTGACCACAGCTGCTGGCTCTACCCCTCCCTCGACCCCCCTCCCCATCACAGCCTCCCAGCTAACCACAGCGGCTGTCATAACAACCACCCGTTTCCCCAGTGCTGGCCATGGACGAACCTATTCTCAGGCTCTACCTGCTTTACCTCGAGGCTGAGAGGGGCTTAAGAAGAGGATATGAAAGAAGAGTGAAAAGGCCAACGTGAGACCCAGTGCTGTCTTAGGATCTCTCCTCCCCTCGGCTGCTTGGTGTAACGAGATCTCATCTCCAAGCCAGCGCCTAATGAAAATTCCCCATATCCAAGTTCCTTCCCAGATAGTTACAGGGGCTGAAGTTATGTCCTCACGCCCTCCTCCATATCTGAGCCTTGTCCTGCCTAGTCTCCCTGCCTTCAGCTGGCGCCTCTGGGGCACAGAGATCCGGGGAGGATCTCTGGCGGAAGTAACCCCATAGCACTAGCCTTGCCCGGCAGGAGACCTGGGTGTCATTCCGGCCCCCTAATTTAAAGGTCCTGTGCCCCTGGGCAAGTCGCTTCACCTCTCTGGGCTTCAGCTTCCTGGAGCGGAAACGGGCCAACATAGCCTAACTTGCACAGTTGGGAGGCTCCCATGCCCACAGCGCAGACCACACCTGGGCTCACGGTCCTCAAGAGCTGACCGTGTCGCCTCCCACCATGATTGCCTGGGACCCTGGCCGCCTCTGGGCACTCTGTCCACTTCACCTTGGCCTCCAAGTCAACCTGTGGAGAGCTGAACTCATTGTTGGTCTCCACACCGGGTCCCCCACGTGACTGATATGTTTCCAGCCTGAGGCTGATGATCGTCCCAGACACTGAAGCTAAAAGCTATGAAGTCATCTTTGGCTTTATCTCTTGGCTTAAATCCTTCTATCCAATGGTCATCAAGCTTGGGTAAGTCCCTCACCCAAACTTGCCTTCATCCCAGCCCTCCGTACCCAGACCAGGGCCAAGACCAGATCCTGTCCACAGCAAGGGCCCTCTCTATGAACTCTGGGGTGTGGGTGGGGATAGAGGAGGGACCCTGTCCTCAGGGAACTTCCCTTTAATGCGGGGGAAACTGGCTTGTCCAACCCTCCCTGTGGCAGAGGAGGGGATCTGACAGCACTGTCCACAAAGACAGACTGGGAAGGCTACTGGCGGCTCTTGGATGGGATATTAAAAGCCAAGGAGTATTGGGGCACCTGGGTGGCTTAGTTGTTAAGCGTCTGCCTTTGGCTCGGGTCATGATCCCAGGGTCCTGGGATCGAACCCCGAGTCAGGCTCCCTGCAGAGCAGGGAGTCTGCTTCTCCCTCTCCCACTCCCCCTGCTTGTGTTCCCTCTCTCACTGTCTCTCTGTCAAATAAATAAATAAATAAAATCTTTTAAAAAATCAAAAATAAAACCAAGGGGTATTGAAATCAGGGCAGAGGTGGTGAAGGGCATTCCAGACTAGGGAACGGCAAATTGTCCATTCAATAATATTTTAAGTGCCTATTGGGTGCAGGCACCTAGTGTCCAGTAACTAGGACAGAAGATTCTGCTCTCATGGAGTTTACAAATCCAAACGCAACAAGTACTATGAAGAAAATAAAATATGGCGTGTGGGAATATATATAGCAATATATGTAGCAATATAGTAAGGGAGAAGCTTCTCTAAGGAAACGTTTCCAGAAGACCTTAATGACAAAAAGGAGGCTTGTAAAACTGAAGGGAAGAACATTCTAGGCAAAGAGAATAGCAAGTGCAAAGAAGACAAGCCTGTCTTCTTCAGGGAACAAAAATACTTTTTACAATTCAGACAGTGTCGTATCGGCATTAGGATAGACACATAGTCTAATGGGATAGAACTGAGAGTCCAGAAATAAACTCATATCGACAGTTAATTGATTTGCAACAAGGGTGCCAAGACTCTTCCATGAGAAAAGAATAATCTTTTTGACAAATGACCCTGGGGACAACAGACTATCTATTGGCTAAAGAATGAAGGTGGTTCCCTACCTCACAGCATACACAAAAATTAACTTGGAATATGTAAATGTAAGTCTAAACCTATAAAACTCTCAGAAGAAAACATAGGGGGAAATATTCATGACCTGGGATTTGGCAATGATTTCTTAGACATGACACCAAAAGCACGAGCAATAAAAGGAAAACACAAATAAACTAGGCTTCATCAAAAATTTTTAAAACCTTTGTACATCGGGGGTGCCGGGTGGCTCAGTCAGTTAAGCATCTGCCTTCGGCTCAGGTCATGATCCCAGGCTCCTGGGATGAAGCCCCACATCAGGTTCCCTGCTCCGCGGGGAGTCTGCTTCTCCCTCTTCCCCTGCCCCTCCCCCCCTGCTCATGTTCTCTCTCCCTTGCTCTATCTCTCAAATAAATAAATAAAACCTTTAAAAAACACACAAACAAACCAAAAGCTTTTGTAATCAAAGGACATCATCAAGAAAGTGAAAAGAAAACCTGCAGAATAGGAAATTGTATTTATAAATCAAATACTTACAGATTTGAAAAGAACCTAGTTTCCAGAATATATAAAGAACTCTTACAAATCAATAATAAAAAGATAAATAGTCCACCTAAGAGAAGGGCAAAAAACCTGAACAGACATTTCTCCAAAGAAGATCTGTAAATGGCTAACCAGCAAGTGTGAAGATGTTCAGTGCCACTAGCCATCAGGGAAATGCAAATCAAAACCATGATGAGATACCATTTCACACCCACCAGAATGGTCGGAATTTTTTAAATGAACAGTAAAAAGTTTTGTTGATGTGGAGAAATAGGAACCCTCACACACTGCTGGTAGGAATACAGAATGGGGCAGCTGTAGAAAACATCCTGGCAGTTCCTCAAAAATATAAACATAGAATTACCATATGACCCAGCCATTCCACTCCCAGGCATGTACCCAGAAGAATTAAAAACAGGTACACAAGTGTTCCTGAGAGTACTAGTCACAAGGTGACGGGCATTAATGAGGACACAGGATATAATGAGAACTGGGTGTTATATACAACTGAGGATTCACTGAACTCCACCTCTGAAACTAATAATATACTATATGTTAATTAATTGAATTTAAATTTTTTAAAAGATTTATTTATTTGACAGAGAGAGAGAGAGAGAAAGAGAGAGGGAGCTGCAGCTGCAGAGGCAGACTCCTTACTGATCAGGGAGCCCGATGTGGGGCTCAATCCCAGGACCCTGGGATCATGATCCAAGCTGAAGGCAGACGCTTAACCAACTGAGCCACCCAGGAGCCCTTGAATTTAAATTTTTAAAACAGGGTACTATTCACAGCAGCCTAAAAGTGGAAACAGCCCAAATGCTCATCACCTGCTGAATGGATTTAAAAAATGTGGTATTTATCCATTCAATGAGATAACAATCCGCCATAAAAAGGAAGAGAGTTCTGATACCTGCTACAATGTAGATGAACCTGGAGAAAAACATGCCAAGTAAAAGATACCAGATGCAAATGGTCACATATCATACAATTCCATTTATTTTTTTAAAGATTTTATCTTTAAGTAATCTCCACACCCAACATGGGGCTCGAACTCACAACCCCAAGATCAAGAGTTTCATCATCTACTGACTGAGCCAGCCAGGTGCCCCCGTAGGATACCATTTATATGAAATATCCAGAATAGGTAACTCCATGGAGACAGAAAGTAGACTCGTGGTTGCCAGGGAAGGCAAAATGGGGAATAACTGCTTAATGGGAGTGAGTTTTCCTTTTAGAGAGATGAAAATGTTTTAGAACAAGATAGAGGCGATGGTCACGCAACATTGCGAATGTATTAAATGCCAGTAAACTGTATATTCTTAAATGGTTAATTTTTTTTTAAGATTATTTATTTATTTATTTGACAGAGAATAAGATCACAAGTAGGCAGACAGGCAGGCAGAGAGAGAGGGGGAAGCAGGCTCCCTGCTGAGCAGAGAGCCCGATGCAGGGCTCGATCCCAGGACCCTGAGATCATGACCTGAGCTGAAGGCAGAGGCTTTAACCCACTGAGCCACCTTAAATGGTTAATTTGATGTTACGTGAATTTTACCTCAACAAAAACTACATCTTCTGACAAAATACTTACATTGAAAATACATAAAGAACTTCTATAAATCAATAAGAAAAAGACAACCCAATTTTTTAAATGAGCAAAAGACCTTGAACATACACTTTATAAAAGAAAATATCCGAATATGGCCAATAAGCACCTGAAAAGGTGCTCAACATCTTTAGCCAATAGGAAAATGTGAATTAAAACCACAAGGAGATGTCCCGACACACTCAACGACTTGGCACAGAGAGCTGGAGCAGAGGTGGGGCCGCAGGAACTCTCTTCTACGGCCGGTAGAAGCGGACTTGGAAGAGTCATTTGGAAAAACCGATTGGCAATTTCCACTAAAGCTAAATCCTTGCCTAGCTTATGACCCAGCAGAACGGAGAGCCTGCGTCCACCGAAAGACCCATCCATGAACATTCCTATCGGCTCTATTCAGAATTGCCAGAAACTAGAAACCATCCACATGTCCATCGACAGGGCACGAATAAATAAATGGTGGTATTGGACCGATACTGAGACAGCCTGGACAGCTCTCCCAGACATGCTATTGATCAAAAGAAGCCAGACACAAAAGAATAGATGTGTTTTGATTACACGTATATGAAAGTTCTAGAGGAAGCAAGATTAATCTATGGTGATGGAAATCAGAATGATGCCCTGTCCTGGGGGATGTTGGTTGGGAAGGGGGACAAGAGACTTTCTGGGTAAAGGAAACGCTCTGTACCATTTTTTCTTAAAGATATATTTATTTTAGAGAAAGCGTGCACGTGCAAGTACACGAGCGGTAGAGAGGGGCAGAGAAAGGGAGAGAAGCCTCAAGCAGATTACGCACTGAGCGCAGAGCCCGATGTGGGGCTCGATGCGGGGCTTGATCCCAGGACCCCGAGATCATGACCTGAGCTGAAATCGAGTCAGACGCTTAACTGCCTGAGCCCCCCAGGCGCCCCTGCCCTGCTCCCTGATCTGGGTGGCATATCCATATACATCAATGGTCCCTGAGCTGCGCCCCCAGTGGGGGCTGTGCCCTTTTCTGTCTGACCCGAGTAATCTTTCTTAGAGGCCCTTCTGAGTGAGGAGTGGAGAGGGGCTGGCGGGGGTGGGGGCGGGGGCGTTGTAACTGGTACATTCGCCCTGCAAGCATCTCCTTGACCTGGCTGGTCCAGCTGAACCACAGAGGGGACTCAATCTGGGCCTCAGGCCAGAAGGGTCTTGAGGAGCATTTTCTCCCACCCTACCCTGGCCTCGGTGCCGAGACTCAGGGCCAGAGAGGAGGAGGGGCTCGTCCCACACAGGTGGCAGCAGAACAGGGGAGAAACCAAGTCACGGCCTCCCAGCCTGGTACTCACTCCAGGCAGCAGGCTGCTCTCCTCTGCTGCTCTGTGAGAAGTCATGGTGTGTCCTTTGAAAGTCCTAAAAGGGGACGCAGGAGGGCGGGAGAGGGTCATTCTAAGAACCGCAGTTCGGCACCCAGTGCGTTTCCACCCACGTTCAGCGGGGCGAATGGCTCAGAGGGAGGAGGAAACACAGGCCAGCTGCTCGACACGAACCTGGCTCATTGTGGGACCCAATAAACGGGGTGTCAGGCCCGGTAGGAGCGAGCTCTGAGATGTCTGAGGAAGTCTGGGACCCAGTGGGGCCCACGCTCCAACATAAAGTGGTTCCAGCTCAAGCTGAGAAGGGCCGGGGGACCTTGAGAATGAGCTACTTTCCTCAGAGGCACAGGAAGAGAAGGGGGTCTGGGACTGCTGGGAGCTGGCTGGGGCAGGCCTGGTGTGGCGCGTGAGCTCTGACGTGCTCCCAGACCCGAGGCTTCGAGAGGAGGGGCCCACTTGTGAGGCGCCCGCCACTGCCAGGCCCTCTGTCACAGTCAACAGCCAGACTGTCAGGCCCAGGAGTCGGGGGAAAGAGATGGGATGAGACAGAAGCACCTGGGGTTTAGGTCCCCACACTCCCTCGAGGTCTCTTCCCCCAGCGAGGAAGAGGCTCTATCCGGGAGTGAGTCTCCGCTGTTAAAAATAACCTGCCTTTCCATCATCCCGACAGCCGTACTCTGGGACAGCATGTTCCAAGGCCCGAGCTGCTCTCTGGGGACCGGAGCAACAGGGCAAGGAGGGCCGTGCCCGGGCCAGGGGAGCATGCCCAGAGGCTGGTGTCCCACAGGCCTGACTCAGTTCGGGCTCCCCAGCCACATCAGTCTTCCTACTGCCACCCTCCAAGATCCTGGGCTGCTGGGTCTAGTGGCGAGAACCCCGGGGGTGCTTGTGGGGTGCTGTGGTTGCCTTGGAGGCCCACGAGAAGCTATAGGATTTGCGGGCGTCTCCTAGTGATCTGGAACTGGGGGGG
>CM052885.1:30294697-30312542 GCA_028534135.1 Potos flavus | reverse complement strand
CTCCCGAGTGAACTGTCTCAAGGATGAGACCCAGATCAGGGCCTCCCTAAAACAACCCCCAGAATCTGGAAAGGCTAGTCAGGGCTGGAGAGGGGAGAGGGCCGAGGGGCTGGGGGCTTCAAGAGGCTCTGGGCTGCTGGCCGCGGGGGAGTGGGGCTGTTGCGGGGGAAGGAGGGTGCCCGTGCATGTGCATGTGAGTTGGGGGTGGGGGGGTCACGAATGGGATGGAGCTTCAGTGGGTGAGGCCGGAAAGAGGATTCTGAGCCCTTCAAGAGGATTTATCAACAGACTTGATAAAACAAAGAGGAGGAGGAGGAGGAATCAAGGAGAGGGAATAAAGGGGACAGACAGTCCTGCACCGGGGAGGGGGGATTCCCTCCCGCAAGCTACTTGTCACCCCTGGACTCTTTCCCCTGGCCCCTGGATACAGGCCTGTCCCTGCCGCTGCAGGTGGCACAGAGCCTGAGCCCACCCCCTCCCGAACACCGCACTGCCCTCTCACACTGCCCGGGCCAACTGTGATCACGCAGGGGTGCAGATAAGCGGTGACAGGCATTTGGCGGAGCGAGAGCGCCCTGCACTGAGGCTCAAGCGGACCAGGACCTCTGGGTGGTCAGGGCTCACCCCAACGGGGCTTCTCTGCCTGAGGCCAGGAAGGAGGGTGGAGGGGAAGCAGGCTGGCTTGGTCACAGGCTGGATCGCGACCAAGTCTAGCGGAGCTGGCACCAGGGGGCAGGCAAGGAGGCCAGGGCAGAGGGAGGGCAAGCCGCACCTGCAGAGGCCTGCCCGGGGCCAGAGGGCAGGATGCCCAGGGTCCGGACAAGAGGGGCTGTGTCCCTATCACCCCGATGAGCTCTGCAGCCAAGATGAGAGGTGAGCTCCTCACGGGCCTTTGCCCCAGAGCCAGGGGCAGAGGGAACAGAGCCTGCTACATTCACCCCGGCATCTGCAAAGCAGCTCCCACCTCTGGAGTGCAGGGGGGAGGGGCAGGCATGTCACCAACAAGCCATTCCCCAAGGTGCCTAGAAGCCTGGCAGGTGGGCTAAGGCGGGTGTGGTTTAAACCCTGGCGGATCATGGGGTAGCTGGGGCTGGCCTGCCCTCGCGCCTCCCACCTGGCCCCACAGGCCTGTTAGCCCACCCGCAGATGGGCTGTGCCCCATCATATGCCCTCACGCTGCCTCTTCTTCCAAGGGCCGGGTGGGCAGTTGTGCCCTATCTGGGCTGACGCCCCCTGCAGCAGTCCCCCGCGGGCAGACCTGGGCTCTGGGGAGCTCCAGGCAAAGCCAGCTCTGTGACTGGGACAAGTCCCTAAACCGCCTGGGCCCGGTGTCTGCATGGGCAGAACAGAAGGGTAGAAATGAGATTTGATGCACAGGGTCCATTCCTTCCCTCCCAACAGGGTTTTTGTAACCTGGTCCCTTTTGCCTTCACCCACAGCGTTCTCACCTGCTCTCCGCTGACAAGTCTCAAAGGACTGCGGGGGGGGGGGGGGTTGGAATGGGGTCCTTGGCATGTAGCCAGGAGCCTGGGGACGCCCGCAGGTCCAGGGAGACCAGTGCCCCTCACCCAAGCCCAGGGAGCAGCAGCCTGAGAGACTTCAGGCCAGAGAGAAGAAAATAAACAAACAAGTTTGTTGGCCGGCTTGAGCGGTGACTGTCTCCTCCCCTTTGCCTCCTCCTCCTCCTGACACTCAGCATTCTTCCCCACTTCCTGGAGCCAGGAGACCCTGACATCCCAACTTATTTTTAGTCCGTTGCCTCTGGAGTGGGGCTGCTGGCCCTGGGCCTCACTCCACCCTGTCCCCTGCCCCTGGGGGGGCAGCCTAGGGCCAGAACGCACCTCAGATCGTGAGCAAACCCACACCCAAGCCATAATGGGGCCCCCTCCTGCTCCCCCTCCCACTCCCTTCCTGCCTGAGACACCAGCCACCAGTCCTCTGCAGAGGCAGCCCTCCCATGCCCCCCTCCTGGCTCCCTCCCCTCCCCCGCTCCCCCCTCCCCCCAGCCTGCCTCCCCTCCCGGAGCATTCAGTGTTCTCTTGCTGTCCTCCATCCCCAGTGCTCTGTAACCTTGGTGCTAGGGGCCCCTTCCTTGCTCCCTGGATCTCCCAAAAGGCCCCCCACCTCACCCCTAGGGGGTTGTCTCTCTCTCAGACACAGGGTCCTCCCCTCTGCTTATCACAGACCAGACGTCCATCCCATGACCGCACCAAGATGGGCAAGGGGCAGAGCGTGGGGGGCGGAGGGCATCGGGGGAACAGCCTCTACCCACTTCCCCAGTCCCCAGCAGTCCGCCTGGGCCCCAGACTCGCACGCTCCACCCAGCCAAACCAAAGCCATGCTGGGGGGCTCACAGCCCACTGGCCCCACCCAAACGACAACCAACACCTGTTACTGGTCGAGCCCATCTCTCGAGGCTCTAACTTCCCACCCTCTTGTCCACTCTTCCTCCCTGCCTGGAAGGAGTTCTTATAAATACGGTTTTCCAGCCTTTGCCACATTTCCAAGGACATTTCAACACCCCCCGGAGCCTGGTGTCAGGGCAGCGGGCCATTTTCCCTGTGTCGGCACCTGTCAGGCCTGGGAGACGCAGCGGACCAGACCGTTAACGAGCACAACCCGCACGGAGCTTACATTCCAGTAGGGGATGAAGACGGGGGCCAGACAGGTAAGTGGGCGATGCAGCAGGCTAGCTGGTCAGAGTGCGGAGGAAACTTACAGCAGGAAAGGGGGGTAAGGGTTTGGTCAGGGAGGGGTTGGGGTCCTGGAGCACCCTGAGGGATGGCCTCGTGCTCTGCAGGTGGAGGGAAATCGGGTTCAGAGTCTGCTCCTGGAGCACAGGGAGCAACAACGTCCACTCCGGCCAGGTGATTGGAGCCATGAGCAGCACGTCCGGCCGTCCAACCATGTGGGCCGGTGGCTCTTGAACCATCCTTGCCTTGCTTTACACACTCACGAGAGAATCAGACCTCCTTGTGCCCCTGCACCCCATTTCCCCTCTTCCTGCCCAGCTCTGGCCCTGGTCAAGGTGTGCTGGCCCAAGAAGCCCCCTCATCCAATCTCCGCCATGCTGCCTGGCCCCCATTCCCTCTGTGTTTCCATGTGCAACCTTCTCAGACTCTCTGGGGTTCTCCTGGGCACTGACACCTGCCCCCTTGGGTCCTCCTGCTACAGCAGCAGCGCAGAAAGCCTAAGGTCTCCAGGGACAGCCCTCCTTACCACCCCCAGTGGCTCCCCTGCCATCGGGCTGGGCAGCCCTTGCCCCCACACCCACCAAGGCCAAGGCTAGGATTCTCCCTAGCCCTGAGCTCACAGACTTCAGGGACCCGGTCCTGATGTCCCTCACGAGCACAGCAGTAAAGGATAGGCACACACGGGGTACATTTGACACACTGGCCTGAAAACCTTCCCTTCCCAGCTATGCACCAGAGAGAGCCCGCCAGAAGCTCTTGGTGGGAGAGGCTTTGGAGCCCGCAGAAGGAAGGGGTGAGGGAAGGTGGGAAGAACAGACTGCCTGTGCCAGATGGGGCCATCTTCCTGGGCACAGAGCCCACCCTCCTTCCATCAGGCCGCTGAGCGGTGACTCGGGGGAAACCGGGGGACGAGGGGTTGCGCTAGCTGACCGTGGAGACGTCCCGGGCTTGGAGAGGGGTAATCATCCTGGCTCTGGCACTCACGAGTGCCAGCTCTGCACCTCCTCACCCGGCCAGGACACTTTCTGTACCACCTCTCCCTCTGAGCACACCTCTCCGATCCTAACGTAGTTAACGTCCCATTTCAAGTGGGAGGAAACTGAGGCACAGAGAGGTTTCATGGTTTGCCCAAGACCACATGGCCCATTGACAACGAAGCCAGGTTTGACTGCTGCCACTGGGTGACCCAACCACGCACACTCTCCTCCTGTCCCTGCTCTGTCCAGCCCTGTGTCTTCTTCCACACTCCTGGACAGGTCCCTACCACCCTCTCCTAGGATATCCTGGTGCTTCCCTAGCCCCATGGGACAGTTCTCCCACCCCTAGCTCTGCCAAGACCAGGATGGAATCTTCCAACAGAATTTCTCCAGGAAATGATGGAAAACAAAACAAAACAGAACAATTAAACCCCAAAGCGGAGACACGCTCCCAGAGCGCAGGGTCCCCAGCCTTAGGTGACTAAGGCCAAAGCTGCCCTAGTTTGCTGGGAAAACTCACTCAGTGAGCAATGTTTCCTGGCGGCCGCTCTGAACCGGGCTGTGAGGGGAGCGAAGGCACAACAGGGCAGTCGAGTCTCTGCCCTCGTCATCCGTCCTCCGGGAGGCGAGGGGCACTTCACCACAGCTGGGGCTAGAGTGGGGTTCCTGTCGGGAGCCACATCTCTCTGTGTCATTCTAGTCCATGACCCTCTGGGAGCACGGTTTCCCCAGGAGCCCTTCTCCTGCTTGCCCCCCAGGGGAACCTCACCCACATTCCTCCCCCTTCCCGGCCTTACTTTAGACCCAACACAGAGCAAGGGCTGGCCTCTGCACCCCCCCCCAACACAGGCACATGTCCACACCCACGAGAAGGAGGCCTGGTGGGCAGGAAGGGGGAGCTGCTTCCGGAAGATGGATAGAGAGAAGAAAGCAGGGGTAGGGTGGGGGCAGGAGGCCGCTGACTGGGCGCCCCCTCCCCTCTCTGCCCCCGCCCAGTCTCGAGGGGAGGACCCAAGACATCACTGGAACATGCTCCAGTCCAACTCCTTCATCTGACAAGGAGGAATTTGAAGCCCAGAGAGGTAAAGGGATTTGCCCAAGGTCACCGAGCAATTTGACGGCCCTACTGGGACCATGACCCGAGCCTCTGGACCCTGGCCAATGCTTCTGCAACAGCCGAGGAAATCCTTGACACAGTCACAAGTCCTGCATCCACCCCAACTCCAGCTCCCAGCCAGCGTGGGGCAGAGAGGCCACAGCCTGCCCAGGTTTGCAGCCGGGACAGTGGTATCACAGTGGCACCAGGGGATTGACTGAGAGCACCCGGGGACCTCGTAGAGCCTGCTGCCTGGGGCTCCCCCCACCCAGCTCCCTCCCACCCTGGGAGGGAGGGCTGGGTTTAACCCTCACCCCCCCACTTCAGTGTCCAGGGACCCCAGCAGCAGGCTCGGGCAGCCTCCCATGCTCCCTCTCTCCCAGCTGCAGCCAGCCTAGGGTGGGAATGGGGACACGGGGACACCTGGGCTCCACACTGCCACCTGCACTCCACAGTCCAGCCCTTTTCCCTCCTGAAGCAGCCCAGGTCCCCATGGGAACAGAGGCAATGACATTCCATCTAAGCCTTGGCTGCTCTGAGACTGGAGGGCCACCCCCAGCTCCGGAAGGGGCTTGCCCCCCCTCACCCAGGGAAATCAAAGGTCAGGGCCCAGCACCTCCCCCACCTGCTGGAGCACCGGGGACCCCAGAGGGCTGCAGCAGGGCCAGAAATAGCCCCGACTTGCCAGGAAGGGAAGCTCTTTTTTAGACTCTTGTATGTTCTGGTCCCTGTGCAACCACAATTGTCCATGGAGCCTGCAGGCCCCGTGAAGAGCCAGGACTATCCCCAAGGGGGAGGCAGGAGTCAGAGAGTCAGCAGGAGGCAGAGGGGACACTCAGGGAAGGGGGAGCCAGCCTCTAAGGACCCGGAAGTGGGAAGGGCCAGGAGAGGGGAGGAGAGGAAAGGAAGAGAGCATGAGAGGAGGGAAGGGGCATAGAATCCCAGGGGGAGAGGGTGGGTATTAAGGGGGGGAACGCTCTTCCTTTGAAATCACTGCTAATCAATAGATGGCCACAAGGCCAAGCCAAGGGCAGGAGCCTTTGGCCAAAGGCCAGGAGAGGGTGTGAGAAGATCAGAGCCAGCAAGCCCTGGGGAGGGTGCAAGCTGACATCCAGGCTCCTTCCAGCTCTGGCGTGCTGACAACAGCCTTCCCCACGCCGGACGGAAGGACGGACGGATGCCGGAGCACGAAAAATCCCAGAATCTAATTTTAGCTGAGTGCTCCCGCCCCCCCAGCAGAGCTTCCCACCCCTGCCCAGCTCGCGCTCTAATGGAGGTACTAGCAGGCCAGGAGATAACCTCTCCGCATCCCCCCCCCCCCCGCAAGCCCATGGGGTCTCTGTAGGGGTGGCCCGCCAGCTAGCACACGGCAGGGGTTTGCTGGCTGGGAGGACCCCAGGACTGTTGAGAAGGCAGATGCTGAGGCCAGTTAGTGACACAGTTGAGATTAAACTGGGCGGGTTGGTGTCCTGGCTCTGAGTGACCTCGGGCAAGATGCTCAATCTCCCTCGGCCTCAGTTTCCTCTCCTATAAAATGGGAATAGTGGTCGCTCTCATCTCAGATGATGGCATGTCAGGCACTAGTCCCGATGACTCAGAGCTTGTCATTATTCCTCTGCCACTGCCCATCCCGGAGGGCCCCAAACTGATCAGTCACCCCAGACCCAGCCTGCTTCTGCACTGAGGCACAAAGGGGAAGAAAACATAGCCCTAAGCCCGCCCAAAAACCTGACCCAACGAACAACGGATTAACTCCAGGAACCTCGGAAGCTGGATCTTCCAGAAAGCCAGCGGCGCGGCGGAGATGGGGCCTCTAGCTACAGGGAACCCTAGGGACCACGAGGTCGACACCTGGTAGGCAGGCAGGGAGTTCCCAAGAAGTCCGAGTCCCCAAGAAGGACCCAGCCCTGCTCAGGGGCAGCTGGACAAATGACGGCAGAAGCAGAGCATGGCCCCAGCCTCCCCACCACCTCCCCATCGTGGTTTTCACTGGCACCAAGTCCCACACCAGCCCGGCCGTTCCCAGCGCCTGGGCCCTCTAAGCAGAACTCCTGGCCAGCACCAGGGAACCAAAGGTGGCCCAGTATCAGCTCCACCCGGCCAGAACCCTCCCTAGGCCCTGCCAGCAGCAACCCCGTCTGCACGGTCTCACATCCCATTCTCAGCACCACCTCGCAAACACAGAAAAGAGGATGGGGAGACGCAAGGGCCTAATGAAACTCACAAGCCCCCTCCACCCGGCACAGGTGCCTTTTGAGTGGGTGCACTGGGGGGGCTGCCCGCAGCAATGCCCCCAAGAGGAACTCCCAGCAGCTGGCCTGAGGCAGAGGCTGGGACTGCACTCCCTTTCAAGGGGGTCCCCTGTGCTCGAAGGACCCAGATTCTTACGCCGCGAGTGGAACTGGAGGGGAGCTGTCTTCCGAAGCCATCCATCCTACCTCTTCTTTAACTGTCTTCGTTATCGGTCCCTCCCTTTGTCAGGGATGTCTTAAGACAGGAGATAGAAGGTCTCCAGAAGGTAGAGCCGCTGAGATGGCTCACATCCAGCTAGTGAACCGCCAAGCCTCCGTGCTGCCTCCTGTCCCCCCCCCACACCCCCGAGGTGTGTGTGGGGCATTCCTCCTGGGAGGAGGCGTGCGATTCCCCCCACCCTCATCTCTGCTGCTCGGAGCCCACGTCTCCAACCCACTAACCCTAAGATGGGCCCAGGGTGAAATCCAAAGTAGATGCTACTCACACGGAACAGCAGCAATGGGGTGTGAGAGGAGGAGAAGGCAGCCTGGGAACCAGCTGCACCCCCTACGAGCTGTGTGGCCGTGGGCAGACCCCCGGGGCTCTGCTCCTCCGGCTCTTCATCCGAGACTGAACAAAGTAGCAAAATGGGGACAAGCCGGGCACAGGCCCTCGCACACAGCAGGCTGTCCCAGATGTTTCCTGAATGTGGGCCTGTTGTTCCTTGAGTCTGGATACAATCCCTTCCGTGTGAAGGTGTGGGACGGTGCTCACGGGGACAGGCAGCCCGCCTTCTAGACCAGCTCTGCCGCCACCAGGCTGTGGGGGCGGGGGGCCAAGGCAAGTCATCTCTCTCTGGCCTTCAGTCACTTCTTTAATAAACTCCGGGCTTTGGACTGAGCTGTCAGGAATGGAAAACCTGTGGGAGCCAAGCCATCACTTCCATATTCTGGGGCAGTGACACACAATTGGTCTGTCACCGCACTGCCGCCTACCAAGCTCAGCCAGGCAGTTTCGGAGTCCCCCACCAGCCGGCACCCCCAAATGAGAGCTGGAGGAAGAGACAGAAGCACGATTCTTCTGCACCTTGAAGCTCTTCGATTCACGGACCCAGCTGGGTGATCTTGAGCCTCGGTTTCCTCTTTGGCAAAATGGCCACACCTGGCGAGATTGTGAGGCTTAAGTAAGAGGATGTTTTCAGTATTAGTACTCAAAACGGGCTGCCGACCATCCGGCTTCATCTCCAGAGACTGGGCAGGGAGCCCTTCCCCCAGGCCCATGGGCCTACCCCTCACAGACCCTCGGGCAACAACGGTGTGGTCCCGTGGAAAGAGCGTGGGCCTGGGTGAACTCTGGCAAGTCAGTACATGTTTCTGAGCCTCGGTTTCCACTGGACAAAATGGGCCGATACTTCTTTTACACGGTGGGCATGAGGTTTAGACAAAGTACAAAGTAATTAGATGAAGTGCCAGAAAAGTGATCAGCTCGGTAAATGGAAACAAATGAGCTACTTTAAGCCACCCTCATCAGGCCTCAGGGCCTTGGCCCGGAAAAGCCAGGCTGGTAGGAGTTGCTGGGAGCTCCTCAGGGCAGGCCGAGGCTTTCTCATCCAGTCCTCGGTGAAGCCCCACGCCCCCATGTCCACCAGCGGCCGTGGAAACACAGGAGTCTCCACTAGTCGCCCGTGGCCGGGGGGGAAATGTGAATCCTGGATGTGGGAGTGAGGTCCCGGACCCTGGAACCTCACTGCTCCTCCCTCTGCCCTTCCCTCCCAGGCCTCGCCCTTCCCCGGGGCCTCCCCCACCCTGGGCCCCAGAGGCTCCCCTTGCCGAGGTGGGACGGGATGGCTTGGACGCCTCATCTGCGAAACGAGGAGACTGACAGGAGTGACATTCATGGGGCCTCCAACTCTGGTGTTCGTGACTGAGTCTTAGTGTGGGAGAGCCTGAAGTAGAACGTTCTGGGCCTGCCCTCCCTGAAGGCGGCCGTCCTCCTGCCCTTCCTCCCCATGTTCCACCCCCCCTCCCGGGGGTGATGTTCAATGACCTCCTCTGGCCCCCAGCTGCTGCACTGACCGCCAGGCTGACGCTCCAACTGTCACAAATCCACCAGACGCACCCTTTGCACGTGCTGTCTCCTGCCCCAAACACCTTTCCTGTCTTGCTTCTTGGGGTACTCCGGCTCTTCCCCCAAGACCCAGCCCCAAGGCCCCCTCCTCCGGGAAGCCCTCCTGCTCCTCCTTTAGCCAGGCAGCCAGTCTCAGGCTTCTCTGGCCATTGTCATCCCACTGGCTGGTAATGATAAGGGATGCTGAGTGGATAAAGCAGGCGGGCAGGTGGGCACTGGCCCCGGGAGGGAGCCCATGCTTAGAGATACCCGAGTAGCTGAGAAATAATCATCCTGCAGCCTTTGGGCAAAAGGACACAGCTCGCTTATTACAAAATATCCTTTATTGATAAAATAGCTCAGACTTTAAAAAAACAACGAGAACAAACCCCTGCATATCACAACAAGGGGGCCACAGGCGACCACAATAGCAAGAGTCCCATGGGACACACACAAGACCAGCCAGCAGATGTCACAAGTCAGCCACTCCCCTGGGCCCAGCCTCCGCAGTTGTGCCCCGAGGCTGTGCCCTGGCCTCACCCTGAGACTGAGGAAGGAGCTAGACAGCCCCTCTCCCCAGGAGGGACTCTCTTTGGTCCCCTCCATTCTCTCCGCCCCAGAAAACTCTCCTGGCGCCTCTCCAGATCTGGCCAGGCCCATCAGAGTGCCCACAGTGCCTGCGCTGCTCGGCCCCGGCCCCCTGCTAGCTGCCCGCTGGCTTCATGTCCAAGCTGGGCACTCCTTGGAGGAGAATGGGAAACATCCTTCAAATGTTCCCCAGTGTTCTGGGTGCCAGGTCCCGGGGATGGGGAGACAACCAGGAGGGAGAGGCCCCTGGAGCCCCATCCGTGGGATGGAGCAATGTGGCTGGGTCAGAGATGGCCAGCCTGCCCCCACCCCATCTGGAGTAGGGTCGCTTATACATCACAGAGACCCACTGGGGGCTTGGAGACCTGCCCGGGCGCCCTGGTGCGAGGCTCCCTCGGAAGTCCACAAGGCCCTTGCTCACCTGCTCCAGCCCTGGCACCCCACCTGGGGGCTCAGTCACCCACCCTAGGCTCTCATCCTGGACTGCTCCCATGGTGTGGGTATTTTTAGCCCTCTTGGGAAAACAATTAGCCTGCTTGACGACAAAAGACTTTTCCCCCACTGGGGGGCCCAAGCCACTGAAAACCCCCTTGGTGTTGTGGGTGAAAATGTCGAGAAGTTGTCATGCAGCATAATAACTAAACCCTTGCAGATGCAAGAACACGTTCTCGAAGAAATGCTTTGACTGAAATAATGCTTCTCTCTACCATTCCCCACTTCCAGTTTGGGGGTAAGAATTCACACACCCCAAGCACGGAACAAAAGTCTATACAGGAAGACAGGTGGTGGTAAACACAGAGAAAGGGGATTTTTATATCACCAAATAATCACATTTTCTGGTTCTCTAGTGCGTTTCCCCCATGGAGCGCAAAGCTTTCTGCTAAGCCTTTCATCTCCCTGCAGCAAGTAGGCGGCAAGCCACCATCGCAGGGTTTTTGCAGGGCTTGAATGCTAGTGGTCAGGGATCTCCCGTCGAGGCAGAGGCCAGGCCCCCAGACCGCCCCACCAAGGCGAGCCATCCACTGGCACACGCCCACCTCCCAGAGGGGTGCCGGGTGAGGAAAATGATTCCAGAAAAGGTTCTGGCCTTTAAAGGAACTACGAAACCAAAAGTAGGTAGAAAGGGAAGAAGGCCCAGAAGCAGTGCCGGACCATAACCCCACTGCCCCGCGCCTGATGAGGACTGCAGGCACCCAGCGTGGATCCCTCAATCCTGCCTCTCCCTCAGCAGCAGGTGCCCCTGGGAAAAGTGGCAGGCTGGCTTCCTGCTCTCTACCCGGGGAAGATGCGAAACAAAACACCACAAGCAAGTGAACAGCCAGGGAACACGGAGTCCTTGAGGAAGGAAAGCCCTCCCGTTGGCTTGCAGGGGTCTGGGGTACCGGGAGGGAAGGGCTCTATCCTGGCCTGGCTTTAGAGGCTTCAGATGGGCCCCGGTGAACGGCACCCCTGCCCCTACCCCTCTCCGGGAGCTCCCAAGATGAGGCCTGCAGGACCCTGGCAGGAGCCAGAAAGCCCCAGGGAGGTGGCCACAGAGAAGAGAGCAAGAATCAGAGTGGCCCAGGTGCCACCTGACACCAACCCCACGCGGGCGGCGGGCAGGTGGCTCACCATGCCGTCTGGGTCCACTGGCGGCAAAGGATCCGTCGGAAGGCACGGCGAAAGTCCTGGTTAAAGATGGTGTAGATGACGGGGTTCAGCGAGCTGTTACAGTAGCCGATCCAGAAGAAGAACTGAAAGAGGCCGTGGGGCACCTTGCAGTGCTGCGGGCAGATGGCGCCCAGGCTGTAGCTGAAGAAGAAGGGGAACCAGCAGAGCACAAAAACGCCAATGACCACGGCCAGCACGAAGGTGAACCGCTTCTCCCGAGTCAGCTGCGCCCGCCGCCGCCACCACTGCCCACTCGCGGTGCCCGCACCCCTGCCCAGGAGCACCTGGCCACGTAGGGTTGCCAGCACCCGGGAACCCTGTGGCTGCTGCAGGGGTGGGCTACAGGCTGACGCGGGAGACGCTGGTAAGGCCTGAGGCTCGCACTCCTCCTCTTCCTCCTCTGGAGACGCCCCACCTTCTTTCTGACTCTGGCCTGAGTTGTGACAGGCTGACCAGCTGGGTGGCAAGGCAGGGGTCCCGGGATCTTCAGGGGTATCCCCCTCTTCCTTCTCCCCGGTAGGTTTAGAGTGCCCATTGGCCTCCCCAGAGGCCGCCAGCGAGGCCAGGGTTGGCAGTTTGGTCGAAGTCCCAGTAGGGACTGAGCGGGCCTGCTTGGACTCACCCACCCCAGGGCCCCCTTTGGCCCTGGGACCTCTGCGGTGGCTGCGCTTGGCAATCAGGTAGATGCGCAGATAGACGAGGATCATGATGAGGCAGGGTGCGAAGAAGGACCCGATGCTCGAGGCCAGGATGTACCAGGCCTCCTGGTTGAGTTTGCACTGGGGGCGCCCGCGGGGCTGGGGCCCCTGGTCGCCCTTGTAGATAAGCGGTGGCAGGGAGATGACGGCTGCGATGAGCCACACAGTGAGAATGATGCACTTGATGCGGCGCGGGGTGCGCTTGGAGTTGTACTCCAGCGCCCGGCTCACGGCCCAGTAGCGGTCAAGGCTGATGGCGCACAGGTGCACGATGGACGAGGTACAGAAGAGCACGTCGAGCGCCAAGTACACCTCGCACCACGTGCGCCGGAAGTACCAGTAGCCCAGTAGCTCGTTGGCCAGCGAGAAGGGGATGATGAGCGTGGCCACCAGGATGTCGGCAGCGGCCAGCGACACCAGGAACAGGTTCTGCGGGGCGCGCAGCGAGCGGCTCGTCAGCACAGCCAAGATAACCAGCGCGTTGCCGAAGATGGTGAAGAGGATGAGGAACGTGATGACTGCCGCGATGGCCGCGGTGGCCTGCACCGAGTAGGGCTCCTGGTGGTCCATGGCGGGGCGGGACGCGCGGCCAGAGGGGTCGCTGCTCGCCCAGCGCGTGCTCAGCCGGCGATAGCACTGTCCTACCCAGCTAGGCTAGACAGGAGGATCAACCCTCTGGCGGCGAGAAAGGCGCTGGAGCCCCATGGCCAGGCCGAACCGGGGCCTAGGAGATCGAGGGATGCCTGGGGCCAGCCACCGCCCTCCTACATCCTCTTCCACCAGCACCCGGCGTCCCTGCCTTCCTCCCCGGAGAAGTTTTCCAAGTTGTCCCGCTGCCGTCCCCGCCCCACCCTGGGATCGGGGAAAGTTGCGCCCTCCCGCTCCGAGGCTGCTGGACGCACGCTGGGGTGCGGGGCCCGGCAGGCTGGCCGGGGGGCGCGCCACCGGTTGTGGGAGGTGGCGCAGAGGCCGAGGCGCCCGTTCCGCTCGCTGGCTCTAGCCGGGAGCCGCGCCTGCAGGCAGCCCGGCGCGGCAGGGGAATGGGAGGAGAGCGAGCGCGCTGGAGGAGGGAGGAGACTGGAGGCGGGAGCAGGAGGAGGGGAGGGAGGAGGGGGGAGCGGGCGGGCCGAGGATGGGTGGAAGGTGCGCCTGGAGGGAGGACTCGCCGGCCTCAGCCTCCCCGCGCCGCGGGCCTCCGCCCTGGCTCTGCTATCCCTCTTCTTCCCGGCCTCCGAGCCATGGGAGGTCCGAGAGACCGGCATCTGGGGTCTTCGGGACTCCGGGAAGGATCCTTGCAGAAGTGGAAGGCTCGGTGCGCACAGGGGGAGCTGGGACCGAGGCGGGACCTCTCTCCTGCAGGCCCAGTCGGAGCAGCGGGATCTAGGACGGTGGGCTCTGGCTGATCGCTCCTCCCGCCGTGCAGGAACCCCAAGGAGGGGCTGGGTGGGTGTGTTGGGGCACCGCAGCGTAATGAACCCACACCACCTACCCGGAGCTCGAGAAGGAAGCCGAGTGGAAGGAGTAAGAGGGGAGCGGGCAGACTGTCCGGAGCCCCTTCCCCAAATGCTTTCTTGCAGGACCGGACTCCGTCGGGCCTGCCGAGCCCCGGGCGGCGCGCGTGGCCGGGTTGCGAGCGCCCCCTGCTGCCGCCCGCGTGTCGGTAGTCCTCACCGCGCTCTGCGGGCACTGAGGTTCCTAAGGCCGGCGGGGCAAGGGAGTGCTCAAAGGTTTAGGACTTCAGCTGTCCTGTTCCCCGCCACCACCACCCCCCGCAGCTGCCTCAGTTTCCTCCACTAAGGGCAAAGAGGTAAGAGGAAAACTGGCTTGGATTCCCATCTCAGCTTTTTAACAGCTCAGAGAAAAAGTAGGTCTCAGGGGCAGCTAGGCAGGGAGGAGCATCGCTTTGACTATGTTGTCATACACACACCACACCTGCGGACTCCCCCCCACATACGTGCTGCACACCCCTCTTGGAGTGGCTGTAGAGCAGCTGGTTAAGAAATTTCAGATGAATCACCCTACCCCATCCCCATGCCAGACTCCAAGAACCGTAGGCTCCCCCTCGGAGACCCTCAGCCCTAACTCACTCTCCCTGTGGCCACTGCCAACAGTGTCAGCCTGGGCGGCCTCGAGAGCACATTTTTTCACCACTCCTGGAGCCCCTGATGTCATGCCCCAGGCCTTGTATTTATAGCCTGTGGCTCTGCAGGACATCCTCTGTATAAATAAGCATCAAGCCACGCCAGAAAGTAGGGCTCCTCGAAAGGACCCGGCCTCGAGACGGCCTGCATACTGGGCCTTCCTGCCTGCCTGCTCCACCTTCATGGGACCAGGGAATGACCTCGCCGTGCCGACAATGTCTCGCCTCTCCCCAGGTTCACACAGCAGGGGTGGAAAGGTTCCTTGAGCAGGGCTGTCCCTGCCTCCTGCCACCCTACTCAGCGCCTTTGTGAAGTCTGAGTGCCCACAGCCTGATGGTGGGAGAGGACAGCCCCTCCAGAGACAGGTTTTAGGGCTGCATCCCCCACCTGCCGGCTGGGCTGGGCCTGGGGTGGCCAGAGGAGGAGGAGCCTCAGCAGCCCCTTCGCTGAGGCTGGACTGAGGGGCCACCTTTTCACCCTCTCCAACCACACTCGCACTGGGGGGCCAGAGGGTATCTCCGCAGACACTGCAGTCAGCATCAGCCCTGTGTTTCCTGGCCCAAGTTTTCCTCAAAACGCACCGGGACCCCAAAGAAGCTGTGGCTGGGGCTGCTCAGATTCTGTCCCCTGCCCCTTCCCTCCACTGGGGCCTCTCCCAAACGGGCAGCCAGCTCTGAATCCACCGAGTGTCAAGCGCCAGTGGGGACAGCCAGGGAGAGTCTACCAGCATCTGGGAGGCTCAGCCACAGCCCCAGGGTCTGTGTCACCTGCTGCCGCCTCCCAGCCCCACCTCCCGGATGTGCAGCGGGCTCTTGGGGGCAGTGGGAGCCATTACATAAGTTGATTTCTACCCCTCTCTGCAACTGTCTCCCACACACACACCTTCCAGGGCTGCCTGCTACCCCCCCCCCCCGCCCTGCATGAATCTGAGCATCTGTTATTCCCAAACTAGAGCTGACCTTCCATCATCGTTCCATTCCACCGGGGCTGGCAGAATTCCATCCCAGACCCAGACCCGCCAGCAGCAGGAGCTGCCTCAGAGTGGCCCCAGCGGGGCACTGGCCTGCCGTCCTGGCCCCACCAGCTTACCTAGTGGTCCCTGGACATGCCCTGAGCTCCCACATCTCCAGTCCTTCCCAGGAGCTGGTTGCTCCTTCTGTGCTCGGTGCTCCCCCCATCCAAGGTCTACTCACCTCTCACCCACCGCCCTTCCAGGGAGAAAGAGGCACCCTGCTTTCCAAGTGCTTTGACGCCGTGTACACGGTACCACGTTCACACCCAGAGAAGTACTGAGATGCTGGCGGACGGCAGCGCACATCCCTTCTCCGTCCCCAGCACTGGCCAAGATTGCCAAACGAGGAGGGGGAGTGACAGCCTGGCCTCAGTGGGTGACACACATGAGCCTCTCTCCGATAGTGTCCAAATGAAGGTGTCCCCGGAGGATGCCCTTAGAAAGAGGTGGGGGGAGATGACCTAGTACCATCTTTTCCAAAGACACAGGGACAGCGGTCCCATCCCTAACCGTGAGAGCACAGCAAGAGATAGGCCACCTTAGTTGTCCAGGCCTGAAAACCAAGGCCGTCCCAGCCCCTTGAGTCATGCCCTCCACAACGCAAGTCTGCCACCCTCTCCTCCAGCGCGCCTCACCTGACAAAACCCCAACCCTGGGTGGACCTCAGTCATCCCGGCTTTGCCGGAGCAGCTGCTCCTTCCAGAGCGAAACGCTCCCAGCATTGACCGGCCTCGCTCTAAAGTCCTGACCACACAGCTCCAGACTTCCCCAGCGTGCTCACCTTTCCCCTTCTCCAGAATCGGTAGCCCGCTCACCCTCCTCGCCCGCACACCCTCCCCCCACTCCAAGTTGTGATTTTGCCTCTGACCTAGAAGATGAAAGCCCGCTGGCAGGAACTCCCCCAAACTCGCTCACCCGAGCTCCAGCTCTGCTGGGAGGGCAAGACCTCTGCATGGATCCCAAACCCTCTCCCGTCCTCCAGGACTCTGCTCCTGCAGTCATCCCCCTCCAGCGTCACTCCTCCCCCTTCCCCACCCAGAAGCCCTCTACGCTGAATCTACTCCTGGGGGGTCATTCGTGACTCCTGACTGCAGGCCACCAAGTGTGTCCTCCTAATTTCTCACCAACGTTTTAGACCACAACTGCTCCCTTCCCTGAGAACACGGCAGGCTCGAGGCCGCCCCTTCCTTCTCGGCCTCCATTTCTCCCCCAGACTCCCAATCACCGATTCGCACTGAGCGGGATTTTTTTTTTTTTTTCCCCTTCTCCTCCAGGGACTTTGGGCGATCTGGCACCTGGAGACATTTTTGATGGTCACAACAGGAGGAAGGGGGTTGCTACTGGCCTCTAGTGGGTAGAGGCCAAGGATGCTGTTAAACAGCTTACAAAGTACAGGACAGCTCCTGCAACAAACAGTTATGAGACACAAAACACTAATAACGCTGTCCTCAGCTCGCAACACCCCTGTTTGGTCCTGGGGTCCCTTGTCTTCTGGACCCAAACTCTTAGTAATTTCATCCAGCCCCATAGCTCCCGCCTAGATGCTGAGGACTCCCCGAAGTCCATCTCCTGCCCTGAACTCCAGGCTCATTCAGCCCACACCCTCCCTCACCTCCCCTGAGGTCTCCGTGCTGTGTGTGGTGCCCTCACCCCTGCATCCAATAGCAAGTGTGGTTGCTTCAACTGCCAGAACATGTTCCAGAAGCCCCCACTCTGCCCCCTTCCACAGCCCCATCGCTCTAGCTTGCACAACTGTAGGGCCTTCCCCCTGTTCTCTCTACTTCCAATCTACTCTCCATGGAGCATCCAGAGGACTTCTGAAAGCTTCAATCTTATCACTCCCTTCCTTAGAATCATCCAGCAGCTGCTCCCTGTTACTCTCGGAGTAAAACCATCCCTCTCTATCCCTGCCCTGCCAACCTCACTTCATCCCACTACTCCGACCTTAACTTCCTCCTGCCTCAGGGTCTTTGCACTGGCTATTTCCTTGGATTTTTCACGGGGTAGTCTCTATCATTCGGATCCCAGTTGCAATGCCAACATCGTAAAGGAATGCCATCTCCATCATTTATAAATCCCTGATGACTTCTTTTAGCTATTTACTGTCCATCCTTCATCCACTCCCAAATAAACTCCACGAGAATGGAAACCCTGCCTTGCTCACCGTGTTGCAGTGCCCATAGCCAAGCCAGCCTGGCACCTAATTCAACAGTCTGTAGAATGAGTGAATAAATCGCTGAGTGAGGCCACATAGTTATGTGCTTGGGGATTAGGGAACAGGCCATGGACCCTGGGATGGGTGGCTAGCCACCGCATTCTGGTTAACAGCCAGCGTCCCATCCACAGCATAACCCCCCACGCCAGGGCTTCAGGGGCTGAACCAAGGCTGGACCACAGGGGCAGGGTGGGGCTTGTGGAACAGGCCTGGGGAATGAGAACCCAAATTCTGGAGAATCCAAAACCCACATCCTAATGGAGGCTAATGATGGCAGCCTCAGAGCTGGGAGGGCCTCACAGGGTACAAAGCTCTTCACCTCCTCTGACCTAGTGTGGCCGCCAAGAAAGCCCAGCCCTGTGCCAGAGGCCTGGCTCTATTAAAGAGACCCATAGGTTGGTCTTTCTCCGATAAACGGGGGCACTATGGAGGCTCTC
>CM052885.1:30278255-30294197 GCA_028534135.1 Potos flavus | reverse complement strand
TCCCCAGCACTGAGACACGGCAAGCCTCAGCCCTGCTCCTGCAGCCCTGCCCCCCTGCTGCCCTGAGTCCCTCTTCCCCCCATCCCTGCCCCGGAAAGTGGGTATAAGTCCCTGAGGGCCCCTCCCAGGTCAGTCAGCAGGGTTAAATGCACACATGCACAGCCCAGTACCCGGTTCCTGGAGCAAATACCCAATTTTTATTTCTGCCTTCCCCCAGAATGTCTGAGGCACTTGGCCCCACGGGGCCAGGACATAGGCTCCTACGTCCCCCCCCTACGCCAAGCAAGGCTTCCGGGGTCTTCCGTCAGGCCACCAGAAGAGTGCCTCTCCAGGACTGGGGGGCTCCTGGCCTGTAAGCTCCCCCCCACAAGAGACTTCCTTCACTCCTGGAATAGCCTTCACACAGCAAGCCAGGAGGTAAGGACAGGGCTTTGCTGAAGGAAGAAAGGCAGGTTGACCGCCCCCCAACCCAGCCCCTTCCCACCTTCCAGGGCCTCTGCTGGCCAAGTCCCTGGCTGGTGGGGGGAGGGGGGGAGGCTCCTGGGAACAGCAAAGCAGGGTGGAGAGGAGCTTGGAGTCCTGGGTCCAGGGCCTCCCATTTGCTAAGCTTCCCCCCTGTGCAGTGCTGGAGGGCCTCCACCCCTGCCTCACCCCCCCCCCCACATGGGGTAACATTCCTAGGAGCCTCCCTGCCCTGCAGGGGAGCAAGCTGAAATCCCCAGGGGAGTGGAGCTGGAGGCTACAGCTGCAGCATGAGATTCCAAGCACCCAAACACCAGGGATGTGAGGCCATTCCCAGGGTCCCAGCCACAGGCTCCCCCCGTCCTGGCCTGAAAGAGAGGGGCAGTACCTGAGCATGCTGGGGGGCTGGGACTCACCTATGGGAGGACTCCCAGGGTTCTGGAGCCCTGGAGAATACCCTCTCCCCTTCCCAGCAGCCTCCAGGGCTAGGGCAGAAGCTGAGAGCAGGCCGAGCCAGGCGTCTCTTGACAGGCCTGCCTTCCCTCCGATAGACCTAGAAGACCCCTTTGTCCCCAGGAGCCCTCAGGAGAACACATGGGAAGGGGCAGAGGGAGAGTCCTAGGCCTCAGACAGGGCAGCCAGATTGGGGCTGGAAGCCTGGGCACTGCCCGGAAAGGCCAGGGATTACACAACCCTGCTCTTCTAGACAGAAGATGCCCTTCCCACTTGGGGACAGAAGCCACAGGCTTGACCTCTGGGCATCCCCCTGAAAGGACTTTCAGGTACACCTGCCCCTGGCAGATCTGGGTTCCCCAGAGCATCCTGGATAGGCGCCAGCTGGCCTTCTGCTTCTGGAGACGTGGTTGGGGGCACAGAGGGCACTCGGGCCAGCCGGGACATCTCTGGAGCACCGCCAGAAACACCTGCTCCAGGCCCGGAGTTTGGGGAGGACGCTGGGGTCTGAAGCAGCCCTGCAGAGGCCTCCGCAGCAACCCTCCTCCTTGCAGGGAGCTCCCGGCTACGTGAGCTCTCTCGGGGCCCTGAGGCAACACGCCGGCCTCCAGCCTCGGGGCCACTGGCGTCGGGGCTCCCAGATTCTGCCAACAACGCCTTCAGAAGCCGCTGCAGGGATGGTCTAGGGGCAGGAGCGGGGCTACCATCGCTGTGGGGCTGGAACCCTGGAGCAGGAGAGACAGGAGGTTATGTCCCAGAATCACAGAAGGAAAAGGCGCCGCCCCGCCGTAGAGCGCGGGAGCCGTCAGCCATCATCTTACTCACAGCTCACTGGAGGCAGCCTGCCTCACCCCTGCTCAACACCTTCAAGACCCGGGTTCTCGACTCCCGCTGAAAGACGAGGACCACAGAACCATCCCGTTCCCTCCCCTCTTGGTCTCATCAGTCCCCACCAGTGAGTCAGGCCACAGGGGTCTTCCATGACCTTCCACCCGTGCCCCAAGCTGCTGGCGGTCAATTCACCGGAGAGCCAAGGGCTGACGGCACCGAGGGCACTGTCCTGCCACGTCCCGGGGCCCTCTTTGCTGAGTGACTCCCTGCCTCTCCCCCCACGTTTGCAGTCTCCTGCAGAATTCCTCCCGCACTTGTAACCACCTCTGTCACGGTAGGGCACACGCGCTCGGGCTCGGCAGGACGGGGCCTCCTTGTCTTCACGGCCACTCCTGGACCATGGCCCCAGAGTTTTAGAGAACACTTCATCTTAAGCCCAAGTTCCAGCTGGCCAGGGCCCCCACCCCCTCGGGGCTGCCTCGCACCTCCGTCGCACCTGCCCCCGCACGGAAGGCTTCGCGAGGAGCCCAATCCTCCATCAACCAGACACTGACTGTACCGGGGCTGATGTGTTTCCACCAGCGAGTCTTCTCCCTCATGGTCCCACTGGCCTCACAGCTTGCTCCCCCAGACCCACGCAGTACCGGAGACCCCCACTGCAGAAGTCTCCACTCCTGGCCTCCCACTGCTGTACTTCTAAGCTCTCTTGTTTACGTATCACAACTCCTGCCGCACCGGGCACAGGGACCCCGAGGTCTTCCTGCTCTACCGCCTCCTCGCTTCCAGACCTCTCTCCGCGGCGCCTGACGGGCTCCACAGCCCTCACTGCGAGGACTCCTCAAGCACCTTCCCCTCTATCACATCCGCCCACAAAATCCCAGTCCTGGAGAACCAAGTTGCCAACCGACGCTGTGCCTCTGCCTGGCCACCAGCTGCCCCGGCAGCGCTGTGGGGTAGCTCTAGCCCTCCTCCCCTCGCCAGCTCGTCAGCAGCATCACACCTTCCCCTGCACAGCCCTCCCCTTCTCCCCAACCTCATGTCATGCTTCGTGACCCAAGCCCTCAGAAGCCCATGCATCTGCACATCAAGAGCCACATGCAAGGTTAGGTCCGCTCCGGTCTTCCTTCTCATTAGGTCCAAGGAATCTCAGACATGTCCTCAGAGACCCAACCACCAAGGGCAGCTCCTACCCAAAGGTTCTAGATATTATTCCCTCTGCCCTCTGCATCCACCCTTTTTCCCTTCGCCATCGGGTCATCATTTCAGCATCCAAACGTGCTTGAATGTCTACCATCATGATAAACCTGCTCCCGACCCACAGCTCCTTCCAGTCGCCCAGTTCATTCCTCATAGTAGTCCAGCCTCTAGAAGACCCACAAAGCTCTTGCCACATCATCTATTGTTTTTAACCAAAAAAAAAAAAAGACTTAGGATTAAATCTTCAGGACCTTGGGTTAGGCAAAGGCTACTTAGGACACCAAAAGCACAGTTGAAGGATAGAGAAGTTAGACCCCCGTAGAGATTTAAAATATTTGTATTCAAAGGACACCATCAACCTATAGAATGTGAGAAAATATTTCCAAATGACAAGTCTGATAAGGGACATGTATGTAGAGTACACAAAGAACTCTTACAACTCGGCAATAGAAAGACAACCCAAATGAAAAACCGACAAAAGGATTTAAACACATTTCTCGAAGAGCGGTATAGATGACCAATAAGCACATAAAGAGATCGTTAGGGAAACGCAAATCAAAACAACAATGAGATACCACTTCATAGCCACTTAGGATGGATAGAGTCTGAAGAATAGATAATAGCAAGTGTTGACAAGGCCATGGAGAAATTTGAACCCTTATACACTGCTCATGGGAGTGAAAAATGATGCAGCCAATGTGGAAAACAGAGCATTTAAATCTGGAGTTACCAGAGGACCCAGTAATCTATTCCCAAGTGTATATGCAAAGGAAAAGACATGTTCACGTAAAATATGATATACAAACATCCGTAGTAGCATTAATCACAATAGCCCAAAAGTAGAAATAACCCGAATAGCTTCCAACTGATGAATGAATAAAACATCCTAGCCATACAGTGGAGTGTCGTTTGACAATAAAAGAATGAAGGACTCCTACATGATACGATATGGATGAGCCCTGAAAACATTATGCTAAGTAAAAGAAGCCAGTCACAAAATATCACATATTGTAGGATTCCATTTACATGACATTTCCAGAATAGGCAAACCTAGAGAGACAGAACATAGAGCGGCAGTTACCTAGAGCTGGGATTGGGAGCGCTCACACACAAGTGAAGGAGGCTGAATGTCTTGTGTTTACTTCTCATTTGGTTTCTTCTGTGAGATGCTTGTTAGGTCTCTTGCCTGTTTTTTTATTCTGTATTTCCAGCTTTTCCTTATGTATATATTATATTAACTATTTAATATATATTATGTATTTGGGGTACAATTATGTGTTACAAAAGTTCTTTTCTGACTTGTAACTTGTATTCTCACTTTGTCTTTTGATTAGTTATACTGTAACTATATCTATATTAGATATTAATGTAGTTGGACTCGTGAATCTTTCCAGTTTTATGGTTTGCTTTGTGTCTTATTAAAGAAATCCTTACCTATCCCAAGGTCATGAAGGTATTTTACTATGTTTTTTTCCTAAAGTTTTTTTTCTATTTATATGTAAATCTTGCGTATAAGAGATATATTTGTACATGAGTCAGGAAATTTTTTTTAATAGATAACTAGTCCTCTTAGAGCCATTTAACGACTAGTCTATTCTTTCCCCAATGATCAGCAAAGCCCTTTACCAAGGCTCTGCTTCTGAGTAGAAGTCATTTATGGACTCTCCATTCTGTTTCAATGGGCAATTGTCTATCCTTGCACCAGTGCTATGCATTTATTTTTTTTTTTTTTTTTAAAGATTTTATTTATTTGACAGAGAGAGATCACAAGTAGGCAGAGAGGCAGGCAGAGAGAGGGGGGGAAGCAGACTCCCTGTTGAGCAGAGAGCCCGATGTGGGGCTCGATCCCAGGACCCTGAGATCATGACCTGAGCCGAAGGCAGAGGCTTTAACCCACTGAGCCACCCAGGTGCCCCAGTGCTATGCATTTATAGAGACATTTTACATATATATACATTTCATGTATGTATTTTATATGGTATACATTCATATAAATATATTTTATGAACTATATATCTTGATATCTGCTAGGGCAAGTCCCTCCACTTTGTTTTTCTTCACGAGTATCTTGGCTATTATTTGCCTTTTGTGTTTTGTTTAATTTTTTAAAGATTTTATTTACTTGTCAGAGAGAGCGAGCACAAGCAGGGGGAGTGGCTGAGTAAGGAGCCCGACCTGGGACTCAATCCCAAGAGTCTGGGATCATGATCTGAGCTAAAGGCAGATACTTAACCGACTGAGCCACCCAGGCACCCCGCCTCTTGTGTTTTTATGTAAGTTTTAGAATCACCTTGTCAAGATTGCCAAAAAAGCTTCTTGGGATTTTCAGTGGGAATTGACTGACTCTATAGATCAGAATAGACATTTTTACATTGTCTTCCTATTAATGAACAGGATACATATCTCTATGTATTTAAGAATCTTCAACGATTTTAATAAAGGTTAATTTTCCATAGAACTTTTTATAGAACTTCTGTCAGATTGATTCCTTGGGACCTTATTATAGCTATTACAATGGGTGTTTTTTTTTTTTTAAGTTATGTTTTCCAGCTACTGATATAATCAGTATAGAAATTTCTATACATCTACCTTTTAAAATTCTTATTGCTGGGGCACCGAGGTGGCTCAGTCAATTAAGCGTCCCATTCTTGGTTTTGGCTCAGGTCACGATCTCAGGGTCATGGTATCAAGCCCCACATCAGGCTCAGGGAGAAGTCTGCCTGGGTTTCTCTCTCTCTCCCTTTCTCCCTCTGCCCCTCCTTCCCAAAATTAATCCTTACGGAATAAGAAAATTCTAATCGTTTCCAATAATTTGTTAATAGTGTCGTTGCTTTCAGTGTAGATAATCATCCATGAGCAGTGACAGTTTTTGCCTCCTTCCCAATCCTCAGACTTTTATTTCTCTTGCTGTACTGCAATGGCGAAGACCTTCACTACAGCATCGAACAGATGGGACAATAGTGGAAAAAACTTGTTTTGGTTCTGATTTTAGCACTTTTACATTAAACATGATTTTTGCTCTGGGTTTTTGGTAGATACCCATGTTAAGGTTAAGAAAGTGACCTCTAGGGGCATATGGATGGCTCAGCCATTAAGCATCTGCCTTTGGCTCAGGTCATGATCCCGGGGTCCTGGGATCGAGCCCCGCATGGGCTCCCTGCTCATCGGGGAGTCTGCTTCTCCCTCTCCCACTCCTCCTGCTTGTGTTCCCTGTCTTGCTATCTCTGTCAAGTAAATGAAAAATCTTTAAAAAAAAAAGGAAAAGAAAAGAAAAGAAAAAGTGACCTCTATTTCTATTTACTAGACGTTTTTAATCATAAGTGAGAATTTTCAAATGCTTTTTGTACATCTGTTGTAGCAAAGCCCTGATGATTTCGCCCTGCTCACCTCTGCAATCTCGGTCCTGCCACTTCACCCTCGCGGACACCGCCCTCCACACAGGAGCCTGCTCCGGATCCCTCAGATCACCCTGCCCCTTGTCACTC
Source organism: Potos flavus (assembly GCA_028534135.1). Classification (NCBI taxonomy): domain Eukaryota; kingdom Metazoa; phylum Chordata; class Mammalia; order Carnivora; family Procyonidae; genus Potos; species Potos flavus. The sequence continues at coordinate 30,287,769 of CM052885.1, read as the reverse complement.
ACCTCCCTCACGGAGGTCTTGGCCACTCGGGCTGCAGTCATAAAGCCGGAGGACCCGTGTGATGTCCGAGGTGCTCAGGTTCCATCGCTGGCCAATGCGGACACTGGGAGCCCAGAGCGGTGTGATGGTGGGCAGCCCCCGCCGGCTGAAGGCAAGCCTGAAACCCAGCAGGTGGGGACCTCAGTCCAGAGCACAGGGGGGCCTGGCAGGGCAGCGAAGAAGGCAGGAAGGAAAGGAAAGGGGGTCCTCACCTCCCATAGTGCATCACTGACGAGTAGTCATAGGGCACCAACATGTTGCTGCTCCGAGATTTGATGAAGTTGATTTCAAAGCCTGAGGGGGGGGTGGGGGGGTGGAGAACAACCACAAAATTTGGTGATGGGCGAAGAGGGCCAGGGAGGGAGGGGTCGGGTATTAGGGACCTTCCAGGAACTTGTAACCTATGTGAGCCGAGGGACCCAAAACCATAGCCAGATGCGCCTCCCACCCAGTACCAGTCCCTGGTCCCCACCTCCTTGGTGCCTTCACTGCCCACTCCTCCCCTCCCCAGGAAGGGCCAGGACCGGCACTAGCTGATGTAGAAGCACAGGGACCTCATGACTTCCTCAAGAGTGCCCTCCACTTCTTGCCCCACTCAAGCTCACCCAGATGCAACGATCTTTGTAGAACCTACATTTTCCACGGAGTCGTACTACTCCGTGTCTTCAACACCCAACCCCCCCGTCCCCCCAGAGATAGAGTACCTACACTTCAACCAGCTTTAGAGACCCGCCAGCCCATTACCTACTGTTGAATTCCCACCCCCAGCAGCAAGCTGCCTTGTTCTCTCTGCCTCGGGCCAGCACACGCACCCCCCCCGGGTTTGAGTCCAGCACTTTCCCACTGGCCAGGGCACCCACTTTTCCCCCTTCACTGCCATACCTGCCTCTAGAGAGTTCTTCACCCTTCCCTTTAAAAACCCTTGAGATATTAAACAGTTTTGAATAGGCAATATGTTCATCTGGTTCAAAAGCCAAGAGATGTTGAGATCTATAATAAGCCTCCCACTCCATCCCCCTTCTGAGTTCCTGTCTCCGCATCCCCAGTTCATTACTGTCATTAGTTTGTATATCTTGGCAGTTTGTTCTGTACATAATATAAATGTATTCTCATTTTTCTTCATTCTTAATAAAGGGGAAGAATTGCTTAAGAAAACCACTCGAGTTTATAAGTGCTCTTGGTTTTCTAATTCATTAGTTTCTGTCTTTAACTTAATTCCCTCCTGCTTCCCTTTACTTTTTCTTAACTTGGATTGAAATGCTAATTTTTTCTATTTTTATTGATAGAAGTATTTAAGTCTACACATTTTCCCTGAGCATTGCTTAAGCTGAGAACTAGCTCTAGTGTGATGGGTTTTTTTGGGTTGTTTTTTTTTTTTTTTTTTTTTTAAGAATTCCTGCAATTCTTTAACCCTGGAGCTAAAAGAAAGGATTAATGTTGTTTTTTAAACTTTAATTTCTAAGTAGGTGGTTTTGGTTTTGTTATTTTATATCACAATCAAAACGTTTGAATTAACTCTTTCAAATTTGAAGTTTTTCTATCATATGGTAAGTTTTCCCAAGTATTCCATGAGCACTAGGAAGGATTAAAGTCTCTATTTGCAGGGTATAGTCACTATCATCACGTCCTTCCTTACGCTAATCTCAGCTATCAAACTCCATCCCTTGTCCCATTATAAGATGCTACCTAAGTTCCCCCCACATGGCACCCTTTCTTGGGGGCTACATGTATGCTGTTCTAGAGTACCCTCCCCCACCCATTTCACCTGGCTCACCCCACAACAGCAGCGGAGGCGCTCTCACCAGAAGCTCTCCGCTTACAGGAAGCCTTCTAACCCTTCCCCTTACCCCTACATTCCCCCAGACCAAATTCCTGATCATGTATCTTCTCCGCTTTCCTCCCTCATAAAGCAATGGCCTCTACTCTTCTCGCCTCCTGTCTTGGGCTGCTCCCCCACCCCCACTCCACCCCCCCAAAGCGAAGGATCCCACCATCCCCAAGATCAGATGCCCAGCACACAGCTCCTGCTCATTGACAAGCAACACAGCGGCCCACTCCCCAAACCAGCCCCGGCTCTGCCGCTGCCACCTCCTGGGATGTGGTCTCCCCGGGCTTCCTCTGTCCCCCATGCCCATTGGTGCCCAGCTCACAAGGACTGAGCCCCTGCAGGGCTGTCCTCGGCCTCCTGCCTCGGACACTTGGCACACACGGCCCCTGCCCCAACCCCACCCAGCAGTGTCCAGCACAGGAAGGACTGCTAGTTGAGGACACAATGAACAAGGGTCAGAGGACTCCACCCTCAGGTGCCTGGCTGTGTTCATGAGCAAAAAAGGAGACACAAAGCAAATAGTGATACCCTAGCTCAGGCAGGACTGTGGGTGGGCAGATGGAAGGCTTGGAGCCCAGGGCTGTCGTATCTGGACCACCTCCAGGTTTCAGAGACAAGCAGGAGCCCCACCTTCCCCATGGCAGCAGGCAGATGGTGGAGAAGATGGAGAACCTCCCCTAAAGCGGCAGGCAACTGAGGCCCAGGCCCAGGCCCTCTCACCCCAGGATGCCTGGTCTGGCCTGTGCCGTGCACGACTTGGCTTACCTGGGAGGATCTCATTCCAGTTGATACGGATATAGCGGTCCCGATCAGCCCGTGAGTGCTCATGCCAGAAGCCCAGCACATGCATGAGCTCATGCAGGACAATGCCTGGGCCTTTCCGGAGACAGGTGGGTGCCAGCGACACCACCTGCATCCCTCCACTGCGTCCCACGCTGGAGAAACACCTGCAGGGGGCCAGGAGAGCACACAGGGTAGATGGCAGCCCAGAGATCCAGAGCAGACCCAGGCCCCTTTCCCCTTCCTCTCCAAAGTCCTGAGATGAAGGAACACCAACAGGTCGCCCCCATCCTAGATTCTAGTCCCAGGCCTGCGGTTCCCAAGTCCCTTCACTGCCCAGCCATCTGTGAAATGGGTACACTGAATCCCATTCCCCGCCTGGGGTACAAGGAGGATGGAGGGATGGAGAGGAGCACTGATAATGGAAGCAGCTCGCTAAGTGAACGTCCCCACGCGGGGGTCCCTAAGTCCGTGCTTTCACATATGATCTTTGGTCCCTAACAAGCTGGGAAGTGGGTAACGCCATCATCCCCATTTCAGAGAAGGCAGGAGAGCCTCAGAAGTTGAGGCAGCTGGCTCCTACATGGTGGACCCCGGATCAGAGGCCAGGGGGTCCCACGGAAGCCGTACCCACTCTCCAGACCATGAAGCCTCCTCAGAGGAAGGTTTTGTGAGGAGGGTCAAGTATCCTCTTCCCCTCTTTCTCCCCTGAGTATCTGTAGGTCCAGCTCCCACCCGGCAGACCACTCGGTGGGCAGGGCAGCTCTGGACCTGGGAAGACCGGCCCAGAGACAGGTTTTAGACGATGGCTTGGGCAACACCCGGCTGAGCTCCGAAGAATGCAGAGGAACCCCCCATACACCGCGTGCACACACACACACAGGCCCCTGGGAGCACGTACCCAGACATGGGGATGATGGAAATGAAGTCTCTCTGGCCCCGGTAGGCGACAAACCTGATGCACGTGAAGCGCTCAAACTCGGCAAATGCCCTCAGGAGGACATCGCGGCTGGGTTTATCTGGGGGAGGCGACACCCCGGCTGAGCCTCCAGCCGAGACCCCGGAGCCCTCGTGACCCCTCGCAGGCCCACACACAGGGTGGGAACGGAGCCTCCAAGCCCTCTTCCAAAATGGAAACGTCAGGAAAGGGCAGCCTGAGTCTCTCAGGGGGAGCGGGAAGGGAAGCTGGGTCCCAGACGGGCCCTGGCTGTGCAGCCCCGGGTAGGTCCCTGTCCTCTAGGCCCTTTGGCCTCGAGATGGAGCAGACAGTCCTATATACCCCACCAGCTCTTCCGGGCTCTCAGCCCTCCCAGCTCTGCGCTCAGGAACAAAAGCTCCTTGGGGAAGGGCTCTTTGGTGGTGACGGCGCGCAGAGGGAAGAACCCCAGAGGAGCCCAGGCTACACAGGGGAGTAAGTCTGGCACAGAGGGGCCCAAGGCTGTCAGGACGGAGTGCACACGCTCACTCACCGTACTTGCTGGAGAGCAGGAAGGGGACCTCCACAAACCCCTCGTTCTTAGGCCACTTGTTGCTGCTCACGGAGAACAGCTGGAAGGGACTCTAAAGAGAGAGGGCAGTTAGGGGGGCCCTGGAGACACAGGCCGGCCAAGCTTCTTGCCCCCAGAGGTGCCTTGTCTCAGGCCCCAAAGAACCGGAAAGACCCGAGAAGCAGGACGCAGGTATAGGCGGGTGGGGACAGGGGGTGGGACATCCGGGGGCCTGCTAGGTGAGTGACAATACACAATGCGACTCTGTTCTACAGAAGGGATCTGTAACTTAACCCGTCAAGCAGGACAAAACCTCACACTCGCTCCTGAAGAGGCTGACTAGGAGTGCCAGCTCCCCAGGGTGGCCCAGTTCAGAAAGGCTCAGAGCTCCAGCAGAAGCCCGCCCTCCCCCCCCCACCACCCCCGGGAGGTCAGCCAAGCATCCTTGAACTTCCACAAAAAGGTGACACAGGGTCCTTCTCAGGCAGACGTTAAGAGAACTTCCCTGGCCTTAGCAACTCCATTTTCCACCCTTTTGCCCCCCCCGAACCCTGTGAGGCATGGGCTCCGTGGCACCCCAGCCGTCCTGCCCCACGGGCTAGCACAAATTTTACTGGATTCTGCTTTTCCTCCCTGTCCTCACTGGGTGACCGGGAACAGGGGCCTCGCCCTGCCCACCAGCCCCAGCCTTCGGCTCTGCAGCCCAGCCTCATGTTGAGCCAACAGTGGGCAGCCTCCAGCCAGCAAAACCGTCTTACTGTCACCAAGTCACTGTCCCGTTTAGGACACCTCTGCCACCCAGTCACTTAAAAGTTGGCCCCGTTCTCCTGAACACCATGCATTCTCATCTCTCCCTCAAGTCACCCCAATTCCCTCCCAGCCTTCTCCCTTTCTGACTCCTTCCCACCAGGAGGGGGTCCCAGACCATGGCTACCACCCCCCGGGATTCCCCACCGCCACCTCCCTACAGCCCCACCAGCCCCTCTGCCACTCCCTGCTCATCCCTTCCTTCATTCCAGTACTTTCTGAGCACCTGCCCTGGGGAGAGTACCAAACTGGATCTTGAGGGCTCAAACCCCCTCCTTCAGGAAGCCCTCCCAGGATGACTGCTGTTACTACTGCAGAGGTTACCCTCCCTCCCATTCAGTCTGGCTGATTCCTACTAGAACATTCCCTGTGACTTGAGCAAGAAGGGATATCTATCACACTAAGAGCAACAGAGATGGCTCCCTCACATATCACGCCCCCATGACACCAGAGGCTGGGCTCAAAGGCCTCTGACGCTATCTGCGAAGTTATTCACACCCATGTGTGTACAAAGCTCACACTCACTGGCCGAAGGATATCCCCCTCCAAGAGGAAGCTGCTCTCCGGGGTTTCCTCTGGGATGAGCCCTGGGAAGAAGGGAGGGATGTGGGTGAGCTCATGCCCCCCCAGAATCCAGACTCTAGAGACAGGCCCAGCAGCAACCCCGGAGTCTGGCCTTCCTGACTCTGAAGCTGGAGCTTCCCTGGGCCCCAAAGCTGTGTGACCTCAGACAGGTCGCACAGCCCCTCGGAATCTCCAGTCTACAAACATGCATGAAGCTTCTCCGCCCAATCACATTTTTCCCTTGTTAAAACAGTCCACGGCTCCCCCAACCCGTGCAAATCCAGTCCCAACCCCTCCCTCTACGTTTGAATCTCTCTGCTAATCAGGAGCAGCCTTTTCTTCAGCTGTCCCCTGTGTCATCCCCCTCTCAGCTCATGCCACCCTCTGGGAACATGCCCTGGGCTCTCCCATCCTTCCCCATCCACCGCCTAGTTCCTACCCATCTGTGTGATATCCAGGGCCCTCACAGTGACAAGTGACAATTCCAGCTCGCACCGCCATAGATGGAAGGTGTCTGGCTCTCTCCCTCCCCACATCAGCCTGTCTCTGCTTCTCTCTCCAGCCTCTGTTTCTGCCACAGCTGGCAGCCCTTCTCCCCAGCCTCCTTCCTGAGAGGTCAGCCCTACGAGGAGTCCTGGAAGAGGCTCTGGCCCCAGAGGTGCGTTAGGTTGGGTTCCCTACACATGGAGCCTGAGCTGGCGAGGTACCTGCAAGTGATTTATTGGGAGGAGTGGGGAGTGCCGAGGAAGACCCAGGCTCTGCTGGACTACAGCCTCAGCCTATCCCACAGGAGCTCTGGACCCCGAGAGGCACCACACGCTTGTCCCCATGGCCCCCATGAGTCACCGTGGGCTGTGCTGGGCAGGGGAGGGAGTAGCTTCCCAGGCATCCCCGGCCAAGGGCCTTCAGCTGTGAGGCCTTAGCCGCCCACATTCCCGGCAGCTGGGATGGCGCGTGCTTCCCAGTAAAGCGCATCTCAGGCAGCCCTGGCTGACAGTGTCCTCTATGGCGGCTGGAAAAACAAATCAGTGCCGGGGAAGCCCCAGATTGGTTCTAGCTACCTCCAGCCCAGTCTCAGTCACCGAAAGGTGGCACGCTGCCCTGCTCCCGCCCAGCCGTGCTGGGGCTCCAGGTCGGCTCACAGAGAAAGAGGAGCCAGACCACAGAGTCATCGGAAGATTCTCATCCCTCCAGGCAAACTCACCCCGTTCCCACAACGCTTCACCTCCAACCTCCGCACTCGTCTTTCCCCGCAACCCCCCCACGCCAGCAGCTTCATCCCGGGTTATCTCTACCTTCTTTCTGCAGCGGAGATCCCAGACAGGGAGGCGGGAGGCCTCCTGCGGCTTTGCCCCCCCCACCCCCCACCCCCGGCTCACACCCTCACACCTGCAGACGATCCTGCCCAGGTGGCTGACGTCTCACACCCCCTAATACCAGATGGAGCGCCCCAAAGACCCATACTTTTCTCAGGCCATTTTTTTTTAAAACCTAGGCTTTTCTCTCTTAGAAAATAACAGTCCAGTGGAGAAGATACAGAAATAGAGACTTTTTCAAAAGTTGCCCATAGAACGCAGGATGGCTGCTCCTCCAGAGCCCAGTGAGTGGGCACCTTTCCAGCTTGTTCTGCTTGGCTGTGTGCTCAGCACGGTCCTCACCACACCACGGGGACCGCCTCAGAGCCCCTGCACCCCCTAAGACGACAGCGTGCCCTCACCTTGGTTAATTGCAGGGATGTCCTTGTCCCAGGACGTCTGGGTCTCCTCAGGGTTGAGGCCCTCTGAGAAGCTGGTTCCACAGGCTTCTGGGGAGCTGCAGGCTGACGGTGCTCCTAGGATCAAACCTGGCCCAGACAGGTGCGGACCCATGATGCCCAAAGCGCCCTCATTGGCGAGAGAGGACAACAGGACATGGGGGACGGGGTGTGGGGGTCAGACAGCCAGAGCCAGGCCCTTCACAAAGGCAGGCCTCCAGAAAGTGGTCCTCAGTCCCAGCTGGTGACGAGACTGGACAACTTTGAGGAAGCAGCTCCCTTAAGGGGACCAACACCGGGCTCTGAAAAGCAGCCCCGGGCTCTGAGTATCTGTGTGTATGAGCAGAAGAGAGGCGGCGACAGACTTCAGACGCCCACAGTGAAGGCAGTGCGGGCTAGCCTGGACCCTGCCCCCTGCCCCCTCCCTTCTCAGCCCAGACCTCTGGAAAATGGACTCAGACTGGGCAAGCCTGGCACACCAGCAGAACAGGGACGTCTGGAGTGCCACACCTGCTCACACCAGGAAGGCCCTCTGCGTTCAGGGTCTTCAGGAGGCCTCCCCTTGGCGCCCCTTGGAACCGATTTCTGGGAACATCCCTGGAGAGCCCGTTTTCTGAGCTATTCAGATCAATTCGGATCCCTGAGGGCTCCGGCCACACCCTTTCCCCCTCTACCCGCAGCCTACTTACCTGGCAGAGAGAGCAGACCTAGCACCCACGGCCAGAGGCCTCCCATGTTCACGCGGTCTGGGGTGGGCCCTACCGGCCCCGCAGCAAGCAGGAACCCAGACACCCTGAAGGACAAGCCCGCCTAATAGCAGATTAACGCCAGCCCCCGCCCCCACCCACCCTTCAAATAGCAGCTTCTCCAGGCCCCACGTGCAGCCCCACCTCAACCAACTGCACCTGCAGCCCCGCCTCCATCAACCCCACCTGCATCCCTGACCGCTCCTACCTGCGTTCCCCACCCCCACCCCCAGCCCAGGCCGGATCCTGGTCAAATCCTTCCCAGCCTGGCTGAAATTGGGGAGAAGGTGAGAAGCCAGACACAAACCACCGTGCAGGGAGGGAGGGTACCACTTGGGAGTGTGCCTCGTCTGAGGTCCCCTCCCACCACCAGGGGGCAGGGAAACATCACAAAGGGTGCTGAGGTGGGCGCATGGGGTGGACCTCATCCTCCAACAGGGGGAGACCCCTTTCCTGCCCACTCCCGCCCTGCGCTCACACCTGGGAAAAGCTGCCCGAGACCCTGAGGCACCCCCAGCCTATCTGTGGAAGGTGGAAAAGGTCGCTAATTTTTATAAGCTTTTACTTTAATTTACACAGAGGAAAGTGGACAGTCCCAAGTGTGGGGATCCGGGAAAGTTTACACACTGAACGCCCCGCATAACCAGCACCCCAGAGAAGCCTGCCATGTGGAGAGGGGGAGCTTCTAGATACCTACACCCTTGCACAGACACTACCCCTGGCATCCCCACAACAGCCTTGCAATATTGGCATTTATCCCCATTTCACAGATCCAGAAACTAAAGCCCATATTCCTCCTCCTCTATGCTCCTTGGCATCTTGAGAAGCCCATTCTCAGAGCTTGGTCACCAGGGGGCCCACCTGGATTTAAATCCTGGAGGTGAAGGATTTGAGGACCTCCCCCGCCAATGCCCAGTGAAGGGAAGTGACAGAGCGGATGCAAGGTCACCAGCCACTGTCCACACGTGCCTGTCAGCATCCTGCCATGCCTGGGATCCAGCATTTCTCCAAAGACAGCTGCCCCTGCCCCCCAGGCAGGGTGTTAGGGTGTGTAAACGTGCATGGACTTGCCACGTCCGGTGAGAGCTTGCTAAAATCGTCCTAATAATCACCCTGCTTGGGTAGAGAAACAGATTCTTGGTTAAGAAATGCAGTTTGGCTTGAGGACATTATGTGAAGCGAAATAAGCCCTTCGCAACAGGGCAAATCTGGTATGATTCCACTTAGAGGAGGCACACGGTCAGGTTCAGAGACAGGAAGTACAAGGGTGGTTGCCAGGGCCTGGGGGAAGGGGGAAACGGGGAGCTGCCATTTAATGGCCACAGAGTTGCAGTTCTGCGAGATGGAAAATTCTGGAGATCTTGAATATGCTTGACATTACTGTATACTTAAAAATAGTCAAGGTGATGGGCTCAGTCGGTTCAGTGTCCGACTCATGGTCGCAGCTCAGGTCTTGATCTCAGGGTCGTGAGTTCAAGCCCCATGTTGGGCTGGATGCTGGGCGTGGAGC
>CM052885.1:30242406-30277755 GCA_028534135.1 Potos flavus | reverse complement strand
GCGGGGCACCCAGAATGCCATGGGGGAGAGCCGACATTCTGTGGGGGTGAGACCCTTGAGCTGAGTTGGGAAGGACAGAGTCAGCCAGATGACACTCCAAGTGGCCAGGAGTGGAGGCTGGATGAAGCAGGGGGAGCTGTCCGAGAGCTGACCGCGGGGGCCTCCGCACCCCTGCTCCCAGGCGAATCATAGCACCTGTTTCCTGCAGCCTCAGCACGCACCCCTCCACCCCTGGCTTCAGCTGGGTGACTCGTGCCTCCCCGGACGGCGTAGTCCCATGCCGAGCAGGTAATCAATATTCAGTCAAAACATGCTGGTTGGGTGGGTGTAAGGAGCAACTAAGGCCATCCCCGGTGACGTGTTCTCTGCACCAGACACAAGGCCACATGGCTGCTAGGGACAAGAAGGAACCCTGGAACAGAGGCTGCCACGAGCCCCAGTGCAAACGGGCATTCGGAGCCCTGGGAGTCCTGCCTGGGCATGCGAGAGGAGAGGGGAGAGGCTGGGTTGCCCTACCGTGGGGAAGAGGAGGCCCGGCCTCGCTCACGCATGCACAGCCACCACAAGAGGCACACACATGGGCACACGCACGGATGATCTTCGGGCTCGAGTGACAGGCAGGTGTGTGCAATCTGAGAATGCCAGACACCCACGCCCGTGCAAACGCCACACACATAGGTGCACACGTGACCATATCCACCCATGTCCCCAAAAGGAAGTGGGGTCTGAGCCATGGACACAGGCTCCCCCCACCCCCCCCAGGGTCCAAAGCCAGTGGCAGGAATAAGGTTGGAGACGGCCTCCCAGAAAACACCTCTTCCAACTCTGGAGACAGGACGCCGCCCGGACTAGGACCCCAGCACCCGGCACCCGGGGCCGCGAGTGCCCATCCCAGCGAAGAGCTCCCACAGGCACCTTCTTCCTTCCACACCTCAGGCACTGCCGGCGCGAGGAAAGGGGAGGTCTAATGAAGACAAGGCGTTTGAGCATTTCCCCGGGCATTGACTTGAGACCAGATGCTGGAGACATTGTTTTTTAAACAAAAGAATATTTTATTGACACATCCTCAATGTTCCGTATAAATATAAAGTGCTAAGTTTCCAACCCCCGCCCACAGGGCTGGGAGGAAGTGGGGGAGGGAGTGTTAAATGTCAGCTGAACACAAAAAAACTTTCCAGCACCGATACAGGCGTGAAATGCTCACGCACATACACACGTGTGCACGCGCAAGCAAGAGGCCCACACGCGACAGACGCAGCCCTTCCCTGACGCCCAGCTCCCCAGGAGCACGAGGCGCAGGCCCCAGGCCTGTAGTGGACCACCCCCCACACGGGGCTCCTGGTTGTCACAGCTTGTTCCTTGGAGCCCTCGGGCTGCCAAGGGCTTCAACATGGTGGTGGGACCCGTGGGAATGCATGGGTGTAGAGTCCAGTCAGTTTCCGCCAGAAGATAGCGGGGGAGGGGAAGCAGACATGCCCTCCATGCTGGTCCCCAGAACGAGGGCCAGCCCTCAAACCCAGCAGACCAGCACCAGGGTTACCCAGAATTCCTGCATTCCCAGCACCACCACCTGGGGGCTTGTCAAATTTCGGAGAAAGGGCAGCTTTCCCTGAACTGGAGGGAATCGGTGCCCCCCTCCCGGGGGTGGGGGGAAGCATGGTGGGGCCCTGCTTCAGTGACATAGCACCTGAGTCTCGAACTGTAGCAGCTGCCCCATGAAACTGAAGTTGGGGGAGATGACTCCCCGGCGTTGCTTGACAAAGTCAAAGGCCTCGTCCAGCCTCACGCGGCGGCTCTGTATCAGGTAAGCCAGGCAGATGGTGGCAGAGCGGGAGATGCCCGCCTGGCAGTGAACCAGGACCCGGCCTCCGCTGTTCTTCACCGCGTCTGCACGGGACATGCGGAAAGGGGGGTCAGACACGAAGGGAGGCAGGGGAGGTGACAGGTGCCCCAGGCCCCTCACCTGGGTGTCCCTTCGGGTCCCTGGGCCGAGGCCCCTCCTCTTACCAATGAAGCTTATGGCCTCCGGGAACCAGGCACTGATCTCCACCATCTGGTTGTCCTCCACCGGGATGCTCTTGTAGCGGAAAAGGCCCTCAAAGTGGTTGGGGCAGCTGGCGGAGACATTGAGGACTGCCGTGATGCCACAAGCCTGCAGCCCCTGTAGGTCGGAGGAGTGGCTGCAGCTGCCCAGGAACAGGTAGGGTAAGATCTCCACCGGGCCGCCCTGCAGGGGGATGAGAAAGGGATCATGAGGAGGAGCTCTTCTCAGCTGAGAACTGGAGGGCTTGAGCACCAGTGGGGGCCGACATGGCTGGCTGACCCCAGCAAGAGGAGCCCTTGGCTTATCCTGACCAGGATCACACTCTGGAAACGGAGGACCCAAGAGGACACACAGAGACACACATTCACAAATACACATCTCCCCCTCAAAGCCCCAAATATGCTGCAGACACACATTGACAGAGCCGCACATGAGCCGCCCACATCAGACACACAGAGATGTGCTCCTGTCTGCTGCGGGCACACACGCGCGCACACACACACACACACACCTGAGTGTGGACATGGAGAGACTCCTCGAATCCACAAGTGGCAGCCCCTTTCCCCAGAGGTGCCCATCCTGCCCATCCCGAAAATGCAGGGACCGGTGGGGGGGGTGGGGAGGTGGCGGCAGCGGCTAGGGGGCGAACAGCCAACCGAGCTCGGATCTCAGCTCACCTGGTCATAGAAGGGAGCCCTGGGGTCAGAGCGGCTGTTCTCCATCCCAGCAGACGACAAGGCCGGGGCAGGGGACTCGGAGCACAGATCGGGACAGCATGCCTGGAAGCCATCGAAGCCGCCTGCAGGGAGGGCGAGGGGCGGTTAGCGGGGAGGGCCCGGCGGGGACGGAAGGGGTGTAGGGGGGACTGGGGGGGGGGCGGCGCTCACCTCGCAGGAAGCACACGGCCGTGGGCCCCGCGCGGGTCTCGGGCAGCAACGCGGCGAGCAGCGCGTGTGCCGGGCCATCGGGCGGGAGCTCGGCCACCGAGGCGCTGCCCTCGTCCAGCACCACCGCCCGGGCCAGCTCCCCCCGGGCCAGCCGCGCCCGCAGTGCGCGGTCTGGCAGCAGGCAGGCGAGGGCGGCGGCGGGCGGACCGCGGGCTCGGCGCCGCAGCAGCGCGTTCCAGGGCACCGGCCGCGCGTGGCGCACGTGGCGCCGGCAGAAGGCCAGGAAGGGGCGGCAGTCGAGCAGCAGCGTGCGCTCGGCCTCCCGCGGCTCCCGCAGCAGCGCGCCCAGCGCCGCGCAGTCCAGCTCGAGAGCCGCCTCCAGCCCCATAGCGTCGGTCCGGGCTCCTCCGGCGCCTCTCACCGCGCTGCTTCTTCCCCCGCCGCGCGCTCTAGACTCTCGCGGCAGCCTAGCTGCCCGAAACGAGTGTTCTGGGCGCCCTGGGCAGCGCCGCGGCTTAAGTACCCTGGGGCCGGCCTCCCGGGTCACCATACAAGGGAAGCGCAGGAAGGCGCCGGCCCCCGCCCCCGCGGCCCTCGGCCTGCGCGAGCTGGGCGGGCCCGGGGACGGGGCGGGCGGAGGGGGGAGGAAGCAGAGACTAGCTCTTGAGGGAAGGGGTTTGCCAGGGTCGGTGGGGCCCAGATGCCACCTCCACCTTTGCGCCCCAGCCTGGAAGAACCCTCCCACCCTTTGACCTGCTCCACAGCGCTGGGTCCTTGGGAACTGGTGTCTCGGATGCGCAGTCCCATGCCCAGAGACTTCGGGGCCAGGGGTGCCCCTTGGCACGCTTCCTCTCCCTTCTCCCTTTGTCTTCCGGGATTTTCCCTCTAGAAATTTGTTACAACAAAAATCTACATGGCCGTGATTTCTACACTGGGGAGTGGGGAGCCATGCTGAGATGTCCTTTTTCTACTTAGAAACCTTGGGCAGGAGGAATTTGGTCTGTCCTTCTCCCTCCCTTCCTGCATTGCGTGGCTGAGACCAGCACTCTGGGTCTTGCAGCAGGTTAGTGGCCAAGCTGGTCCAGACCATTGTCCTCTGGGCCCGAGACCCTGGACATTGGCATGAGAAGGACCCCAGGACCTTCCAGGGAAAAGGCAGGGGGCCTATTGTAAGTTTCCAGTTAAGAGTGGGGCAAGGCTTCCCCTGGGTCCCAGGGAAACCCCAGAGGCCCACCATGAAGCACTTCCCCAAGTCACAGGCCAGCTCAGAAGGGGAACTCTGCTGACGTTGCTGGGCTCTCCCTGGGGCCTTGTGGGAATTTCAAGGAGCCTCACGAAGGGGAAGAAGGAGAACTACCGGAATCTGCCCCCTCTCAGCCCTCCCTGGACCATAGCAGGTCCCCTGACCTCGGACTAGCACCTGAGCAAGGCGGTGAGCGGTGAGAATGGGGAGCTCCATAATCTACATCCCTTCTGTCAGCCCCCACCCCAGCTGCCAGCCCAGAGACCGGATGTGGTGAGGCCCAGGTGTGTGTGAGGGGAGGAGCTGGGCCCCTGGGTTGGCGGCAAGAGATGTTGACAGCCAAACTCCAAAGCAGAAACCTTCAGGTGGATGGAACAGCATCTTGGAGCAGGAGCTGCCCCATCCCCACCCCTAGCTGCGTGGGATTTCAGAACCCAACCCCCTAGGTTCCCATTCCGCCGCATCACTACTCAGTGTCCTCTGTAAGATCCTTCCAGCTCCCTTGCAGTCCCCTATATCCAGACTGCCCTGGAGGGCTGCAGATAGGACCTATGTTGACCTCCAAACCCTCTGCTTGGTTTATAAACTCTTAACTCCTCAAAATGGTATGCTGATGCATCTGTCACTCTCTCATGCCTCAGTGTCCCCATCTGTAAGATGGGACCTCGTAATTGACTGGCTGTCCCCCCACACTGGTTCCAAGGCTACGCAGCCACACCACTGTCTGGGCACCTGAAGTGTCCTATCCCTCCCTACAGGCCAGTCTGGAGGCTGATGTGGCAAAGCCCACAACAGAGCCGGGGAGTCTGGGCCACAGATCCCAGAGGCTGATATGCGGCCCTTATCCTCAGCATCAGCCCGGCAAATGACTTAATGGCTGATTCCAGGGGCAAATTACAGAGCACGCAAAAGAACAGTCAGGTCCAGTCTTGCTAACCCGTGGGGCTGGCGTCACCTGCTTCACTGGGAGCCACAGCCTCCCAGCTCCTTGGGGAGGAGGAGAGAGAACTGGCCAGCTGAGATCCTGGCTCAGGAGTGAAAATCGGCTCAATGGTGGGGCTGCAGACCCCGGACTCCCACGCTGGGCTGAGCCTCTCCCCCTCCTTGGGGAATACGGCCTGCACCTTGCTGGGAAGCTCCACTTGGGAGTGGGGGTGCACTGTGAAAGCTTCGCTCTAGCAGCACAGTCCGGGGGGCCCTGCTCAGCTCTCCGCCTGAGGTGGCAGCATGGATGTCACCCCCTCAATGCCACCTGCTTCAGGGCTGTCCCTTTTGTGGCTGTGGAACACAGACTTAAGGAGGCCTGACTTAGCCATGAAAGCAGGGCTTCCCTTTGCCTCCCCCTTCCCAAACTGGGGTAACCCCCACCCCCGATATCTGTGTGAAAGCCCAAGGCCAGAGTAACAAGAGAGGGAGGATGCAAACCCACGTCCCACCCCCACTTCTGCTCTGACTAAGGATCCCCAGACCTCTGGTGAGTCAGAGCGCGGAACGTCTCCCCTCCTTGGCCTCATCCTGAGGGAACGGTGTTCCCGCTGCAGAGACAAGGCAGGGCTCTGGGCACACCAGTGGAGACTGTAAGGCGGAGTCTCGGTCAGCCCGGATGCCCCACAGGCTGAAGGTTCTGGAGGGAGGACCCCCGCTCCTCATCACTAGACCATAGGGGATGGCAGATGTCAGACTCGGAGGCTGCGGGTGCTTTGGTGTTCCCGGCCTGGCTGTTACACAGCAGACATGATCAAATCGTTTTGGGGCCCAGCTTCAGTTTTTTTTTCTTTTTTAACTAAAATACATAACTGGAACAAATGATGCTGTGCTATTCTTTGTAACCACCTGTTTTGACAGCGCAGTGTCATTCACCTCCTGCCTTTGGGCTTCCTGACTTCCCCTGCCCGCACCAGCACAGCCTGAGCCAGCCCCCTCACAAAGTGGTTTCCCTTCCACAATCACAGAGCTCCAAGCTCGGTACTCTGTGGGCTTGAGTCTGGTGTTCCTTCCTCCTCCTCCCAAACCTACACCCCAAGCCCAAGCCCCAGGGGAGGAGGGAAGAAATGAATGGTGTGGCCACCATCCTTGTGCCAGGTAGCGACGAAGGTGAGAGTGACGAGTCGTGGCCACCCCTAGCCTCATCTGAGCAGTGAGTCAGGATGACGTCAGGCTTCCTGTGCCAGGCCTCTGCCCAGGAGGCGCGGCGGCCACCCCCACAGGCTCCTGCCAGGTGGGGACAGAGACACCACGCTCTCCGAAGATGGCCCTGTCCAGCACGGTGGGGAGGAGAGGGCAGAGCAGACATTCAGCTTGGGCGTCCAGCCCTCAGAAAGGCAGGTTCCGAAGAGGGTCCTCCAGCGACCGAAAAGGAGACACACGTGGGTCACACGGTCACATGTATCTGTGGGCAGGAGCACTGGCAGGCAGCCCGCTGGGGAAGGGCTCCTCCACACAATGAGTGTGCCAAGAAGAAAGTCTCCACTTGGAGCTGGTGTGGCTTTTTTTTTTTTTTTTTTTTTGAGATTTTTGAGAGAGAGAGAGAAAGCAGGGGGAGAAGAACAGAGGGGGACAGGGACGAGCAGACTCTGCACTGAGCATGAAGCCCGACACAGGGCTCAATCTCACACCCCTGAGATCCTGACCTGACCAAGAACGCCTAACCAACTGCGCCACCCAGGTACCCCGGCGTGGCTTTTTTTATCAGTGCCTTCCCCAAGCATCCATCTCCAGATCACTCTTTCCTTTCTGCATTTGTTCATTTACCGGCCCCTCACTCAAAGACATGTATTTTGAGTACCTGTGATGTGGCAGGTACTTTTCTGGGTGCTGGGAACACAGCAATAAATCACAAACCACTGCCCTCAGGGAGCTGACCTCATTGTTTCAATAATAATTTGTTTTTGTGATTATGTTGTCTTCACGGCAAGTGAGACTAGTTATCCACCTAGAGTAATGATATAGTTGAATGGTACAGATGGGACCTAAAGATGTTAGAGTGTGACACAGGTGATGTGACACAGGTAGGTGATGTGACACAAGTAGGAGAGGGGGGACTCATTGCCCAGGAGAGGATCTGATAGCCCCTTCCAGCTTCTGTGCCATTCTATAGAGTCTGGTTCTCCCTGCTGCCATGGTCTCCCATTGAGAGAAAAGCATGAGGCACGGAGGGGAGAGGAGGCCACAGCCCTGAGGACGAGCATCTGGGAGAGCAGTCCCATTGCCAAGGCCAGAGCCAGCTCCTCTGGTGGAGAGCCAGGCTCCACGTGTACGTCCACCAAAGCGCTGTAGGTTTGGCTGCACCCCTGGATGCATCTGGGCTTGGGGCCAGGGGATACCTTCTCCCTGCACTCTTCCCTGGGCAGGCACCCACCCCCGGCACCCCCGGGGCCCCCCACCCCCAGCTGGCACAGCAGTGAAAGGGTCCCATTCCCACCCTGTGGGCCGGTTGTGCCCCTGGCTCAGGGTGAAGTCACCGAGAAGGGAAGAAGAGGTTGCTAAGGGAGAGCTCTGTCCAGTGGGAACGGTTAGATGAGAGGCGAGGGATTCTCAGAAAAGTGACCACGCTGCGGCCCCAGGGCGCGTGGCTCTGTGACAAGAGGACTCCTGGACTTTAAACCTCAGACAGCCCTAAGAGGCAGGAATGACCGGTACCCCAAATATAAATGGGGGGACCAAGGCACCAAGAGGCTAATTTACCCAAACTGTCACAGTTGGTAGATGGTAGAACCAGAGTTCAAACTCATGATCTCGTGTACCTCCGTCCTGCCCTCAGAATCCAGATCCGTATCCACCCAGGCTCTTCCTGTCTGCCTTCCACCCTTGCCCAAAGCCCTTCTCTTGGCTGGGCTCCGGCCACACAGGCCATCGTCCAAGAGGACCTGGCTCTTTTCGGGGCCTCAGTGCTCTCTCCTGGCTCAGCTATAAACCCCTTGGGGATGCAGGGCACACCAGGTGCGGGCAAGCACGGCACCCAGCTCACAGCGGGCACCCGATGCATCTGCGTAGGTATGTCACCTTGCCTCTGTGCCCCCAGCTAGCCCTCAAACAGGGCGCTGATTACACAAGCAGTTGAAAATTCACAATGTTGAACAAAGGTCAGTGTCAGGATGGTGCTACCTGCTAGGCCCTTCAACCCGACCTTCTCCCGGCTCCAGAGCAGAAGAGGTACCCTCGGGTCCCCAGAGCAGAGACTGGTTCCGGAGAGCAAACATGCCGGCACGGGAGCAGAAGAGTCCGTGTGACCTACGTGGGGAGCCGTCAGGGGCTCAGGGACCTGGTCGGACCTGCGGTGGTAGTGAAGATGGAGAAGGGGTCCCGATCAGGTGCGGGGAGAAGCAGCAGGGACTGTGGACAGAGCCTTGGAGGAGGGGTGGATGGCTGGCTAAGGGAAAGAAGGGGCCAAGCCTGCCTCTCCTCCTCCCCAACCCTGAGCCCCGCCTGGGCGCCTGTTCCGCCAGCCAGGGGACCCAGAAGCCAGCCCGGGGACGCCAGCTGTTGCGTGTGCTCACTACCTCCTAGGACTCATTTCACAGTCGGGAAGAGGGCTGCTTACTCGGTGTGTGTGAAGGAAAAGGGCAGAGAAGGGAGGCTGCCTATGCCCCAGCCAGAGAAGAGCTGGAGGGCTGGGGGAGACAGGACAGTGCCAGGGCTGGCTACAGCAGCACAGATGGCTGGGGAGGGGGGACGACGGAGAGGAAGCGCTTGGAGAGGATTAGGAGGATCAGGGCCACAGGTCAGATTATGCTGCCCTCGAAGAAAAGCTGAAGCCATCTCTGTTCACGGAGTCGCCCCTGGACACCCAGAGAGGGCCGTGCGCACACACGCGTGCATACAGAGTCATATTCTCACAACCTGTCTGTGTACACACGGTGTCACAGACCATCACACACGATCAAACCCAAGCACCTTCCCATCGTGTGCAGACATGAGCCCACCCCCAGAATGTGGCCTCCTTCGCCACACGACAGCCCAGAGACCCCTGCGTAAGCAGTTCTGCCCCCAAGGCCCTGGGGCCCAGCCCTGCGTCACACATGCCCCAACCCATGTACCTTCACCCCTTACCACCAGCCCCGAGACTTGCCTCCGCCTGCCAGCGCCCCACCTGTTTAACTGGGCACGCTGTGCAGCCTAGATACAAGTGCCCCTGCCCCGGTCCACTTCTCACTCAGACAGCTCGGGGGCTGGGGGACAGTCCCCCCCTGCACAGCCACCCCACCCTGTCTGCGCTGCCCCAGAAAGAAGCTGGGGGTTCCATGCAGGGTCATTTCTCGGGGCCTGGCCTCAGCCCTGTGGAGCCTCACACACACACGCGCGCACACACACACACTACTTGTAAGTAGTACCATCATCAGGGCTGTTCTGTGGAGGGGAGATCACCCTAGGAGATCTCAAGCCCAAACAAGACGGCCTGTATTAGTCTTCGACTTTGCAAATACAGTGGCATGGGCTCCCCCGGGTGTCAGGCACTGTGCTGGGTGCACCAGGGACACTTCACTATGAGCTGGGCCTTGCTGGCGTCCCGACTGACACAATTCCTTAGAGCCCACCTGCTACCCCAAGTCAGTAACCCCTGCTTCAGAGAGGGGGCTGTACAGACCCAACTTTCCAAAGGGCCAGGCCTAGCTGTATTCTTGGTGGGTCCTTTTAGAGCATCCCAACCAAGAAAGGCTAACCTTGCTGTCCCTGCTTCTTTCCGGGGGTAGCTGCTGGCCCTGTCCCCAGCCTGACTCATGCAGAGCAGGGACTGGGCAAGGAGTGCCTGCCTCAGTTTCCCCAGGGGCAGGGATAGGCCTCAGATTTCGTCTAACACAGGAAAGGCCCCTGGAGGCTAGGCCAGGCAGCTCGCTGGTACTTACCGAGGCCCAGCTACCTGCAGGGGCCAGGTAGGCCCAGATGCCTGACCTTCCTGCCACCATGGGGCTGGCTGAGGCTGCAAGGTCACCCAACAGTGGGCCTGAGTGAGAAAGGCCCCAGGATGTGGCCCCGACGACAGTAGTCATTAGGCTAGAAATCCAGGTGGCTAGAGCCTCCCCACTGCTGGTCTGGTGCTGAGGGTGAGGAAGGGTCACCAAGGACACAGGAGAGCCAGAGGGCGTGCTGCCTCACCCGGACCCCAGACGACCCGCAGAAGGGCGACAGAGCAGTGCCCAGGAAGGCAGCTCATGGCGCAGCTGGAAAGGCCCCCCTTTAGGAAGCCACTGACCCCTCCGCCTCCTCCCTCCTCTTCCCTCCCCTGGTCTCACTTTCTTCTCCTCCCCAATCCTCCTCCCCCAGCAACCCCCACCTTCCAGCTATGCCCCACCCTCAGCCCTTTTTATTAAATACTCCCCCAGAGACCCTGTGTGGCCATGGGCAGGCCCCTCCCCCCAGGACTGCAGGCTCCTCTCTCTGGCAGGAAGGGCGGTGGGCCCCTAATGGCAGCGTGGGGCCTGAGTGTGGAGCCCACCTCTCGAAGCTCAGAGACCACATGTGGTCACAGCCCCGTCCCCACTCCTGGGCCTGGCCTTGAGGGCTCACCAAGATCCCCATCCACCCTCCACCCCCCACTTCCAAACTCTGCCCTTGCTCTGCCCTGCCCCTGGATGGTCAGAGCCACCTTCTCCGGGAAAACTTCCTGGGCCCTAGTGCAGCCCCCGCAGATTTCCTGTTTGGCCCAGTGTCTCTGGGAGCCTGCCCTGCCCAGCGGCCCCACACCATCCCAGCACAGCCGCCACTCTAGGGACGCTCCCTGTGGCGGAGGGGTGGACTGCCCTCCCTGCCCCCCCCCCCCCCAGAGGAGGAGCACAGTCACCACTCCCAGTGTCAGGGTCAGGTCCAACCCCAGCGTGAGGCACTTGTCCCTGAAGGAGTGAGAGGAAGCAGCACTCTGAGGTCAGCCAAGGTCAGAATGCAGAACTTCCCCTGCCCTCCATAGGGAAGTTGCCCCAGTGCCCGGGGACATCTTTCTCTCCGGAGGCTGAAGCCCCTGCTGAGGCAGGGGGATGGCAAACATGACCTAGACAGCTCCTTCCAGCACAGGATGCTCACCAGGTAGAACAAGATTTTTGGTGGCTCCCCCCCACACCGGAATATCACTTCCCTGCACCCTTCACCCACCAGACCCAGGCCTCAGACTCTAGCCCAGAATATCTATGGCCCATGGGCCCGGCCATGGGGCTACCCAGATGCTGTCAACCTTCTCCAGGTCCTGGAGGCCCAACCAGTCTGAAAGAAGCCCAGGGCCTGCCTTCTGCTGCCCTGCTGGAGGCCCCAGGACCCCCAGGCCTTCCTCAGCTCTGTTCCAGTAGCCCCAGGGATCTGGGTATGGCCTCGTGCTGGCTGAAAGCAAGAACCGCTTGGCAATGTTTTCAAACTCACACTTGCTGGGGACCTACCATGTGTTAGTGACCCTCTATCGCATTTCTCATTAGTTTTATGTCATTTGAGGAGATTGGGGGGCACCTGGATGGCTCAATCAGTTAAGCATCCGGACTCCTGGTTTCTCTTCAGGTCACGATCTCAGGGTCATGAGATGGAGCCCCCCACCCCACCCCCTGTGCACTCTGTGCTCAACGGGGTGTCTGCTTGAGAGTCTCTCTCTCCCTCTCCCTCGGCCCCTCCTGCGGCTTGTGCGCGCACGCTCTCTCTCTCTCAAATAAATCTTAAAAAAGAGAGAGATGGGAATTACTTCTTCTCCCCACTTTGCAGATGAAAAAAATCGAGGTTCAGAGATTTTCCCTAGTGTGCTCAGGGGGAGCTAGGATGCCCACCCTTCCTTACCTTGTGAGGTTGCACCCCGTCTGTCTGTCTCTCAGCACAAGGCATAGGACTGGAATCCAGCAGGTGGGTACGAAACGCTCTGTGCCCCTTGGCTTGCTTTCTCTACTTTGCTTTACCCAGGCCTCGTCCCAGGGATTTTTCATCAGCCCTAATCTACAGATGAGGAAACAGGTCCAAAGAGGCCAAGGCCGGACAGGGGGCCGGTGGAGTGAAGGACAGGTCCTGTTTAAGCTGCCTAGAGCAGCACCCCTTTCCTTCCAGCCCTTTCTGGAATTCTCCTGCCCCTGGGCCAACCACAGGCCCCTGAGGGCTCCGCCAAGAAGCCCCCTGCCAGAGCCAAGCTGAGCAATGAGGCTCTGGAAAGCTGGTGGCCCTGGTCCCTGGGGGAAAGGGGCAGGGGCAGGTTACAGAGGAGCTGCTGGGCTTGGCCTCAGTGGTCTCCCACTTCCCCATCCAGAGCCTCGGGCTGGAGGAGAGGCTTACTGCATCCTGGCGGTGGGCAGAATGGGTGCTGGAGCAGCTGGAGCGGTGGGCTGCCCACACGGGTCTGGGGAACACGGGGCAAGGCAATGTCGGGCAGCCTGGAAGCTCTGAGGGGAAGCCAGGCCGGGTTCCCTGACGCCCCCACCCTGCAGGTCTCCCAGACTGGTCCTATGCGGGTGACAGGTCTCAGTGGGAAGGAGACTCCACAGCCCCAGTAAAATAAAGGAAACAGGAACTGCTTGCATACCAACAATGAGGCGCCTTCCCCTTCCCAGTGAGCCCTGCTGGGCAGCCCCCTCGGGGTGCTGTGGCTGCTGAGTCAGCCTCAGCCGCCTCCTGGGGAAGGGGCGGCAGCAGCGCCACCTTGCCTGCCTGCCTGGCCGTTGTGGGAAATGAATGAGCCACTTTCGGGGAAGGCATTTTGGAAACTATGAAGGGCTGTATGTGCGTAAATAATGTAAAGAATTATGGAACAACAGGCTCGTGACCCAGTGGTCAGACCTGGGCCACTCCAACCACAAAGAAGGCTTTTGGGATCTTAGCAGCCATGCTCCCAGCTAAGATCCCAGGCTCTACCACCCCAAGCAAGCTTGTCAAATAACTGATACTGTTTTGATTCATTTATTTACTTGTGAGAGAAAGAGAGAGAGAGATGGGTGAGTGGCAGAGGGTGAAGGAGAGAGAGAATCTCAAGCAGACTCCTCACTGTGTGCAGAGCCTGACCCGACCCCGGGGCTCAATCTCACGACCCTGAGATCATGAACTTGAGATCATGACCTGAGCTGAAACCAAGAGTCAGACACTTAACTGACTACGCCATCTAGGCACCCCAAAAAACTGACACCATTTAACACTCATTCAAGATAATAGAAAAGCAGAATTCTTAGAATACTAGAAATAGAAAAATAGAAGCCTTCTTAAGCCCAACAAACATCATACTTAATAGTGAAGCTACAGGATCACTCTCCTAGAAGGAAGAACGAGCCAAGCTAGCCCACTAGACAGCTGCTGGGCCGAGTTTGGGGGTCCTGGCCTTTCAATGGGACAAGAAAGAGATGCAGGACAAGAGCATAAACCATTGTTATTTGTAGAAAATATAACTACCTGTCAGAAGAATCTAAGAGAATCGTCTGACAATACGCACGCTATAAAGGGAAATCAGGAAGGTAACCAGAGACAAGATCATCATACAACAATCGTTGCTTCCCTACACACCAAAAAAACAAAACAAAACAAAAAACCAATGGAAACCTGTAATAGAACTTTGCCATTCAAAACATTAACAAAACTGTAAGATACCAAGAAACAAGCCTAAAAGGAATGTATAAGACCCATATGAAGACAGCTGTAAAGGGGCACTTTATGGTCTGCCTTCAGCTTGGGTCATAATCCCGGGGTCCTGGGATTGAGCCCCACTTTGGGCTCTCTGTTCAGTGGGAACCCGCTTCACCCTCTCCCTGCCCCTCCCCCTGCTTGTACCCTCTCCCTGTCAAATAAATAAATGAAATCTTTAAAAAATAATAAAATTAAAAATAAAAGACAGCTGTACAATTTGGTTGAAAGACATGATAGAGCTAAATATACAGAGAACTATGTCGTGCCCCATAACAAGAATATTCCAGATCAAGATGTGGGGTCCAACCTGATTTGATCTATAAATGCATTTATGACCCAACCAGAATCATGAGATCCTTTAATGAGATCTGACAAGCTGGTTTTCATATTCATGTGAAAGAGAAAACGTACAAAAATAGCAAAGAAATTTTTGAAAATTAAGAACAAAGAGGGAGGACTTGTCCCACTTTTATAGTTGATATAAAAATAAACTATAAAAGTCTAGTGATTTTTAAAGTGTGGTTCCATCACAGAAATAGGCAGATGGAGCAATGGAACCGATTAGAAGGTCCACAAGCCCACCGGCGATGATGGCACCTCCAACCAACAGAGCAAAGACTGGACTCTTCCACATACCACAAGAGTGCAGCTGGCTATCCACTTTTTCAAAATTTTTGATCCATCTCTCATATGCACAAAAATACATACCATGTGGAATACATCACTTAAAATAAGACCAAATATGCAAATATTAGGGAAAATACACACCAGAATAAGTTTATAGCTTTGGAGTTAAAAAGCCATAAGCAAAATGCAGAACACAAAAGCCCCATGTGAAAGAACTGATAGATTTGAACTCATATAAATTAATTTTAATTTTTTCTGTCTGATCAGACTTACCATAAACAAAGGCAAAAGGCAAATGACAGACATGGAGAAAATACTTGAAAAACAAATAACAGATAGAGGGTTATTATTCACTCATTCATTCATAGGACAATTCATTAGGCGGTGCCTACTCTGTGCCAGGCGACTGTCCTGGGCGCAAGACACATTAAATGACAAAATCCCTGCCCTCTCGGTTCTTGCATTCTCATGGGGCGGGGAGGGAGAGGCAGGAAAGAAAGAAACATGTCGTAAGTCAGATGGCAGTCACAGAAAATGATAAACGGGGAGGAAAGGGAGTGCAGCTAAGGAAAGCAAAGATGTGAGGCCCTCCAACACTGAATAAGAAAAAGCCAAAGAATGCAACAGGAAAAGGGACAAAGAAGAGCAACATAGAATTTGCAGGTCAAGAGATGCAAGTGTCCAGTAAGCACACCGCCCTCAGGCTCTGCCCACGGGAACAATGGGGTGGTGTTACTGGCTGGCGGGTTGGCAAGCATTCAGTAATAGGAGCAGGTAACCTCGTGCCCTTTTGGTGGGAGTGTACATTGGTATCATTTGGGGGGAAGGGTACAATTTGGCGAGACCTATCCAGATGGTGAAAGCACATGCCCTTTGACTCCACAACCCCTCTTCCGGGTATCACTCTGGAAAGAGAATTGTACAGAGATTTGCAATGCAGCATTGTCGGTATTGGGGGAAAATGGAATACACAATTTTTACAGTTCTACCAAGCATCTGTTAAAGAATAGCGAGGTAAATCCACACACACTGATGCAGACCAAGCGGAAAAAGAGGGCTTACAAATAAGGGCATATGGTATGACGCTATTTTTATAAAAAAGAGAAGCTCTAGATTTCATATAAACATAAATATGGGTGAAAACGTTCTAGGAGAAAAAAGTCTGATTACAAACCAAGGAAAAGCACTGACGCACCCAGAGGTGGCCGGTGGCATGGCGAGAGGTGCTGGGGAAAACATCGCAGTAATAGGAGGCTGGGAAGCGAGCATCTAGAAGCCTTCCACAAGTGGACTGCGAGGGGACGGGGCCCGAGGTCTGCTGCAGGGATGTGGGGCGGGGGTGTCCTGACAAGGGAAGAGAATGCCAGTGTCAGTGCCAATGAGGGGCCAGGCCAGAGGGGAAATTGCAGGTCTTCAGTAGGCCAAAGGGGTAGGCTCTGGCCAGGTGGGCAAAAAGAGCCCCCCCGGTGACACTGACACACACACCCCAGGCCAGGTGTCCCCCAGCACTCTGTGCTGGCTGACCCTGCCTGGGATGCCTTTAATTACCCCTCACCGGCCCCTCCTTCAAGAGTTCCCTTAGGCCTCACTTCCTCCTGGAAGCCCTCCTAGATCCTCAGGCTAAACTAAGGGCCTCTCTCAGGGCCTCCCAGAGCCCAGGCTCACCTCTGGCCTTCACGGGCCCCATCAGGAGACCCTCCCAATACTTGGGCCTCCCTGAAGTCAGGGAACAGGTCTTAGCAGCTTCACCTTGCCCACTCTTAGCTCAGGCCTGGCCTGAGCAGGTCCCGCGTCAGTGTTCACTGGAGGGACAAGCAAGCTATTTGCCCTGTTCTTCCTGCATGTTTGTTTTCTCTTTTGGGTATGAGGCCTCCCTGGGGTGGCTGGGGAGATTTAATCCCATCTCCCCAAAAGGCAACATTCCTGTCCTCACCACAGGGGTCAGATTCTGCTCTGGCTGGGAGCCAGGCAGGGGGCGGGGAGCAGGATGTGACGACTCCCACGCACCCAGGGTCTTTTTCCGTGGCTCAGAATATGCTGTACCAGGTGGCCGCCTTTGCTGGGAGCCACCTTGCTTCTCACAGCCCCTCTCTGCTCACATCCTGTTTCCACCCCTCTGACACCCTGGGCCCCAAGCCTTGGGCCCCCACCCCCGCCTGCTGGGTTTTCACATGGCCTTTCCTGGGTGTTCTAGGAGCACAGGCCTCTTGTTTTCAACTCCTGGGGGCTTGAAGGAATTTGCACTTGATTTTGCCTTCCTGAAGGAACAATCTTAACATGTCAAATGTCTCATGAGGCAGGCTCAGCTTAGAACAGGACTTAGGTGAAGGGGGAAGGAACAAGGATCAGGGTCAGGTCAGGGCCAGGAGGCTGGGCTCCAAGCCTGGTTCTCCCACCAACACACTATGTGACCTTGGGCAAGGCCCTGAAGTGACCTGAGCCTCACTTTCCTTTGTTACGAAAAGGAAATCCAAGGGGGTTGGCCTCACTGGTGAAAGCTAGCAACAAGGATACCCACTGTGAGCCCTTGAGACCCCAAGTCCTATGTCCCCCCAGGACAGAGCCTCGTCCACCACACCCACCCTGCACTCACTTATCACACAACAGTTGCTACTTTCCAGAGTTGTCCCAGAAATTGATCCACACTATAGGAAACTGAGAACAAGCAGAAAAGAAGGGAGAAGACAGCGAAGCATGTACCCACCTTGGTTCGTTTTTGGAGTCACTTCCTCCCTAGTTGTGAGCCCTTTGCACTGAATGCACTTGGTGAGAAAGGGCAGGTAGGGAAATTCATTACTGAAAGCAAGGCTGTTAGCCCTACAAGGCCTGGTAGGGGGCCCCAGGCAGGGTGCACGACCCCTCTGTAGGCAGCCCCGAGAGACCTTACCCCTTTCCTCCTCCCCGTCTTCCTCAATGGCTGGTCCCCCCAGCCTGGCAGTGGAGGGCAGCCCTCCCAGGGTCCCTGTAGCCTCCCTTCTCAACAACATCTCCCCCTCCAGGGCAAGTCCAGGGATGGGCCTAGAAGCCAGGCAGGCCCAGGAGGAAGTCAGTCTGACTGGAAACACATCCTCGCACATCCTGACTGGGAGCACATCCTCGCACGTGACTGGTGGTGGCCGGTCTCCAGGCCTCCCCCGCCTAATGCACAGAGGCCTGCCCTCCTCAGCCCTCCCACAGTAGGCCAGAGCCATGAGCCCCATTCCAGCCAATGAAATGTCAATTCCGGGCTGGGGCGTTAAAAAGCCCATTGGGATTTTTCCAGTCTTGCTCTCCTCCTCTGCCTTTTTGATGGGGAGGACATCCTGTTCTCCAGGCAGTGCAATGACATGAGGGAGGTCAGTGAGCAAGCCCTGAGCCTTTGTTAACGTGGTAAGTGGTAGGCATGGTGGGACAGTTGTGCGTCATAACCCAGCTCTCCTGCCCAGCACGGCCAGTCTGCCTCAGTGGAAAGCCCCATATTTGTTTCACTGGGACAAACCCACTCTCTGTGGCCCTGCTTCTCTGTCCCCCAGCTTCCCCCTCACATCTAGGTCTATGAAATCCCTCTGCTTCCTGTCACCCACCACCATCCGGGGCCTGCGCTTCTCCTCAGCCTTCAATTAGTCATGCGCAGCCTGTTCACCCCACTCCTGTGGGTCCTGGACAGTGAGGGGTTCTTTCCTATCTGGCCTGAGGGCCAGTACCTTTGGGACAGCCCAACGGTTCCCACATGAAAGGGCAGCTGCCACTGGCCTAACTCTGACGGCTGCCACCTGCCGTCCCCTGGTCTGTGCTAACTCCAACGAGGGTGGAGGGGGTGGAGGAAACCCCTCCTGTCACATCAGGGCACCGCTGTGGCCCACACACTTGGCTTCATGGTCGTTTTTCATTTATTCTAACCTAAGCATGTCCCCGAGTCTCAAACTCCTGCCCACAGGAAGACATTTGCTTCCGTCCACTTCCTGGCTTCTTGTGTCTACTCCTTCTGCCCCCTGCCAAGTCCTGAACTCCCTTCCTTCTTTGTCCTTCCAAACCTGACACCTGAAAAAAAAAACCCAAGGCTGTCTCAATCCAGCTCTCAGCCTTGTTAGCTAAATGCTGCTGGTAAAAACCACCATAATGGGTCCTCCTCTGCCCCCACACTCAGGGGTCCCCTGATCCTCATGCCCCTCTCCCGCTCCTTGGCTGTCCAGCTGCTGTGCTAGCTGTGCTTGGAACAGGAAACTAAGGGGCACCTGGATGGCTCAGTCAGTTAAGCGTCCGGCCCCTGATTTCAGTTCAGGTCATGATCTCAGGGTCATGAGATCGAGCCCCACACTGGCTCCATGCTCAGTGCAGGGAGTCTGCTTGAGATTTTCTCTCCCTCTACCCCTCTCCTCCTTAAAATAAATAAATAAATGACTCTTTAAAAAAAAAAAAAGAAAAGAAAAAAGAACATGAAACTAGTAAACCAGGATAGACAAAGCAAGGTTGGATCCCTACCTCACAACTCCTACCTAATGGAGTACATATCTAAATATAAAAGGTTAAACTATAAAGCTAAAACATAAGCATGTAGGAGGGCATCTTTTTTACCTTGCGGGAATAAAGATTTTAAAAGCACAGTTGATAGTTGAAAAAGTGATGGATTTGACTACATAAAAAATAGAGATCTCAGCTCAATAAGCAACATCATAGAGTTACTAGATGAGTGATAAATTGGAAGCAAATGTTTGCAATGTCTTAAATTGACAGCAGTTATTGCATATATATTATATTTTGTTTCAGAAATAAAATATTAAAAATCCTAATTCACTATATACAAAGAATTTTTGAAAATTGACAAGAAAAATTGGGGAATTATAGATAAATATCAATAGAGAAGTGGATATAGTCATAATAGGCAATCCGTACAAGGGAAATCTGAAAGGTTAACGAGTATATAAAGAAATACTTAGGGGCACCTGGGTGGCTCAGTCAGTTAACGGTCTGACTCTTGATTTCAGCTCAGGTCATGATCTCGGGGTTGTGAGATCGAGGATACAGGGAAAGAAATGTGGTGATATTTAGTCAAAAAATATACTCCATTGGCAAAATCTCTCTGTATCTTCACTCTTAAAGAAAGAAAAGCACAAAAAACAAAAACCAGAAAAACCTTCCCATGAGAGGTGTGGGATAGGGTAAAATAGGGTGAGGAAGAAAAAAAAGTAGGGAAGAAGGGCAATGACACTCCCATTCTGCTTCATATGAAATACAAAATAATAATCTACAGTGATGATATATATGTAATAATACAGATCAAGGAAAAATTGGAAATATCCTCAATATCAAACGTGAATGTTACCTCACACCATATATAAAAATTAACTTCCACAGATCATGAACCTAAATGTAACACCTAAAACTATAAAGTGTCTAGAAAGAAACATAGGAGAAAATCTTTTTATCCTTAAATTAGGCAAAGGTTTCTTAGAACATAAAAGCACAAAACATAAAAGAAAAAATTAATTAGTTGGACTTCATCAAAATTATAAACTTGTGCTCTTTGAAAGATACCATTAAAAAAAAGGCAAGCCACAGACAGGGAGAAAATATTCCCAACACGTGTATCGGACAAAGGACTTGCATCTAAAACATACAAATACACAACTCAAGAATAAAATGATAAATAATCCAATTTTTAAATGGGCAAAGTTATTGAATAGACATTCCTCTGAAGAAGATCTACAAATGGTCAATAAGCCCATGAAAAGATGCCCACCATCATTATTCATTGGAGAAGTGCAAATCAAAACCATAAGGAGATATCACTGCACACTCACTGGAATGGCTAGAATGAAAAAACAATAACAAGTGTTGAGAATGTGCAGATATTGGAACCCTCATAAATTGCTAGTGTGAATATAAAATAGTGCAGCTGCCTTGGAAAACGGTTTGGCAATAACTCAAAAAGCTAAGCACAGAGTTATCGTATGACCCATCAATTCCAGTCCTAGGTATATAATCAAGAGAATTGTTTAAACATACGTCCATACAAAAATTTAAACATGAATGTTCATAATGGAATTATTCAAAATGGCCAAAAAATGGGAAAAACTCAAATGTTCAGCAAATGATAACTGGATAAACAAAATGCAGTATATCCCTACAGTAGAATACTATACAATCCTGAAAAGGAAGGAAGTATTGATACATGCAATGGCATGGATGAACCTTGAAAACATTCTGCTAAGTGAAAGGAGCCACTCACAAAGACCACATGTTGTATGATTCTGTTTACATTAAATGTTCCATAGAGACAGAAAGTAGACTAGCAGCAGCCAGGGACTAGGAGAAGGGATGGGGCAGTGATTGCTAATGGGTGTGTGGATTTGTGGAGGGGGTGGGCAATGGAGATGCTTAGAATTAGATAGTGGTGATGGTTGCACGACGCTGTGAATATGCTAAAAACCACTGAATTGTACTCTTTGATAGGGTGAATTTTATGGTATGTGAATTATAACTCAATATTTTATTTTTTAATGTTTTATTTATTTATTTGAGAGACAGAGATAGCAAGAGAGCACAAATGGGGAGGAGAGGGAGAAGCAGGCTCTGCACTGAGCAGGGAGTCCAACACGGGGCTCAATCCCAAGACCCCAAGATCATGACCTAAGCCAAAGGCAGACGCTTAACTGCCTGAGCCACCCAGGTGCCCCATAACTCCGTATTTTAAAGGAGAAGAAAAAAAATAAGATTCGTATACTGTAAAAACTCTTATGGTATAATAAGAACACAAACAACCCAATAAAAATGAACAAAAGATTTCAAATGACACTTCATAGAAAATTTATGAATGCCAATAAGCACATAAAAATGCTAAACATCATTAGTCATTAGGGAAATGTAAATTAAAATATAATAAGCAACAACATGGATGGATCTAGAGGGTATTATGCTAAGTGAAGTAAGTCAGACAGAGAAAGACAAATATTGAATGATTTCACTTATGTGTAGAATCTAGAAAACAAAACAAATGAACAAACAAAACAAAACAGGAACAGACACATAGATACAGGAAACAAACTGGTGGTTACCAGAGTTGGGCAGGTACTGGGAGCGGGGAGGTATTAGGGAGAGGCAGGCAAAATAGGCGAAGGGGATTAAGAGTCACAAACTTTCAGTTGTAAAATAAATAAGTCATGGGGATATAATGTAGAGCATAGGGAATATAGTCAATAATATTGCAGTAACTTTATATGGTCATTAGACTTATGGTGGGGATCATTCTATAACAGTATAAAAATCATCAAATCACTCTGATGCACACCCAAAATGGATAGGGTATTGTATATCTATTGTATTTCCATTTTTAAAAAGTATAATGAGAAGACCGGCCATCACAAGTTTTGGCAATAAGAGGGAGTAACTAAAACTCTCATACACTGCTGGTGGGAATGTAAAATGTCACAACCACTTTGGAAAACAGTTTGGCGGTTACTTACAAATATTTAAACCTACACCTACCATACACATATGACTCGGCCATTCCAATCCAAGGTATTTACTTAAAAAAACAAAACAAAACCTCAAAAACACAGTCACACAAAGACGTGTACATAAATGCTCATGGCAGCTCTATTTGTAGTAGCCAAAAACTGGAAACAATCCAAATGTCTCTCAACAGGTGAATGAATTAACAGACTGTGGTATATCCATTCTGTGGAATAATACTTAGCAATATAAAAGAACAAACTATTGATAAATGCAACGTGGGCAAATCAAGGATCACTACACTGAAAGAAGCCATAGGAAAAAATAGTACATACCATATGATTCCATTCATATAAAATCCTTAAATATGTTAGCTGGTCGATGGAGACAGAAAGCAGATTAGTGTTGCCTGGGGACAGGGCTAAGGGAGAATTACAAAGGGGCACAAAGAAATTTTGTAGATGATGAAATGAGGAAGTATTCATTATCTTAATTGTGATGATGATGTCACAGGTGTATAGACATGTCAAAATGAGATTGTACATTTTGAATATAGGGAGTTAATTGTACTTTGGAAACACCTGAATAAAGTTGGGGGACTAAACTACACGAAGAAACAAACAAAAACAGACCCAGGAAGATGTCAGATTGAAAACACACATTAACTTTTGCTCCCTCCTGAAACCCCACTTCAACAACAATTAAAGGAAGCAAAATTTAAGGCAAACCCCACACAGTCAAGGAGAAAGAGGAACAAAAGGAAAAATGTTTTGGGAACTGGAAAGCAGATGCACAAAACGGTAAATGGCTTAGGGGAAACAAACAAACAAAAAAAAACGGATTCCTAGTCAGTAGTAGGGACAAGAGCCAAACCCATTTACACAGCAGAATCCCCAAAAGGCTCAGAATAAGTGGGATACCAAGCGGGGCAAAGAGAAGGGCTGGAATAAGAACTAGCTGAAGGTCTGTATGAAACCCGGCCAGCCCGCCCTACAATGAAGTTCATAGTCAGCTACCAAAACTCACATGCTCCCAGCCCCCAATACAAGTTTCTTTTAATTATTTATTTATTTAAAGTAGCCCAGCGTGGATCCCAATGTGGGGCTTGAACTCACTACTCTGAGATCAAGACCTGAGCTGAGATCAACGGTTGGACGCTTAACCGACTGAGTCACCCAATTACCCCAGTCTGAGTTTCTTAATATGAACCAACGCCAGTGGCTTTTAGCCATTCGAGGAATGCCTCTATTATGCAGGAGAGGGATCTAACAGGAAAAATCAACTTAGACAAAACAAAGTATGTCAGAAGAAGAAAATACTAATAAAAATCACTAACATCCTTAGAGGGGAAAGATGCCTCACCCATAAAAGAAGGGCAGTTACTACAAAATGTAAACATTCCAAAAACAGATCTCTTGGGTAGTAAAAGAAAGCAGAAATTAAAAACTTGATATCAGATAAAAATGGAAAGTAAAAATGTGGGAAACTTTCAGAAATAGAGCAAGAAGACAAGTGGTTGAAAAATAAGAGAAAAAAGGTGTGCCTGGATGGCTCAGTCAGATATGTGTCTTCCTTTGGCTCAGGTCATGATCCCAAGGTTCTGGGATCGAGTCCCACATCAGGTTTCTTGCTCAGAGGGGAGCCTGCTTCTCCCTCTCCCTTTGCCTGCTCCTCCTCCTGCTTGTGCTCTTTCTGTCAAATGAATAAATAAAATCTTTTTTTAAAAAGGAGAAAAAAATACAAGAAAATGAGAGGATACTTAGGCAATTGGCCATTTGAATAGCAGAAGGGCCAAGAGAGAGAAAAAGCAAAATGAAATAATTCAAGAAAATTCTCCAGAATTGAAAGACGTGAATTTCCAAATGAGGGTCCATTGATAGCACACTAGATAAAAATAAGTCAGAGAATACCAGGAACAGAGATCTCACGCTTGGCGGCTGGAGGAGCGGGGAGGCTACACATCACAGATAAAAGATCAGGAATCAAAACATCTTCAGACTGGGCCAAAATTCTAAAGGAAAACTACTGCCAACTGGTCTTACTGTACTTGGGTGATTTATCCAGTATGTGAGGATCTGAAAAATTTTACCTCTTGTGTACTCATTCTCCTTTGACAGTCGCAGAGGAAAAATAAACTAAGACCGAGGAAGAATGGGGTGCGGAGAACAGGGGATGGACATGGAAGGAATTCGAGGCGGAAGGGGAAGGGAGATCCTCCGGCTCCAGGCAGGTACCAAGGGCTGCACCTCCTGCTCAGCCCTCTCGTGGGAGGAGAAGCTGTTGATGCCTACTCTGGCTGAGTATCAAGAGCTGACAGTTGCCACAGAGGGTGGGGCTGAATTTGCGATAAGAGCACAACAAACGGGGGCACCTGGGTGGCTCAGTCAGTCAAACCACTGCCTTCAGCTCACGTCATGATCTTGGGATGCTGGTATGGAGCCCCACATTGGGCTCCCTGCTCTGCTTCTCCCTCTCCCTCTGTCCCTTGCCCCCCACCCCCCTTCATGCTCTCTCTCTCTCTCTCAAATAAATAAATAAAATCTTAAGGAAAAAAAAAACACAACAAAGGAAGCAGATGAGAAACCAAGCTCCCTCTAGGCAAAAACAATGAGGTGAGCAAGAAATAAGTGGTCGTAGAGTCTTGTCGCCAGTGAATACCATTTTCATGCTCAGAACCACATAAATGCTAAGTAATCCTGTAAAATTTGATATAACTTCTTTGGAAGATGAGGGAATGGGAAGGGTGGAAGAGCGAGGAGGTAGAGAGGAATTTTCAGATAATGCCAAAAATGAAAATATCTATATATGGTGATAATAATATATTATTTAGAGACCTGGAGGAAAAGGCCAATATAATCACCATGAGACATGATACTGGCTGCCCTGGGAGCAAAAATGGTAGGGTAGAGGGTTTCACAGCAAGCTTAATAAGAACTATGTGACTTTTCAAACTACGTGCACAAATGCTTAGATAGAACTTCAAAAAAAATGTTACATACAGATATAAGTATGGAAAAAAATACACTGATTCTCTGGCATGTAAGGATTACAAATAATTTTTCATTATAGTTTTATGTATAAAATAAATAAAATAAATGTTTTACCTTTTTAATCACATAATTATTACTTTGGGAAACAAAAGAAGATGAAGGCAAGAATCTGAAAGAGTGTCAAGAATGCTCTCAGTGATGAATCAGAAGGACATATAGGTTCCAGACTGTTCGCAGGTCTTGTGACTGGAGTCCCATGCCTCCCACCCTCCCTGCCCCCGGCCTGACCTGTTCTCCCCACGCGGAACTGATGCTCCTTTGTTCCTCCATGCTGGACTGTTTAATTTTGTCTACTTCAGTGTCGACTCCCCAGCTGCTTCATAAATCTTTTGAAAGTCATCAGGCACATAGTGGGTCTTTAATAATTCCTTGCTGAATATCATGCCTTCTTTCCTAGGCACAGAAATACATAGCAAAGAATTATAACAGGATGAAACTAATAGGACACTGTATGTTAGCTAACTGAAATTAAAATAAAAACTTTAAATAAAATAAAATAATTATAACAGGAAATGCAGGAATTATACCAAAGGGTTGGGTCCTCGGCTTAGCGCAGCAGCCCTGGCCGGCCCTGGAGGTGCTGACCTACCTCCTTAGACTGGGAGCTGGACAGGCCACCAGGAGCAGAAGGGCTGTCAGGTAGGAGGCAGCAGCTCAAAGCTGCTGTCTCTTTATCTCCACCTCCCTCTCTCTCCCATGCACAAAGCCCTGGGCACCAGGCAGGGAGCCTGTGGATCTCCTGTTTGTGCTCAGCCTCCTCTTCCCACCAACCCACTATATACACCCACACAGGTTGTGGTCATCTGAGCCACTTCCTCACTCGTTTATTCATAGGTCGTGATGCCCATCAAAGCTTTGAGGGAGGGGGAGTGGTGCCCAAATAGACCCACATTGAACTGTCGGTTTTCTATGAGGTGTAAAATCCTTCCAGCAGCCAAGGGCAAACAGAAGAGGCTCTTAGCAGGTGGTGCAGCCCTGCCCCCTGCTGCTGCCACAGGGGAGCTACAGGACAGGTGACTGGCCAGGCGGGGAAGCCTTTCTGAACTCCATTCAGGACTTTTTTTTTTTTTGAAAAGTCATTCTTAAATTGAATTTCCTATGAGTTATACCTTGTTATCGATTAAATTGTGTCCCCTCAAAATTCATATGTTGAAGTCCTAGCCTCTAGACCACAGAATGTGACCTTATATTTCAAAACAGTGTCATTGTAGATGTGATTAATTAGGTTGAGATCAGGGGCAACTGGGGCGCCTGGGTGGCTCAGTGGGTTAAAGCCTCTGCTTTCGGCTCAGGTCATAATCTCAGGGTCCTAGGATCGGAGCCCTGCATCGGGCTCTCTGCTCAGCAGGGAGCCGGCTTCCCCCTCTCTCTGCCTGCCTCTCTGGAAACTTGTGATCTCTCTCCTCTCTGTCAAATAAATAAATAAAATCTTTAAAAAAAAAAAAAAATACTAGGGGCAACTGGCTGGCTCAGTCGGTAGAGCATGTGACTCTCGATCTCCCGGTTGTGCATTCAAGCCCCACGTTGGGGGTAGAATTTACTTTAAAAAAGGTTAAAAAGGGGCACCTGGTTGGCTCGGAGTGGAGTTTGAGCCCCATGCTGGATATAGAGATTACTTAAAAATGAAATTTTTTAAAAAAACATATGAGGTTATACTTGAACTGACTGGGCCTCTAATCCAATGACTGGTATTCTTACAAAAAGGGGAAGTTCGGACGTAGACACATGCACACAAGGAGAACACCATGGGGACGTGAAGGCAGAGACTGGGGTGTATCTACAAGCCACAGAATGCCACAGATTGCCACCAAGCACCAGCAGCTGGGAGAGTGGCCTGGAACGGATTTTCCGTTGCAGCCCTCAGAAGGGACCAACCCTGCTGACACCTTTACCTCGGACTTCCAGCTTTCAAAACTGTGAGTACATTTCCGTTGTTCCAGCCACTCAGTTTGTGGTTATAACAGCCCTAACAAACCAGAATATCTACTGGCATTTTGGCTTAACTGAATCCAGAGTCTTTGAAGATTGATTGATTATTTATTTATTTACTCAAGAGAGAGAGAGAGAGCAGGGGGAGTGGTAGGCAGAGAGAGGCAGGGCAGAGGACCCACTGCAGGGAATCCTGAGCAGGGAGCCTGACGTGGGACTTGATCCCTCGACCCTGGGATAATGACCTGAGCCGAGAGTAGACGCTTAACCCACTGAGCCACCCAGGTGTCCCATGAATCTCGAGTCTTTGAAGTATGTTTTAGCTATAATTTGGCAAAGCCTACCATAGGCTCCCCCGCCCCCCCCCTCATTTCCATTCTCTCCTTCTTTCTCAGCAAAGTTACCTCTGACTTTTAACTGGGCATATGCCTGCTCCAAGTATAGACTATTTCTCAATAGCTTGGTATGGTCTTTTGATGAAATTGTGGCCACTGGTCTGTACAGAGAAATGGTGTGGCATTCCGGGAAGTGTCCTCAAGGGCAGGGACATTCTCTTTTCCCCACCCTCCTTCCCACCTGGAAAACACAGACACGATGGCTGGAAACGGAGCAGGCCCCACCAACCCTGGGGGCTCGGCAGGCAATGAGCAGACCGTCTCTGTCCTCACAGTGTTCATCTGCCAGGGAACGGAATCAGGTCCAGTCCTGGGCACATTTTAGGAAAAACTGACAGAAATAGAACACAATGCTTGGATCTCACTGTCAGAAACTCAGATGCAACAATGGTATCCCTGTATGTTGTAGGTGGGATAAGACAGCAGGAGCCTGAGTCTGGAGACACCGCAAAGCTATGATACCAGCTCTGGACTGGCTGTAGTCACAAGAGAACGTTAGTTTTGTTTCAGTCATATTGTGGGTTTCTGTTCCTCGAGGCTGAACATAATCCTAACTCACGCACAGCAGAGGCTTAAGATACGATAAAATGAATAAACCATAAAAACGTTAATATTACTACTTTCAAGGAGCCACCCTTCCTTTTTAGGTATGGTTAGGCCCTTTAAAAGTAGATGCTAGGGGCGCCTGGGGGGCTCAGTGGGTTAAAGCCTCTGCCTTTGGCTCAGGTCATGATCTCAGGGTCCTGGGATCGAGCCCCACATCGGGCTCTCTGCTCAGCAGGGAGCCTGCTTCCCCCTCTCTCTCTGCCTGCCTCTCTGCCTACTTGTGATCTCTCCCTCTCTGTCAAATAAATAAATCTTTAAAAAAATAAATAAAAATAAAAGTAGATGCTAAAGTTAGGGCATTTCTAAGTTAATCTGAAAAAAATCTTAAGTGCATTTGTGGACCAGAATCAACCATGAGGTTAAAAGCAACTGTGACAGTGTGCGGCCTGGGGGTCTTTTGGAATGACGCTCTATCAAGTACCCACTGAGGTTTGTAGGAACACATACATTTTTCGTTACAATCACTTCCAGGGGTGCCTGGCTGGCTCAGCCAGTTCAGGTCATAATTTTAGGGTCTGGGGATCAAGCCCCCCACTGAGATTACTTAAAATTCTAAGGAAAGAGAAAAGATCACTTTCATCCACATGCTGTCATTTTTTACTCTTTCAAGTTTATTAGAAATCCGAGTTCTCAGATTTTATGCAGGATATTTTCATTCTGAAAGGAATTTTGGCTCCTGTTCTACCATGCTGAGTATACAGACTCATTACTTTATAACTAAACATTTTTGGAAAATGCTACCTCAAGATGTCCACAAGAATACCACCCTATCCCTTTATATTAACCCATATGTCATGGCAGTAGTATGTATCCTGAAGTTTGCAGGAAAGAAAGATCATTTATGCTTCCGATACTCTAAAAAACAGCACCACCAATTAGCAACTGGATGGTGGAACTAGCGGATAAGGAGGAAGCTTAAACCATAGAAAATTTAACAAGAATGGGTAAGAAGTCTATGATCCAGGTTCCAAAATAAGCCAAGCACCTTGGGAAGAAGTCTAGCACAGACAGTATTTATGAGAAACTAATCTAAGTACAAAGACATGCTGCTTAGAGTGGTCTTTGGGAGAGCTCAAAGCTAGGTCTGCTTCCTGGCTCTGTCACTTCCTGTGTGTCCTTGAGCAAGAGAATTCCTTAACCTCTGATGCCATTTCCTTGCTTATGAAACAAGGATAGCTACTAACTCACAGGGCTGTGGTAGGATTAGATGAGATCCTGCATGAGAACACGAGGCATGGTTTCTGGGACCGCAAGTGCTCAGTAATGGTGGCTATTATTAGCGGATCCCAAGTCCAACCTAAGCCACAGTGTGACAAGACTGGTGACAAGTTAATGACACCTTAGCCCTTATTCAAAGTGTGCAGATCAAGAGAGATTGTAACCTATTTTTTTTTCTTTTGATTGCATTAACATTCAGTACTTACATCCTCAGCAATACTGATGTAATTGGTCTGGAGAGAGATGGAGGCATGGGAGTTTTCAAAGCTCCCAGGTACAGTCAAGTCTGAGAACCACCGCACTACACCATACTATCTGAAGCACCCAGGAAGCTACATTACAAACGAAGGGCAGGCTGTTGACTTAGCTACTTGGCTACTAACACGACACTGCACACTTAATTGGATCCTGCATTTGGGGAGGGGGGCGTGTAAGTCATTTGGGGGGCAACTAGGTAAATTTTAATATGGACTGAAATTAGATATTAAGGGACACCTGGGTGACACAGTCCATTAGGCATCTGACTCTTGGTTTCACCTCAGGTCATGACCTCGGGAATGTGGATCCAGCCCCAAATCGGGTTCCACACTCAGTGTGGAGTCTGCTTAAAACTCCCTCTGTCCCTCCCACTCATACTCTAAAAAAGAATTGTTAAAAACAAAGAATATTGGATATTATGTTATTTATGTGCTACTAGTTAGTATGGTTACAAAGAACATAGTTATTGTAAAAAAGCATGCTCGTTTAGGGGTGAAACATTGTGATGTTTCCAACTTATTTTCAAAAGGTCATGAAAACTACTCAGGCTACCGTAACAAAACACCATAGACTGGGTAGCTTAAACACACAACTTTATTTCTTACAGTTTTGGACGCTAAAAGGCCAAGATCAAGATGCTGCCCAATTCTGTTCCTGGTGAGAACACTCTCCCTGGCTTGCCAACAGCTTG
Organism: Potos flavus; assembly: GCA_028534135.1. Taxonomy (NCBI): domain Eukaryota; kingdom Metazoa; phylum Chordata; class Mammalia; order Carnivora; family Procyonidae; genus Potos; species Potos flavus. The sequence continues at coordinate 30,247,812 of CM052885.1, read as the reverse complement.
TGTCCTCACAATGGTGGAGAGGGAGAACAAGCAAACCTCTGGTATCTCTTCTTATAAGGAGATTAATCCCATCATGGAGGGTTCCACCCTCACCACCTCACCTAAATCTAATCACTTCCCAAAGGCCCCATCTCCAACACTATTACATTGGGCATTAGGACTTCAGCATATGAATTTTAGGGAGACACAGTTCAGTCCATAGCAAAGTGTATATATAAAGACAAAGCACACACCGAACCAAGTTAACAACCAGCATGGTAGGGAAACGGTATATAAGGTTTTATTACTTTCAATTTTTCAAAATAGAGTTGGGTGGACTTTTGAAGCTGCTGGTGATATAAAGCCTGGGAAAAGGTTAGGGTCACATGAACACTGCCTTCAAGAATGCAAAGTACTATCGCACGGGAACGTTTTCCTTGTGTCGCTCCAAAGACAGGGGTTGACTCACTGGTAGACGTTGAGGTGGCACATCTAGTCTCCATGTAAAGAACTTCCCGAAAGAGCTGTCCAAAAATGGAAATGTTGCTCTCCCAACTCAGGTGCTTCTCAGTGGAAGTGTGAATACAGAGCCTAGAGAACCATGGCAGGGATGCCACATGCACGGACGGGCCTCTGCAGAGGCCAGAACCACTAACTTTCCAAATTTAAGGTTATACAGACACATGTGCACCCATAAGCATTACAACGCCTAACAAGTAATCTACAAGTGCAGATGGCTTTCCAGTGATTATCTTAGAATAATTCGAAGAGTTTAATAGTTCAGGTGTACATTTTGTTCACCTATTGTTTCCCAGAGGCAGAATCACACATAAACTCAAAATTTAGGTTATGCTCTAAAGTGTCTCTAACTTATCAATTGCCTCGCAACAAACTGACACTCTAGCAAAACTGCCTGTGTGACCCTACTTCCCACCAAGCCAAGTGGAGTTTGAGCTCACCACCCTCCCTCTTCAGCCAGAGCCCTGGTCTGCCTTCTACACTAGACCTGGCTGGCTCAAATCCTCTGCTCCTTACCTTGCTTCTTCCCAAGTTTCACCATCAGCAAAGCTCAAACACTATTTCCTCGAGTTGATCCTTCTTTAAATAAGCAAAGGATATGGGTTAGTAGATCAAGACAAGGAAGTGGAAATAGATAGTCTGTTTTTAGTTGCCAAATTGGTCACCTGGGAAGGACTCATGGTCAAGGTGAAGTGGTTAGTTGTGTGTCAGCCCCTACCAAGGAAGACCACACCCTACTTCCACCTGTCGACCCTAAGTAGAAACACTCTTCAACTTTCTGATCAGCAGGAAACAAGCCCAATATACAAGAATTCCCACCACCGTATGTCCAAAGACAAACACTCTTTTGTACCAATCTTTATATATTTATTCTCACATTTGATAAAAATGTCACAGTTAGAAGTGAAATCATTACAATGACGTAAGTAACTGTACAGACCGACCCCAGGTACAGACTCAAGTTGCCAAAAATCAGAATGCGAGCAACACATAGATCCTTAACACCTGTGCATTCACACTCTTGCCTACACCCATCCATGCCCCAACAAATCACAGGTGCTAAGTTCAGACATAACTCAGGGAAACTTTCCCTGGCTTCTGTCAAGTCCTGGGGATGAGAAGAGAGAAATGATGAATGAAAAAGTAGCTGGGACTGCTCGACGTTCTCTCTCTGTTCTGCCAACCACTCAGAGAAGGCAAGACATGAAAGATGGGGGCAGTTATTTCCTTGGCACAAAACTTAACAGGCAACGAAAACGTCGAGTGGTTTAAGTCAGTCTGAGGTTTAGATCCCCTTTTCAATACAAAAGGATAGCAAGTGGGAAAAAAGGGAAAAATCCAGCCATTTAAATTCTAGGGAAAAAAGAGGAGGGAGTATTGAAAACTTGATCCCTATTCTCCTGTCAGATTGCAGCATGACCAAAGCAAAATCAACCAGGTCAAACTGATACCATTTGATTGTGACTTTCCCAAACAGCATAGTTTGCTTTCACTTTAACTCTGAATAGAGGAAGAAAAATTTTTCAGAGGAACAAGAGGTTCACATAAACCACATCCCCATTATATTAGTATTTGGGGCAAGATTACATCTATTTGTCCACATGGCTTGTCTACAGCTCTGAGAGCTACAAGGGAGTGGCCCAACCCCCATTGCTCTGCCTTTAGCCTTCCAAGATGGACAAGTCCTCAGCATCCAGTCAAACCTGAAGTGTGAAAAATAATGCCTGAATCAAAACGGTGTTTTCTATACAGCGGGATGATGGAGAAATCCTGTTACGCTTCCCAATTCCTACTTGACACAAAGGTTAAAAAAAAAACAACCTAGTGTGATGTTTTTGAGCATCGCCGTTAACCCTATCAAAACATTGATAACAGAGAAAGCTACCATCTGAAAGGACTCATTTCCCAGTGTTCTTGGTGAATGAGCTAAGGAAGGAGGCGACGATATAGTGCACGAATACAGAAGAACTGGCCAATGCAAAGGAAATTGCTTTGGGTAGGGCGAGTCAATGGGGTGGTATTTGGGAGGCAGAGAGAAAATTTCTTGGTACAAACTTGATGTCCCTAAAGACAGAAGCAGGGTGAGGACAAGGCACTTACACTGCCAAACAACAGTTCACATCCATTCAACACCAGAACTGTTACCAAGAGCACTCCCAATGACCCCTCATTGAAGACTCAACCAGCCAACTACACTTTCCATTTGGACCTTCAGAACTGAAGGAAATCCCAAGTGCTGCAGAACCGATGGTGGGAACTGGAATGTTGGCAGAGGAAACTACTCAGAGGAAGCAAAAAGAAGTTGTCCCCTTCTGGCCTGAGGTGAGAGGTTTGTTCCAGATTAGCTCAGTGAAATACTGAATTGCAAGATGCTTGGCCTGAGAATATGACAACGCCCCCATGGATGCCTCCTTCTTCGGTTTTGATAAAGAGCAATAAGGGCTCTGAACGAAATCGGACACCAGTTACCGAGTTATCTTGCACTGGCGGTTACAGCAGATGCCTTCTAATACATGTCCCCGTTCTGTAGCAGATAAGGGACCGAGACAGGGCTAGAAGCAGCCTGTCCCTTCTTATCCCAAAGCCTTTCAAGCATATTCGATCCGGGCAGGGCCACAACTACCCTCATTCTTCCGCTCGGAAGATGGGGTGGTAGCCTTGGCTTCACTACCGGTTTCCAGAGGCTTAGACGAGATATAGTCCTTTACTTTGATCTCCATGTTCTTGGCTTTAAGAGTGGCCATATGCAGCTTCTCCAGGAAATCTGGCATGCCTGGTGGGAGAGAGGGAAATTTGGGTAGACTGAAATACAAACCAACAACAGGCTTAAAATTAGACGGCCTATTTCTTTCATGGTAGGGAGCCAATTCCTTCTTATAGAGATCACAGCCTGATTAACAACCTATGAGTGATAGTTGCCTCCCAAAATGTATGGGGAGTGAAAACAATCCGTGACCTCTGAAATCCTTTGAAAAGGGGTACCAGTGAAGCCAAACAAATCCCGAAAGGCTTTTAGGTGATTAAAGTATCACTTATCAGTAGCATAGTCTAAATATCTACCAATTTTATTTAGACAAATATCAAACAGAAACACCTTATCTCTCCATTCTCCCCCTGCGGTATCAGAAGCTGTCTACAGAGAAGCAGAAGAAAGAAAATCACATGAGGATGCTTTTTAAAGCAAGTAATCAGAAGAAAAAGGTGCAGTTACAGCTGGTATGTATAGCCTTTGTCAAGACATGTGGTGGCCCCTTTTCCCAGAATACTATCCTATAATGACATTTTCTATACTAGATTTTATGGCCTCCAACACTATCTAAAAAGAAAAATACTTAAGTGCATTAATGTACACAGTCCATATTTAAGGAATTAAGCAAATGTTCTCAAAACTCCCTTCTGGGCACATGTTGCTTTCTGGAACTCCACAATTTTCATCCTTCCAAAGCCCATCAGGAGGCTTCAATATCTTTGTAATATTCAAGAATGGACTTGGAAGGATGTTTAATTTCCCCAATAGTGCTCCCATTAGACAAGCATTAATCCTCTTGCTTGCCACTTAGAGCTAGAGAAAAACAAAATGCTTAATTAACCCAGGTTCCAGGCCCTGTATACAAGTACCCACTCACCACTGGAAACCATCCAACTAACACAGTAGCGAGGAAACACAGTCTGGGGATTGTCACTGTATGTCAACAAGTAGTCAAAGCCATTCTGGAAAAGAAAAGCAGCAAAAATAATTACACTTGAATTACCCACCATACCTTCCATATCCAGTACCAGAGAATAACCACGATCTGATTCTGGAGCAGACAGTGTCATTTTTTCACCCTATGCGAAAAATGAGTTAATACTGAAGACTGCATAGGTTGCTATCCAGAGAAAGGCCAGCCTACAAGGCTGGCGCTCAGGTGGTGTCTGGGAACATGGTTCCCAGAGTATTCCCAGTCAACAGTTAACTGGTAAGAGTGACTCCCTGTGTCTTGTCTGTTCATGCAAACACTACAGTTTATGCTGAATACCTGCTTTCCTTCCCGTGCATCTGGAATTTTGGTATGTGCTATGAAAAGGATCCCTATGTAACCAGCCCTCAATAAAAATCTTGGATGCTGAGCCTCTCATGGGCTTCTCTGGGCAGAAACATCACAGACATGTTGCTCTATTTTTGTTGCTGGAAGGAGAGAATGTGTTCTGTGTGACCTCTCACAGGAGAGAGAGCAGGAGGAAGCCTACACGTGAATTCCTAGACTCTGCCTGTCTCTTCCCTATGATGCAGCTGTGTATCCTTACTACGTGACTATAATACATCTGAGTCATGAGTACAACTATATGCTGACTCCTATGAGTCCTTCTAGCTAATATTCAAATGTGGGGTGGTCTTGAAAATTCCAACACATATCTTCAAATATTCAAAGGTCTTAATCTTTACCAAAATGGCATGAACTCTACTACTACTATGACTAATAACAGCAAACATTTATAGAGCACATAATGGTGAACTGCTTCCAACTTGGAACAACCCTATAATGTAGGTACTGTTACCTCATTTTACAGAAGAAGAAACTGAGCACTAAGAAGTTAAGTAACTGCCCAAGATCACCTACATACTCAATGACAGCCAAGATAAACCCAAAATTCTGACTGCAGGGCCTATGCATCCACTCTTTTTGGCTCAGCCCTCTCATTGCCTATTATAGTGAAGGACAGGGGATTAAGATTTCCAGGTGTCTTTTTTTTTTTTTTTTTAAGATTTTTATTTATTTATTTGACAGAGAGGAGAGAGATCACAAGTAGGCAGAGAGGCAGGCAGAGAGAGAGGGGGAAGCAGGCTCACCGCCGAGCAGAGAGCCCGATGCGGGGCTCGATCCCAGGACCCTGAGATCATGACCTGAGCCGAAGGCAGAGGCTTTA